>JAZGTH010000061.1:4265000-4865000 GCA_036877525.1 Chromobotia macracanthus | reverse complement strand
AGAGGAACTGAACCTGCTTGCTAGACTCATGGGAGGTTTGGAGGTGCAGAAACCAGCCAGTATCGATTCTGGCTTCAGGGTGAATCTCTTCGCCACTGATGAGGAGGAAGAGTAAGTTTTGTACTTTATTACTTTGTTTTTACACATGACTAAGCTATCTAAGCTGACTTTGACTGTCACAAAAAGATTCATAGGTAAATCTTACCAAAACATGTCCAGGTCATAATTTATGGCAAAAAAGACAGAGATTATGCCATTGTAGAATGTGATATAAATATTACAGCAATGCAATTGTTGTTTTTTAAAAGTAACGTATATTTTGTCTTACAGTTAGCATAAAATAAAGACAGTACAACAAATATTACTAAAACATGACCTGGACTTGTTTGGTGAGACTCACCGTCTACCGTACGTAGAATACTTATAAAGCTTGAAATAGTTTGAACTGAGGGTTTTTTTATTAACTAAATGATGTTTATGTTGAATGATTTCATACAAATATTAAAATATAGATTTTTGCCACAGGGAGGCTTTGATATCAAGACCAGATGAGCTCTCCTATGAAGTTATTAATATACAAGCAACAAAGGTAAAGTTCAGTGTTTGTATGGATGTGTATTATGCAGGATGTTTATATGCAGCACTGCTTGATCCTAGGCCTCAAAAAACACTGTAATGCCTGATTACCCATAATCCAACAGCACTGGTGCAAAGCTCTCAGCTTATCTAATTTGTTTTTGACAGGCTAAAGATTATGAGGTTTGGGTTAACTTTAACTAGCCAAGCTAACAAGACTACCATGGGAGTAACAAAACACGTCTCACCGGGTGATTTTCCTTGTTTTAAAGGACAAACAGACCAATGCTGAGCTGGCTAAGATCATGGGGGAGTTTGGGGAAGCAGGAGAGCCCACCCCCAGTTCCAGCAGCAAAGGTGACGACCTTCTGGCTATGATGGACGGCCTGTGACCTTAACCTCTGCGTTCCTATTGGCTAAGAAGACTGGCAGAGTGGATAAGAAGGATCAAATCGTGCGATGAGCACCGTCTCACTCCGTGAGAGACCTTTTCCTGGAGTTACAGTGACAACCTTATACATACTTGGAATGACAAGGAGATTCTCTTTGTGAATTTCATGCAGATTTTTGTCACCCCTACAATGCAAGAAATGCAAATAGCGGGTGTAGAAATGTAATATGCGTCTTGCTGTGGGGCTGTAATCACTTTCCGTATCAGTTTGTGGAGTTAGTTTGTACCTCCTGAGGCAACATGAACTCTTGTAGTTCAGTGAATAGTTTCATTTTGAAGTTAACACAGAGGTGTGTGTCCCTTTAAGGGCCATGTGAAGCTTTGATGCCACAGATGCTCCTGTGACATTTAGATCAAGGGACAGAATTATATGCCTTCACTGGATTGTCTCAGTTGTTTACAATCCACATACAAGGAATTCATTTAAAGCCGTACAACTGAGGGGTGTGGGTACGAGTCAACATTAAGACAGGGTAACAGAGAAAACCAAAGTGCACTTGCAGTAACTATTAGCACACATCCCCAAACTGGTTTACAGGACGTCCCAGGATAATTGGTGTATGTTTGTTTTGTCATCATTTATATGAGGGCAAATAAAAATCAAAGTCAGGTATTTCATTGTCACGAATTTGTCACTATTCAAATCAAATGTTGTTGTCTTAGAATGTACAGTTATTGCAGTATGTAAAGGGAAAATATATATGAAATATATTATAAAGCCACCTTCCATGGAATAAAAAATGCAATATGTGTGGTGAATGAAATGTTTATATTTTTCACAAGCATAATAGAGCTTATTTATTGTTAATGTACAGTACTATATGAAAGTTCGCTTGTGTCTGTTTACCGTTTTATTATATTGAAATATTATATTTGAATATTAAATGAACTAGATCTTTAGGCAAGTATATGATGGTCAATATAATGTGGCTGCCTTTTATAATAGGTTGTGAACTGTTGACCGAAAATTATTAAATTAATGTTACTTTTCTTGAACACTAGATGGCGCACAAGAACAGTGGAGCATTACTTATGTCATTTCATACATACAGAAAGAAAACCTTAGTTATGACCCCCACAGAAATAACTAAATAAACTAATCAGCATTAGTGTAAGCTAATTATCAGCATATTTCTCTGATAACTGTATGTTTAAGCTGCGTATTATACACGTTTAATGCCCAAAACAGTATTTTTCAGTAGTATTTTCTCCAGCATGTTTTATTTCAAGGGAATGTAACATTTAATGAAAAAAATCTGCTGATGTTGCATTTCTCCTGCAAGTCTGTCACTGGTACATGCTGTTCAAGCCCTTGATCTGTTATGACTTTTCCAGACGAGCAATACTGAAAACGCCTGTGTTCATATGAATAGTGGTGGGAGATGATTCTCTCACCCACACAGTTATGAATGAATCGCTGTCACATTTGTTCCCCTGTGGGGAAAGCTTCTGGTTGTCACTACCTGTGCTTTTAACCCCACTTCACAAAACATTTTGACACTTTGTGACTGCACACAGCTGCATTAGTGGAACACAAATACACATATTTGTATTATTGTGATAATTCTGAAGAGATGGGTGCAGTCTAGTCAAGCAAAAATAAGAAACATCAAGATATGTCTCAGGTCTTATAACTCAGCGTTTCTCCACCTCCTTTGCATTCATGACCCCCACCCAAATAATATTCTAAAGCTTGCCATAACTAACCTGGCATAACTGTTTTGTTGTATTTTAGTCCTCTTAAGCCCCTCTGGTTGAGAAACACCGCTGGGACTGCTTTCTCCGTCTCTTGAAAAATACTTTTCCATCTTTACTAGTTTATTATAAATGACCCTGCTGTGAAACAAATTAGCTTTCGGCTTTGTGAAGTATTTAATGTCAATATCCACGTATTGTTATTTCAAAAGAAACAGAGGTATGCATTCATACAGACTGTGATGTCCAGATGTTATACTATCTCTGTGCTCATGAAATTGTCCTTTCAGTTTTATAATTTCACAGCTTCTCCGTGTCTTTATCAGACATGGGCACTTGTAAAGTGTGATTCACAGTTTCCACCCCACACACATGTTTAGCCACAAGCTTATAAAAGTGTTTAATGTGGTTTAAGGCAAAGGCCATGCTGAGTCAAGACAGGAAGACAGCTAGCCTGAAATCAGTTACTGGCCTTTCAGATATTTTCTGTTTGACTTGCTGTCTTCATACCAGCCCACTGAACTGAAACCCGCAGGCGTGGGTGAATTGTTTGGTTTGGGGGGGAGATCTAAAATTGGATTTAGTCTCGAGGGTCTTATGCATGCAAGAAACCCAAGACATTTGCTGTGCTCACATGACCACAGATACAGTAACCCAGCTAACTGTTTTATGTTGTAAGAACGTTTCCCTAACATTTCAATTAGTTACAGAAATGTCAAAAATGTTATTTTGAGTTCTAGTTGTAGTAACGTTCACAATGTTTTCAGAGGTTGTATTAATGGTTATAAGAGCATTATTCAATCTTTTTAATTCTGGAACTTTTTTAAAAGTTTTATTAAAAAACGTTTATATATGTGTGTGTGTGTGTGTGTGTGTGTGTGTGTGTGTGTGTGTGTGTGTGTGTGTGTTATATATATATATATATATATATATATATATATATGCTATATATGCTATTATAATGTTAAATATGCTATTTAACGTTATAAAACGTTCTGCTAACGTAACTGCAGAACTTTTAGAGAACGTTAGCCAAAGTTCTGTGAGCGCTCCGTTATTTTTTCGGGTTGGGGATAATTCGTGTTACATCGCGTATATATAGTCATTATATCTTTTATATATATTTAATATTTATTTATTACCTTTTACAAAACCGTACATTTATTAACTTTCTATTTACATGCGAGGACGTTCTCAAGATTATACGTAAGGGGGCGGGGACTCGCACGAGCGGTTCTTATTGGCCGAGCCGTTCTGTCGCTCACGGCATGTGCGTCATTTCCGTTGTCAGGTGGTGCTGCTATGGAAAGATGTGATCAGTTGTCCTAAGCAGGCTTTTCCCTCAAAACGTTTCTCGGTAATCGTGAAATTTTTCCGGTTCGCTTGAAACAGACTTCCTTGTGGCGGAGTGTACATGTCATTGCACGGCTGCTGAATGAATAATCGTCCAGAAATGAGTGGGAATTAGCGTACGACAGAGGATTCCCTCCGCGGTTTTGGTAAGTTATTAAATGGCCCGTCTGTCGGCTGAAGAGATACTCACGGTCCGTTAAAGGGACACGAACTTACTCGCTGTATGGCTTGCCTTTCACTTTTATAACTCGGTAAGACTCGCTTTTGCAACGATGAGCTCGTCGTTTATTTAAACCGTTTGGGATACAAACTACGAAATGAGGGATACGCGTCGAAATGGACAAGTTTCGTTGCAGATGCTTAAATGATCGAGAAGATGAGCTTTGTTTGCTCGGGCACGCGCATTTAAGTGATCTGTCTGATTGATTATCGTCGTTTCAGGTGAATTAGTTCAATGGTTTCGCTTGCAGCTGATTGCCAGTGTTGGTTTATGACGAGTGCACCTCGCACTTCGTTGTGATCGGGTTGCGGGAGTCTCGTTTCAATTCCCTGCCGTCGTTTTCCTATAAATGGAAACATTAGTCACTTGTTTTCACACAGCACGAATCTAGACGTATACATATCAAAGAAACCGTGTACAAACATACGTAAGATACCCATCACGCTGCCAGCCGGTGCACCGAGGCTGCCAGCTTCTCAACTTTGCATCCGGTGACAGCTTGTATATTTAGATGTAATAAACCATGAAAACTTTCAGATCGGGAGAGTTTAAATCATGCAGTGTTAATATTTTACTTCCTTGAAGGCTATATTGCGTGCATTGTGCCTTACAAGCGGCTCATACAGTATGAGTAATCCTTCATATAACGTTATTTCATCATCAGGGACGGGGATTGCATTGGCTGTGAAGTTGTAATGTTCAGTTTAAAGGGTTGATCACGGTGTAATTTGCAGTGACTTTGCCTTTCTAAGTAACAGTATTGTTGTTAATGCGTCACACTGCTTAAAAATCAATTCAGTAGCTGGATTGTGGGTTGGACTATGCATGTGTGTGTATTTGAGTGGCAGTGGGTTGATTGTTTGGTATAACCTACGACTATTACAGATGGTTTGACGCCAGCCTGGAAGTCTTTGTTTTATTCAGAGCGCAGATGTCTGCTTGCAGGTTTGTCTCTCTTCGCAACATGCCGTGCTTCTTAGGATCTCTAATAATCCAATAAATAAAACGATAGAAACGGTCTCTCACCTCCGTCTGTCACGTCGTCAACAATCTGGGTCCAGAAAGACAAAAAGCTGTGAAGGTGTGAAGTGATAGCTGCCAACTGTACCCCCTCCTACAGCCTTGAGACAGGCAGTGTGTTCTGTTGCAAAAAACAGCAACATTTGGACGGCTTTCTATCATTCACAATGACATAATCATGCACACAGCTAAAATCTGAAGCACGACCATTTATAACACCAGTCAATTTCAGAAATTTTTCTATGATTCAAAATGTGAAGGTCTGCTCAGTTCTGCTTTGCATTTATTCTCTATTTGAGCAGATTGCCTGCTGTTTCATCACTGAAATTTCATGCCTGGTTTCTGTATTGTCCCCCTTATTGGAATAGAGTTGAGATTGATTTTGCAGAGCCGTACTGGCTGCAGTGCAAAATGTGCTCCCCCATTGCATCATGATATGATGTCTGGAGGCTGCGTGTCACGCTACCATTGGTGTCAAACTGCAGTCTTTCATATTTCTGACAGAGCGATACCAGTGCAAACCCTGGGACCTTTGTTAATCAAGCTGTTTTAGTGCCACCTGCCTTTACTGGAATCAGAGAAACGTTCACAATATTATACAAGGACCCTTTGCTCAACAAACGTCCTCTGTGATTAACAACCTGCGGCTGTTTCTCAGAGGTCTTAACATATATGTCTGATTTCTTTTTTTAATCATAATTGATAAATTGCTTTTTGCTTGTCAAATGGTCTGACATCACTTGTAGCAAGAACAGGCAGAAAGGACCTTTCATAATACACAGATTAAGCTGCAGAGATTTGCAGATAAACCCATGCAGATTAAAGGTCGGAAGGATTAAAAACAGGGAAAGGGGAAAAAACAGGAATCGCAACAGAGTTCAAAATTGTGGGGTTATTTTAGTCAACTTAGTGTAGCTTAACCGGGCTGTAGTCAATGGCACAATTTGCAAATGACTTTATATTGTCTATCAGGGAAGCCATATTAACTGTGTTCACACCTGCTGCTGCTGTTTACACATGCAAAGCCAAACTGACCTGATGGGTTGTCATTTATACAGGGGTAGAGCTGTTAGTGGTCACTGGTTAAAAGTGTTGGGGTGGGGATGACTTTTGCCAGACCTCCTCCCCCATCAGTTGTGTTTCACCTTTATAACTCACACTTTGTTACCAGTATCCTGGAAGTTTTCGGTGGTGTGGGTTGGCTGTTGTCCTTCAGGGAAACAATGCATTGAGCTCATGTCCTGCGGTTGCATTGTTTGGGTGCATTTGGGAATTTTGCATACTTTGACATCATGCATTTCAGTTCAGTAACTGCATTAGTGAGTCCTCTGGTTGATTCACATTTGCAGATCTGCAGAATGTCCAAAAGGCGTGCTTCAGAACGAGGGGCTGGGGAGTCATCCGGCAGACCCAGCAAGCTCCTCTGTCCAGGGATATCTGGCAACAATGCTAAGAGAGCCGGCCCCTTTGTTTTAGGTAAGTCACCTGATGAGTAACTCAGTATTGACTAATGTTGAGTAATATCGTAAAGCTGCAATCCCTAATGTCGCCTCTCTATTGTCATCTCTGTTTGAAACATAAAATTTGCAGTTTACTTTACATAATGTTCTTTACGAATGTTGATGTCAAATGAAGCCTTACATTTCCCAGGAAATCTGACCCAACAGCTCGAATTATAAATCATTATTATAAACTTACTGTTGCAAATCAGGGTAAGGTAAAGAGATTGTGTTGAAGATTGATATACTTGCCGAATAACTGATTTTTGTTCGTTTTTAACCAAAACAAATTACAGATTGCAGCTTTAAGTTTAACAGCTTCAAGCTGTTAAATTAGACCACTGGTTATTTGATTAAAGCTGTTGAGGTTATCCATACAAGAGCAGTGAGCAGTTTTGTTGATACATTAGCATAAACTATATCAATAACAGTACATCTGTTAGGCTGTGGTCTAATGCACAGATCCTTTTTTGACACATCCTGTTTTTATTTCGTTTACATTCACATGATATAACCAACTGCGTTTACATAAATAACTCGCCAATGCATTCATTTTGACCAAATATAAAAGTGTGTTTGCCCATTCAAGCTGTAAAGTATAAGCACTCATTACAAAGTAGCCATCCATCAGTCAGACAGCACACAAACACAGAATTCAGTCTGCACTACTGGTAATGTATAAAGACTGGTATTGAATTCTTTTCATTTTGCTATTGACTTTTGACATTCCTAGTGTAAGGTAACAACTGAGCGTTCAAATAAAGCTCTGTTTTTGTGTTTGTGTGCGAGTCAGGGGAGGTGGTGGTCTTCATTAGGAGGCCTCTGCTCTGAAAAGAATTCCAGGAATGTTTTGGATTGACTGCAGTCTGCAGGTCTTTCCCTGCGTGCTGCTTTTATGCTGTCGTCTTACCTTTGAAATGCAGCCGTCACAGTTGGAAACAGCAGTGTGACGTGCTAATGCAGACCACTGCGATAAGAGCGTTTATGATTGTGCTCTGGGGGAAATCTGCTTTTGAACTGACTGTACCTTTTTAGATCCGTTCAGTCTTCTCCATTTCTTCTCACCTCACCAGGCCCGCGGCTCGGAAATTCTCCCGTTCAGAGTATAGTGCAGTGCCTAGCCAGAAAAGATGGGACGGATGATTTCTACCAGCTAAAAGTGAGTGCTCTTTTGGTCCTGTTTACACCTGGTAATTCATGTTTTTTTTGATTGTTCCAGAATGTTGTTTGTTGTAAAGTGATTTCTTTACAAACTGTTTTGGACCCCATTTATGCTTGTGTTTAGTGCTGTCCAATTCAGATCACCTAAAACATATTTCAATGCTATGATATGGTTTTGAAAATGTTCTGACTTGGGCAGTGAGACAGCTTGTGACAGAGGGCTCTGTTGCTTACTATTTGCATGAACCTTTGACCTGCCTCAACAAATCTCCACAGTACTTCAGTTATGTGATTTTACAATACTACTGCAATTTACGTCCGAGTCTGGTTTAGAGAAGAACATCAAACCCAGATCTTTGTCTTTGTTTGACCAGCCTGTGATTGGATGGCCTTGAGGGTGCTGGTCAACCTGCAGTCAAGACCTTTTGACCTTTCTCTTCTGTGCCCCTAGTGTCCCTCAGATCTAGATCTCCTGTGTAGACATGTTGAATGACATGTCGAATGACATGTCAGGAACTTATCTTCGTCCCCTCTGTAGATAAAGCTCCTAATGGATCTTCTGCATTGCTTCAAGACCATTAATGGCTCAGTGTGCCATCACAATAGAGATAAGACACTCTATGGGAGGTTTAGAATAGGATGTGTTGTGTGGTGGTGTTGAGGTCACGACCTCTTACCTGCACCTTTTGTTGTAGATTCTGACCCTGGAGGAGCGTGGGGACACGGCAGGAGAGACACAGGAGGAAAGGCAGGGAAAAATGCTCCTGCACACAGAGTATTCTCTACTGTCACTGCTCTCCAACCAAGAGGGAGTGGTGCACCATCACGGCCTCTTCCAGGTAAGACAAATTACATTTGGCAGTAGGTCATGTATAAACAAAAGCACCCACATATATTGAAAGAATTCACCTTGCTTAGCAACCTTTGATGTTTTTATGATTAACGTTCCATTGCTCTTTCTTAATACTTGGCTCTCTCCAATACTCAAATTTGATTGGTTAACTGTGGCATTCTGCTGTCAGATTGTTTTGTATAATTGACGGTTGTCCTAGGCAACAGATTTCCCACGTAGCCGTGCTGATTTCCTGTATCTCAGATCTCTCGGCAGCCTCTTTCTTATCACAAATTGTTACTTCGCTCCTTAACGTTATTCCTTCGGTTGTTTTTATTGCGATCGCAAAGGGCTCAGAGTGACTCATCGCCTTCTCTTTGAGCTAGATGTTTGCTTTATAGCTCTCCCTCTCTTTTCCTCCCTGGTGAAAATCACCCTCAGAACAAGTTGTTCTGTGCTGTCGGGGCCATGCATTGAGGCTGGGAGTATTGATTGGCTTATTATAGCTCCTCTTGAGAGTGGGCCAGTTAATTATAGGTCGCTTCTTGTGTTCGGAGGCGGCGTCATTGCAAACACAAACCGCACTGCAGATCGATTCCTGGCCCTCGTTTGACCCCGGTCTCAGGTGACCGAGGGAGGGCTTTATCATTCAAGCTGCTCCACATTCAGGAAAAAGGAGATGAATGGTGAAGCATTCAGGAAAAAGGAGAATCACTGTAGCTCTTTGTGTATCACCAGTCCACTGGCATCGTCTTACTCTTTAAATACGGCATTTTCTTCCTGGCTGCGTTCAGAGCCTTAATGCTGTAGCTGTGTGCTTTTTTTTCTCCCAGAAAGAATGTAAAATTTATGTTGGTTATATAACTTATCAGTATTATATATTTTTAAATATTTTATTTTAAGTTGATTTGACATTTAAAGCATCACGCATTACATATTGCATTATTTAGTACGTTATTGCATTTACCCTTAATATCGTGCAGCCCTTTTTTTTGCTCTTATTCTTTGGTCAGAACTTCTCTTATGCATCATCTCGTTCTCTCTCTTTGCTTATTTCATAAGGACCGTTCCTATGAGATTGTGGAAGACGTGGAGGCCAACAAGGTGCGGAAGATGAAGAGGCGAATCTGCCTGGTGCTGGACTGCCTCTGTGCCCACGACTTCAGCGACAAGACGGCCGACCTCATCAACCTGCAGCATTACGTCATCAAAGAGAAACGACTGAGCGAGCGCGAGGCCATCGTTATCTTCTACGACGTTGTGAGAGTCGTGGAGGCTTTGCATAAGGTGAGAAGCAACATTTAACTTGTTTTAAAATCAACATTGACCTAGTTTATTTTCTCAAGACCCGTTGCTGGTATCATTGTTTTGTAAAATTTAGGGCAACCCGATTATGTCCTATGATATTTATTTCAATTATTAATGTTGATTCATTGGATTTACAATAAAATAACTGTTTTGTGTGTAACAAATGCATGCCGTGATCTTTGTAGGCCAAAACACACTGAGAACTTTGTTCCTAACTGACATAGGCCCGGTTTCAAAGACAAGGCTTAAGCCTAGTCCCAAACTAAAATGCATGTAACGCAAAGCAGTTTGCACCAACATATTTTATAATCATGAGTGCCATTGTTTTGTTTGAAGATGCACACCAGTATTTATTTCTAAGGCATGTTTGTAAAAGCTGCTTAAATATCCTCATTTAACTAGGGCCTACTCCTGGCTTAATCTAAGCCCTGTCTTTAAAATCAGGCCTTAATTGCTGTTGTTGAGTCACATGGGATCTTTCAGCAGCTCAAAAACAAAACTCTTCTAAATTCTGTATAATTTCATATAAGAAGGCTTATAGGGTGATAATTCTACCACATCCTCTGTGATTAACAGAGCTTTCAAAGCAGGTTTACACACTTTCACCAGTTAATCCCAGCAGCTGGAATCATCATTTTGTTTATCAATGAATTTTCAATGAATCAATTACCAATGAAAATATTTGTCTAAACCTGGTCAAAACATGACAGCTTTCCTTTTTGATTGATGTTCTACAGTAAATGTCAGTTTGTACAGCATGTTCGTACAGTATGTTCTCCAAAATGTAGACCATGTAAGGAATCAGTAGACTATTGTGTTAGCAGCACAGAGGTTGTGGGTTCGATTCCCAGGGAACACATGTACTGATAAAATGTATACCTTGAATGCACCGCAAGTTGTTTTGGATAAATGTATGTGCCAAATGCATACATGTAATTGAACTTCTCCTATGAATGTGAATGAATTTTAACTATAGCCCTGTTTTTACCATTGCAGAAGAACATCGTGCATCGAGACTTGAAGCTTGGAAACATGGTGCTTAATAAAAGGTAAGACATCTCTAGTTCTCTGCTTTTCTCTGGCTGCAGGGCTGGTGGAGATCTCCAGCCCCCATGCTCTCAGTTCTCCATTGGTTCCTTTGAGCACCGTCTGGCCTCATTGACCTCCCTCCTCTCCAGCTCTTAGTGAGAGCGTGACTCATCACCGCGGGTGGGGAAGGGAGGGGGGGATCCAACAGTGGGAACCCTTCCCAGTTAAAACGAGTCGGCATGGAACGTGCCCCTGTTTTGTTCCCTGGAAACGAGGAGAGGGAGGAAGCCACAAAGCTGGCTACAGAACATCTGAGGTCAGCAAGCACAACAAATTGGATAGGCCCGGCGGAATTCCCGGTTCCTTGTGCATAATGCCCTCTCTGAACAGCATATGCGCCGTGTGCACGCTTCTGCCATTTATGTGGAACGGGAGCCTGCTGGAATGATTTTAACCACAACTATCTCTGTCATTTCAAAGGTCCCGGAGGATGGAGGGACTCGCTGACTAATTGAAATCCTCAGTTCTGTCTGTCACATTTTCCAGCATGTGCTGCTCACTGCTGAGTTCTCTCCTGCTGCAGTTTGGTGACATTACAGCACAGCTTGTCTAATTACGAAACCTGTAATACTGTGTGAGCTCAGTGGAGAGAGGACTGGAGAGAGGACTGGGGCTGGTTTCTTTCAGATTTTCCCCTCCCTTTCATTTTCAAATGTACTGTTTGCGTTCTGGTTTGTTGAATCAAAGGTATGCATTATGTAACTTATTTTGCCGTTAAAAGGTAAATAGTGACAGCTTCGGCTTACCGGTTAGCACACATGTTTCGGCACTTTGGCCCTGTACCCAGTATTAAAAACATCAGGTGATCGGAATACAAGTGGTTAGCCAAGACATCACCTGCTACACCTGCTTAACATGCTTCTTGAATGTCTTTTGCGACTGGTTGTAATCAGATTCTTTTAGTTTTGTCATTGCATATGTAACTTATTACTTCATGGAGTGTTGTTGCATGGTTATGTTGCTATAAAAGTTAAACTCCTGTGTTGACACTACTTCGTATGTGCTTGCTTTGCATTATATTGCCTGTTAATGTCAGAAAAACTACAGAAATTCAGTGCAAGTGTAGTTGTTTTTCCAAAATGTATTAACACTTGTTTTTTCATCATAACCTCCCCTTCCTTCCTCTTCTGCCCATCATTTCCTGTGTTTTTCCCCTGTCCTGCCAATAACAAAATGGCAAAAGGCCTAAAATAAAATAGCAAAGTTGAGCCAAACAAAATGAAAAAATACGGGCAGATAAGATGTAGTGTGTAAGGCTTTCACAGAATGCTATTTGAGATTTCAGCAATATGAAATCTAAGCAACACGTGAGGGCTGCAGTGTGTTTTCAGTGTGGCTCTGTGCCTGTAGCACTTCTCAGTTTGGGGGAATTTTTTCATAATATCCTGCATGTGCCATTGTTGAGTCAGAACATTTGTGGCCGGCTGTTTCACAGGAGTCATTTAAGAGAACAGACCCAGACCGGTATGTCACGGCTCAGTGACAAAAGAAAATATGCACACATACACACGCTGGTCTATCTGCTTCAGTTCAGCAAGAGAGCAGAACACTGTGTCCTAGCTGGAGATAATACAGCCTTCTGCCAGAAGATCCATTGCTGAGAGCTGAGTCATGCGAATACGTAACGCTGGCTCTCTCTCTTTCACTCCCCATAACCTTCTGATCATACTCTCTGTGTGACCCTGCCCAGCCTGCAGACTGTTGGCTTTGGGTGGAATGGAAAGTACTTTGTATTAGTCATAAGTAGTCCATGACATGTGGGGATCCTTTTCTGCTTAGACCTTTGAAAATGACTGTTGAATTTGTGTAGTGACCTCTAGGCCGCCGAGTCTGTGTAGTGACCTCTAGGCCGCCGAGTCTGTGTAGTGACCTCTAGGCCGCCGAGTCTGTGTAGTGTACATAAGGGAAGTTCTTGCATAATAAGTAAAATTACGCTTGCTGATGTTGCATGAAAGTAATGACTGCTGAGTATAAATGCACGTTTTAGGGGTATGAATGCAATTTTGAAATTATTTTTTTCCAGTTCAGTTAGATTTATTTCTACCCATTAGAGCTCATACACCCTATTTAATGTGCACCATATGGCAGCCACTATGTGTATTACCATGCAAGAGAACAAAGACCACCGTTATGAATAGGATCTCATGGTTGCATGTTTGCTCTCACTATTTGCTTTGTTCCTCATTTAGCATGGATTGCCCAAGCAGAACCTCTGCATCAAAATCCCACTTTAACCTCACCCACCAGAGGCAGTTCTGACCGGATTTCAGCATCAAGACTTCCTCTTGCGATCAAACCATTACATTTTTCCCATCAACACAGGCTAATTTTAGCAGCAGTGAGAGTCCGGGAGGCTTCTGGTCTGTTCACATGAGCAGGAAGTGGAGGCTGAGCGTAGAGAACGTCCTGAAAAGAAAACCTCATTGGCTCTTTCAGCTCAGGAACTGAAGCTAGAACAGTCGTGATGCAGTTAGACAAAAGCAAGGCCTTCCATTTAGATGCCTTTATTGGATGGGTTGCACAGATCATGGCAACTCGATACAGCAAAAAGCGAAAGATTATAAAGACGACACACATTAAATGTTGTTTTGTTTACAGTCTGAAGTCTACAGTCTGCATCATTTTAAAAGCACAAAAAATGTATATATATACAGAGTATATGCAGTGTTAAAACTTAAATCTGCAGTCTCTAATGTGCCTCACTGTCGCCATCTCTGTTTGAAACATAAAATTGCGGGTAACTTTGTTCTTTTTTACATGTTGAAGTCAAATGAAGGCAAACTGACATTTGTGGGGAAATTGCACCTGACAGTTCAAATTATAAATTGACATTATAAACTTACCATTGTGAATCGGGGTATCATCAGAAGATTGTTGAACAGTGATCTGTCATGTACTTGCTCATCACGTCCTTGTGATTTTATTTAATCAAATATTTTTTACAGATCTCATCTTTTAAAGCAATTGAAAACTAGTTTTTATTTCATATTGTTTTGGTTACATTTTCTAAACAATAACCCTGGTACGAAATGCAGTGTAAAATTAAAAAAGCTCACGTTTGTATTATTGTTTATTATGACTAATCCAGCCTCTCTTTTCTAATCTAGTTTAATCATGACCATCCTCTTTTTTAGATGATGATGATAAATCAGCCGTAAATTAATAAGAAGCTCTGCTGGGAAAAAAAACGCTCTTCTGGATTCGGCCTGTTTGTAGCAGTAAAAGGCGTGAGTGTGACAGTCACTCTCAGGGTGTGAAAGTGAGAGTGATTGGGGAAGCATGGGAATATAAAGAGGATGTAGCCACTTGAGAACGGTGGTGTTTTTTTTTTTAGTGATGGGAGATCACAGCTGCAACCATGTGACATCACATCCAGGGACCCGTCAGCCGGTCGATTTTGCACAATCTAAACATACTTGTTTTTACGCGAGAGCGAGCGCGTTTGAGAGCTCGGGCGTGTGTGTGCGCTTGTTGTCATCGCATGCCTCTTGCTGAAAAGAGCCCAGTTGTTTCCTTTTCATGATGTGAAGATTAGTCATCTGTGATCTTATGAGAAGCCACAGGTGACTCACTTGTTTTTCAAAAAGTGCAGTTGTGGTGTTCTGTCATGTTAGGTTCTGCTTTCTGGAAAGACAGAATGGCTCCCTGCCACACTAGATTTAATGACCTAGACAAAAATATCAGAGGCGTGTTTGCACAGATCGCAACGCGGCCTATGTAATGACGGTTGGAGTTTAGTTTCGATATATACATACACAGACAGACAGACATATATGGCCTGGATTCTTAGAGCTCTGTCGCTTTAATACAAACATTAGGGCTGTGTATGGGAATTTGTGGTGGGTCTTTGACGTCATCTGTGTTGTGTTATGTGATGCAGGACTCATCGGATCACCATCACAAACTTTTGCCTTGGCAAGCATTTGGTGAGTGAGGAGGATCTGCTAAAGGACCAGAGAGGCAGTCCAGCCTACATCAGCCCAGATGTCCTAAGTGGTGAGAATCCAGTCTTTCTCCCTATGTGTTTGTGTATGTGTGTGTGTGTGTGCATGTGAGACCATGACTCACCTTCCAAGTCATCACTGTAATCAAAGCTCATAAACCCATCCACCTACACTGCCCTAATCAGGACAGCAGTCACAAACTGTCAGCATGGGCGAGGAATAGTTATGAGTATTGATGTCATTATGTGTGTTGTGTGCCAGAGGACTGTGTGTGTGTGTCTCTGTGTGTGTGTGTGTCTGTGTGTGTGTGTGTGTGTGTGTGTCTCTGTGTGTTGTGTGTCTCTGTGTGTGTGTGTCTCTGTGTGTGTGTGTCTCTGTGTCTCTGTGTGTGTGTGTCTCTGTGTCTCTGTGTGTGTGTGTGTGTGTCTCTGTGTGTGTGTGTGTGTGTCTCTGTGTGTGTGTGTGTGTGTGTCTCTGTGTGTGTGTGTGTGTGTCTCTGTGTGTGTGTGTGTCTCTCTCTCTGCTGTGTGTGTGCGCGCGCGCGCATGACCTGTTGACTCATATAAAAACTCTTCCCTTAAGCCTGTTGTCATGTCTTTGAGGAGATTTCAGCTTTGTGGTTTAGCAGATTAACAGCGGTCATGTCATGCTGCATCTTTCCAAACAATCTCCCTTTTTGCACGGAAATGAAATTGAACTCAAATGGTGCGATTTCAGATTGTAGGACTCACTGTTTATATTATGTGCCTAGCATTTACATTTACTAAAGAGCAAAAAATAGAGGAGAGAAAATAAAGAAGGTATTAAAAATAAAGTTAGGTTAGGGTTAGGGAATTAAACTTAAGTTTGAGAATGTTTTTTTTTTTATTTATTAATCAACAGCACCCCACAGAAGCTTTCTTTTTGTGTTGCACAGAAGTCATACAGGTTTGAAAGAACGTGTTTGAGCAAATTGTGACAGAATTTTCATTTTTAGCAAACTGTACCTTTAATTTGTATTCAGTCTGGCGGGGTTTTTTTTATGCAAAAAGTACTATAACCTCCTGAAGGTACTGTTTATGTGGGATTTTCCAAGAAATCAATGGATGCAGGCACTGGTTAGGCAGCGAGTTCCGAGCATTCGCATTAAAGGGAAATGCAGCTGAGCTCTTATTTGTGGCCTTCATTCACATTAAACAGACAGAGAGAAGCAGGGGTAAATCAGCCTAATATGACAGCAGAACAAAGAAAAGCTGCTTTAGTGAGTCATCACAATGAGTCATGTAGAGAGGAACTACTCTTCTGTCATAACACTCTCTCTCTTTCTTTCTCTCTTTCTCTCTCACTTATTCACTCTCTCGCTCTTGTTGTTCGGTCTCTCTCTCTCATTCAGTCTTTCTCTTGGTCAGTCTCTCTTTCTCTCGTTCAGTCCCCTGTTCAATTCCTCGCCCTCCCTCTGTCATTCTCTTTCTCTCATGCGTAGGGTCAGAGTGCAAGCAGAGAGTGTGTACCTTACAGATAATATATACCACACAAATCATGCTGTTTACCAAACAGAAACCTATCCAGTTAACATCGTAGTCTTGTTTAAATCGAGCTCTCATGACTCATCTGTGCTCCTCTGGCACGGTGTGTTCTCTTGCCCATTTATGGTGGTAAACAAAGCAGTTTAGTGAGTGACAATTCTGGTGGCATATGTTCCTTTTTTACTGTAATCTTATTTATGCTGTCAAAAGCATGGTGAAAGCATTAACATAATCTTTGATATAATGGTGTAAATAATCAAGTTAGCTAATTGCCTGCAAAGCAAGTTCTCTTTAGTAGGTATCTTAGACAGTAGATCGTATCTTTGTGGGCATTGAGTCAGTGATGCACTTACAGTTTAGGACACACAAACTAGCTTTTTAATTACCATCCGAGCTTTTGGACCAAGGGTGTCCAGTCCTGCTCCTTGAGGGCCAGCGTCCTGAAGAGTTTAGCTCCAATCGTAATCAAACACACCTGAATATGGGTTTTACTAAGCAGACCAGAAGCTTCCCAGCAGGTGTGTTGAGGCAAGTCAAATCTAAACTCTGTAGGGCTATGGCCCTCCAGGACCAAGTTTGGACACTTCTGTGTTGGACATTAGAACTGGATGCTGAAAGTGTGCTGTGTTTCCATGCAGGTCGACCATACCGCGGTAAACCCAGTGATATGTGGGCTCTTGGCGTGGTACTGTTCACCATGCTCTACGGCCAGTTCCCATTCTACGACAGCATACCTCAAGAGCTCTTCCGTAAGATCAAAGCAGCAGAATACTCCATTCCTGAGTAAGTGTCTCTTTTCTGTTGTAGTGCTCTTGAGAATCCACAAAGAATTTCAACTGTGTGTGTGTTTTGTGAAATGATTTATAGATTTTAATGGCACCATTTTAAACCTTATAAAATCAAAATTGTAATGTTGTGGCTATGTCTTTAAGCTTTAAGCGTCCCCATGTTGGTGGGGATGGCCCCATGTTGAGGAAAAACATTTATGCATTCATTGGCATATCCAAATTTTTGTTCAGTAAAATGCCTATTAGGATATAGTCATGGTATAAGGTTTTTACTACACTGTTGAAATAAAAACAAACAACAATGCTGTCCATCTTTAATTTTGTTTATTTAGTGTTTTCTCTTTTTTGTTCAATGAATTTCATTGTGAAAATATCATCTAAGGAAGGAAAATGGCATTCATCAAAGCATTTTATTGGGTCTTGAAATTAAGGTTGCATAATTTTTCCACGTTGAAACCTTTGTTCTGTGTGTGTGTTGTACAGAGATGGGCGGGTGTCTGAAAGTACAGTGTGTTTAATCAGGAAGCTTCTGGTGCTCGACCCACAGCAGCGACTCACTGCCACCGAGGTGCTGGAGTCCCTGAGTGCCATCATCGCCTCCTGGTGCGTCACTGCTGACCTGAGATCAGCCTTATACATTTAGCATGTTATAGCATTGCATTAGAAGTGTAGAGGTTGTGGATTTGATTCCCAGGGAACACACATACTGATAAAACAAACACTGATCGCTCAGTAAGTTGCTTTGCATAAAAACTCTGCTAAATGCATAAATGTAAATGCAACATTTTAGACGACTTGTCACTGCAGTGCAAATAACTTTAAAGGAATTCACGTGATGGGGTGATGTCATCTCAGGGCAGCCGAGCTGTCTTGCTACATTTTTGGCGGTTCGGTTCAGAGAGTGCAACTCAGTCGTGCATTTACGTCACCGTAGGTTTAAAGATTCCTGTTTGTCATTGACTAGATTTGTTTATCTCCACAGGCAATCTGTGTCCTCCCTAAGCGGCCCCCTGCAGGTGGTGCCCGACATTGACGATCAGCTTAACCACCCTGAACATCTTCAGGAGGTCAGTACAAATTGCTCAGTGTGTGATTGGCTGGATGGAAAGATAGGACTGCCCTCGAACTTATGCTATTGGTTGAGCCAAGGCTGCTTTTTTGTTTGAGAATTATAATGAGCCCAACAAAGCCCCTTAGTCATGTTTAAATGTTCTTATATTCTCTTTCATATATGTATGTCTATTTATATGTATGTGTGTGTGTATGTACCAAGAGCTCTTGTAAAACCACAACAAATTCCTTGTGTGTTTGCGCACACTTGGCGAATAAAGTTGATTCTGATTCTGATTCTGATTCACATTTTGGTAGCACCACTTTTGGGGAAATAAACCTTGCAGTAGATGGCTTGTACAGTCTCTGCGTTATTAAGCTGAGGCAGAAGAAAGTAAAAATTGTAAGAACGTTATTATTACCTGCTTCCATTGAAATCGCGTCTTGTTGTCTCCCCCAGGCTAAAGTCACAGAGGAGTCGTCTCAGTACGAATTTGAGAACTACATGAGGCAGCAGCTGTTGCTGGCGGAGGAGAAGAACACTATTCACGAGACCAAGAACTTCCTCAGCAAGAGGCATTTTGGTAACGTGCCTCCAGTGAGGCGTCTCGGCCACGACGCTCAACCAATCAGCCCTCTGGATGCCGCGATACTGGCCCAGCGTTTCCTCCGCAAGTAACCCTTCGCTCCGCCTTTGGGCGGGGTCACTGGCAGCAGAGCGAGCCACGGAACCGGGCACACGCTTGTTTGTATGTATGTTTGCGCGTGAGAGTGCGTATGCGTGTGTGTTTTTGAGCACGCTAGCCAAGGAACAGCTCAGCGCTCTCTGACGCTCCATTCTTTGGCCCAGGACGTGGCACACTGAACTAAAGAGACACTGACCACCAACATCACCTCCACCATGCCGATGCTTGCCCGAATCTGACACACACACACACCCACACACACACACACACGCACACACACACACACACACACACATTTTCAGCAATACCTAAACAGAATCATGTAGCAAACCACACCCACAACCCTTCTTCTTGGACGCCTCGGATCACATGACCAACCCTTTCGTCTGCCCCTCCCATCCCTTCCTGTTCTCTTCAACCAGTTTGTCTATATCACTCCCATCTGTATCTATGACTGCAAATCTACCTCTTCCCATTTTCTATCTTTTTCCTCCTCAGTCAGTTTTTAACAATGCTCTCGGTTCATTTTAAAGCAGGACTCAGTTAAGTTGGGGGTATGGACACAAGCACAGGCTTCAGAGCATTAGCATTGTGGTTGTGAAACTGTTTTGATGTGTCAAAAGTAACCAGTAATTGGTTTGTTCCTCTAAATAAGCTTTTTATTTCTCCTCTCCTACTAAAACGGTAGCATATTACGTACGTTTTTTTTAATCATTGAAGATGTTAAGCATCACAATTTAGCAAGCTATAACCTCATTACTGAAATCAATCAAAGCATGTTTCCAGTCCTCTATTTGAACGGGTTTCTGTTGGCAGCTAGCGTCACGCAAATTATTCTGTGTCTGGATCACTGCAACCAAAAGCGTAGCTTTGCGACCAAGCCGGCCAATATGGTACGTTATTTTCCCTACTAAAGCAAGCAGGAAAGCTCAACGCTCTTTAATGTTCAACCGGTCACAACCAGAGATGTCGTTTAAACTGTGTTTTTGTCATGTTGTTCTTCCTTCTGCATTAATTTAATCAAAAGCAGCAAAAACTCAAGGCCGCCGTTTCCTTTGCATTCAGCCAATCGCAAACGGAAGTGAATATTTAAGCAAGTGATGTGCCACAAGGACAGACAGTTAAGGGCTGGTCGTCACGGGATTGAACATCTGGGGCTGGGATGAGACTGTCAGGAAGAAGGGCAGCTGAGCCGGCAGTCATGCGGAAGTCTAAGCTAAGATAAGCCCCGTAAACACAGCCCTTAAGCCCTCCTTTTTCTTTGTGTTCTCCTGTCGAGCGTATTTGACCTTTGATAATGTGCCAGACCATCAGAACGCATCTTCCGCAGTGGCCTGCGTCTTCCGCAGCGGCCCGCGTCTTTGGTGCATTCAGTCCCCGCACAGATTACAGCTGCAGCTCAGGGATAGATATTTGGCTGCTTGGGAACATTTTCGGCCACAATGATACAAAGAAACCCATTATGTAGAGGACTGGTCAGTTTTTCTTCTTACCTTCCCCTCTTTCCATGGATGGTTATTAAATTCTTTATTATTGTCAGGAAAGAAATGCCATCCAACTCACTTTGAATCTGTTTGTGCATTTTTTCTTGATGTGAGAATATTGCGTAGGTGACATTCTCAATCTTGTTTGACTGTTTTCCAATCCCATTTTAAGATATCCATGTGTATAAAGCATAACTTTGGGATATCTTGCCTTAGATTGTTGGCAGTTTCTCAGTTCAGCAGTAAATGGTGAATATGTACTTTTGATTCTTGAATATATCTTAATATACTAGGTGGTTGGCTTGCATCGACCTGTGGCTTTAGTTTGAGATGCCTGTATGTCTGGCTTTACTCATATCATTAGTTAGAAAGGCCATTTAGTACTGTAGGTCTCCGAGTTTATGACTATCAGCTTGGCCAGGCCTTTATTTCCTTTATCAAAGAAGTAACTTCCTTTTTTGTGACCTTTTTCTTCCCTTTTTAATTTATTAGCCGTTTATAATTAACCTGTCTTTTCCAGCTCATGTCATGGTAAATGTAGAGATCCTGTATCCCTCAAGCATTGCTGTGATCTTTCTTGATTTGTATTTTTTTTTTTCTATTTTCAGTGAAGGTTGTTTCTCTTGGCCCTATTTTCATGTAAAATTTTTGAGTACTTGTTGCAACAATCCTGTTGGTATATTAAGCTACACTAAAAAGGTGACTGACTGCATAGCTATATTTTTAAGTCGACTAAATTATCGTTCACATTAGCATGACATGTAGAATCGATGTAGAGTTTATCTTGTGAGGTAAAGATTAAAACAAGCTCTGACACATGTGAATAACACCTGTATGGCTAATGGTGTCAGAAGTACAAAACCCTGTACAGGGTATTATTATTATTTTTATTATTTTGAAGAATCACATCAATATTTACATACAAGACATTAGTACTCAAAGTGATGTTGCCTGCCGCCATTGAAAGCATTAGTCTTTTCCCACCTCAATGTGAATATATTTGGTTGTAAAGCAGTATTGTAGTGGATAATATGTGTGAATTGTTGAGGGAGGGTCTTTCTCTCAAATTCAAAAGGTGAGTGTCTCACGGTTACATCCTCGGGCCACGTAGAGTTTTCACAAGCCATTATCTCATAGCAAATCTGTATGGTTGCAATATGACTGCTCTTGGTTATGTAGTCTGTACCTGAAAACCTAGGTGGGAGAAATTAGTTTCTATTAGTTTAAGATGTCTGTTTCACAGGCCCCTAAGTTGCCCCCCGCATAGGCAGTTTTGTGATGTCCGAATTCTGTCTGCAGCATGACTTGTACGTTGTTAAGCTCGGTATGCATTTAAAAGCAGTTAGTGCATGATTCTAATTAGCAAGACGAATGCAGCAGAAATTGGAACAATGGTGGGTGTTTCACAAATTATGTAGTAAAAAAAAACAGACACTGCAAGAGAAGAAACTAAACATTAGGTTTGTCTTTGATTTTCTTTTCTTTCTAGGCCACGTTGTGCAGATATTTGATAAATTGGGAGATTTCTCTTAAGAGAAACTTGTTACTTCCGTCACATCTTTTACTAAAACTGGAACATTTGGAAGATCTGATTCTAGTCAAATACCTGAGCGTTTGAAGTTGTAAGCTGCTTGGTTAGAAAGGTGTCAAAGAATAAACTGGGTAATTGTACAGAGATGAAAACAAATTTGTATAAAAGACATATTTTTGTACTTCATCAAATCTCTACATGCATGTCAGCAATAAACTTTGATATGAACTGCCTTTGTGTCTGTGTAGTTTGTGTAAAAGAGTACAATCATTTTTACTCATCTAAGAACCCCAGCAGATGTGTGTTGTCACACCCAGAGGGTTTTGTCATGAATGTATCAGTGTCAGCCTGAACAATATTTAATTTTAACTTTTTTAACAGTGCACCTTTTTAGTAAATAACTTTGCTTCATTATAAGACTCATGTGGGCTTTTTATGCATGCATGCATATGTATTATAGGTTTTCAATGTTTTGCCAGTTTGTAAACAAAGCAAATACACATATTAGGTCTAGTTCTGCCCTCTTGTGGTAGATCTGTAGAAGGTCAATCATTGTCTGAGCTAGGACTAAACAGCCAGTAAGAGAACCTTCAGAAGGGTGAGGCAAGATGTTCCTCAGAAACATTTTTCTGCAGTTTGACGGTATCATTTTGCAGTATCTACATACCTGCATGTTTCAGCTTATCTCCAGCAGCTGACTGTGTGTGATCATGTGTGATGTCACTGACAGTGCAGTATTTATCTGGTGAGTGTTATGCCCCGAATAAAATTTTGCTCTTTCATTTGTTCTGGAAACTCAACATAACTGAGAACTCCATTAAATATTTACTTCTCAGATGTTTGTCCTCCAAAAAGCTGAGTTGTCGTCATGCACTAGGAGAATTAAAATGAATGCCTTCTGATTTTCCACTAACCAAGACAACCTTGAATCTTGATATTCTGGTGGTTGCTGAGCAGCTGTAAGTCTATTTTTCAGCAGACTTTTGTTCTCATGAAGGTCTTTTATACAACCACCTGGTTTTTAATTGCCTAACATAGATGAATATCTGCAGTTCCTCAAGTGCAGGTGCAGCAGGATTAACTTCCAGGGCTTGTTCAAGCTTCATGTTCACTAGTGTTGCATATTTCTGTTGCTTGTCCATGACATTTTTCATGTAATCAGTATCTATCCTTTCCAATAAACATTATCAACAGAAATATGTCTGTTCGTGAAGAACGTTTTGCTGCACATTTTATTTCCATGCTTTGATACAATTAATAGAACATGTCTTAGACATTTCTTTATAATTACTCATTCAGTTTTACTCATTTGTTTACATTCTGGCAACAAACATTTTCTTCACGTTTATTTTAACTTTCTGTTCAGTTCTGTTCAAGAAGCTTGTGAAGAAAACAAGCTGGAGCTCATCAATGTTTGTTGCCAACATTAATTCTGTTTCGCTGGTGGATGAATCACTCCATTTCTTGTTGCGTGGCATTGAAGAGACACAGATACTGCAGGGAAACATTTTTACTACCTAAATTTGTTAGCTGGGTACCATGCACCCCATCAGTAGCTCTAAGGGCCGTCAGTTCTTTTGCTGGCACCTCACTAGGCGACTTTATCTTCTATGTGGCCTCAGGAATTTGTAGTACCCCAGAGTGTGTAAAATATGCACTGGTCTGTGGATGCTTTATCTGGCTTTACTCACCAGTAAATATCTTTTGGATGAAGCATGAAGATGACTATCAGTTTGCTTTGCACATCTTTGGTGTCAGGAAGTTGTCTTTGCTTTGTTGAGATCCTGAGGGTCCAAACACACCCTCAGCTATCAATCTCTGTAATGATTAGACTGTTAAGTCATTTGCTGTGCTCGCTTATTTGTCTTAATATGGCACGTAATCTTTCCGTGGCTGTCTGTGGTATCTTTCTGCAGCAGTGCCTCATGGGAAGTGTCTTTGTAGATAAGGTGTTTTCCCGGTAAATTTACCCAAACCTTTAATAAAGTTGCATTCCTCCAGTTCTGATGCTGATGACATTTTCAGTACAATCACCTTTATCAGCAGCTGCAGCTAATGAGGAACTCATTCTCTAAAAGTTCTCAAAAACATTTTTGCAGTAACATTAGCAGAATGTTTTTTTAAACGTTATATATCATATCTATGAAAAAAGTTATTCTTAAGTTGTTAGTGGATCGTTTTAAAATTGTTACAGAATTAAAAAAATGTTTAAATGAAGTTCTTAAAGCCAAGCAATAATGTGCATACCACGTCTAAGAAACTGTTCCTAGAGCATTCAAAGTAACATTACTAACGTTTGTGTTACTTAATGGAAATGATAGCGAAACATTCTTACAACCTAAATTGTTAGCTGCTTGTCATATCTTTCTAGCATATCTTGATGAAAGCATTAACATTTTAAAAACCGGACAAATGTAACTATGTATATCTAGGGACCCTCGACTCAAACTGTGAACAGTGGCATAATAGCTCTCTCTTGGCTTATATCTGAGAGTTTGCATTTTCATCTGCCCTGTGTTTATATCGCTCTGTTTAATGTTAAGCCAGTTTCTCTCAATTACAGATCTTTCATCCCAGAATCTGTATGTTGAAACTGTTTTGTCTCTGTTCATGTCATTTACTGTTTACACTACAGACACAATTCTGCGACAAATCGGTGATTTGTGCCTCAAGTTCATCACATTTTGTTGCTGCAAATTCTCGCTGAATGCTTGAATAATGTCCATCATTTGCGTCTCATTCACCTCAGTAAATATTCTATGTAGGGTGTTATATAGACACTTTGTATGTCTGATTCCTGCAGTCTCTCTATAGCTCAGTCCAACTTGTAATAACTGCTTAAAGAAAACAAGTCTGCCAGGCAGTTGCAAAAGCCTCTTTAGTCAAATGTTGACAGAATTCAACTCCCCTGAAATACTTAACTCATGAAATACTTCCTACTTTATCTTTCAGAGATTAAAACGACTCTAAAGCAAGAAGCATTTACTTAATACATTACATAAGGCATCCACGTGGGCAGTTTCAAAAGCTAAACTGTGTTCTGAAAGCTAAATTCCTCAGTGTTGTTTTGCTCCTCATGTCTCCAGCGTGCTCAAGACGACACATGGGAGTTTATGTGTGACACCCTCAGAGTTTTTTTGACATCCCTTATTATTTATTCAGTTTTCTTCAGTAAAATCATGCCCGGAATAAGATGTTTAAAAGCGCTCGGTATGCTTGGAGTTAGTGAAGCAGAGTTTAATCCTTTGATTAAATGATATTACTACACCCCCTGAGGTTCAGTACTAGTTTAACAACTCAAAATCACCTCCATTCAATGTGTGAACCACAACCCCTCACAGCGATGCCCACAATAAAGACGCAGAACAGCTCCGGCTGTTGTTGTTAACTCGAAACACTAAATAAATTGGTTTTAAATTGGATACATTTGTAGCAAATGCTTTAGTGTGGGTTTTGAAGCTGTAGAAATGAGAGTTTTTACTCCCATGACAACATGACAAAAACCTCATACTGTTGCTTCTCTTCCATAATAGTTCCCGGCGTCTACCTGGAATGAAAACTGTCTCATGTAAGATATCTTAGCTAGTCAGATATGTCAAGATACTTTATTATTGATATGAAACACACATGATTTGTCAAGTTTTAAAGGTCACCAGGACTGAAACATTTTCAGGAGGAATTTGGAGGAGCTAAACACAGAGGCCCTGAGGAGTAACGGTGAATCATATTTTTCCTTTAATTTATCTGAAGCCTGTTATGCTAAGATAGAATCCACCTGTATCCACTGCTGCTCTGGAGTGTGTCCTTAAGGTCTCAAGCAGTTTCTGATCTGGAATCAGTCCTCATTAGAAAAATAAAATATATATATATATATATATATATATATTATTATTATTATTATATAATATATTATAAATATATTATAACTACATTATAAAATATCTGTTTGGGTTTGTCATATGCTTTCTCATTGTTGAGAAAACAAGCCAACAGAGAACGTCTCAGGATTATTTTTAAACAATATATATCATATCGAAAGCAAGTTTGGATAATGCTGTTATAACCAAGCAATAACGTTAAAACAATGTTCCTAGAACATTCAAATTAACCTTTTTTGTTTTTGTTACTAAATGGAAACATTAGGGAAACATTCTTACAACCTAAAATTGTTATACTAAAACTAAAATTGACAGGACACAGGGCTTGTGCATTTCATTTCTCACAAAGTTTTGTGTTGTTTTAGAGAATTGGGAGTCTGATGTTGTGACAGCTGAGTTAATGCTGTTTCTTGGGTCTTAAAGTATGACATCTAAAGGTCTTACTGATTTCTATCAGTTCATGGCTTTCAGTACCATTTTGCACCCAATTAATCACATATGATGACATGTTGATATTTGGTGTGTAACACCACAATCTCTAACCCCCAATTTTTAAATGTAAATGCGAATGATCGCCTCCAGTCATTGTTTATCTTGTTCTACTAAATCAGGAAGGTTGCCAAGCTGTAACTGAAGTCTCTGTATCTGTTTTGATCCTCTAGAGAAGACTATTTTGGTGTCCATTCCATTCTTGGCTCTTTCTCCCCCAGAGCCACATACTGGGGCTGCATCCTCCATCCAACCCGATAGCCCCATTGATTCCATTATCTGGCAAATGAGATCCAGACTTTGACTGCTGCTCTGGAGCTCAATGTGTGCTGAGTAACCTGCTGTGTCTCTGTCTCAGAGGCCCTTCTATCCTTGACCTTCAGTGTTGGAGATGTGGCGGCCCTCGCTGCTCTCCAGAAAGCCTTGACACTGCTTTATTTGCCTCCTGCCAGAACTGAGGATGTTTGTGTATGTGTGCATTTGTGCTGGAGCCTCATTGGCCTCGAGTTTTTATTTGTCCTCGTTTGTTTGTGTTTTTATTAAATTGAGGAATCCAAACTCAACTTCAAATGACCTTATTCTAAAAATATTTTGATGTCAAGGGTTTCTGCAACAATAAAATCACTGTTCTCAGAAACTGAATTTCACTTTTTTTGGAGAAACAAAATTCACCTGTTGTTGGGTTGTGTACAGCAGTGAAGCAGAAACAACCAATATAATATGAAGCAGGATTATTAAAGATTATATCAATAGCTGTCTGGACAACTACAGCCCCGGTTCTGTCCTTCTGGGTTTTGCTGGTATTGGTCACTTCACCTAGAACTTCATCTCATCCAAAAGTGATTCTGTGATTTGTCATGTCTGAGCACTTACCATTGTTGAATTGGTTTATCGTTAATTTAATTACCGTTTTTAAGCTTTTAAGTCTTTATTTCTCTGGGAGAACTATTCAGTTTGCTAGATTATCAATTATCTAACATAAAATCGCAAATCTAATATAAATTAAATGTAAAATAGAAAAGGCTCATATAATATTTAATTTGACTTCCTGAGGTTGGCGTTCAATGTTTTTCAAACGTTACTCTTAATCTATCATAAACATTTGTTTAAAGCAAAAATAAATCTTATTTTGAAATCGTTATTATTTCTATTAACAGGGTATTAACAAAATAGGCCCTCTTTTGTACTCTGGTCATATAAAATCTCATATATCTCTTTACAGTCGTGGTATGTTCCGTCCATCATGCCCTGATTTTTTTCTTGTCCTGACTGCTTATTTCATGTGTCTGTGTATATTTGAGAAATTGAAACCAGAGTGAGAGTGAGACTGCGTCTTTCTTCACTTGCCTGCTAACTGTTAACATCTGGTTTTGGGGAGACTGACCCCTTCAATGGAGCCCTTGTCTCCTGTCAGCACTGAGGGGTGTCAGTACTGAAAGATGTACAGAGATGCTTATATGACTCCATATTTATATGTGTCAGGACTGAAAGCCAGTGTGTTCACTACTCTGAACATTCACCTCACGGTATTTTAATAGATTTTTGGGGACTCAGCAGGGATTTTAGTCTAAAACGTTTTTCTGGGCCATCTCAGAAACATCCAGATGTTCAGAAGATGAATCAACAGACACCATCCAAAATTAGCTCAGAACATTTATAAACAAAAAGTCTCTAAATAAAAGGCTCTTTGTGGTTTAAAATAAACAGAAACCGGTTATTAAGCAAGCACATAACAGGCCAGTGTTTAAAATCTTCTTAAATTGTGCAAACCCTGGTCAGTTTATAATAATGATTTAAAGTTTGAGCTCAACCGTTTGACATATGTAAAAAATAAAACTACATAAAGTATCCTGAAATTTTGTTTCACACAGAGATGGTGACAGAAATGCAAAAGGTACGGATTGCAACTTTAATTAACAGATAAATTGAAAGAATAAAATGGTTTGTTCTTATGCCAAAGACTTTAGATTATGGATTATTTACATTTTCCGGTGCTTGATTCTGCAGAGTTCATCACCAGCGTGAGTGTTATGGAAGTTTGCCTGGTGGTTGTGTATTGGACCAAATCTCCACTATGTATTTCCATAGATAGATCCATAGAGAAGATTTGGAAGAAGTAAGAAGTAAGTTTTGCTGACTTAATTGTTACTCTAATTTCGTGGAAGCGTAACAGCACGATAATACACAAAGGCTTGCACATTCCTTAACTCATTTAAACCCCACAGAGGTTACAAAGCGGTCAAAAGTATATTTGTGCATGTATGTGTGTGTGTGTGTGTATGTATTATATATATAGAAAGTGTGATTATGTGTGATCATAATTCTGCCTGCTGTCTTCTCCTGTACAGGCTCAGAGGAAACATTAAGCTCAGCTTCCAAGATAACTGGAAAAATCAGCAGGAGGAGAAAACCTCAGGAAAGGTATGTAGCATTCCATGCCTGGATCAATCCTTCACCTCTGAGACTCGAAACAAACGAACACTTTGGCAACATTCAACATTCCTTTCGAAGTGAGTGAAAGGTTTTTGGTGGTATGTAATCATGTTTTTACCACGAGATGTGTTGAAAACGTTGTTCCACCACACCCCATGTCATTTTGCATCCTGGAAACCGGCAGTTTTTTTGTCCTGTTGTTGTCACTGCTTCTGGCTCCTGTGCGAAGACAGCTGGTGATTTCAACAGATGAATCACTGATTGTACATCATTAAGGAAGAACCTGTTTGGTAAATTACACTTGAAGTTGTTCTCCGTGGAATCGTGATCTTTCTTTTGAATATTTCAGTCATCTGTTTCACAGGTTTCCAGGGAAGTCTTTGTTTTGAAACATACAATGTCCATCATGTAGTATTCATAAGAGGAAAATTATGAGAGAAAAATAAACACACCCAGAGGTAAATTAGTTGTCATAAAAATACATTATATTATATGTGTGTGTGTGTGTGTGTGTGTGTATATTTGTGTATGTGTATGTATGTATTTACAGTAAGTATAGAGCTCTTATGTGTAAACTGCGATGTTTGTAGATGATACATTCAAGACTTACTGTGTGGTCATTAATGTCTTGGCACAAATAAACAGTAAGGCTGAGAATTTCCAAGTTTTTTCTACACACTTGCTTCCTGTTTCAGATGTCTTGAGGGACGAGTGGCCATTATTTCATTTTCCTTCAAAAGCAAGCTTTGGTGTGGGCGCCTGACAAAGTCTCCCTTGACATGCTGTAAACAATCTCTGAAATCGGAAGGCAAAACTTCAGAGAGCCACATAATCTGTGAAAAGCCCGTCTTTATAGGACAGGATGAGGGTTTAGAATTTGCTGTATCAGAATTTGTAAAAGGAAACAGCGTGTGTGTGTGTGCACGTTTCCTCTGAAAGTTACTCACTGGATTTCCAGTAGATGCTAGCAGGCACTGTGCTGACTTACAAAACAACTATTCTGTATGTGAGTACAGCTTCCTGTTCTAAATGTGGAGTGCGATCAGCTTTGAACTTGAAGTCTGATTGGCTGATCCTGTAGCATTCAAACCGAATGTAAATGCACTTTTTGGTTCAAGTGAGGTGAAGTGAATTGAAGTTGTCCACAAATGTGTTTGGTTTGAGATAATGGTTAGTATTACAGCATGTTCTCAGATGAATAAAGTTGTTAGTGTTTGAATACTTGTTGGCCCTGTGTGACTGCATGTATGACTCCCACTTTCTTGGAATCCTGTTTGCTCAGGAGAAACAGAAAATGTTTGTGACACACACCAGCCTCAAGGGGAAAAGCAACTCAAGCTTCTCCGCTAACAATTTTAGATTCTGAGAATGTTTTCCTAATGCATCCATTAAGTAACCAAAACGTTAAAAATGTTATTATATAAGTTCCAGGAACGTTCAAAACTTCCAGTTTTTTAGACGTATTAATGTTTTTGCTTGGTTATAAGAACGTTATTCAAATTTTACATTCTGTTAAACGTTTTTTAAACATTACACTAGCTACTTAAAAGTAATGTATAGGATATATGATATATAACATTTAAAAAAGTTATACTAATGTTACAGGTAAGAACTTTTTGGATAACTTTAAAAGCACTTTTAGCGAACGTCAGCCAGCATTCCGAAAACATTCCCTGTTAGCTGGGTCTGCGGTGAGCAGCTATTTTTACCAAGCCCTTAGTCTCTGGCCTCTTAGTAAAAGTATACTGCTACATGTTCATCATAGGCTTATGTGGGAAGCGCTAAATAGTGATGGGTGCAGTCTGGGTTTGGCCAAACCTCATAGAGTGACAAAGTGTTTGGCAGGGTGCAGTCGTCCTTTTCCCAGCCTTACCACCATGAAACCAGAGGTGGAGCCAATGGCCTCTTTTGTTATGATGTAGTTTTATGGCCAGAGATGACAGTGTGACCTGTTTTTGCTAACCACCAGGGAGATAAATTTAGAGTCCATTCCGGCGGTTTGGCACACGTAGCTATTGATTTGGTGGAACCGAATCCTTGCAGAAGAATAAAAATCTGTTCATTTTCTGAGAAGAAAATTTATGGTGCTTGCCTTTGCAAAACTCACTGCCTCAATGTGGTGAGTTGTTTGCAATAACAGTGTACATGTTCTGGCTGGTTGCTAAGTGGTTACCGAGGGAAAAGTGTCCATCACTTAGTGTTTGTGATATTTGCCTTCCTAGTTACAGCTTGGTTTCCTCATGCAATGTAAGTCCAGGGATTTTTTCCTCTTGTTTTGATCTAACAGATGAAAATAAGTCTGATTTAACTCTATATATGAACAAAAGTGATGTTTTCCAAAAAGGTTCCTGTAGCTTAACTGAGCATTACTTCTTTACTAAGTTCCTTAGAAAGAAACACTAGGAATAAACCACGATGCAAAAAAGAATTGTATTTATAAGTATTTTTGTCTTGTTTTTTTAGTAGAAGTATTTGAACATCTTTTAAAACAAGATACATTATGTATTCTTCTTGTTGAAAACAAATTGAATAAAGCTTATTTACATTTAGTCATTTTGCAGACACAGACACAAATGAAAGTCATGTTTTTCATTTAAATTATTTTTCTTGTTTTAAGCACAAACCTCACTAAATGTTGTAAGACTTCAAGACAAAAATAATCTTAAAAATAGAATGTTTTCTTTGGCATTGCAGGGATAATGCATGGACAATGCATGGATAATGTGTGTAATGCATTACAGGGAAGGGAAGCTAGAACAGTGGAAAACAGATAGAACACTCATCTCTGCTTCTGTCGGTTGAGCTCAGTCCAGGTTTTTTCCCTGAAGGTTATATATAGGCCTATATAGACACTCAAATAATATATTTGTATGTGTTCTCATGTAATCTGAGAGTATTGGGAAGCAGCCAGGACTCTTTTCTGGGTGAGATATATGAAACACCCTAAACCACCATCTGTTATAAAGCTTGGATGGGATTTTACAGCATAATATTATGGGCGGTAAAAAATAACTCTGCTGGGAAGTAACGATACATTATAGAATACACGGGTGAACATCTATTCCACTTTCTGCTTTCTAATTTACTCACTTCATCCCACAAAATCTTCCCTTTTATTTTTCGAAGACTTTTCTCCATTTAAGGTAGAATAAGCATTTCGGAGAGGCTAGCAATAGCACGCTAGCTTTGAAAGCATAATATTCTACTCTCCGTTCAGAGCGCTCTCCAAAGCCACGCCTCCTCCAGCACATGAATACATACATAGCTTGACAGGCAAGTAGGACATCCTATCATTGCGTTCGGACCAAATGCAATAATTGGCTGAACATTTTAAGGTCCTGCGTCTTCCACAGAAGGTATATATTTATAAAAATATAAATGAGACCACTTGAAAACTTCTGGAAAAAATCACCTACCCTGCCTTTAAACTGGAAAGCTTGTCCCCCTCGAAAGCACATCGGGTTCAGTGATGTCACTGTCTTTGGGGTATTAGGCAATCGTTCAGTAATCCTGTGAAATCAATAGCAGTGAAATCCAATTCTTGTGACGAAATGTTAGAAACCAAAACACAGTGAGGTTTCTCAAGTCTCTCTTCAGCATTCAGAAATCTCTAAGTTGTGTCATAATCACGTTTCCTCCGGGACCAGAATTATTCTCTCTGAGTCAATTGGCACATGTCTGAGAGATGATGTTTTGGACCCTGGGCCCTTTTCCTACTGCAACTTTCCACATATTTTGTTTATTTAGCTTATTTCAAAATTCCCCATAGCTATAAAAAAAACGTTGTACTTGTTCTTTTTAAAGGACAGCATCATCTCAGCTAACAGAAAACATTCTCAGAACGTGAGTTTTCTCAGAGTTTTAAAAAGTTCTTGCAGTAACATTAGTATAACTTTTTTAACATTATATGTATATATTATATATATCAAAAACAGTATTCTTAAGTTGTTAGTGGACCTTTTTAATAAAGTTACAGAGTTAAAAAAATGTTTGAACAACGTTCCTGTAACTGAGCAATAACTAATAAACTGGATGTTTTGAATGTTCCTAGGGCAACATTTTTGATACTTAGTAGAAACATTAGGGAAACATTTTTACAACCTAAAATTGTTACCTGGGGTACAACAGATTGGCAGTAAACAATTCACAGAATAGATGAGAATATATTGAGAATATATGGCAGTAGAAGAAAGTAGTTAAGAAAATGTATGACTGAGAAAATGTGAGTCTTCAGGTTAGCTTTCTGGATAGGAATACGCATGTGTAGAAGATGCCTAGAGGTCCCACTTGCCTAGTGAATAATCAGGGCCTGCCAAAGGACAGAGATATTAGAATTACAGAGCCTAACTTGAAGCCAAAGGTATGCTTTCTTTTTAAAAGTTGGGTCTGTTTTATTTGTCTTATGCATAGCAGTCCGCAAGAGGGATAAAAGACAATATTTCTGTTAATGCACTGTTGGTTATAGAAGGTCTGAGCACAGTTCTGCTTATTATTATTCTCTTTCATTAATGTTTGTTTAAATGCTTTCAAAGGCCAGAGAAGCTGTATTCATTTTTTAAAAAGCCCTTTATTTCCTGGCATAATGTATGTGTTTGAAATGTGCTGGAAACCGTATATCTGTAGGGTTTTAGGAAAATGTTGCATACTGTTTAAATTAAGCCATCTTAAATACTGTACATAGAGGAACTGTTTCAGAAGTCTGTACTCAATAGCATCTTTTCTTGTGTTAATTCAATTCAGCTACCCAAACAGGTTAAGTGCTGTTGGACCGCTTTGAGCCGCAAAGCGTTTTCAAATATTTAGTTTGGACTACAATGAGAATTCAGCGCAGTGCAAAGCTGAACTATTGCAAGTATGAGCATGTGACTGATAGGTAAGATGGACCAAACACGCAAAAAAGTGACCCAATGAACCAGCATTTTAGAAGAATTGACAGAAACACATTCTAGGTTATAAACATCAAAAAAGTTCAAGCAACATTCAAAATGTCTTTTTTTAGATGTTGCATTAACGCTATTGCTTGGTTATCAGAATGTTATTTAAATGTCACCCTATCAACTTAAAAATAACGTTTTTGAATTATGTGATATATTACAATAAAAAACTCTACTAACCTTACTGCAAGAACATTCTTGATAAACTTCAAGGAACTTTAAGAGCATAATAGCCAACCTTCCAACATGGGTTTGCGGTGAGCAGCTATTTTTACCAAGCCCTTAGTTTCTGGCCTCTTAGTAAAAGTATACTGCTACATGTTCATCATATTCTTATGTGGGAAGTGCTAAATAGTGATGGGTGCAGTCTGGGTTTGGCCAAACCGCATAGTGACAAAATTCTACTACTAAGTTATGGCAAGAAAGTGTAACTCTGAGAGAACTTTGAAAGCTCTGAGAGAACTTTACCCAAAACATTACCCAATGGTCTGAGAACATTGTTAGCTAGCTAGTGAATGCTTGCCTGTAAATGAGATAAATAGGAATGGCTGGCTAATCTGTAGACATTCAAACCTCATTGGGCAGGACCTGACAAAACCAGCTTGACAAAAATGAGTCCATCTGACTTTCTGAATAGCCTAATAAACAATCTTAGGTCCAGGATTTGATTTGTCTACACATTCATAATTGATGGTATTGTACAAGATATTGGGCACAAACAGTTTTGATGGGAAAAACAATGCTGTCATCAACAGACCAAAACAGGATTGAGGAAGTTGTTACAGTAATTTCACATAAACCATTTCAGCCTTTGAATTTATACCACACGTGTTGCACTCTGTGTGTTTGTTGATATCTGCTGCATGTGTTTTCCATAGTCTGCGAGGACCCCGGGGCCCTCTAATGATTTCAGATGAGGTTGTTTACAGCTGTCTCTCAGTCAACAGAGTCCAAGCAGGTGACAGGAAGTCTTGTTTTCCTCTTCAGCATCAGCTGTGTTTATGGTTGAAGTTGGGCCACTCACCCATCTGGAGGAAAATACATTAGGGAAAATGGACCAGTCACAGAGCAGCATTGAAGGTGAGACGTTTACACTGCTGTTAAATGCATTTTACACTGTTCATACACCTGCTAATTTGTCTTAAATAACACAGAAGTCATAATGATTTTGATTGGGTGTTTCCCCCCTCATCCCAGCTAACAATTTTAGGTTGTAAGAACGTTTCCCTAACATTTCAATTAAGTTAATTAACAAGATCATTCAAAATTTTGTTTTGAATGTTCTAGAAAAGTTCAAAACATCCAGTTTTTTAGACATTGACACTATTCAAACATTTTTTAAACATTCCTCTAACAACTTATGAATTACGTTTTTGATATATATATATATATAATGTTATAAACAAACATTTACCAAAATTTCTGCAAAACCTTTTATGGTAACTGAGAGAATTTTAGCCAAGAGAACGTTAGCCAGCATTCTTAGAACGTTCCCTATTAGCTGGGATAAGCTCTCAGTGTTTTCCCATTCCATTCCCAACCAAATCAATCATGTTGGAATTAGCAATGGGTTATTAATGGGCAATAGCTTCCTGGAAAAGGCTGTTGTGATGACGTGAAGCAGTGGATGGGATCTGACTTCTCTGTGTGGAATATGAGCTGAACCAGCTGCTTATTCCACAGTGTGAGAAGGAAAGCTGGGATCCATCATGGAATTGTGTGATCCTTCTAACCTCTGAACCGCAGCTGTGGGACTGGAATGAGCTCTGAAAGAAGACATGTCTGTCACGTCTTGAGCAACTTGACATGCCTCCAGTTACCCTTACAAAAATGAACTGCGGTAAAACTACAGTACGACCCAGTTTTGTGTAGTTCAATGATGATATACTGTACAATTAAATATTGTTAAAATATGAAACAATAGTAATGAAGCAGCTGTAAATTGCTCTTTTATAAATTTTTCTCTAGCTCCATTGATAGAGCATTGCATTAGCAGTGCTAAGGTTGTGGGTTCAATTCCCAGGGAACACATGTACTGATAAATTGAATAACTTGAATATGCTGCGTGTCGCTTTGGGTAAAATTGTCTGTCAAATGCATAAATGTAAATACTGTAACTGAGTTGCAGCATTTGGTTAACTGTTAACTGGTTAACATTTGCTCAACTGTTCATCAGCTCGGTTAACTAAACAATGTACAGTGTGTGCCAAAGTACTTGATAATGGCTAAAGCAATATGGGATCATTGGAAAGTTGGTCATTCTTGTACTATAGTACTACAAACAGTATAAGATGGTTACAGTATAACATCAGTTACTTTTGTAAGAGTATCAACAGTATATTATTGTTCTGGAAACAAAAATACAGTGTAAGTCTTTTTGTCTGTACTGAATGTATGATAACAGAAACAAATTATTTGTGACTGTTTAGTCAGATGTTAGAAAGATTTGAGCTATTAGTGTCTCTTCTGCACAGTACATGACCATAGAAAGCAAACAGTATGTAGCAACCAAAAAACCCAAGGGAGACTTATTGTTGATTTATGGTATGTTGGAGGTATTTTTCCCTAGCAATGTAAACAGCCTGACAAAATGAACACAGATCACAAGCCAAGCAAATAAGTTCATGCAGGAACTGAATTGCACCCTTCACAGTGCTGCATTTTAGTGGAACTAATGTGTTACTGTACTGAAAAACAATGCAGCTCCTCTCTGACAATGTCAAGCTGGTTTTGTAAGTAGATTAAGGAATGTGTGGATTTGTTTATGATGAAATGGGCCCTCAGAATAAGAATGCATATGGCGAAACAAGAATCAGATGGACTGAGATAAAGTATTCCCAGCTAACAATTTTACATTTCCCAAATGTTTTCATTAGGTAACAAAAACTTTAAAAATGTCATTTTCAAAGTTCCAGGAACATCAAAAAAGATGAGTTATAAGAACGTTACTCAATTGTTTTTAAAACAATTTCACTTACAACTTGAGAATATTGTTTTTGATATATATAATATAACGTTGAAAAAAAGTTCTACCTACGTTACTGCAAGAACGTTTGTATAACCAAGGTTTTTATAACCAGAATGTTAACTAACGTCAGATTCCTGTCAGCTGGGTTTACATTTGCATACACATAAATAACTTTGAATGTGAATTCCTGTATTTTCACTGAGTAATGCTTATACAATTTAAACAGTTTGGTCTGGGCTCAGTTTAAAAAAAAGTGTGGGCTCAGTTTAAATTCCTTGAAAGTGTTTTTCCAAAAATGACAAGCTCCAAATGAGCAGATGAAGTCTAGACTAAACCTGATGCTCTGGAAGAGTCAGACCACTGCTGTGCGTGTTCATTCTTGCTGAGAAGTCGTTTCAGGTGGAGGGGAAAATGATAATTAGTCTTAATATTACAGCGATGGTTAAGATGTCCTCACCTCAAAGAAAGGAAGGTGAAATAAGATACAGACCTTGACTGATGTCTCACTTCCTAGACAGATGGCACTCCTTCAAAAAAATGTAAAACTCCGCAATCACAAACTATGCATGTCAGCAACCATGATTTCATAGTTTATTCAGAACCCTTATTTAAAGTCATAGTGTACTTTACAAGTAACATTATACCCAGCTAACAGGGAACATGCTCAGAACGCTGGCTAACATTCTCTCCCTTAGAAATTAATGTTCTTGCATGTTATATATCACATATCAAAAGTGCTATTTCTAAGTTGTTAGTGGAACGTTTTCAAAAATGTTACAAAATTGGTTCTAATAACCAAGCATAAATGTTAATACAATGTCTAAAGAGCTGAACGTTCCTGGAACTTTTAAAATATTTTTAGCGTTTTTTGTTACTTAATGGAAACATTTGGGAAACATTCCTACAACCTAAAATAGTTAGTTGAGGGGTCATTAAAATATTGACTGTTACCCTAAAGATTATTTGGCTTTTTGTTCATGTTTGTTAGCTTTGAGGTCATCTTTTAGCAGATAAATGCATCTGACATTTATAGTATTACTCCTCCAGGAAAACAGGCCAATAATTTTAGCAACTAATCTTGTGCTACAAACTTTTGTCCAATCAAATGCTCCAGAGAATGAAAACACCACTCCCCCTACTTATCAAGTAGCAAATCATAGTTCTTGGCTGTGACGTAAACTCAATAGACTATTGGCCATTTTTAAAAGCATATAAGCCCTTCAGTGTGTCCCATCAACTTCCTGCTTCATAGAAATAGCTCTTATTGAGATGTTTCAGTTCATGAAGATGTGAATAAACTGAATTATCAGAGTTAATTGACCAGCAAAAGTCATGCACATGGCAAGAGAAAAACAGATTAAATGTTCCACGCAGCTCATTTTCACTTCTTTTTTCTTGACACGAACAAGGCAAATGAAACAGGTGTTTATGAGAGACAGCACTTTGGTTTTAATTATAAGCTGCGTCTCATTTTGAAGGCTGTGCCCCCCAGAGGTTGTGTTTGTCAACCCCGTAAGTCATGGAGGTTGTTTCATTTCAAAAAGCAATTCTAATAAAATGAATATTTATTCCTTGTGAGGTGTAATCACTGTAATTTCTTTTTTACTTTGAAATGTAATGGTTGCTTTTTTGAAATGAGACAGGTTGGGTTGACGTATGCGGCCAACAAATGCAGCCTCCGGAGGGGGCAGCTTTCAAAATGATACACAGCCATAGACAGACTCCAGAGAAAAGCAAACCACATGACAATGAACTGGCAGGGGCTAATGGACGTGGGTTTAGCGTGCAGTCCAGCTTTGTGTGCTGTGGTCTGCGGTTTGGTTTAATGAATGGTGAGTCAGCTGTACAGGAAATAAGGGACGTGACGGCAGGTCTTGACCGCATCATGACACGTTCCTCCTGTGTGTAACAGTGTGAGTGTGCATTTGTCTGTGTGGATCAGATCTTTCAGTTTTATCAGCCTTGGATATTAAAATGCTTCCATTTATGCTAATGTTTGTCAAATGTTTTACATGCTTTTCCCATAGTAAAAGAAGAAATATCACAAAATGAGATCTATTTCAAGTCTTGTTTAAATGAAGAGCAATATCTACAGCTTTCCAGATTATTTTCCTGAGTGAAAGAAGATAGAAACACCAGTAATGTCATGATGTGTCTCCTCTAGAGTCTCAGAACAGATCTGCAAACTGCTCACATTTACTGCCAAGATACTGAAGTCAGAGGTTACAATATAAACGGAAACATTTTTCATTATTTTTATATTTCTTACTGTGTCAACAATTGACTTATTAGTGTCCAATATAATAACATCTGAGACAACCCAGCAAACATTCTCAGAACATTGGCTAACCTTCTCTAAAATCAATTCAATGTTATCCAAAAAACGCTCTTGCAGTAACGTTAGTAGAACTTTATTAATGTCATATATACTAAAAACATTATTCATAAGTTGTTAGAGGAATGCTTTAAAAAGTTACAGAACTTTAAGACGCTTCGAAGTTTAGAGAACATTCTTATAACCAAGAAACAACATTAATAGAATGTCTAAACAACTGGACTTTGAGCGTTTCTATAACTTTCGAAATAACATTTTAAACATTTTTGTTACCTAATGGAAGCTTAATTGAAACATTCTTATAACCTGAAAATTGTTGGCTGGGAATACGTAAATAAAAGTTAACTGAGAACTAAGAGAACTGAGAACATTCGTCTCTGGATGCGCAGGAGCAGAGAGGGGAACATCTCATGAGTCTGTTTTGTGTAAGAGGTTGAGTATGTCTGGCCCTCAGGCAGACAGAGCAGCGCTAACCTAACGCTAACCTGCAGTAAAGCTGCCAGTCCATCTTCTTTAAACTTGCCCCATCAGAACACCCCTATAATTCTCCTTCAGAAGCCCAAAGCAACATTGTTCTGAAACTGCCCCCAGCGCACCCTCAACAGCTCCGCTTCTCTTCTTAAACTAGCTCAGAGTGAGACTAAACATGCCACATGTCTTTGACATGCATGGGATTAAGCTTAATACACATTCGGTTCCCTTCATAAGATGTGCTTCCTGTTGAAGTTCTAATTTCCTGTATTGCTTATTTGAGCAATAAATCTTTGCCACAAAATAAGTCACTTCCTTGTTCCACAGGCTATAGTTTATTTTACTTTATATTGTGTGCTGCAGGGGTCAGTTAGAAGCCGCCAGTCTGTCCATTTATAACCAAAATTAAATTTATAAAGTGTTTACACTGCAGTGCAGAACTGTGTCTTATTCAGTCTCATCATCACTCCCGAATTTCTGTTCTGTATCATAAATGTATTAGTGTATGTATAAGCGGCTATATTCTAAAGGTTCTTTTATTCATTTCATTGAATGTAGGGAGAATTGTCTCTCATTTCTAAAACACAGCATGCTCCAAGAATGTGTTTTCACATCATGAAGAAGTAAAATGAATAAACGAGAATGAAATGAGCAGGTATATAATTACACTCTGCATCTGTAAGAATGCTCATTGAGAGACAGTCAGTCTAGCTCTTTGTGTATGCAGAGAACATGGTACTACAGCACAAAGGAAATGATTGTATGTTTTTACAGTGGGGATGTGTGAGGTTAGGCATCCTTTGGGAGGACAGAAGAACCTGGTAGTAGCATAGTATGGAGGCTGACGATGAGGCAGAGTATGAGGTGATAAGACCTGGTCTGCTAGCCAGACTACATCCCATACGGTGTCAAAATTTGAGGTTTTGACAGAGCATCTATTCACAATTAAGTGCTGTAAAAATAAGCACGGCTGCTACATTTGTTCCTTATCAGTCAAAGATAACGTTTTGGATTCTGGAGTATTTAAATGATGAATTGGTCAAATAATGCTTCACTTAATTGGTACAATTAAAATTAGTAACAAGAAGTAAACGAAGAAAGAAGCTTTGCAAAGCTGTTACCACATATTTAGCATTGAGGCTAATAGTTCAACAATCGGCCAATGAAAAACCCATATTGGTTGACCACTAATCTGAGAGGTCATCTCCCTCAGTGTCTTTGGTGGTTACAGCCGTCGTACTTTAGGCTTGAGGTAGAATGTATGATTGCTTGAAAGTTTGCCAGTAACGTTTCCAAATGTTAGGATAAAAACAATTGTATTTTATTCTGCCATTGGCACTTTCGTGACGTTAAGTTTCATAATAATGCAACCTATTAAACAGCTATACAAATCCAACAGTGTAATGAGTTTCTGCAGTGAAACAGGCCCGATAAAGCTAAATGCTTATAAACGGGAACATTAGGGTAGAACTCAGTGCAACAATTGTTCCTTTGGGGCAACTGTGTTAACACAGCTGAAAATCACTTCCTTTAGGTAACTTTTTTTTACAAGAACCAGAAATAACTATAGATTTCAAACAGACTTGGATTGGTTTCTTGTTGGCAGACTAAATTGTTTACTCTTCAACCAAATTACAGCCCAGAGCGCCACAAGGCGTCCACAGTACGGACGGTGTTTTCTTCGGAGAAAAGGGAAGAGACTTAGTGACTCCCAGCTGTGGCATTTTGGGAAGGTTCAGTCTGGGTCCTATACCTCAGTGCACTGCATAACCGTGCAGTCCCAGCTAACAATTTTTGGTTGTAAGAACATTTCCCTAACATTTCCATTAACTACCAAAAATGTTATTTTGAAAATGATTGCATGGCTATAAGAATGCTTTTTAAACATTTTTTAAAATTCTGTAATGTTTTTAAACCTTCCACTACTTAAGAATAATGTTTTTGATATGATATATGAGGTTAAAGAAACATTCTACTAACATTATTGCAAGAACACTATTATATAAAATAACGTTGAGAGAACTTTTAGAGAATGTTAGTCAACTTTTTAAGAATTTTCCCTGCTAGCTGTGGTATCACAGACAGGTCAGCACTCATTGAACGAGTAACTGTCTCTGGATCTACACAAAAATGAAACCTGCCCTTAGGCCTCTCACAGAGCGTTGTACAGGACTATCGTGTTTGTTGTTGCCAGTATTTCATTTGTTTTGTTGTAAATATGGTCTTTTGGTGAAGATATTTTGGCACAATTATGTCTGTTTCACTGAATTTCTCCACATGTTTCAGATTGAGGACTTTATTGGATTTTGCACAGCACTTTTTATATGCTGTTTACATGTCTGAAGCCATTTATTTTGCCTTGAGATATAATTTGATGCAACGTCAGACCTGGTCACTACACAAGCCTGTGGAAAGATAAAATCCACAGGCTAAAATGAAAGATAAAAATGACATTTTCAGATCTGAGTTTTACTGGCATATTAGACCAGGTGAGCTCTTGTTGTTTGTTGTTTGTTGTTTAAGTTGCTAGTTCAAGTTAAGACAGAGGTTTTCATGATGACCAACTGAGCAATTCCTTCCAGGGAAATTTGATAATCTTATCCAGAGGAGTCCAGAGGCTTAAAACAGGTGGTGGTTTGTCCCAAAACCAACAGGTTTCCTTATACAGCGACATTGTTGGTTCTTTTTGACATATATGAAATAAATTCATGCATTTTTAAGAATGCTTTTCATATTATAAGACTGAAAATCTTGTTCAGTGACAAGGAAATATATAAGGAAAGCTATACTTCAGACATTTAAAAAAAGCAAGAATAAATTCAAGTTTCAGACAGTTGAACTTAGAACAAAAGGGCACATTGTTGAAGAAACACTCAAATGTTCTAGAATATTTAATTGCTTTTCATTCTGTCATCTTCAGATTTCATCAGAAAATGCCAGATGATTCAAAATGCTCTCATTTTAAAAACAAAGTCTGCTGGCATCCCTTTATGACAGCTCTTTTGAAATAAAGTGAGGATGTGTCTAAAATGTCACAAGAACTTCTTTGGCAGAAAGGCGGCTTTGTTAGCAGATCATGTCACCAGCCTCCGGCTTTTCACAAGATCTTCAGAGAACATCAGACTGGTTGCAGGCAGTCACATGGCTTGTCACTGAGGGCTAACATATCTATTAGATCTCCGTCTCTTGAGGCTAACAATGTTAATATGTTGTGTCAACATTCATTACCGAAGGAAGTTACAGAGACGGAAACATTGTTGCTGGTCTCATCCATCTCACAGAGAGAAAAGAAACATCTTGTAACAAGCCTCATACTAAACAAGTATTTTGGAAACGTTTTGCAGCCAACAGAGAACGTTCATGGAATGCTGGCTAACAATCTCTTAAAGTTCTTTCCAAGTTCTCAAAAATCATCTTGCGGTAACATTAGTACAAATGTTTTAATATTATAAATCACATATCAATAACATTATTTTAAGTTGTTAGTGAAAATTGTTACAGATAAAAATAATTTCAATTTCAAAATAGTTTCGATAATGTTCTTATAATCAAGCAGTATTGTTAATACTTCGTCTAAAAACTGGATGTTTTGAACATTCCTACAATATTTAAAATAACATTTGGACTATTTTTGCTACTTAATGGAAACATAAAGGAAACATTCCTACAACCTAAAACTGTTAGCTGGGTTGCTGGATCTCCTGTGAGGCATCATTCAGTATGAAACATTTTTATTGGTGTGAGGAAGAAACTAAAAAGAATGTTGTTAATGATTCACTCCTAAAAGCTGCGGGCTGTCAAATACCCCTTCAACAGCTTTTACCTCACTGCTGGTATAATTACTGTTTTAGCCTTGTGAGTTTGTGACACCAGAGCCCCATTAAGTGCTCATAATCACAGTCCCGGCATTCCACAGAGGCTGAGCTACAGCTGGAGCCTCAAGGCTGACTGGAGAACCGGCCAAAAGCACACAGCCTCCCTACCCAGCTAACAATTTTAGGTTGTAAGAATGTTTCCACTATGTTACACTTTGTTACGTTAAAACTGTTTTTTTGGAAGTTTTAGGAACATTCAAAACATCCATTTTTTTAGATGTTGAATGAATGTTATTGTTTGGTTTTAAGAACGTTACTTAAATGTTTGTTTATTCTATAGTGTTCCACTAACAACTTAACGTTTAAGAACGTTTAACAACTTAACTTAAGAATAACATTTTTGAATTGTAATAAATAACATTAAAAAACGTTCCAAAAATGTTTTTGATATCTTTAAGGGACTTTTAGAGAACATTAGACAATGTTCTAAGAAGATTCCCTGTAAGCTGGGGAACCCATTCCACCTTTCCACATACATGCATCATGTGTCCTTTGTCTGTTTAAGTGTTTTATCAGACAAAATGTAGCCTTATGAAAACATCTTAGGGCAGAGTAATTGCCATTTAAGCATCCTTGAGGGAATGTTTCCCTATCTACATTTTAAACGATGTTCTTCCTGTGTGTGTGATTTGTATTTTGTTGGTTGTTTTTAAAGGGGTAGTTTACCCAAAAATGAATGATGAATAAGACATCATTCCAAACCTATTTGTCTTTATCTTCTGAGGAATATTTTGAGAAATGTTTCAGTGGTTTTTGTGTCTATATAATGGAAGTCAATGGGTGCCACCGCCGTGTGGTTAACAACATACTTCAAAGTATCTTCTTTTGTGTTCCTCAGAAGAAAAAACTCATACATCTGGAATGACATGAGGGTGAGGAGATGATAGAAGAATTTTTATTTTTGGGTGAACTATCCCTTTAAGGGAAGCATTAATATTATGAATTGTGTGGTTGGTTGAGAAGTGTGCAAATGTTTTTTCTAAGCATTCATACATTTTTCCTTGTGGATGATAAAATGGATAGAATATTACCACTTAGCAACCGTCCAGAACACGCTGGAAACCGCATAGCAACAACCTGGAATTCCGGCAGCATTTTTACATTCTGACATTTTTAAAGTAAAATAAATGCTAACTAATACCCATAATGTCCCACATATTACATTTTAACTGAACTTAAGTCAAGTTTCTCTGGCTTTAAATAAAAATAGCTTCAACAATGTGAATTTCTTCTGACCAACCTATCTCCACATTCAGAACGGAAGGAAACAACAGAGATTTATAATGTGCCCGAGATCTTTCAGAAGCTGTGAGTCTTGGCCCATGCTTTAGTGTTAAGAGAGAGGGCTGAACGCTGCCTGCCTGCTGGGGTGTTGACCTTCATGTAGTCCCGACAACCATCACCCCTCCCAGCCTTTAAGTCCTCCTCTCTCTGGTTCAAACCTCATCCACCCTTCCACTCCCTCCCTTTACACAGGGAGGAACACTGAAACCTTTTACTGGTCCAGGCTTTGGGTTCCGGGACTGATGCCGACCACAGAGGGACCACGTCAGTCTCCCCTGAGCCATTTCCTGCCCTAACCCTCCCATCTAATACCAAACAGACCTCATTCTGCTTTCGTTCCCTCTCTGAGGCGAGCCAACTGGTCTGCCAGAACCCTCCATCAGAAAAAAGAGAAGGTCAATTTGGAGTTTAAACAGTCTCCATAGTACCGTTCCTGCTGTAGCAACACAAAATATTCCATAAGCCTGATCATTTGTGCTGTATAAAAGGTTTGTCTATGAATAGGTGTGTCAGTTTCTCACAGGGATAGTGGTGGGAACAAAAATCTTTATATGATTGTTTGTTACATCATTATGTAAGTGGGTGGAGGCTTCACCTGCTGGGAAATGGGATCTGTCTTTGGGCATCAATGAGATTAATTATTAGGTAAGAGGTTCCACATATTTGTGCATCATAAACTTTTCTGTCATGCACAATTTAGTTTTTTAAATTTCAGTCTCAATATAATTATCTAGCTCTGGATGCAGCCCTATACTGATTATTATATTATACATTAATATTATTATACATTATACATTATTATTATATGTTCCATTAACAACTGAAGAATGACATTTTTGATATATATAAAACGTTAAAAACCTTACTACTAGCATAACTGCAAGAAAGTTTTTGATAACTTTGATAGAACTTTTGCCGGCGTTCTGAGAATGTTCACTGTCAGCTGAGTAGAGGTTTTGCCAGTAGTTGACTAGCTGGTTTACAAGCTTGGCCAGACCGGAAGACCAGTCAAACACTACTGAAGACTGGTTTAAGACTGGTTTAAGCTTTTATTTCTTCAAAATCGAATTAATTTTATATTTCTCATTTACCCTGATTCAACAGAGTTAGTTTCACGCTCCTCCTGGAATCCTAGGCATTCATCTCGGCATTTTTTACACAACAGAAATGGGCAATTTTCTGTCATAGACTCTTGCTTCTGTTTCAACATCTGAAATAGCAGCTGATTCTTCACAGCTACAATTATCTCAGTCAATTATCAGATTAGTGGTTGGCTGGAAAACAAGTGATTTCTCTACAGGAAACTGCTCTTAATTAAAGAGTTTTAGGAGAGGCATGCATCTACAGAATACATACACACACCATAGTAATGTACATACAGCAAACCAACTGTGTAAGGTTGTAGGAGGACGAGGGAACCTAACTGTGTGCAGGGGGCCATCTCAAGACATTATAAGCCCATTAAATTCAAACTCAGTTAGCTTTTTAAGAGCCATATTGCTCCACATAGAAGCTGTTTTAAGGTGGCAATAAAAAACAACATTTTTTTCTTGAGATAACCACAACAATTTCAGGTTGTAAGGACGTTTAGCTGACGTTTCATTAAGTAACAAAAACATTAAAAATGTTATTTTAAATGTTTTAGGAAACTTCAAAATGTCTGTTTTTTTATACGTCGTATTGACATTATTGCTTGGATATAAGAACATAATTTAAACATTGTTTTTAATTCTGTAATGTTTTTAAAACATTCCAATTACGACTTAAAAACATTTTTGATACATATGATATATAACGTTTAAAATGCTCTACTAATGTTATTGCAAGAACATTTTTTAAAAACTTTGAGAGAACTTTGAAAGAACCAGAGAATGTTCTGAGAATATTCCCTGTTAGCTGAGATCTTAATGTTTTTCTTTCTCAGAACACCATAACAGATAGTCATATGTGCCTTTTACAGACAAAATGTCTGATAATTAAAAGGTGCTGTGGACCGCCTGTACAATCTGAACAGACCTCAAACAGGGTTAACAGAAGTGTGTTTTCATGCACATGTATCACCTTGCACACCTGGTGAGCTTTATCACCTCATTTCACCTCAGTGAAGGTCTCAGCAGGCAAGCATGATCTTGCCTGTGATGTTCTCCTGTCTCCATCTCCCGTTACAGCAGCTTCCTTATGAACACATTTGTGCAACTTCAAAACTAATGGTGTGGACAAATATGTCGCTAAGTAAGCACATCCCCCCACTCAACTGCTTTGGTTTAAGCATCTCCCCTTCATCTCTGTTAATATATATATATATATATACACTTCCAAAAATACAATGTTACTATCACAGTACATGTCCAACAATATTACTGTTTTTGTCTCATATTGGTCTGCCTCCAGATGTTCTCCCCCATGTTCCCCATCGGCTTTGAAGAGCCGCCCCTCTGCAGTGTAAATCAGCCTGTTGGACAGGTGGAGATCTGCCAGCTGTTTGGAGATCCAGGCTGGAATGTCATAGAGCTCCACAAAAACCAGCAGAAACCTCTGGATCTGTCCAAAGTTGTAAACCTCTGGCCCTTGTGTTTCTGAGCTCCAGGAGGATATCGGGGCAATATAACCACTGTATTTCTTTATTTCCTCAAAGTGGAAACGAGAGAGCAGACTGTTCAGAGAAAAGAGAAGGTATGTCTGAACTGGACAAACATTGTCTGTGTTCTATTATACATTCTCTTATACGTTCTCCTTATATGTTCTCCTAGACATTACAGTATATATGAGCAGAGAATGTTCTCGGAACATTGGCTGACATTCTCTTAAAGTTCTCCTAAAGTTATCAAAAACATTTTTACAGTAATGTTAGAAGAACTTTTTTAACATTATATATCATATATCAAAAACATTGTTCTTAAGTTGTTAGTGAAACATTTTGAAAACATTACAGAACTAGAAATGTTTGAATGACATTAATACAATGATTCTCAATAGCTGGATTGTTTGAACATTGTTAGAACTTTCAAAATAACATTTTTAACATTTTAGTTGTTAAATTATTTTAGTTGTTTATCATGGTGAAAGCTGAGTCCCTGGGGTTGTTTTTTTCCAAATCCTCTATATATGAGCAATAGTAATATTGATATTTGCTTTAACAATATTACGTTAAACTTTAAAAAAACATGTTAGGGCTCTGTTTGATAATTTTTAGGGAACAGGAGATGTCTTGATGGAAACAGTATGGGCGCTCCAGTATGGATCTAATCAGGGCTGGTCCAGGATTAGCTCTGGCGCCCCTGATTTATCACAGGTCTGATGTTCTCCTGAGGCTCTGTCAGAGAGATGAGGATGATGATGACCATAGAGGAAGATCTGCAATTAAATGCCCACATAAAAAGAGTCTAAAGGCCACTTTTACATTTATACATTTAGCAAATGCTTTTATCCAAAGTGACTTACAATGCATTCAAGGAATACATATATGACCAATTGAGGTTGTTTCCTTCCGCAGTTTCCCGTATATGCAAGACTTTTCATGTGAGCAGAATTCTGTTTATTTATTATGGTGGTGTTTTATTGTTATTTGTGTTGGCCTTGTGGCGTTTTATGTGGTTGTTTTTGATCTTTGCTCTTCTGCGAAAAACCATTTAAATATTCCTATTTCATAGCAAATTGTGAGCTCGAGGGACACCCTAATTGCTACTATACGCACTTCAGGTTTTTACTTGCTGAAATTGCTAGTTTTCTGTTGTTCCATGTCGTTTCCGAGTGGCATTAGTCCACGTATTTAAAATCAATCAGTGAAACATAAAATAACACATTTTGATTCAGGGCAACGAGACAGGGTTCAAAGCAAACACACCCTTTCTTCAGTCAACAATTCTCTCAAAAGCTCTTTCATGCATACGTTCTGTCATGTTTTATTCAGTGTGGAAAATCTTATTTAATTGCTCTGAAGTTGGCTTTTCATGGCCGTTTCCTTAACAACAGGGGAAAGACCCCCTCTCCCTCCTTTTTCCTCTCCCAAACCCTGCCCATTTAAGGCTGTTCCTCTTTTTCCTCTCTCTCTCTCTCTCTCTCTCCCCCATGTCTTTCTTTCCTCTGTGTGAGTATTGTGAGACAGATTTTCCTGCTTGTTGCGAGCGCCTGAAACAGAGAGAACTCTCTTACGCCGCTGGTTCAAGAGGAAGTCGCCAGCTCCTTCATTCCTGACTCTTGTAATGCAGAATGAAACGGAAGAATCTGTGACTTAGCAGTTATTAGAAAGGATTGTGAAGACTACAAACTGATTTATTCGTTGGCTGTAACCAGACTGTATAATCCTGCTCATTCTGGGCTGTGTAACAGATTGATGCACTCAGCTCTGGACTTCTCAAGAAGTTTGAATATGTGTGTGATGGTCTAAAGGAACAGCTTTGAGATTTCTCTGTGGTGAGTAACTTAGTTTGTCAGAGCTGTTAGTTTGTTGTATTTAGTGATATTACATGGATGCAACTGTAATATACCTGTCCCACTGTACAAAGAGAGATGAGAAATTAGTCTGTGATGTTCTGTGAATTCTGTTTGTAAGACTGTCCTTAATTTGGGACTGGGCATGTCACACGGCTCGAGTGTTCTTGTAATCTTGGTCCTGTGTGACTGTGATGCTGGGTTCTGTAAATATTGCTATGGATTGTGCCACATTGGTAAGACTCAGATGTGCTTTATGCTCACAAGTCATGTTCTGTAAGGGTTAAGGTTTATGAACCGTCCAATCAGAGACCACCATCTGTGCAAATGGAAATTATTTTAGACGAGGCACCGAGGATCAGTTTGCACCTCATCAGATGTGTGTCTGTGTGTGTATGTTTGCCTCCATGTGGGTTTACACTAAAACTTGGATAGACCCATCCTAGAACATGTGTCGGGACTAGAGAATCAGCTGTTAATTGGTTAATATTTCACCATTACAAAAATAAACACCCACTCGTTGTTTGTTTAGCTATGGGAAGTTCAGTAAGAGTGTAACATGATCAGGCATTTGAGATGCTTTGAGAAGTTTATGCTCGGCTTATGTTTATGGTCAACAAAAAGAGGTTTCCTGTATAAGAGCCAAATCAGTAGTTAAAGTCTTTGTTTACAAATGGTACTTTTTAGATATTAAATAAACTATCTAAATTTACCTAACATGAAGATGTATTGCAGGTCTTGACCTGGATTTGGCACCTTTGAACAACTGATCATTGGCCGTTAGTTTGTCAGGTCATGCAATGTTAGTTTGATTTATATCCTGGTGGATAGATGAGCAAAACCCTGCAGCTGCTTTTTGTTTAGGGATGGATGACTTGTGTTCAAAGCCATTCAACCCTGTTCTGAACGTCTGCGCTCTTCTGCAAACCCCGTTTACTGTGTTTATCAGCAGCCACCTTATCTTCTGGAGAGCTGGTAGTTAACATAGTCTGTAGATTTTGACAGGGTCACAGGTCAATCCCTGCTCGGACTGCTTTTGTAAACTCCGGCTATATCCACACATTCTGTCTGATGGGCAGATAGAATACACAAACACGCACTTATACACACACAGATGATGGGGTCAGCCCCGTTGGCTAACATTCTCTAAAAGGTCGCTTAAAGTTATCAAAAAACATTCTTGCAGTGACGTTAGTACACTGTCTCTTAACATTATATATCTAATATCAAACATTTTAGCTGGGAACCTTCTTTTATACACAACCCATTATTTAGGTTATGAATTGTGTGATTTTACATTGCGACCACATATATGAACAATGGCTATAAAAATTAAAGCTTTATTAAAGCAAATTTTTTCTCAGCAGAGATGTAAACCTGGCTTCATCTCTGTTGACCCCACATGGAGTCTTGACCCCAAGGTTGAGAACCTCTGTCCAACGACATGACAGGCCTAAAGTGTATCGTTAAAACTCGCACATCTACACCCTTCTATTGGCCTCATATGTGTCTACATGATTTATTGGAGAACCAAGAAGATGGAAGAATTTGGGCCTCACTTTGTCTTATCTGAGTTTGATTGATTCATAGGCATATCACGCTAGACACTGCTTTTGCTGTGAGGGTTTAAAATGTTTAATGATTTAGGGCAGTCTATGTTTTTTAACAACTCCCAAACATTCTTTCCCTGCCTCATTTCTGTTTTTATGAGCTTGTGGATTTTGATTAAGAGAGGAAATATACAAATCCGGCAAATCCCAGATACTGTACCCCAGAAACTCATCAGAGCAGTATGCATTCATACAGTCAATGTTATTGGCTTCATTTACAAAAAACTTATTTTTTTGTAAAGTTATCAAAAACGTTCTTGTAGTAAAGTCAGTAGAATATTTTTTAGCATTGTATATCATATATCAAAAATATGTTATTCTTAAGTAGTTAGTGAAATGTTTTGAAAGCGTTATAGATTAAAAACCTTTTAAAGAACTGTTCCTAGAACTTTTTTCATTTTTGTTACTTAATGGAAATGCTACAAAAATGCTCAAACAATTTAAAACTGTTAGCTGGGTAGCCAATCAATCACAAACCCTACTGGGGCTGTATGTGAAAAATGCCCACCCATCCATGGGAAAGACGGAAGACATGTTTTGTGCTGTAGAGTAATCAGAGGCCTACATAATAAAGCCAGCATGTTTCTGGAAATCTGCAAAGGCCTCCAGGTTTAGATCGATCTGGAGATGAGATCATGCTCTATTTGTGGAGCTCTGGAGCTGGGATCACCCGAGGGTTACTCGCCCCATCACCCAAACGCTTTCACATAAACCCACATTTACATTTCAGAATAATAGTAACCTCATCAGAACTCTGGAGGAAGGCAAATGGAATCATGGGAAATTTTGTTTTGACTAACAAAATGCAAAATAAGTCTAAATTATAAGTAGTTATATTTTAAAATTTGGATTTTAGCATCTTCGAAGTAGCCACCCTTGGTCTGGAATTTGAAAAAAAACACTCTTATCATTTTATCGCTCAGATTCTTGAGGTGTCTCTCTGAGATACCTTTTAAACAGTATTGAAGAAGCTCTCATCCATGCTGGCCTCCTATTGGTTGCTTTATCTTAATTATTCAGTCCAAGTTATCCATTTCAAAACAATTCTTTAAATACAATTTTAGTTTTGTGACAAAAAGTCACAAACATTCATGATGTGTTTTGGCACAATTACATTTGTGTCTACAAAACTAATTAAAAAAACTTATGCATGTGCCTTCAGGTTTGTAATATCATGACAAATATTTCAGTGAGGTTACCGTAAAATTTTGACCGTTAGTCAAGAAGTTTTTAGTTTTTAGGAAAACATCAGTGTGGTATGAATTCAAACATTCCATCCTGTTTAATATAATTGCACGTTGAAACAAGCTGGTCTTGTTCTTACAGATTTCTTAAGATTATAGATTGTTGATATAGATTGTTGCTCTGGTCTGTACAGGAGCTGATGATCAGAGAAACACACACATGACTTACAAAAGTGTTTTTCCTTTGGTATTTGCATAGAAAAGAATTGAGGCTCTTAGCCTCCAAGAAGACACACATCTGTTCCACATTAACACTTAACCCAAGAGCACAGCCTTCAGCCACAAAACCCCCACTGATACCACCACGAGCTGGCAGCTTCACCCTCTGTGATATTACCCTCAGTGAATGGACGCCCATCATGACTCTATAATGGACCTGTTATATGACTCTACGATGGGATTTTGAATGGCTGTCTCTCAGCAGCCTCATTTAAATCTTGTTGGGCTGCTTCATCATTTTCAGCTGAATTGATTCCCTTAACTTCATTATTACTAAACTTAAAGGTTCGTATTCATTTAAAAACGTAAAGCTTAATACATTTACTCATACACAACTTTGAAAGAGAATTTAAAATCTGTAATGTTTTAAAATTTTCACTAACTACTTAAGAATAACACTTTTTTATATGAAATGTAAAATAACGTTCCACTTATGTTACTGCTTTGAGAGAACTTTGAGAAAACTTTTAGCCAATGTTCTGAGAACGTTTCCTAATGCAATCCTTCAGTTTAGGCTTACATGGGGTGGAGTTATTTATCTTTACAATTTATTATTTATTATATTCTTTAAAAAAAAGAGCCAAAAATGGGTTCTCATCTATTCCATAGAGGAATAATTTTTTGTAAAACAGCAAAGACAGCATGTTTTTTTAATCATTTTCGTAGAATTACATCCAACTGTTCATCTATCAGTTCTGAATTCTTTCACTTAAATTACTAACAGATTTAAAGAGTGAGGCCAGACCTTCAGTGCTCTGGATGAAATTTAAGAATCAAACGTACGTGGTGCTCACGGTCTCTTCTCGCATCTTTAGGGTCAAATGCACCTTTTGCAGGGGTCAAGTATCTGATAGGAAACACATGTCTGAACTGTCTCCAAATCAGATCCCCCCTCAGTAGGAGCTACTGGCAGGAGAGGCAGTGCAAATGAGTTACACAGTGAAATCTGTCAAGAAAAACAAGGAAGAAAGACACTCTACACTCTTTTGAAAATGTTATGGTAAGAACTCAGGCCTGCAAAAGCGCTCAAGAAAATCACACAACAAATGCCTTTGCCATATGTCGCCTCCTGAGCAGTTTTGCAGTGGGTCTCGCAGCTGCAGAAATGCGTCCAGGTTTACTGGTTTAAATGTTGACCTCAGCACCTGTGGGGTTCTGGGAGGAAAGAGTGAGTTCCACAGAGCTGCCCCTTTGATTTGTAGGGAGAGCTTCTGGATTTGTCTGGTTGGTGTTGAGGTAAAACTGGCTAATGGGAGAAAACGAGACCTCTGAGATTGACATGCTGGCTGAAAAACTGCACACTCAGCAAACTCACTTTTTGATGGTGGGGATTGTGTTCAGACCAAATGCAAAAAAAAAAAAAACGGTGATAAATAATGTTTCAAAGTTAACTTGTTTTCAGGGATACATTAGATTTCAGTTAAGAAGTTCTAGCAACGTTAAAAGCATCCAGTTTTTTAGACATTGTATTAACAATATTGCTTGGTTATAAGAACGTCATTTAAACATTTTTTAATTCTGTAACGTTTTTAAAATGTTCCACGTTTTTGATATATGTTATATAATACTTTACCAATGTTACCGCAAGAACATTTTTGATAACTTTGAGGTAACTTTTAGAGAACGTTAGCCAATGTTTTGAGAGTCTTTCCTGTTAGCTAGGACCCCCTTAACCACCATTACAACATAAACGTTTATAAAATTATAAGACAATGTTTCCTTTTGTGTGGCACATTCATTTTTGGTGCTGAAGACAAACATCTTCAGCCACCAGTTGTTGTACGACTGACAGAATAAATTAGGAGCTGTTTGCAGTATTCGATATATTTAGAGCAGCACGTCTATAGTTAGTGATAGTTTGAATCGAAACAAAGAAACCCAATTAAATTTAGTTTTAAAGCCGGGTATCAGTCACCACATTCTTTATCCATGAAGACCACAAGTGGTTCAGCCAGTATGCCAGGAAATTCCAGTGGCTGAAAGAACATTTCTAAGTATCGAAAATATCCACTTGCTTGTTTTGGCTAACGGTGTGTCATAAAAATCAAAAGGCTGTGCTGGCTGCTGGGGTTATGTTTTTCTTTCGATGCTGATAGATTCAATTACAGCCTTTAAAGTCATGGATTAAATTCTGTTCATGGTTTGTGATGATATTTTGAGTACTTTACAGAGAGGGAGTCGTTCGCTCAGGCTGTAGATGACTGTTGTGCCTCTTGGTCAAGACTGAAGCTTCTGTTGTATAGTTAGCACAATCTTTCCAAAGGTCACTTTATACCTCACAAATCATTTACTTGAGATCTTTACTTGGAAAGGCGACTTATTGTGTGTCTTGAGAATCACAGAATTTTTGATTAATGCAGGAACAAATAAGGAGATGCTATTTAGGTATTAGTGCTGGGTCACAGTTTTTCCTGTCGGATGGAGACAGATTCAGGGGAAGGAAATGTTACTGTGGTCTTCTTATTGTGGAACTGAAAACAATTGTCACCATATATATCAGACTGTCCCATGTTTTATACAAATAATCTTTAGCTTAAAATAAGCTTCTGCTGTTTACCAGGGTTTATGGCATGATCAGTGATTGGTTTAGCATCAGTTTGAATACTGATAAGTCAACTATTAATATCTTTATATAATTGTAAAATCATTGGTGTTTTGTTTGAAACTCTACAGTGGTTTTGTCTCAGCTCTGTCATTTCACACTTCTGAAATATATTGTGCATGATTTGCAAGCCTTTTTAAACTGCATCCATCTCTGACCGATGGACTTTGGTTAGGGTAGATGCCATAGTTTAATTTTAATGAATAAATAGCTAAAAAGCTCCTCCGCAGGATCAGTCTGTTCCAGCAGACAGACAGTGTGTTTAAAGTCAGTGTGAATGTAAATAAAGTAAATTTGATGTGGATGTTTGGAACATTCCTAGCACTTCCAAAACAACATTTTTTCATTGTTGTTGGAAACATCAGGGAAATGTTCTTACAACCTAAAATTGTTGGCTGGGTCAGAACAAAACATAAGTTTTTATTTGCCTTGTCAGGTTTAATTGCAACATCTGCTGTGAAAAAGAAAATGAGGATAGAGAGAGAGAGAGAGAGAGAGAGAGAGAGAGAGAGAGAAGGTATGGTGATTGTGGGGCAGGAGGCCTGTTAATAATTTCCTTGGGGTAAAACTAAACACAAACAAAACAACAGGCAGGTTAATGGCTGTTTAAACAGGCTTTAAACACGTCTCCAGCTGTCATTAGCCTTCATTTGGACGTGCTTGTGTGCTGTGAGTATTTTGGCGCTCTTCAGTGAAGGGAAAAATGGGGCTAATCGGGTGAACAAATTATTGTGGAGAAGCAAAATGAAGTACAGTGGGGTTCATAAAGTCTGGGAACACTGAAGATCTGGAATTCAGAATTGTAAATTTAAACATGGAAAAAGATTAGGAAAAACTGGGACTATTTTTGTGACTTATCAAATAAGCATATTTTGATGGTAGTTGGGCCCTACGGTTAGAGAGTCAGACTTGTAACCAAGGTTGCCAGTTCAATTCTCACTGCCAGAAGGAAACAACAGAGGTGCCCCTGAGCAAGGCACCTTATCCCCAATTGCTCCCCAGGCGCCGCAGTGCTGCCCACTGCTCCGGATGTGCGTTTAATGTTTGTGTGTGTGTGTGTTCATAACTCACTACTCCAATGTGTTTGCTCTAACTGGACGAGTTAAATGAAGAGGACAAATTCTGAGCATGGGTCACCATACTAGGGCTGCACTTTAAATTTATGACCATGTTAAGTGGGTAGGTCAGAGTCCATTGATACACAAGATGCTCTTGGAATATTCCCAGATCATGCTGGAACCATCAGGTTCTGCACAAACATGTGGAGCCCAATGCCATGCTGAAACTCATGTCACATTTTCATTCTCAGACTTCCGGACTCCACTGTAAATATTTTGACAAAAGACTATAATTTTGCGTTATGATGCTACTGATACAGGAATTCATACAGGAACTTTTCCTCTGGGTTTACATTTGTAACGATCACTGCCTTTGGCTTCTAGACACGTACTGCATGCAGACCAAGAGTCAGCAAGTTCAAAACTGTCCCTGAAAAGCAAATGAGCTCTGCTAAACCAACTTGAGCTGCCACCTCTAATAACAAAATCACAGCATCTGACTATTAGATTTCAAGCTTGGCCAAACGTGTAGCAGCTTAGCTGTATTAAGTTGTGAAGCTGAATCATTTAGGCTGGTAATTTTGGAAAACTTCCAGAAATGAGACAGAGGTTAATACAGCATATAGAAAGTCTCTGTATGTCAGTCAGTTCACTCTAAGATTTATTTTTCTAACTGAGAGCTTCTCTTAAGAACAGCTCATTCATCATGCAGTGGATTCCTGTATGTGAGGATATAATGTGTTGCTGTTTTAATGGTGAAATGTGAATCATTAGTTCAAGGCTGTGCATTCTCAAGCCCACTTCCTGTGTCCACAGTGCAAATGTGGTGCCTGTTATTTTCCAGCTCACATGGTTCTCAGAACATTGGCTAACGTTTTATAAATGTTCTCTCAAAGCGAGAGTAGAACGTTAGTTAGTCGAATGTTTCTTTAATGTTATATATCATCATCCATCAAAACGTTATTCTGAAGTAGTTATTGGAACATTTTAAAAACGTTACAGAATGTATAGTTTACAGAAAGAATCTGAATACCATCCTTATAACCAAGCAATAAAATGAATACATCTTAAAAACTTAAACGTTCCTTAACTTATAACAACATTTTAACTGATTGGAACATGGAAACATGGAAACTAAAATTGTTAGCTGGATTGTTTGCTCTGAAGATGCTGCAGTGATTTCAGATGTGGTCTGACGTGTATGTGTGTTTCTGTGTGTGCTTTCTTGTTGTGTAGACAAAGACAAGGAGTTTAGGAGGACATATGAATACTGCAGTGTCTAAGTGAATCTCTGTTTTTTCAGGCTATTTCTAAGAGAAATTCTGTGATGTGATTTCAGTGAATGCTTATATATATACATATATAATATAATATATACAACATAAGTAATAATAATATATAGTATATAAGTAATATACAATATATATTAATTGTGTTAAGATTTTTCTTAGCCATTTAGGTTTTTACACAATGTGTGGTACAGTGATGTCATACAGACCCAGAACAATAGTGAGTGAGAAAAGCCAAAGTCAGCAGGAAGTTCTGTGTGGCTGTGGTGGATGGGGTGCAGAGGAGGGGCAGGAGGGGACACAGGAAGTGTAGTAAGATCCGGGCCTATCCCTGGGTTTTCGGTGGCGCCTAGTACATGATGTGGAGGCAGATTGGAAGCAGGCACAGAGCTGTCGTAGGATAGGGAGGATATGTTTGTTTGGGGTTATAAATATAACCTCCTCAAACTCTTGCCCTCATACTGTACGTGAGGGTGTGGTTGTGTTTGTTAACTTTAGGAAATATGAATCTTCCTTTAGATGGGACAGAATAGACAACAAAACAGGAATAGAAAAGGCTGAAGATGCATTCAGATGGACGTCATTAGGGAAGCGGCCTGGATCATCTCTTTCATTCAGACACAAAACAGAACAGCACACAACAAACAAAAACAAGTCTGACTGCGGTCTAGAGACTATTAGCCAGAGGTTTGTAGAGGAAATCAGTCTTACCAGAACACTGATGTTTTGACCTCACAAAGGGGCCTTGAGGTGCTCACAGGGTGACAGGGCTGTGGATTTGTGCTTTATCAGACTTTACCAGTATACATCCACCTAGTAATACCCTTGTAACCTCGCAGAATACTTTAGCAACCATATAATAAGTACAACAATATCGTAGATGCCCAGCTAACAATAAATGTTTTCAGAATGTTGGCTAACATTCTCTAAAAGCTCTCTCAAAGTTATCAAAAAAGTGCTTGCAGTAGTGTTAGTAGATCGTTTCTTTAACGTTATATAACATCAATATCAAAAAGTTATTCTCATGTTGTTAGTGGAATGTTTTAAAAATATTACAGAATTAAAAAAGTTTGAATGACATTCTCAGAACCAATGTCTAAAATCTGGACTTTTCAAACGTTCCAAGAACATTCAAAATGACATTTTTTGATGTTTTTGTCACTTAAGGGAAACGTCGGGGAAATGTTGGGTGCTAAATGTCACCCAGAACACGTAGAATCACTGCAGTAAATCTTATACAAGCATGGGCTACCGTACAAATCTACCGTAACTTAACAAAATATGGTGGCTTTAAAGGTGTGCCTGTTTAAGGAAGTTGTCTGCTTTATCTTTGTTCTTGAGGGATACTTGACTGTTTGTCCTGTACATGTACTGTGCAGAAAGCCACCTTATTTTCAAATGTTTCTCCAGTAGGTTTGGAAACAGCACGAAGCCAGAATGAACGTGAAAAGGAAGGAGATGGATTTCTTGAGCAACACTATTGCTGCTTATGCTCACATCAAAGGTTAGTGCTTTTCCAGGATTCTAAATTAAAGCTAAAGTGTTTCCATTTCTCAATATTAAAACTCTTATATACCAGCCTAATATACAAGATTGATAGGTTAATTTCCTCAAAAAAGTGAAAAACTTTGGCTTTGTGGTACTATCAAAACATTTTTTTGTTTTTGTTAGTTTGAGGGTCCCCAGCTAACAGGGAACATTGTCAGAATGTTGTCTAACGTTCTCTAAAAGTTCTCTCAAAGTTCTCTCAAAGTTATTAAAAACGTTCTTGCAGTAACGTTAGTAGAACATTTTTTAATGTTCCTGTTTGAAATTTGAACAGAATTTTTTTTGCTGTTTCGTTTGGTGATTAACAGTGGTGCAGAAATTACACACGTCAGCTTTAATATGGTGCCAGATTAAAAATACTACTAAATTGGAGGTGCACCATTAATTAACCCCATGATGTTTCCTCTCTCTCTTCACCCAGAATATCCAGAGAGTTTCGGCCTTTACTTCGTCATTGGCGTATGTTTTGGTCTAGTGCTCACCCTCTGCCTCCTGGTCATCAGGATCTCCTGTAAACCTCGAACCGCTACAGCACCTTCCACACCTGAGAAAAAACAGCTGAAAGACTGTAGTGAAGAAGATGAGGATGACGAGGAGAGTGATGATGAGGAGGAGGAGGAAGATGCAGGAGAACTGGAGTCCCCTGTCCTCCACAGCACCACAGAGATCCCCATGGGTAACCACCAAAGCACGCCAGATGGAACTCTAAGCAGGAATGTGTTCACCTCAGCTGAGGAGCTGGAGAGAGCACAGCGATTGGAGGAGAGGGAGAGGATCATCAGAGAGATCTGGAGAAACGGACAGCCGGACATTCTGGGTACGGGGACGGGCACTATTGGAAGAGTGCATTACTACTAACATATAAAGAGATGTTCTTGAACGTAAATGTAAGCCATCTTTTGGATCAGGAGGATGACCATTATATATGTACTGATGATACATATATACAAACATTGTACATATATGTACATTGTATATGGACTGATGATAAATGTACATTATATATGGACTGATGATAAATGTACATTGGACTGGTAATATTGTAATCCTGGAGGCAATTAAACAGCCTCAGATGAATTGTTGATGTGGTTTTGGATGTCATGTTTGGACTCTGCATGCTGTTCGATCGTCAACTCATGGTGCTTATTTCAATGTTTTTTAAAAGCACAGACCATTACAGGTCCAGGTATGGATCTGAGATTATGTTGTAAACAGTGATTTGTATTGAATTGTGAACAGTGAATTGTAGATGATAATTGGGGGCTCACAAAAAGCAAATGCACTTTTGCACGTGCCATTTTTTTGTGTAAAGATGTTTTCTGCTGTTTTTTGACTTTTGATTTTTAACTTTTGATTTTTTTTAGCTAACTCTTTTCTCTGGATTTTCTGTCATAAGCCACATCATGAAGTAACATGAAAAACTCACCCTTTTCAAAACGGGTCATACTTTCAGAGCTCTTATTATAAGTAACAGGTTTATATAGCCATCTTAAGTAAATCCTGGGTTGATTTGCCAATTAATTATCTATGAGCAGTTATTTTATTTTTTAACACAATTTTACACTTGATAAATGTAGATCTTCTCATGCATTTTCCATTTATTTTACTGTAGAGTTTTGCATTTGTCGTCAGTATTCATAGTCTATATTCTATGTATTTTATCTTGTCAGTGAATTTATTTTTAAAGGAACAGAGCACGCAAAACAGGCAACATTACATCACCAAAGGGACCAAATGTAATAGCCGGTTTTTGGCCATTGTATGTTTAATAACTTACTATATGTCTTTTACATTTAAGTTATATTTGCTCTCCACTTGTGTTGCTTTGTAGCAGTCTTGGATTACAGATGCAATTCGTATCTTTTGCCTCTCCACCGCCATCTCTGGTTGAACCACAAAATTGCAAGTTACTTTGTGTACATTTCATTACATGTTGGTCAAATGAAGCCAAACTGACATTTACCATGAAATCGGACCAGACAGCTCATTAATATAAGCTTACCATTGCGAGTTGGGCTGAGACATTTTTGAACACCGTCATGTAGCTTGTTTTTAAACAAAAAGGTGATGGATTGAGGGTTTAAGTAAAAAAAAACTGATTTCTGGGATTCAGGTTTTGGTTTATCTTTTGTCTCTTGTTACCGCAGTGGTTCTGGGTGCTATTGTTTTTTATTTCCTGTTCAAAGATCATCGTTTTGATAAGGAAAAACAAGATCTGTATGTTTTGATTTAAATATTATCGTGCTTTACAGTCATCCAAAATGCTGAAAACCCAAACCATTTGACAAGACTACAGATAACTTCTATGTTTGCATTGAAGCTCATTCTAGGATTTTGTCATTGTTTAGATTTGTAAAGTACATTCCATTGAAACAAGTTTATAAAGATATTTTAAACTTGGGAACAGTTAAAATGATGCCTAATATGTACAAAACCCACATGACAAAGACAAGCCCAAAAAAGGGCTAATCTGAGTTTCTTTTTGAATGGCGGTACTGTCCTCACCACAACACAACTTAGAAACCTTACAAACATGTTTCTATCGTTTAGAATTGCTTTATGTTGCAGTTAAAAATAGTTGATTCCCACTGATTCGTCAGAGGCTATAAGATCTAATGTATTCCACATGCTTTCCAGATGTTGTTTTTTGGCTGAGGAGAAACTAAAGTTTCATACCGTGTCTTTCTCACGGGGAAAAATGAGAACTTTAAAACCCAGCTTAAGTCACCAACCAATGCAAGCTCATCTGTCATTACAAAACATTCAAATAGTTATAACTTGTCATAGGCAATTGTTGTTGTAATGTCAAAAATGACTAAGTCAATCTAACTGTCTTCTGTCATGAGTTCTCTGGTTGATCAGGTTATTAAGGTCATGGAAATAAATAGTATTTGAACACTTTATTCACAAAAGCATTTTCATTTCTGTATTTGTTTGTCAGAAGATACAGTCATAATCATCATCAACTCTCGACAAAATGTTTATGTAACAGTAAGATGAATTGTTTTTGTCTAGCTAGGGTATTGTGAAAAAAATCAGGTTTGTAACTAAGAAATTTGACCAATAACGGTGCAACTATTTCTTGATTTCTGTTCACAGGATACAACAAAAACAAAGATACAAACAAATGACAAAATATTGAAAGAAACAAATGTTAATACCTTAAGATAAGACCTAATTTAACCTTAAATTTCCATAAAAATATACAATACACAATTATTTGGTATTTACACATTTTAAAATGGAGATGTGTGTTAGGAAACAAGTAAAAAAGTGTGCTCACAACCATGTGAGCTGGTAACCGGAATATAAGATACTGAAAAGTCTTTTCTGAATAGAGCATTTGGTCTATTGAGTCAGGAGTTATTCAGCAGGTAACACTTGACTCTCCAAATCCTCTGAACTCCATGTTTGTCTTTCTGCAGTCTTTACATTCATGTCCACTTGGGATACCTCATCTTTAATAGTCTTTATTTTTTCCTCAGAGCCTCCACTTCATCCTGCAGAAATAAAATCGAACATGGTTAGCTTTAGTAAATTACACTTCAGACTATCACTGATGTGACATTTTTTAAATTCTACTTTTTAAAATGACCCTGGGTGACTATTTTGAGAGGCAAAAGACATCAGCATATAGTTTGACATATAAATATAGTTTAGAAAGGTTAATGGTGGCAGATATATGTCTGGTTTGCGTAGGGATGACGCAGGTAAACTTTCTGACACATTGGGAGAGCTACAGTAGACAGCACAGTGAAATGCAGATGTTTGGAAACTCCATCAGTTCAAACAAGTGGTGCTTGTTAACTCAATGCTGCCCCCTTGAGGAATAAAGCAGAATATATCTGTACACATGAAGAGTTATTGGAGCATGCTGGGATTCAGTGATTACTATGGCTACATAGAACTTCAAAATCAGAGAGGTGCAGTTAGTATTGCTTTGATTTTTATCAGCATTTCATGCTGATAAATAACCCTCAAGAACTGAGACATTATGTCAGAAAATAAGCTTAAATAGACTTCACCACTCACCTGCAATCTCTTCCGTTTTTCTTTCTCATCCGTCAGTTCATTTTTAAGCTCCTGTATGTCTTTCCTGTTCAGAACAGAGAGATATTGCAATAAAAATGTTGAAAAGACCATTTCAGTCTGTCTGTAAGCGGTTTATACTCACTCGTGTTGAGCTTTGAGGAGATCCAGAGACATGCGGAGATCTTTGAGCTCCGTCAGCACAGATGCCAGTGATGTGCTCTCGTCCTGAATCACAGCTTCAGTCTGTATCTTGGGTGCTGAGGTGGACTTGGTTGGTTGGTCAGTTTTGTTGGGAGGTGTCGAATGACCTTCTGTTACCTGTTATGCAGTCGGATATAAAATAAAGCTAATATATTTCATAATGGAATATCATGAGTTTTCTAACCTTTGGTAACACGTTATAAGAACTTCCATTAATAAGTCTTTAAGAAACATTATATAATGCTTAACAGATTATTAGTTCATGTACATTCAATATTTGAAGACACACTAGCCAATGACCTGTTAAGCGTTACATAATGCAACGACTTCATTAATGAAAGTTATAATAAAGTGCTATCCAAACCTTCAGTAAGTCTGGAACATTTTGTGGTAATCCATCTTTCTTGTCTGATGTTGCATTGTGGTGTGTTTCAGCTGGAATCTTTATGAAAAATAATTATGAGGTTATTTGCATTATCAACAACATTAAAAAAGTCCTGAACACCATCATAAATATGACATTAAGAAGATCATGTTAGACTATTTCAAATGACCAAACGCTGAAGTTCCAGAAGATGATGAGAACACCAGCAAGCTTTCAGGAAACGCATGCAAATTCAATCAAGAAAACTAAAGTTGGTTAACCCAGATTCTGAGATGTGTACGTGATGCGTGACCATGTCTGTGAGTCTGTGTTGTGCTCAAACTCACATTTGAGGCCGCGGCAAGAGCTGACGGTGGTCTTCTCTGTGGAGGTTTGGCTCTGTTGGCTGTGGGATGGCTGAGTTTATCTGAGGACACATCTAGACCATCAAACTGGTCGGAAGTCTTCTCCTTCACCTCCTTTTGTGTTGAGGAGTGGAGGGGCTGTTTGGGCGAGGCAGGTAGTGGCTCCTCAACATTTCTAAGAGGGAAGGAAAAATATGTTGTTCCCGTTATGTTATAATAATTAGTTTAATAATCATATATATTATTTGCATTAAAACCAACACCCACAAGGTTGAATCTGAAATGAAAGTGACAATTTTGTCAGATATGGTAGCCCATACACTACTGCACCCGGGGAGCAGTTGGGGGTTAGGTGCCTTGCTCAAGGGCACTTCAGTTGCTACCTGCCAGCACTGAAGTCAAACTAGCAACCTTCTGATTACAAGCCAGACTCACTAACCAGTAGGCAACTGCTCCACATCTTAATCTGTCATATGTGACTGTATGCATTTGCTATGTGTTAGGGTGGTAAACTTTAAGTTTCAACAAAACACTGCATTGCTTTGATCCATGAGGAAAAAGTTACAGTAGATCGTCTGTAATACATAATTTGTAAACACAATTTGTTTTTGCACTACTGTCACCATGACAGTTTTCCTGTCTTAAGACAGAGCCATTTCTGAGCCTTTTTTTCTTTCGCTCAGAAAAACAGGAAACAGGCAGTTTGAGTTTGTTTAGTCCCTCAGCAACTCATAAAATTTCCATCGCTCTTTGTAAAACTAAACATTTAAAGGCCCTGTGGGGCAACACTGTCACAGATGCAAAACGATTGTCTAAGCAAGCAGAGTTCACTCCTTCAACAGAATAAATGAAAAGTGAATTGTAAGTGAATCTTAATGTCATTTTTAAGGTTCCAAGCAACACTTCTTAAAATTTCTTAAAATGTCTCCAAAAACTCTCATTTCATGGAATGCATCACCTACTTTGGAACTAGTTTGATGGGCTTCTCCTTCACTGGTGGTGGTGGGATTGGTGGTTTGTGTAAACCAGGTAACTTAATTTTACCTGGTGGGTCACTTCTAAAGTCTTTGGTATCTGGTTTCTCATCTGTTTGAAGAGGACAGAGCAGAAAATACAATGCCAATGTATTAGGTTCAATCATATTCCTTTAACAACAATAATTATAAATAAATCAAAAAATGTTTCTTAAAGTAATGGTGCATGTAAAACATTTTGTCACCAGATCTGTAGTAAATGCTGCTGTGTTTCTTCTGAATGTATCTTAAACAATGCTGCTGTGTTTCTTCTGAATGTATCTTAAACAATGCAAAAGTGAAAAGGAAGCCTCCACAATATCATTGTGTAAAATTGCTTAATCGATTCTTGACTTTTTATTTTCATTTCATTTTTGGGTTTCTTTAAACAGTGTGAAATATACTTCATTATTATGTAATCCGGATAGAATGTTAAACTGTAAAACTTTTTTTAAAACAAGGTCCAAGGGTGAGAGCACACTGGAAATTTTTAGATTTTAAATCTAATTTAAACCTGGAAATAAACAAAATTTTAGGACTTGCAAGCTCCATGCAGTTTTCACGAGTGGTGTCAGGTGTTTGAATATTACTGTACTGTGTGTGGAAGTGTTTAAAATGATTACTTTTAGTCTCTGTCTTTGGGTTTGTATCAGAGTTGTTCTGGTCCATGGCTGGCATCTGGTTCACTGAGGTATAAAGAGATTTCACAGTCAGTACCATGTCAATGTTTCATCAAAATCTACAAGCAGTGGCTCTTATATGCATTTATTTGTCCATATAATGCACAAACAAAGCCTTCTTCCCTGTCATTACGTTTCCTACAAGAGATTTTTACACAGTTTAATGCTAACATTCCCTACTAACATCACGCACTTACAGAAGCACAGCACAATATAAACATGGACCACATGTTGGAGGTCTAAGTGGCATGGGAAAATTCAGAAGTTTCCCTGACAAATGAGCAGCCCAGACAGCCTGCTGTTTCCTGTGGCTACACCAGAATTCTCATAGGTTTATCTTAATAATCCAGAGTAGATCCAGCCATTTACAACACTAAACTTCATTAAATTAAATAAAAAAAAAAGACTCCCAGTGCTCATTTAGCTCAATCAAACACCAGATCAGTCGTCTGAGAAAACAAGATAGGGCCGCAAGCTTTCCGGCTCATAGGTAACATTGTCTAATGTTCTATAAAAGTTCTTTCAAAGTTATCAAAAAATGTTCTAGCAGGAATGTTAGTTAAATTTTTTAACGTTATATACAATACTTATCAAAAACATTATTCTTAAGTTGTTGGTGACGCTTTAAAAACGTTACAGAATGAAAAAAATTTTATCAGATGTTCATCAAATCAAATGCATACGCAGATCTTGGCAGGGTCATAAATGGCTACCACATGTGATCATACTACACATCCTCAGAACATGGATTTACCTTCCATCAGTAGCAGTATTAAAAGATTTTATCATTTAAAGCCAAACCGAAAATTTTAAAGCATGTATCAACAGCCTAAAAGACATATAAAAGACACAAATAGTCCGTACATACCCTGTCAGCTTTCCAACATCACAAGTGTCATATAGCAGTGAGTGTGTGTGTATATAGAGCAGAGAAGTGCTCATCTCTTTCCTCTAGAGTCTGCTCACATGATGTCTCTTCATGGCCTACAGCTTCCTGTCTCAGCCCAACACAGCTGCCTCAGTGCTTCTTACAGCGGTTTGTGGTGGCGAATGCTACGTGTATGAGGTCTCATTTATATTTAGCACACGACAGAGATTTCTACACTATTTTTACAGGTTTATTTAGTCTTTCAGTGTCTCTTTCCCACTGTCACAGAGAAAATACAGCAGCGATTCAATCACGAATAATGTATTTTTATTTTCTGCCGGGGGCATGGGGATGGAGAAAGAGTGTTCATGCTCGAGTGGAAAACACAAGAAACGTGAGATAAGCAGAGCGCTCACTTCCTGTCAGAGAATGACAGCTGTCAGTGACAGTACAGATGCTGCTGCTTAACATGGGCTATATTTGAAAACTCCCCACAAACTACAATTATACGTTTTATGTTCTATAACATAAAATGTTATAAAACAAAACAGCAGTCACTTTTAACACATAATCAAGCCTGAATAGTTAAAAACTACAACAGAGTTTTATGTCCTAATAGAAAATTCTGGCATGTGTCTGCTTAGAAGAAAGGGAAGTTATAATGTAGTCGCTAATGACTTGTCCGTCAATAAACCCATTTTGTATATTTAGAATTGATGTCTTCCGACTTAACAGTATTTATTGCCTTTTTAAGAACCACGTACTATATTTATGTATTTATTAACTTTTATCTGATAATGGTTGTTTCAAAAACAATGCACACATTTGATATGAAATTACAGAGCAATGTGGAACAGTTATTATTTTTCAAGCTTTGCATATTTTAATGTACAAAACCTTAAAGTATAAAGACTTACTGCCTGATATACAGTACTATGACAAAAATGGATTGTAAAATTGTCACAGAACAAAATGTAATCAAGCTGAGAAAGTTTTTTTTAAAGTAGTTTAACAATCTGTGTTTGGGAGCTTTCCGCAAGAGCAATGGATTGTGACCTCATCAGACTTAAACTTAAAACCTAGGCTACATCATGCATCACATAAAGCTAGGCTGACGTGCCTGTACATTCATCAGCATTTTACCCTAACAAACCCGCTCACACACCTCCAGAAACTCTGCTATATCTAACATCACCTCCAGCTTCATTTGATCTAATCTGAAGGCTTGTAGAACCTGTCCAGCCACTGTGGCATGAATCTTACCTGTTTGTTTCCCAGAACCACTTCTTGCCGGCAGCTGGCCCACATTTCCAATCTGCGCCAAACGAGAAAATGTCAACAAAACATAGATTAGTCCTTCTGAGCAAGATAAAGCTCACGCTCTGTTCATGTTGAAGTCCCGGCTGCCAGAGTTCCTCTCCTCGGACAGAAACTGACTCAATCTCTTTTAATAAACCCAGAAGAACAGGAAAACACAGTAATTTAGACTACATTTAGCTGCAGTGTCATCACAGACATGATCAAGGCATTAAACCAGATTGTTTGTCTCCAACACTCTCCAGCTTGAAACAAACTAAACCGTAAACTGAAATGAATGTTCTTGGCCTAACGCTGGTCTTCCGAGCCAGAGCATTACTTAAACCCCACAGCAATGTTGCTACAAGGGAGGATCCTGTTCTGTAACCCAGCACACATGGGCCAATCCTGAGAATATTTCTCTATAACACTCACATGAAGGGCATCCGCTGGGATCACCATGACGAAGTTATCGGGAAAAAAACCCCGGCGTCCATTTATCTCCCCCTCCCACCAGCCCTCGTCCTCAGTGGTCTTCAGGGAAAAGGAAAAGAAAACACAAATCTGACTTTCTGCCCAGGAAAAGAGGCTTATTTGTATACAGCTGTGACACAAGTGACAGCTTTATGTTGCATTAGATCTATTTATTTACAGTCCTTGGTCATTATACCCTATATACATATATATATATACATATATATATGTATATTAAAAACCCCAGTTTTTAAAAAAGCAGTTTGTTTTAATTTGCTTGTTTCTGTGGTGAAACCCTCTGTGTTACACAGGAGAACCATTTCATGGGCTTTCCATTATAATGGCTAATCATACTGTATATAGTGACATACTGTTTTAAACAAAAGTCCTTTGTCAATTTTGGAAAGCAAAATGGTTTGAATTACTATAATTGGTCATTACGCAGCTGGAATACTTCAATTTAATTGGTCAGTTCTAGCACGCTGTTGTCGCTAGTAACCAGATCAACCAATCCCCTACTCTGTGTTCTTACGTAATATAACAATTTGGTTAAAAATCAAGATTTAAGGTCCATTTAGTCACTATTTAGTAAGCAGTCGTGTAATTAGCACCCTGTCGGTCATTTAAAGGTTTTTATTTTGGAATAATGACCAGATGACTGAAAATATAGTGTGTATTGTTTAAATACAAAGCAGTCAGCCGGCGACCCCAGACACACCTTGTTGAAAATTGTTACGATGTCTCCCTTCTTCAGGTTCAACTCGTCTTCTGCAACAGCTGTGTAGTCGAACATCACCTGACAACATTCTTTTACTGTGAGGAAGTCAAAGATAAATTTGGTCACCTGCACTGCTTTAACATTTTAAGATACTGTACAGATAAGCAATAAGGTGTCCTTTGTCTGGATAGACAGAAGGTTTGTGTAAGCACAAATCTGAAAGCACAAGTTGCTGCTTATCTGGTATGAACCCCTAAGGGAGGTTTTTAAGAACAGATTTTTTCTGAACGCTGCATTTGTCTGAACGGCTATTTGTGTTTTCAGTTCAGTTTTGAGTTACTTTGGAAATAGTGCTACGTCAAGTTATAGAGTAGTCGTAGTAATGTTAGCAGTAACATTAGTAGACAATTTTTTAACGCTATATATTATACATATCAAAACGTTATTCTTAAATTGTTAGTTGTTAGAACCAGATACAAGATTATCATTCGATGATGGTGTTTCCATTGATTATAGGCCTCTCACCATTTGATGTTTTTTTCCTTAGACTGGGTCTCTGTTGCACTTTCCCCTCCTTTTATTAATGGAAGAATAAATTAGGCAAATTAATTTAATACGTGTTTAAATTGAAATGTATTCAGATGAACACGCTTCACCTCTTTACTGAAGACAGCGTCGGAGAGTTTAGGCCTGGCTTTGCTTTCAGTCGTCTTGCTGTCTGCAGAACGTTGAGAGGGGTCAGTCACACATATATTGTAGATGGAAATCTTCAAACAACCAAGCTAACAAGGAACGTTCTTACAATGTTGGCTTGCGTTCTGTAAAAGTTCTCTCAAAGTTATCGTAAAACGTTCTGGCAGTAATGTTAGTAGAAAGTTTTTTTAACGTTATATATCAATATATATTAAGAAAATGAAAAGTTAGAACTTTAACAATGACATTTTAACGTTTCTGTTACATATGGAAACATTGGGAAACGTTCTTACAACCTAAACTTGTTAACTGGTGATGTGCTTACAAAAACTCCCATTTTAGTACACGTCACCTTTTGCGAGCACAAAAATTTCTTTCACAAAATTTGATGGGAAGGCTCCTATCTGGTTATTTTTCTTCCCCATCCACCACCCATCTTCAATCTGCCAGACAAAACAGAAAGCATTAAAACAATGAAAACAAATGAATTTCATTTTAATGAAACGACCATACAAAATTTGACTTCATTGACTGATTTGTTTAGCCCGGAGCCTCTCAGTCAGCTTTCTAGTTCACTTATCAGGGCACTGATTAGGGCACTGTTCATTTTAAGGGCTTGATCGAAAAAACTTTCATTAAACGCTTCCAGCATCGACCGCCATGTTCCTTGACCGGAAATGACGTCACACTTCCGATCGCTCAGTGACAAGCGCGAGACATGTAAATAAACAACACGGCATGCGATTTTTTAAAAGGCTTGTCAGTGTCCCAATGTGTAGAGATTCACATAAGATTAAGATCATGATTCTTTCTGATAAGTTAGTGCACCAGTAGGTGTCATTTAAGTGATCACTGAATCATTTGCTTAAAAGACTCATTAACGATCGTAACAAGTATAATTATCCTTCATTAAAACCAGCACATCCTAATAAGCATCGTGCACATTTTCTCCACTAACGCCAACAAAGCAAAATAATAAAGGACGACGTGTGAAGGCGAACGATTCGTTTAAGATTCACGACCGAAGCACTACTAATAAAAAATAATTGAATGATTAAAATTATTATTAAAATAAAATTAAATAATTAAGAAATGAAATGTGCACTTATGAAAATAAAGAAAGTAATCAGGGTTAGGGATGACCTAACAGCGAATGAAGTCAAGCAGAAATGTTCTGATTAATTCATTTTGGAGGTAACTATTATTTTAACATCTACATCTAGATTATGGTAGACTAGCACTTCACACAAAAAATAATAAAAATAAAAAAATATGTTTTTTCGACAAGAGAGGCATGCTAAACCATTCACGTATGATTGTACTGTTCTGTACTGTACGATGGCACCTCTAAGTTTATAGAAATGCAAACATCATCTAAACGTTCTCAGAACATTGGCTAACGTTCTCTAAACGTATCTCAAAGTTATCAGAAATATTTATACAGTACCGTTATTGAATTTGTTAATCATTGTTAATTTGTTAATCACTGTTAAGTTGTTAATGGGACGTTTTAAAAACGTTACGGAAGTGCACAATCGTTTCAATCTTGTAAACAGCAAAAACCCTCTAAAAAACTGTTCCCACACCATGTTAAAATGTTAACATTTTAACATGGTTTCACTTAAACGTTAGGGGAACATTCTTACAACCTAAAGTTGTTGTCTGGGTACCTCTTTAAGGACCTCGATGGTCTCCCCGACCACCAGCTCCAGCTCATCCTGGTGCGCTGGACTGTAGGCAAAAGCCACCTCGCATCTCCTCGTCTGCGGCTGCGCTTGCTTCGCTGCAGAGGTGAAGTATGTGGAGAACATATGGAGCATTTTTAAACACATGAAGGTACGAGGACAAATCACTCTCTGCTACTGCAAAAGCACGTCTAGTTTCTAGTTTCTAGTACTCTTTTCTGTTTTTTAGCAGATGTAGTATACTCCTATAGTCCTAAACCTGATTCTGATAGGTATAATTTGAGACCGGATGTGGTGGCACGAACCTTTCATTAGCCTGCTTATTATAGTTTGCTTTGCTTTGCACAACTTCAGGCATGTGGGCCCAGGAATACGACCAGGGAGGGACTACATGCAAAAGTTTACAGATTTGAAAAGCCTATGTTTATATATCCATCAGTAATATAAATTGGGGGGGCATGTACCCATTGTGGCCATGCGTGGTCCCTGCTGCCCAATAAGAAATGAACAAAATGTCACATTTGTCTTTGTAAATGCTAAAAAATATATGGTGAAGGAGAAACATACATTTTCTTAAGCTTCTTGGCTCTCTGTTGCTGTCCCCAATTAAGTAAATGGGCACTTCCTGTGGGGAGAGAAGATGCTTTTTGAAAATGACCATCATGAGAAGTACAGCAGAAGAGTGTCGGCAAAACCTACACATGGACATGGAAAAAGTTCTGTAACAGCACAAGACCTTCACGAAGTTGGCAGGGAATATGCCTGTCTTTCCTCTCAACTCTCCCTCTAGCCATCCATCTTCTCTGTATTTTGAAACGTTCTTTACCACGTCCCCCGCCCGGACCGTCAGCTCGTCTTCCATGGTTGCCTCAAAGTCTAGCAGCACAAGCACCTCTGAAACAGACACAAGATAGATGAGGCTAAACCAAAGTGCTTTAAGTTACCAAAACAATGGATCATATAGGGACTTATTCATTTTGATTATTCATTTATGCAAATGGACATGTTTCTTGTGATTTCATGTATGTTACACTGTGTATTTGTTGGATTACACTGTTATGATATTACACCATGCAGTTTCTCAACAAACGCGCAAGATTTATCCTCTCTGAAATTCATAGCCCACAGACTAAAGCATCTAATTATCTGAAAGGCATGAGAAAACATGCTGTTTTTGATATGATTATGATAGGATTTATGTGCATTTTAAGTGCAACACTGCAGCTGGGCAGCCATGAGTAATGTGTTTCAACAGGTCTAAAAGTTATGGTATGTGTGTTGAACGACAGTGAAATGAACTCAAGAATGCACAGCAACATAAGGAGCACTGTTCATGATTCACAATTAAAACGCGTCCCTGTTATTGGGTGAGCCTAGAAAATATGGCTTAGATTGAACCTCTATGACAGGTAGTTTGTCGTCTGGGCGTAGCAGATTCATTATTCAGTATATTAAAAAAGCTTATTTTACTAGGTCATAAAAATATAATAATATAATGAGAGTGATGTCTCTTTATTTAATGACTTTAACTGCCATACCAAGTTTCTTTTCCAAATATGGGGGTACATGGAGTCATGCTTGCTATAGAATTACATTTGCGGTTTACTTTAAATTTACACACCTAACGCGTTTACAGTTTTATATTATGGATGTTAAAATACAAAAATACACATTTAAGAACTGGCCAAATAAATCAGAATGAAACTAAATTCATGCAGTACATTATAAATGTTAGTAACGATATTAAAACTTGTAGAGAAGCAGCTAAACCTGCAGAAAAGCATTGGTCAGTTACTTTAAACGTATGTGTTATTTACTATTAAATCACACTAAAACATACCAAGTTTAACAAGTACCGTAATATTATGGATACCGTAGTATTACAAATCTTGTATTACAAGTACCGTAGTATTACACACCACTTGCAATACAATTAGCTACGGTAGATGTAACTACATACTACAAAAACAAGTTAGCCAAAGCACGACAACACATTATTATAGAACAAGACTTAAAAACTTACCCATGGTCCCTTTAAAGCTGTGGTCAGTGCGTCTAGCCAGAAAAAGTCGATTGTGTTTGATTCTTAAAGAGTCATGAAATCTCTGTGATTTACACTGCCTGAGTTAGTATTACACAAACTAGAGAGAGAGCAAAGGTATTCTAGGACCTCCTTCTTTCTAGTTAAACATCAGCAATGTAGAAAAAGAAAAATTCCCAGCTAGTCAAGACACGTTATACCCTGAGAAAGAGAAACAGAGAGAGAGAGTAACAGGTGAAACAGGTTTGTGTTGCTATTAGCCTTCTGGTAAAGGTGTCACCTGTCACAAAAAAAAAAAAAAATCAAGGAAAGCCAGAAGTTGTGGTTATGTTTTTATAGGATTGTAATCTTTATAATTTACATGTGTTAACATTAAATAATGTCACCCTTAACATTTACTAAATAGGTAGCATAGGTAAAATGTTTGTATGACTGAGACTGCAAGTATTCATTTAGAGCACGCCAGGCCAGTTCACAATGAAATAAGTTTTTAATGAGACTAATAGAGACTCTTTTAATACTTTTTAAATAGGCTGACTTCACAACATGATGCTTTAACAATAAATAGAGATACAAAGTTTGGTGTTATATCTTGGATTGAACAAAAGGATTACTTCCTATTTTTAAAATAGGGCATTTCCCTAAGAATTAAAACGTTTTAAGAGGTCACTCACTCTTGATGCAACAAACACTGACTCAGATGTGAAGTTTCATTTTTATTCTGTCTGATACAGTATTTAAGTTGGTATATAAATGTCAAAATGTATATATTGGACACAGTGCAAATCAAAACCCAGACAAATAAAAAACAATGTTAAGTATGAACGAATATCTGTTGTTTTTGTCTTTTCCCCATGATATATTCCTTTTACGTTAATTTTTTAAGAAACATTAAAAAAACCCACAAAATCACTTTTTATTAAAATAAGTGCCAAGTGAATGACTACATCTAGAGAAGGTGCTTAGCCAATAGAAAACGACTTTTGAAGACAAAACAAACATACTGCATAAAACTGTAATAGTGAACACACACACGTTGTCTAAAACTGAGACCCCCCCCCAAAATGTATTGTATTTGCCAACAACCTGTCATCAGCTTAAACTTTGCAATATTCTGCAGACTAAATAAGTCCAGTTTCAAAGTTACATCACCGACTTTTACAGAAGTTGGACAAGTGAACCTAAATCTTTAGAATAAATTTTTAAGTTGTTTTTGCCCACACTACAGACACTGGGACATGAATGTCTACCTGCTGTAGTTTGGTCCCATAACGAGACTGGGTCACTCATATATGTCATGCATCTATTCTATTGGCACAACAGACACGAGGTTCACAAGAGTTTCAGTGAAGTCCACAAAATAAGAATATGTACAACATTTTTTTTTTAAAATTCAAACAGCAATAATGTCCTTTCTGAAGACAATAACAAATGACATAACCAGTTACAATTCTACACTTTAGGCACTGTGGCAACTTACTAAGGCAACTTACCTTTAAACCCTACATATGTTATGCAAATATTCAAGCTGCAAACCATAACGTGGATAACTTGTTTTGGTTAAAAATGAACAAAAATTAGTTATTGAGCAAGTACATGAAAGATCAGTGTTCAACACGATCTCCTTACCCCGATTTACAATGATAAGTTTATAATTGTGATATATAATTTGAGCTGTTGGGTCTGATTTCACAGGAAATGTCCGTCTGTAAACAGAAAAAGACCTACTACATTGCATGTCGGGTACTGAAGATGGTGCAGCGTTTGTAGCTTGTTCTTATAACAGTTGTTTACAATTTAATCTAGTCATCCGCTTTAAAAAAATAACTGCAAGTACGCTGCAATTTTATGTTTCAAACAGAGAAGGCAGTAGAGAGAGAAAAGTTACGAGTTGCAGCTGTAAATAAAGAGTTTGCTCGTTCCAGCTGTCTTATGAGAATGGTAAATGGGACCGTCTTGCTGTCCGCAATGGGGGTGCTCTAGCATGAATTATATTAATCAATTAAAGAGAATGAATGTGGAGTCAGAGTGGTTAAGGGATGGTGGAAAATTTGTCATACATGTGTGAGCTAAGCATCCCATTTACAAGTCTGTCAAGACTAGACGAACATTCTCCTCTTGAGATTTGTTTGTGATTTGTTAATGTGTGTGTTTATGTGTAGATTTGACCGAAAATCTACATTTAACTATATTGTCAAAATAAAAGTCAGCTCAACTTACTCCCTTGTATGAAGAAATTGACACAAATAATGAAAACAGGTGATCCACACAATGAAATACACCTTTAGAAACCAATAGGAAAAGCAGTAAATAGGTGACAGTGTGAGGATACTCAAGTCCTGTCAGTCTTCTAAAGCGCGATGAGGGATCTCATTGTCCTGCTAGTATTGTGAATGATCCAGGCAGCATCTTCACTGCTCCATTCTGGCTCAGACCCCAGCAGTGTTCCACTTTTTGTGGTCGTGTTTGACATCCTCTGCCTGCGGTTCGCCCTCATCATCAGTGGCCTGGAATTTATCATGGGCCCATTTGGGGCTGGTATTATTCGTGCTGTTGGTATTGGTGGGCCTCCGGAGGATGAAGCGGCCCTTTCCACGCACAATGTTACCTCGACCACGCCCTCGTATCTCCACCAGCTTCCTCTCACCATCACCTTCTCTATCACCATGCTGTAAAGACAGTATTCCAAAAGAAGAGATTAAAACAACCCAGCCTGCGTGTCATCAGCAGACAGCATTTATTCTTAGTGAATTCAGCCTTGAAAGTTTAGTTTGAACGACAGATGATAAACTCTGTTCTGCAGAGTTTAGCGCCACCTGCCTGGAAGTTCTTCCTAGTACATTTTACATTTACATTTACGCATTTGGCAGACACTTTTATCCAAAGCGACTTACAGTGCATTCAAGCTACACATTTTTGTCACTACATGTACTCCCTGGGAATCGAACCCACAACCTCTTGCGCTGCTAACGCAATGCTCTACCACTGAGCTACAGGAGAAGTACAGGAGAAGTAAGACCTCGATCAGTTCAGGTGTGTTTGATTAAGGTTGGAACTAAACTTTGCAGGACACTGGCCCTCCAGGAGCAGGATTGGGTACCTCTGCAGTACCTCTAGTGTAATAAGTGAGTGCTGGAAAAGAGTGCTGGAAAAGATCCTAACATACTAGGAAGTATTTCTTGCTCTTGGGAGTGTATTCTGGATCCCAGTCTTCATTCTTTACAGATGTGTGCATATGTGCATCATTGCCATTGCTGTTTCCATGGAAACCTCCCCGGTTCCAACTTCTACCGCGTAGTCTAAGCTGCTGGGGAGAAACGGTACTGATAAGAGCCAAAGCGATGAAAACCAGCATTGTTCTTCAAGAACTGTTAACTTACAAAGCCTCCTCGTACCCGTCCTCTCTCAATGGACTCTTCATACTCTCTAAACCCCACTCGGGCTCTGGTGAAGCTTTCTGCCTTCATTTCACCCTCTTCCTCGTGGTCGGATGAAGAAGATGAAGATGAGGAGGATGACTGTGACCGCTCTCGTTTCTTTTTTTTCTTCCTTAGGAATGAAAAAACATTTAATTCAGACATATTGCTGGTCTATGTACAGTAAGTTTATCAATAGTAAGAATTCTGGTTGGCCTATCTTAGCTATCATAGCTGATTAACCCAAAGCCTTGAAAACCAAGACAAGCACCTGATAACCATTATTTAAAGTCAACATGAAATTAAAATATGCTATTATTTTTGTGAATAAAGCGTTTATAATAAGAACATCATTCTTTATTTTTCATTCATGTGCCCTTTAATAAAAATCTGTAAATGTACTTCCCCTCTGGATTGGCTGAACTTCTCTGATGACATCAGTCTGACGGCTTGGGAGGAGCCAAAGACGCTAACCTCTCCCCTCGAATGGTCAGTCTACTGAAAACTTTGAAATGCATACTTTTCTAAAAACCAATCAATTCCCAGTGGAAAAAAGGCCACATCCTTAATTTTTCCATTTCACTTTGAATTTTGCTAGAACACTGAAGCCGGTTGCAACTTCAGATTCACACAGACTTTAGCATATTCAATACATTTAGTGGACCAGAAAGACTATTGATGTGCTCACACAGACAGTGATTCAGTAGGTATTCCTACATGAATACAGTAGGCGGAGCTATCATGAGAGCTCCACTGTCTGCACTCCCATTGGACAGTTACTGCATCATGTTGCTGCTCATTTGAATAAAGCTCATCTCTGCTCAACTTGCACATCGCCAACGTCTGCTGTCGATCATGTCAGCTTTCACTGAAAATGTCTTCTTGTTGCTGAAGCACCTTCAGGCATCTTTATTCACCAACTGTTTTCTAAGGCCCCACAAAAGGCTCAAAAGCTCTTTGGTTTTCTCAAGAACTTCTGCACATTTATTTCTTTTTGTGAATCAACCAGAACTTCAAAGCTGAGGAGTTTTAAAGGTGCAGTATGTAGGATTTTCAGATACTGTTTGTAAATACAACATTAAAACTTGGCCCCTTCTTTTGGGCTGAAAGGCACCAGAAGTGCACACCCCCTCACCTGCACATCGTGCAACTATTGGCAACAAATAAGAAAATACAGGCAGAGGACAGTGTTTCTGTAAACACAAATACCATCACACCACTAGTAATTACTGAGGGATTGTTTTTGTAGGAGCCCATACTTTATGTTTTGGAAAAATCCTGCATGGTGCACCTTTAAGTAAACCTGTGAAATACTCCCAGGTATCTTACTTCAGTTTTTTGTGGTTCTTTGAGGTTTTCTGAGTGGACATGTCTTTGCTTGACTCTGGAGATTCCCTCAGAACTCTTTCACCATATTCTTCCTCTCTGCCATCTCTCACTCCACTCAAATATTTCTTTCTTCGCTCGATATCTAAGCGAAGGTCCACTGAATCACCTTTTGATTGTTTTCCATCGACCTGTGATGAGGAGAAAGAGAGACGTTGTGGCCAGATGAGGGTTAGCAGGCGTGTTCTGTTAGCTTCATGCAGCATTGTATGGGGCGGGACCAAAATGGAGAAACTCGGAAACAGCGGACTTAAAACAAACATGCAAATGAGAAAACGATCCCTTGCTGAATACTATTATACATAACAATGATATTGAATAGGTTCCAGATTTAGCAGGGCTTCTTCCACAGGATAATTTATAGTAGCAATACAACTGAAAAATCTCATCAGACCTCAAAAAGTTCCAAAAGGTTTAGATCTCCTCATTTTCTCCACAAAATCAAGCGTGGTGCAGACAACAAAACAGTGCAGTACAAACGTGTTTGTAATGAAAGAGTTTAGGGCCATAGCAGAAATACTTTCATTGGTGCTCATGAAAGTATGTTGTCTGTAATTGACCTAAAGTTCCCTCACTTGTTCTTTGCAGGCTTTGAAGAGGAATACTTACTATGACAACTGTTTAGAGTCCTTTGAATGGATCTGACTTGGCAACAACTGGGTCACTTCCATTTCTGACCTCTGATTTTCTTGATTCAACTGCCTTAGGAAGGCTTGTACCCACAGTAAAAGGTTACCATCAAACGTTGTGGGGGCATTTACAACACAACAACCTCACAATGCACCTCTTTCTGCATCTCACTTTTGGACTTTATGCCTCTCTCAGAAGAAACGAGAGTTTAGAGAGAGAAGGAAGCCAGAGAATGCTCTGACCGCATCGTAGCATTCTTTCCCAAAATACGTCATATTTCAAAATGTTCGGTCACCTTGAAGCTGTTTTCCACGGGGCTTTTCATCTCATCAAACAGAAGAGAGTGCCTCTTAAAAGCACTTGGAGAAACATCAATTCTCCTGTGAAGAAGAGGTGAACAGAGAGAGAGAGTTTAAATATGTGGATTCTCTTTTAAATGAGATGTGCGGTGTGTGTCAATCAGCTCCCTAGTTGCCTAGATTGTGAATCAGTATATTGGGTAAATGACTCGGACACTGCTAAGAACTCTGGATGACTACACATTGGGACGCTGATGAAGCGTTTTCCAGCAACACAACTACTTAAGCGCATTAAAACGTCACTACTGGTATTTGTCAACAAGAGACAGGACACATATTTTTCGGTCATTACCCATGTCATTTAAAGTAACAGTATAAACAAAACAGGGGAGGAAACAAACAAGGGAGCTGATTAAGACACACCCATGGTCTTTGTCATAACAAATAAATGAGATGTGTGTGAGAGGACAGTGTGGGATGGTGGTAAAGGTCTTTTGGTGTACCTGTGTATCTCTGGACTCTTCCTCTGCTTCATAAACTCTTTCTCAGCAGCTCTTCTCTGGTACATGGCAAATCGGTCATTTAGCGTCATTCCAGAAGAAGGAAAATAATGAGCTGTGAGATGAGAATATAACTGCATTTTAGTTAGAAAAGTTAAAAGTAACATTAAAAATACAAACACAAACAAAGGCTTGAAAGAAAAACACCAAAATTTACATTTACACATTTGGAGGATGCTTTTATTCAAAGCAATCTACATTATATAAGGTATATATTTTATCAGTATGCGTCCCTGGGAATCAAACCCATGACCTTTGTGCTTCTAACGCACGACTCCACCAGTTACCAAAGCTATAGGACGTTAACGTGTGGCCCCAGCGTAATACTGGGAAGTAAATGAGAAGCAGAATTCGAAATTATTTTTCATAGATGAAATAGCTGGTTTTGAACAGTCTGTTAAACGTCCACTATAACATGATTGTTCAATCATTTTCACAATTTTCACCTTTAATGTGATGGACAATTGAAACAATGTGTTGGGCAAAGAGCTCAGAGGGGCTCCTGAGTGACTTCTGGGCCTGAAGGTGCTGAAGAACAGCATGAAGATCCCAGTCTTTTTTATCAAGGTGCACCAAATCCAGAAGATTCCTTCTCTCATTAATCAAAACACTCGACCTACAAAATAAAACAATGGTCCAATAATTATTAACAGGAACTGGTAGTAAGGGGTGGGATATCTACAGACAGAAAGAATTTAAATTAACCAGGAAAGAGAGAGCATCATTCTTCAACGCTCTATTGGATGTTCTCCAAAAATGCTAGCAGAAGGTCATTTTTTAAGATCTTTGAAAGAAAAGTAATCATTTACCTTGCCAGGTCATCGGTGAGAGCCTCCATCCTTCCACTGAAATCTGCTCCTCTTTTTGCTGATGCTCTTGGTGGGGATTCCTCATTCATTACCACAAACATTTCCTGCTCATGGTTCTCAGAGCTTCTCCTAGACAGCAATGAAGGTTTACAGGAGGTCTCCACTGTGTTTTTTTCCTTTCGTTTCATTTTGGAGAGACTTTCAAGAGAGGGGTCCTTCACCGTGCCACTGAGAAGCTCTCTTTTAGACATAGCGGTTAAGATATTGGCCGCTCTTTCCTGTTTTTGGCAGAGAAGAAGAGCTTCCAGCTCATCGTCCCAAGCCATGTCCTGCAACCTCCTGATACGCTCCTCAAACATTTCACGTGCGGACAGCGTAACTTTGCTTTTGCTTTTGGAAGAATTTGTTTCCATATCTCTCATTTTATCAGAGATCTCCATTTCGTCCTCGTCTCCCCCACCGTCCTCACAGAGAAATGGAGGACTCCTTTGGGTGCCACTAATAGACGGCATGTTACCTTCACAGCTCTTAACAGATTTGTATTTCTCCTTCTGTCCTGTGCTGTCATGATCTACAGTGTGAGACAACTCAGTTTCAGACCCCTTTTCAATGACTGTTCCATTCTCTTTATCAAAAAATAATAAGCCATTACTTTTATCTTTATTTGTGTTGTTCTCCCCTCTGGGGGTCTGTTTTTTACCCTTTTGCTCCTCCAGGAATCTGGTTAATGAGAGAAAGAGAAATTTACAGTTAATTACAAGAATAAGCTCAGATTTACCTGTTGTCATGTGACCAAGAGTGGCTTCTGCCAGTATGTCACACTGAAAGAGCCAAGCATATAATGGAATTGGTTAATTTTACCGTGGAAAAAACGAATGGCTTTCACTCAGAAACAACAAACAAATGTGTGCAGTAGGGAATGTTGCAATTCATCCATTTGTAAAGTGCAAAAATACACCCTTTAGACCTGTAGCACGTCTAAATTACAGACTCAGAGCTGACATTTGTAAACAAGTCACTTCAGGTCAGAATGATCTAGCTCTTTATATTCTAGCTTTTGCTTCCAACAGCTCTGTTGATGGATGTGAAGGGTAGAATGCACTGCTGTTGTCTGGCACACACAGATGATTTATTGTGTTACTTCCAACCCTACACTGACTAAAATAAAGGTAAACAGAAAACATTTTTTTTTCAAATGAGTATAATCCAAAAAATAAATAAATGATGCCAGCCATAAACTTGGTGAAGGGGAAAACACAGTGATGAAATATAAATTTAGCAATAAAGTCAACTTACTTTAAAAATGCTGCAGATATAGCAAGTGTTTCATCTGTCTGTTGGTCATTTGCAAAGAGCCCAAAACCATTGAAAATGTGCATGGGGCTTTTCTTTACTGGGCTCTTGGCTGGAGATGCACTTGCACAATTAGAAGAAGGATTTGAATTTTTCTCATTTGTCACAGAATCAACATGACCATCGGTGACTGAGGAGCAAACTTGAGTCCTTTTAGGACTGCCGTCATGGTTTGCCAAAACCTGACCGTTCTCCAAAGTCTTATCTGTGTCAGCATTCCCCACTGTGCCACAAGAGCCTCCCACTTGCTCTGCCAAAGCCCCATCTCCCTCTCCTCCATTCAGAGCCTCTTTGGACGGAGGGACGTCCTCTCTCACATCTTTGCTGTGCTTGGCAGTCCCAAAGTTGGAGGAGGAAGAAGCGTGCGATTGTGGTGATCTTCCCGAGGATGATCTGTCAGACCGACGGGAGTGACTTCGGGAGTGAGGGCTGCTCAACTGCTTTTTGGGAGAACGTGAACGAGAGCGCCCCCTCTTGGGGCTGATGGGGTACTGCAGCTGCTGTTTGTGCTGCTGAGGGTTCTGGCGGAAGTTTTGCCAGTTTTTGGGTCTGTAGTTGTTGTATCCACCCCTTCCTCCACGCTGAAAGCGGCCGCGGAAGAATCCCTGACCTCTGCCCCGGAAGTAATATGGCCTCCGGAAGCCCCTGTAGTTACCTCGAAATTCTCGCTGGTTCTGATACTCCCGTGTGTGATTACGCTCCCGGTTGTGGGACGGGGAATGGGATCTTGACCGAGAGCGAGACCTAGAGCTTTAAAACAATGAGAGGAAAGACAGACTGAGACATCAATGCTCCTTGGATAACAGAAAATGTAACAATAAGACATAATACATACAGTGTACACCTAAACTTTAGCCCCTTTCACACATGCATTTACTTTTATTGGAACAGAGTAGAATCAACATCAAAATGTCTTCTTGTGTTGCACAGGAGAAAATAAGTGAGTTAGAAGGACACATGGGTGAGCAAAGACGACCCTGATTTCAGTTTTGTCTAAACTATTCCTTTAAGATCTCTCAGTCATATCTACAGGCAACATTTCTATGACAATCATTGAACAAATATATTATTATATATTACATAACTGTAAATTGACAACTAGCCTAAAAATACAGTCCACAGTAACTATGAATTCTGGCAGGTAACAAACATTGATGTAACTAATAAATAAAAGCTCCAGGTGCAATATCAACATTAGCCACATGGTGACGCTAGTAGTCTATTTATAAACATAAGCACAAAGTTTCAGACTCTTGTAAAAGGGTCTCTTGCACCAACATGTCTTAACATATTACAAGCATTGATAAGCAGCTACATAATTTGCACAATGAAAGTGGTTTAAACTGTGCGGTGCACACTGTTTTATAGTGCTAACAGAATTTACAACACGTCACAGCAATTTATAGACTAGAAAATAAATACAAAAACTGAAACACTCCAATACAAAACAACTGTAACACCAAACAGAGCTACACAATTAAAACACAGCCAGCATCAAATTACATCTAAAACTGTATTAAAACCTGCATGCTAGTATAGTACAAATGTGTTTTGTTATTTGGAAAGCGAAACAAATGGTTAGAAATGGTTACCCAAGGCAAGCACGCTGTATCCTATTTGCAATGTAAAAAAATTACAGACAAAATGACAAGAATATGAATCCACTTTCTGCTGTACTTTGCACTCACCTGATGAGTTTTTTCATTGGAATACGGAGTGAAAAAGTAGCGTACAGAGCAACATGATACTGTCACAGTGAGCAATGGGAACTTTGCATCTCCTCTACTGAGTGTGGATGGAAAGAGTCAGTCACATGGCTCATATGGGAAAGATTTCTACTCTCTTTTTACGAAGCTAAGGGGAGGTTCTCAGCCTGCCAGTTACAACACATTCCCAGCTAACAGGGAACGTTCTCAGACCGTTGGCTAACATTCTCTCAATGTTCTCTCAAGTTGTCAATCAACGTTCTTGCAGTAATGTTTGTAAATATGTTGTGTCATATATCATGTATTAAAAATGTTAATCTTAGCGGTCCAGAATTTAATTTAAACACTGTTGCTTATAACCAAGCAACAGCGTTAATACAATGTCTAAAAGACTGGATGTTTTGACAATCCTAAAACTTTCAAAATAACATTTATGTTACCTAATAAAAATCTGAAATTGTTAGCTGGGTTAGCTTTGTGTCCTGATTACCTAAAGGTCAACCGAAAAGATTTATTGAAAGTTCGTTTATTCATTAACAATGATTAATTCAGCGTTCTGTGTCCTCATAAATTAAGACATTTTAAACTTTGGAAATGATTGAACGTTTTTGTCCAGAAACTTCAAACCCCTCGAATACATAATCTTTGACATGGTTCAAAACACTTTGTCCATGTTTCATTCCTTGGACATGTCGTCAGTGGTGTCTTTCCAAAACTTATTTCAGACCAAACCTGATTTCCCTTGCAAATAAGGGTCATGAAATATTGCTCCCAAGGTTTTCCATTTGCATAAAAAAAAATCAACATTGTATCTCCATCTCTGCTTAAAGCACAATGTCAGTCACTGACTGAATCTGTGCATGTGTCAAAATCACACAAGCTCTGAATAAAAGAAAAACAAAAGTATTGCAAGTATGCATCAGTTTTTGTCCCAGATTGCTCAGGTAACAAGGAACATTTTCTCAATGTTATCAAAAAATCATTATTGCAGTAACGTTATTAGAACCTTTTTAATGTTATATATCATATATATCAAAAATGTTATTCTAAAATTGCTAGTGGAACATGAAAAAACTTACAGAATTAATAAAATGTTTGACTAAAGTTCTTATAAACCATGCAATAATGTTAATACAACACCTAAAAAAACTAAACGTTTCTTAGAACTTTTTAAAACAACATTTTTAACGTTTTTGTTTCTCAATGGAAACGCAAGCTAAAATTGTAAGCTGGGTGTACGGCAGTCCTTTGGCAGGGCCGGTGTACATCTGGCTACCTAAGAAGCTTTTGTGTGCTGTGAGCACAAAACCAGCCCTCCTAGGAGAAAGTGAAGTACAGTTTTAGCTCAGGAAATAAGAAAAATGTGGTGAGCATTCCAAAGCCACAGCCCTTCCCAAATATCAAAGGTTATGCATTGTCAAGGAAAACTGTACAATTTCTGAAATCATGCTAGTGCAATCATGCTGACAGAGCTGATTGCTGTGGCCAAACGTGTCTTTCCTGAGCCCCCTTACAGCATGAGGAAGCCATTGGTTGTTTACAGACTAAGTAAATAGTTAGCAGTTTTTCTATCCGCACAATCTTTAAGCCTAATGTGTTTGTATTGGTACATTGTAGTCGTGCAGTGGTCAGAATGAGTTTTTTTATTGTTTGTTGTTCTGCCATGCAAGATTATAAGCCAGAAATAACAGATTGACAATGAATCGTATGAACGAGTGGGAACACAGCCAGTGAATTATCGGAACTGATCCTGACACAGGTGGGAACATTAGGGAAACGTCCTTAAAACATGAAACTTTTAGCATACAGGTTTGAAATGACAAACTTGAATAAAATAGTGAATTTTCATAATTTGCATTTTCCTTATTTGTATGTTATAAATAACATAACATATAAACATGTTATTTTCCTGTTATATGTAATATTTTAAAATGTGTTTTAGAGCTTCCTCTATAAACTCAATAAGAGTTTAAATATACTGTACAACACAGAACTTAAACTACAAACTTAAACACAAAAACAAAAAAAAAACTTAAACTTAAACTCAGAAGTACAAAATTTGACTGGAAAACTGCAACTGAAACCATTAGGTCCATTTATCTGACATCTGCCAGTGTCTGCAATGAACTGTGCACTCAAGATTTGCTTAGTGTAGAGGCTTACTGACTAGTCAAAGGACCGGTTTCCATTACTACCAAACTTTCTTGGCAGTGGCTGCCACTGTATGTACAGTAGGTAGCACAACAGTCACTTACTCATATCTGCGCTTCCTTGATCTGGATCGGGAGCTGCTTTGTGATCTGGAGCGAGAACGTGAATTAGAATTGGATCTGGATCTGGAGGCCGATGGGGAGCGAGACCTGGATTGATCTGACTTCTGTGTCTTAGACATTGTTGCCTGTGGTCACTCTCATATGTATCTGTAAAGAAACGAAAACCATTTAGACATATAGGAGAAAGATGTGGGTAATTACGAAGTGGCGAACACATTCTTTCTGAAGAAAGAGAGTTTATGAGCTGCAGTCAAACGGTTCCAATTTAAGAAAACTTTAATTTTCAGCAAAAACAGAAAAGGAATAGTGTTTATGAATGGGCTGGGCTGAAGAGTTCATGTCTACAGTGAGAGTTTTCTCTCCAATACCAATAACATAAGGCAGTGAGGTGAATTAAAGTCTCCATATCTTATAATCAAAGTTAGCTTGCCTGTCAGGCTAAATCCTGAACCATGACCACTATAATGATTTGTTTAAAAGCAAAGCAGGGATAAAGAATTAAGAAGTAGATTTTAATCAACAAAGGATAAACAGTTCTGGTAGTTTTTTTATCTACGTCAACTAACCCTTAAAGCTACAGTGCATATTTTGTGGCACCGAAAGGAACTACAAAAATAACGATTTGGATAAACAATTACAACAAAAATGACACACAGCAACTTTTATCGACCAATAAAAACATCACTCTTTCCAAGCCAAAAACAGAAATCTAAATACATGCCGCATGTGTTGAGTCTGCTGACGTGGGCACATATGAGAAATCTCGACAGGTTTGGAACAACAGATGTAAAGTGAGGCCGCAATAGTGGGGAGAATGTTTTACTGGCTCTTTATATTATCCCAAATGTATTTAAAGAGCTGTTGAAAGGTGATTCTGTCTATTGTCCATCATCTTACCCTCCACAAATGTCCTCCACTGGCTAACAGGGACTTGGGTTTACTCAAGGGAACACGATCAAACGACGTGTCTTTAAATAGACTTGCAGCACAGATAAAGAGAGAGCTTTTGAGCTGGCTGTGAAATTTGCAGATATGCATATGAAATGCTGGAGGCCGGACCTTCACTGCCCGTCATTAGCTGTCACAGCCCTAACCATGGGTGCAGAAATGCAGGTTAAGATAAATCAGTGTGGCTGGAACAACCGCTTCTGAAAAGAACCATTACAACCTCGTAAAACAAGGAACACGGTGCTTTTACTACGCAAAATTTATTAGGTAGTAATGTTAATTCAATTTACTGAAAGCACGTTACAATCCAGTTTGAATTTCTTTGCCGTCTTTGTCCTTGTAACTAGGTGTGGTACCAAAATTTGTTCTTTTACCTGCATGACTAATGAGCTAGCACACTAACAAACGAACAAACACTTAGCTGTCATTTATCTGTACTGTTTACATAAGAAAAATAACTCAAATCGCAAATAAACCATAAACTATTGCGTGACATCCTAGATTTTTCCTTGGCCCTGCTACAGTAACAAACAACTCAGCTAACAATTTTAGGCTGTAAGAATTTAAAACCATTAAAAACGCCATTTTGAACATTTTAGGAACGTTCAAAACGTTCAGTTTTTTAGACATTGTATTTACATCATTGCTCGTTTATATGAACTTTATTCATATATTTCATATAAAAATCTTTCAATTCTGTAACATTTTTAAAACATTCCACCAACTAAGAATAATGTTTTTGATATATATGATATATAGCGTTATAAATTTGTTCTACTAACGTTACTACAAGAATGTTTTCTGAACTTTTGAATGAACTTTTTGAGAACATTAGCCAGTGTTCGGGGAATGTTCCCTGTTAGCTGGAAGTCTTATGATTTACTAGTACTCGTCTGATCACATAATCCTAGTTTACCCTGGAACTTCATAAAGTTATTTGGGAGTTGCAAGTTCCTTTGTCTTTTTTTGGGCCTCATCAGAAGTAGCTCAGCACACAGGAAATTGCAAAGTGACACTTAAGCTACAATGCGACACGGCATCTTTGTGTAACGTGATAGCCTGAACAGATTCATCCTGCTATTTCAGGAAAAACTGAAATGGACCAAAAGCTTCTTTTATTAAACTCTTGTTTCATCCCTTTTGACTGCCTGTTGATTTTGGCCAACAGTCCATAATTTCCTGCAGCTTCCAGACATCCAGACTTTTGGCTTGCTTAGCTGTGTAGACAGAGTTCAGATGTTCACTTTACTTCAGTATGGAGAAACTATTGAAATATATTTTAGACTTTAACCTTTATACAAATATCAGAAGTATAAAAGTAATACTTAAACCTTCAGTCTTTTTGTTCCTCTGTGGTAGAACAAGCCCCAATCTTTTACCCATGAACAGATTAAGACACACCATTAACCAACCATAACATATTTCCTGTAAAACTAATAAAAACATTCTTCCTGCTTCATCTTTATCTACTTTTCTGCTGTTTCCCTCAGCATTACTCTAATTAACTTTACTGTGAGCTATCGTGGGCTATGTTATTTCTTGTGTGTGCTGTTCGTCATTTGTAAGTCACTCTGGATAAAAGCGTTTCCTAAATGACTAAATGTACATGAGATATAACCACTTGAGAAAGATCAGTTTGGTTTCTCCCCCAAAACTCACAAGCTTGGTGACGCAATATCAACGTTTCTCTGCAGCACCTGTCTTTAGAGATTAGTGAACTTAGCTTCAGATGCCTAATATAGAAACAACATGGAAACAAAAAAAAACACGTAAAATCACATGAAACAAAATCAAAAACAGGTCTCATTCATCTCTAAATAACTTATAACTCCATGGTCCATTTATTCTGCTCTATTCTACAGTTGCACGCACCATCTCTGGATTGTATTGCAACGTATCATGTTTCATATTGTGCTCTTTTCATATGTCTACTTGTTTGGATCAAACCGCTAATACAATCTCTCACATGGCCAATAAAGAGAACTCAGATTCTGATTCTGTCAACAGAAGCTTTTCATCTATAACCATTACGACTACACTTCCACATGTGGAATGGTCTCTATCTTATCAACGTAAAGAATTTAGAGTTGCCTGAATTCATTTCTGACATATTTACAGTATAATAATGACTGCATCATCTTAGCATGGGGTAAGAGAGAGGGATCTATTTCAAAGCATGGCATCGTCAGATTAAGAACATACAGCTGTCTTTTAATCCTCATACAGCTGATCCTGAATCTTCCCTTGGGATTAATAAACTATGTTTATGTATCTAATGGTCTAGGAGTGGAATATGCTAATCAACAGGATCTGCTATATAAAAATGTTTATGTCAGACATCTCCAGTGGTCATACCCAAAAACAGACACAAGCGTGCACACACACACGTACATACATATACACAGAGATGCCAACTAAAAGTGACAGCTGCGACTCAAAGCGCAGCTGTTCTGTTAAGGGGGAAAGTTGATGTAAACAACAGTGCAACCGGATACATCTGCAATACAGCTGCAAACGTCCCCAACACTCAATCACCTGCTCTATCATTGAGATCGCAGATGCTACATTAGCAGCCAGAATCCCGTTTGTTATCCGCATTAGCCAATCAAGCAACAGAGCTCCTTATTAAAGGTCACAGCAACTGCTGCGGTCTTCCAACAACATGGGAAAACGTGTTTGAAGCTTCCGAAAGAATGAATTGTGAAGCTCCGGCTTTGAAGATTTGATTGATTGTGGATTTTAAAATCAATCTCTTTAGCAACTCTATAAATATAGCTGATGATGATTGGGTCCCTTGAAGCCAGCTGCCTGTTAGATGTTCTCGTAATTCTGCTTAAAGCTGCAATCCGCAACTTTCGCCTCTCTGTTTCATGTGAAACATGAAACTGCTTGTTACTTTATGTTCTTTTCTTTGTTTTCTGAAGTCAAATGAAGCCAAACTGACACTTCCCGGGAAATTATGGGGTCATCGGTGGACCCCCTTGACCCGTCATTTTGTAAAGAGCGAAGACACATGCCTCAGCGTCTGTCATCGCTGTATGATTGATGATTCCACATGGGATCTCAGTGTTTGAAGGTCTTCTCTATTTTCGTTGTTAAGATAAGATACAGCTTATAGAGATAGTTGTGCTTCCCGTGTAGACTGCTTCACACAACTGATTATTTCGATATCCTTCACTTTTCTAAACGAAAGCTTGTGGAAAGGCATTTGATGTACATGCGATGGATTGTTATCTATGCGAAACAACATGACATGATGTTTTAAGCTCTGACCGGCCACATTATTTGTGTGAAACCTCACAATGCGTGTTACTTGATCAAGAGGAGCCGATAACATCTCAGGGACATTAAATGGTCAAGTGGAGAGTTGGTTTTTTTATATGAAACCTCCACATTTTGTGTCATGGGGTGTCACTACAAAACTGCAATAATATTTTAGGGTCATTTTTGGTCTTGGGTGCATCAGTCATCCTGCATTCATGAATGATGCATGCTGATCTCAACCTGCCACAGATAGACCTGCAGTAATATTGCATGACATTTGTTATAATAAAACCGTGCGACCATCAAACCAACACGTTCAATTCGCTTTCAGCTTCACACAGTATTTCCATTTGCAGACATCAGAAAACGACATGAAAAGTAAAGTGAATTGTTGCGCCACACCGACTGTTCTGTAATGTAAACGACACGTCAAAGTGAAGCTCAAAACGTTTGAGATCAATCAGAAAAAACCAAACTTACCAGTGTGTTGATGTAGTCCAGAATACTGTCAAAAGTACAGCCGAAAACTAGTTTCCTTCAAGCAAACTAACAGCGTTTGAATCGTGAAATCATCGGACGATATCCATTTGCTTTCCTCTGAAGCATCCGCGTACAAATCGCGGAAAACAAACAAACAAACAAACAAACAAACAAACGCCACCGTTAACTAGTTCTCATTGTAACCTACAATGACAACCGTGTCGTTTCAAGTCGTAACCCAAACTGCATCATCGCTTGTGAATAAAGTGATCGATTAAAATCAAGAGATGTTTTTAATAGCTTTATGTACTCTGACTGGACTCCCGGACTCCCTCTGTCAATCAAATGCGCTTTAAACGCTAGCCACGCCCCTGTGGCCACGCCCCCCAACCCTGGCCACGCCCCCGACGGACGCTTTTCTTACTACAAAAATAAAGCGAGTTAATTTAAGGCAAGGCATTTGAGCAATACTATATATACATCTTAGTTTATCTGTAAAGGGTTTTTGAGTTGAAAAGATTTATTGTAGACACGTACATGTTATTGTAGTTAATAGAGTCATCCTGACACTGGAGGTCAAAGGTTGAAACGGGTTATATAGATGTTGTTATTAATGCAAGGAAAATGTTTAGGCTTGGACTAGATGGATAAACCAGTTCATAGAGGAGATGTGTAGCCCTCATTTAACAGATGATATACATTTACAAACAAGAGACAACATGGGCCTTTGAGGTTGCAAAAGTAATACGTCGTTTTATTATGGATAGTGCGCGTGGATGATAAAGTGTAAAACTGATGCATTTTGTTCACTCTGCATTCAGATGATGTGGTTATAGCATTAGTATTATTAAAATGAAACATAAGAAATATGAGAGGCAATAAGTATTCATAGGATAAAGTCTTTGTGTTAGCAGCTCAAAGATTGTGGGTTTGATTCCCAGGAGAACACACATACTGGATAAATGTATACCTTCAATGTACTGTGAGTCGTTTTGGATTAAAGCCACTGCCAAATGCATAAATGTAAATGTAATGAACTGATTAACATGGTAAATAGAGAGGAAAGTTTATTAAATTACAATTATACTAGAAGATGGAAAAAACTATTTAAACATTATAAGCATAAAATATATACAAGTAGAAGTGTATTTAGTGACAAATTCTGGGGTAGCTACACATCACGGCAGCTCCAGTATGGATCCAGCATCTTAAGATGACTTCAGATGACCCAACACTGTGCACAAATGACACAGAGTAAACATTAATTCTGCATAAAAACAATATAAACCCACTGCATAATCTGTACTGTATTAGATCTGTAAAAGTCTATAATCACTTCTATAATGCATCTGTCTGACAATGTACAACTTTCATTTTCTGTATTTTCTGTAAAGCAGCTTTGAACAATATGTATTATGAAAAGCTCTATACAAATATATGCACTGTAAAAAAACTTTGCTGCCTTAAATTTTTATGTTTACTCAACTTGGCTTTACAAGTCATTTCAACTGAATAGTTGAATCCTGACTGGTGTAACTTGTAAAAATAAGCAAATTTTCAACTATTTTTAATAAGTTACAGCAACTCAAGACCAGTCACGATTACAAAAAGTTCAAATGACTTGTGCAGCCACATTGATTAAACTTAAAATTTTAAGGCATCAAAGTTTTTTACAGTGTGTGAATTGAATTGAATAAATGACATGCCTTCTCTAAAAATAATTCAATTCAGAGTATTCAGTGTTAATGAAGTCAGAGCATAATGGTTTAAAATGGGTTTAAAGTTTAATATATGATGTGCCTTTGGCTTGTTTTAAGTTTGTGATCATGGTCAAGACCATGTAATTTATGTAACATGAAGTGCAGAAATTCTGTTTATTTAGGCTGGGATACAAGAGCACTTTCAAACGAACACCTACTTTGTATATATATAAACAGGAGATTATACAGGCATCACCAATTTAGGCAAATGTTTCTCATTAGGCAAACAGACTGTGTTTGATTAAGTACCTGGTTGTTTGCATGAGCTATTGTTTTTCCTAGTTGTGGTACTACTTAAATGTATTTTGACAATCTAATATAAAAAAATATGACTGGCTACACACATATTGAAAAATTACACTTTAAGGTACAGTTCACCTGAAAATAAAACTATTGTCATAATTTATTCACTCTTATGTTGTTCCAAATGTTTGTTGAATGTTGATTCTTTATCACAAGCAGAGTTTAGGCAGAATATGGACAGACAGCCTCAGTCACCATAAACTTCTATTGTATGGAAAAAAATATGGGATGGAAGTGGAGATCCTCCATTGTCAGAACCTAACATTTTGTCTTTGGTGTTCCACGTGAGGGTCGTTTTTGGGAAAAATCTCCCTTTAATGTCAGGACACAATTTTAAAGCATACAAACATTTTTCAATAAGACTGACAATCTTCCATCATGGAGCTTCCACTGAAGGGAGTACGCTTTCAAAGTTGCCACGGCTACTGCTACTTGCTACTGTTAGCCTCTCTGAAAGTGCCTATCCTACCTTTAAGACAAAAAAACAGTATTAGCTTCACCAAATATATTACAAAACCAAACAGAAGGATTATATAAAACACTAAATGACTCAACAAATGTTCATCTGATACATATCAATTCATTTCCCATTCATTTTTCACAGAGGCACACTCATGTTGGCACACATGATGACTATTAAAATCATGTGATTCAATATTCTTTATCATGGACCAGCAGAAAGATTTTACAACACCTCAATGGACAATCACTGGGAGGAAGAATACTTTAGTGCCAGCTTTGTCTTCCCAGCCACTTTTTGATTTGTTACAGTTCTCACAATTGTGAGTTTTATAACATTTCTGAGCATCTGTTAACTGTTATATCAGATTGGAATGATGGCCAGCACAAAAATACCCATTGTTTTTTTGTTATGTGTCCTCACGCACAACACAGATACAAAAACCAGTTGTATATCTGTGAAATGAAGATAGAATAAATGCCTGAGACCTCTCTTGGTTGGCTTCAGGCTTTGCTGAACATCATTGTTTACTTGTCTACATTTTGCACCATGTTATTTCTTTGGAGATAATGCAGTTATCCAAATTTGTTTGAAATTGTGATATCAAGGCAGAACATTGATGCATTTAAGGGACAATCTGGAACCGTTTTTCCATGTCCCGACATGATTTACTATTAATTCTGGGTCCCAGAGGTTCTTCGGTCTTTGGATCAGACTTCTATAGGGATTTTTTTGAAGGAGGACACAGTACAATCCAAAACTGTAAATTCAAATATACTTACTAAATGAGCAACATGAGCCCATGCATAATGAGCAACGTTAGTCCCTGCTTAAATTGGGGTTAAGCATGGATGAAAAATATATTTCATATCAAACACAAACTGGATATATAGAGAAAACATGTTAACACATTAACATTGTGGATGTCAAACAGTTGTGTAACACCAGATATTATGGCATTTGTTGCAATGCCAACAGAGAGGCCTGGAACAAGATTATAGGCCTCTTCTGTGCTTTTGTTTTCGTCCAAACAGATGAAACTCTGAAGGGAGATTTCTTGCAGGCATATTCCATTGCTTTACCAATGGAAAATATGGATCTTCATAGCTTGCTTAATGAAAATCATATAATATGAACACTGTTATGTAAGATTTTATTACAGAAATCTTAAACAATGATACTTTGACATAAAGCACTCACATATGGATTACGGGCTGCAGTTAAAAAACGTTTGTCAGAATTAGTGGTTTAAGTTTTAGTTTATATTCAGGTGAATACAACGTTTGCATAACCTGCAACCTGTTTATCCATATAAAAACAATAAAAATAACAAATAAGATTAGGTGTTTTAGATAACAAATCTTATTTATTTGTTGGTACCGCCCTAATCAAGCTTTCAATTTCAATTCAATATTTATTTTAATTGATATTTACATTCAATTCAGATTATTTACATATACAAGCCAAAATAATCGATAACAAAAGTCACATACAGATTGTTCAGTTCAAAAGTTCACATCCCCTGGTTCTTATTATGGTGTTTAGCTTCTTTGTTGACGAATGACTGATTGTATGTTTGTGATGGTTATGTTGCACGACTCTCTGCTTTGCCCTGAGTAATGACCAAACATTTCATGTTTATTTTCTGCTAGGTGTTGTTAAACTTCTGTTATCTCACACAAACCGCCGTGTAGCACATCCTGCCTGATGTTGATGTTGATTTTTCAGGTGTGAACTCAGTGCCACGACATATTAAAATACATGACAATCATTTTGACAATGATGCAACCATCTCTGTCCTGCCCAGTAACTACTGACTAATATGTTTAGCCTGCATGACTAAACCCAGTGTCCCTAACACCTGTTTTTCCCGATACAAAAGAAATCATATTCAGTTACAGCAGACCTTTGCATGCAAAATTCTGACACCACCAAAATCAAGCTCAACTTCAAAGGTTCAGCTGTTAAAAACGAAATGGCATAAAGGATTAGTACAAGTTATCCTAAAAGGATAGTCACCTCACGCTGTCTTAATGTTAACGGCACTTGTGATTGTGGAGGTCGGCAAAGCATCATGGGAAATAGAACTTAGGCTGATATTCTTTAAGTTCTCTCATAGTTCTCTTAAAATTATTGAAAAGCATTCTTGGAGTAATGTTATATATCATAAATAAACAACAACGTTATTTTTATGTAGTTAAGGGAACATTTAAAATACGTAACATAATTTAAAAATTCTACAACTTAAAATTGTTAGCTGTGTTGTTAAGTTATTGCCGTGGATTTGTATTGCAATTAAAGTATTTCAATATTTATCTCTTTGTCCAATCCTCTTCCTCTCCATGGTTATAAAGGCCCACACCTGGCTTTCGAGGCAAAACAAGGGTTGTGGACCAACTAACTGCCATGTCATCCTAGCAGGTCACGTAACTATTCCGAATCTATTGCCACCTTCTAGTGGTTTCCACAGGGCATGAACTCTGTCCACACTGGATCCATGTCAGCAACGGAGGCTCGCTGAAGGAAGAAATCTGAGAGTGTGCCACAGTCTTCAGGTTTTTATCGCAACATTATTAGATTCATCAGGCTAATGTGATGATTGGACAGATTAAACTATTAAATATCATCTGATCATCTGGCAAATTTTCTGCAGGAAATGAGAAGTTTATGGTTTATTAGTAATGTGTTAAGGAAGAAAGAGTGGAATTAGTATTAGATTAGGGTTAGATTAGAATCTGCACTCACAGAATTGCTCTTCTTTATAAAGTTCTACAAATATTCTGCCTTGTGCATGTTTGTTTTATTTTTAAATTTAATAATACGTCAGTGCACAAAACACACATTTTGGAGCTGATCATTAGTCCAAACTGTGTTAGGAACCATATGTCTTGGAAGTTACAGTATATGGGGAAACACTCTCAGCTAAGAATAGCATGTCATGGAAGAATGTAAATTCTGCCAAGACAAGCGAAACACATTTTTTGTATTTTGGTTCACATTATTTGCTTTGCCAACAAACTCCCTGAATATTTAATACCTGTTTGTATACATTACTTTTTATGCAAATACTGTGGTTTGTTTAATCTGCAAGACAAAAGACAAATTATATATTATCTTAAATTTAAAGTAGGAAGAATTTGCATGTACAATTTGGGTGGGGTTCATATTTATCTGCCCTTCTGTTCAACTCTGTTTAATTACCTTTGATTATCACAAAAACAGTCACTGTGTATTTGAGTCTTATGAAATACCAAAGCCAATATTTGCTAAACTGTTTGTTTTAACTGGCCTCACCTGATTGTAAGACTCACCTGTTAATTCTATTAATAGGAACGACTGCCAAGCTGTCTGGTATTTTAACAGCTCTGTGTTGTCCAGAAATTGGAAAGTATTCACGAATCTACTAGAAAGTTGACATTACCCAACCATTTACAGTGTTTTCTGCCCTTTATTAGTATATGACAGCTTTTTTTCTAATGCAGTAGTTGCATTGGAAAGTCCAGCATTTTAAAGCCAAATACTGAATTGTGAAAGAATAGTGCGTCAGAGAATTGGAAGTACTGTACTGTATGTATCAACTGGAAATGCAGCATTAAACTCATTTCAAATGCTAGAAAATAAATGTTCATAAACTAACAGGAAGTATTTAGCCATGCCAGCATTAAACAAATATCCAGATTGTGTGAAGCATCTGTGCATGATTGTTATGAATTTGAGAGTAAACTTGACTATGATGAATGTGTGAAATCGACTTTGTCCAGGTACTAGGTGTGTAAAGTTCCAGCCACTAATGTTTCCATAAAGTTACAAAAAAATGTTAAAAACAATTTTTTGAAAGTTATTTTTGTATGTAACTAAAGTATAAAACTTTCAAAACGTCCAGTTTTTTTAGATGCTGTATTAATGTTTTTGCTTGGTTATGAGAACATTATTCAAATGTTTTTAAATTCTGTAACGTTTTTACAACATTCCACTAACAACTTAAAAATAATGTTTTTGATATTTAAGATATGTAACATTAAAAATATGTTACATTAATGTTGCTGCGAGAATGTTTTTGATAATATTGAGGGAACTTTTACAGAACCAATATTCTGAGAATGTTCCCTGTTAGCTGGGATGGCTGAAAGTATGAGAGAAAGGGAGCAGAGGTTTCTATCTCTGTCTCAGTGTGGGTCTTAAGCCCCTAGCTACAGCTCCCTGCCAAACATGTAGACCTAAATAGACTCCTAATATAATGCAGTGCGGCCTGCTCATAAAAGAAGAGCCCTCGTGGGGACACAGATAACAGGTGGCTCAGTTGGAGTTACTAGTAAAGAGCAAAATTTGCGTCAAGAATAGACCGTTGGTGGGAGGGGAATCAATTCACAAGTTGATTTTTGATGATTCAGTATCTAAGAGATTTCAGGGGAAGCCTTGAGCTAAAACGGGGCAAATATTTGACCCCACTGACCTCCAGCCATTAAGTGCATGTGAGAGGCCAGAGAGAGAGCTGCAGCCAGATGAAATTCTTTCCCTAACAGACTGGATTTATGTCGCTTCAGATTCTTTTTTGGCTGTAATTCATCCAACAGGAAACAACAGGCAGCCGGAGAGTCTATTCCTTAAAGCCATAATGACAAATCATGCACAACAAACCATGCAAATTCTGCACACGTGCATAAATACACAAAAATCTGCAAGATAAACAGAACGCCATTCAAATGATTAAGGGTTGGTTCACTCAGTAATGAAAATCCTGTCGTCATTTTCTGTTATTTTTGTTTTCCACAGAAAATAATAGTTACACATGGATACATGAGAGATACATTTCTCAAGCATGAGAAAGTACATGATTTTCATTTTTCAACAAACTACCCCTTTAAGAAATACATTTCATTAATAAATATGAAATAAAAAAACGTATTATAAATGTCACGTAGTTTAAAAGTGTAGCATACACATGTAGCATACAAAATTCACACCCCAGCTAACAGGGAACATTCTTAGAACATTGGCTAATGTTTTCAAAACGTTCATTCAACATTATCAAAAAGTTTTTACAGTAACATTAGTAGATGTTTTTTAAGATTATGTATCATATATCAAAATGTTATTTTTAAGTTGTTAGTGGAACGTTGTAAAAAGTTATAAAATTTAAAAAATGTTTAAATAATGTACTTAACCAAACAGTAATGTTAATACAACATCAAGAACTCGAAGTTTAGAACGTTCCTACAACTTTCAAAATAGCATTGTAAATGTTTTTATTACTTAATGGAAACATTAGGGAAATGTTCAAACAACCTAAAATTGCTAGCTGCTATGAGCCATCTTTAAAAGTTGTCAACATGTCAAACACGTATTTAAGAGTTCACTGCCAAACTATGTTCTGCATAAACTGAAATGTCACACACATGTGAATTGAGATTCACTCGTACAGCAGCTGATGCATCATATTTGGCTTATCAATATTCTGATTATTCCATGCAAATAATCCAATAAAACCATCTGATTCTGATTAGAATCAGGTACTGCTGATGGATTGAAGATGTAGCATGTGACTTTAATTGAATAAATTGATATAATAAAAGTCACAACGTTCTCTCTTTCTTACTCAGACGTTAGAATGATCTAGAGCTTCTCACATGGATTTCATATGCGTGGAGAATAATGACAAAGCAAATACCTCCACGCTTCCAGGAAAAATCACCAGGAATGCTAATCTATCTTGCTTTAAGAAGCTATTCACCAAAACGAAAGACCACTGTTATTTCCTGACATGCTGTGTGGTTGTGGTCTTAAGAGAGAGAGGTGGAGGAGTATTTGAGCAGTACGTGTGTGCCCACAGGCGGTGTGTGTTGAAAAACATGGCAAAGCCAGCTGCCACCCTCTCTAAAGAACAATCCCAGAGTGAGATGGATGCTCATCAGTAAGTACTTTTAAAGGAGACGACAACTGAGGCGGAAAACTCCCTCCAGCTCCCCTGACACACGTTAATCCACCTGGCTGCCGATGTTGCCTGCAGCCCCAATGCCTGCTGGGAGTTTGTGATGTGTTATTTCAATATAGAACGTTACATGCAGGTTGAACTCTCCAGCCACTGCAGTCAACAGAGTGAAATAATCCCTCTGGCTTCTCTGGAGTAAAGCATACAGATTTCAGATCTTCACAAAGGTTCGTCTTGACCCCAAATACCCTCGACACAAAGAGTAAATTTAACACCTGTGCAAATCCTTCCCTTCCATATGCTTTTTCTCTCAGCAGTGTTACACGCTGTAAACTTTCACACATACTGTACAGTTAAATTTCCAGTATATCAATGTTGATTCTAGAGTGTTGAGGCAAAAAAATATATAGCGACTGGTGCTGACTGGGTGACCATATTATTATTTTATGGAATGCTTTATTCTTATTGGTCACAGCAATCTGCAGTCAAATGTTTTTGCATGACAGCTGCATGGCTTCCCCAGCTAACAGGAAAGTTTTCTTAAAGTTATCAAAAAAATGTTCTTGCAGTAACGTTTGTAGAACGTTATTAATGTATATATCAAAAATGTTAGTAGTGGAGTGTTTTAAAATATTACAGAAATAAAAAATATGTTCTTATATTTTTTAACAATCATTACAAAACTATTATTAACCGATCTGAAATGTTCTTATAATCAAGCAATAACGTTAATTCAACAGCTGGATGTTTTGAACGTTCCTACTATTGCTTACATACTGCATTGTCCTTATCAGCCTTACCATAAACTGTTGACCTATTTTGGGTTCAGAATAAAAACGTTTCCTTATTCTGTCTCTTAAATGTGCCAGTAAATTAATGGTTTGGTTCCCACTGATTGTGATTCTTCTATAAAGAATGGCTTTTTGCATGTATGATCCCACATGAATTTAAAGGCCCATCTCCTTTGCCGTAACATGATATCAGCAAACAAAGAATGCTACTTACGTTTGTGACCTGAACTCTGGTCTTTGTAAATTCACTTTCAGTCCCACTGCAGGGTCCATTTACAGCTCATGTTACTGATATTAAATTAAGGCAAGAGGGTGTCAAGCCCCGAGAGACTCTAAAGAACTTTGAAACCTACGTTATTATAAAACACGACTCTACATGGGATGATCTAATTGCACCTGTGGAAATCTGTTTTAATTCTATTCCGGATCTCTCTTCAGATATCATGAGCCACTCATGAGCTTCTCAAAGACATTAAGGACTCCATAAACACTGTGAAACATCTATTCCTACTTGTAAACGTAGCTTTGCAGACTGTGCATATGTTGGTTCTTAAGGCAAAATGTGAAACACTCACTCATTTGTAAGTTGCTTTGGATAAACGCATCTACTAAATGAATAAATCTAAATGTAAACAACACATGTGGAATTAACCCAGGGCTGATTTTAAACCTAGGTTATCTAGTTCCATTTATTACATTGTTTATACTTTACTCTGAGTTATAATAGTTATTATTCCTAATAGACATAATAAACAAAAACGCATCTTACCAATAATATTGATGACTCATCTTGCACTACAGATTTCTGTCCAATCAAAAGCTCTTTAGAATGCCCCTCCCCCTAATACCACCTGCAACTGATTAGCAAATAAAGATTATTGGCTACATAACCAAGAAATAATTCCTTCTATATATTCCACACAAACATTCTGTTTCTCTGGGAAATATGTCAACAAAAGTAAATAACGCTCGCCAAGCGATTTTGTGGGGTCTCAAAGAATTTAGATATACAAAGACAAGCATCTTTTGTTTGGATCTTTAACAAGACTCAGATGCATACGATTAGATTATGTGCTAATGTCCACCTGCTAACAGCATGAGCAGCTATAAACAGAGATGTAAATAAATCGGCAAAAGCTCAAATACTTTTTACAACATTTTACAACGTCAAAAACAACGCTATTAAATGACTGCAGATGGGCTAAACAATAGTCGGCAAACATGAAGTCGGAATGGATAGAAATAAAGCCACGGTGACTAAGGCAGCGTTTAGACTCAGTCAGTAGAATTACTATCTTCCTTTGATGAGTCAAAGATATTGAATGGTTGTTGGTTTGGGCACATAGATCCCAAGTGTGGAATGCCACTTCAAACCCACCATGACTCACTCATGGTTGGTTCTCTTACCCAAGCACCATCAACACGGTTTTAGTGCAAAACCCATCTGGTGCAAAGAGGAGGAGAAATGCATGAAAACAGCTGGAAAGAACACAGCATTTCTGCTATGTAGCACAACAGGCCTTTATTCTTTTAAAAAGAGGCTGGAAGTGAACAAGCTAATTATTTTGTTCACTGTTGTGACACATACGTTCTGCCTTAAATTCAATTGACGTTTTGGGCATCTAGATATAGTGGTGGTGAAGCATGTGTAGGTTTAGGAACAGCCTGTTCTCTCTCAACACACTTACACTGGGGTGGGGGGCTGGGCACTTCTGCTTCCTGTGTAGACAGCTTCTGCTATGGGCCTTTAGAGCCGGAGAGACCCAATCATTGAGCCTGCTGCCATAAAGCCAGTCTGGAAACTGTGAACCAGCACACAATTTGGCAAATCAGAGCTGGTGAGATTGAAAGTTCCAAGACGCAGAGCTCTAAGAAGTGACAGAGGTTGAATGGCTACCGACACATGCCTGTCTGATCTTCCTGGCCCACAAACTCTATGAAAATATAATTTACCTGTAGATTTTAAACATTCAGAAGATTTACTGTAGCCACTGGCTGATGTTCTCCCTCATTATTATAATTGGCAGGCTGGGATGAGTACAGTAAATGCAGATGCTTGCCATCAATAACAAGTAGCCATTAAAAAACAAATAGATGAGAGACAAATTGCACTTTAAATATAAGTTGTAAGAAATAACATATGCTATTTAATTACCATGAACCCAGCTCACAGGTAATGTTCTCACGGCATTGGCTAATGTTCTCAAAATGTTCTCTCAAAGTTATCAAAACGGTACAGTAATGTTAGTAGAAGGTTTATATACCTATATATCAAAAAACGTTATTCTTAGTGGAATGTTTTAAAAGTTACAGAACAAAAAATTAAATAACGTTCTTATAACCAAACAATAATTTCTAAAATGTCTAGAACTTTCAAAATAATATTTTTTGTTATTAAAGGAAACATTAGCGGACTGTTTTTACAACCTTATAACATTGTTAGCTGGGAAATGATTACATGTAAATTATAGCTTTAATTTTAATTAGCTAATCATTGGCAATAACTAATTAGAGGGTGCTGTGTTTTTTTGCAGCTGAACAATCTTTTAATAAATCACAAGCTACACAGCACAATCTCAGTTTCAGCAGGACAAATATAGCCACCTGTATGAATAACCACAAGGTCTCTTGAGAAATATGTTCTCAGTTCCCAGAAACTCAGTGCACAATATTTGTTCTGTGTGTGCAGTTGTTTTGGATGGACTACTTTCATGCTTGTTTTGTGGCTGTGCATTTGGCGATGCATTTTAAATTCACACCTGATAATTGATTGGGAAAATATGAGCAACCGTGCTGTGAGGCTGCAGACAAATAATTATTGTGATTATTGCAGTCTGCAGCAAACAGGCAGAGAAGAACAAGCCTGCAATATAAGTCTGGTGAAAATACTCCAGTGAAAACGTTTACGAAGGCAAAATGTAAAAATAAGAAAGCCATGTGACTAATCAAGGCACCAGTCCAAGTGCAATCCTCTCTGCTTTAGAAACATGAGCATTTTCAAAGGTCGCAACATTGACAAGCTATCGTACTTCCCCCAACGCAAAATGCAAAATCAATGGTTGTGGTTAGGGGGCACATTTTCCATGATCAAGAAAACTCCCCAAAAAAAACGTGCTGCCCAGCCATCATTTCTGCATGAAACGTTAAAGTAAAAACGGTTTTGAACGAGGTCCCAGAATTTAACAATGATTAATGTGGCGGGTATGCGGATATTATTACATACAGTATGCATTTATGGTAGTGTAAGATATAATGCAAACTTGCTTATATAGAGAAGACAATAAACAGACAGACTGGGGGGGTCAATGACATGATTAAAAGAATAAATTATTCTTATAATCATCCAAATGATATGCTATAAGCTATGCTAACATTTGCATCAGGTTTAACTTTCACAGGCACATTATCAGACAGACCGGTTATGTAACAACAGATTATACTGCAATTTTTCTCTTTTCTTGCACATTGTCACCAGTCGCCAAAACCCAAACGTGGGAATAAAGTCCAAGAAGCCCATCTGGAGTTCATTCCTGTTCACATTTGCTTACTTAACTGAAAATAATGGTTTCCCTAAACCTCTTACTGAAACAGAGGCGAACAGATCTCGTACGGTTTTGATCTGATTGTGTGTCATTATCTTCTCAGGGCTAATCAGCTCATTTGTCAGCTCCTCATATGACAAAACTTGCTATTAGGTTTACATTCGATTTACTCCGTCCTTTACACAATGCTGTGGCAGTAAACATAATGGATGTTGATGCTATGGAAGTACTATGGTACTTTGAAATTTGCTGTACCATTATGCTGATTTAAAGCATATCCATATAAGGAACGTCCAAAAAATGTATTATATTGAAATATTACTATTGTTATATTGCCTGACAGACTGACGATCCACTGCTGCAATTTTTAAACTCTAACCCCAGTAACTATTATTTCTCCAAGTATGACATTAATCTTTATCACAATAAAAACGTAATACTTCTCATTTAAGTCTTCGACAGCAGCACACAGGACAGCCTGTCTCTATTTTGATTTGTTTTTATATTTTTTAGTGTTTGACAAAAGGCCCGCCCACTCACCGTCCCGCCCACCCCGGACCTACCCACACGAGGCTCAAAGGCCAATCAGCTCGTCCGGCAATACACAAGGCCCCTTTTTCCAACGTGTGTAGAACCATGGTACTGTTTGGTATTTGTTGTTAATGCTCGACCAATCACTATTTAAAGGCTGGAATCCAGTGTTTTCTACACTGCTGCTTTTGGCTTCATTAGACCAAAAGGGGCATGGAATAAAACCAGGATTTAGACTCTTAAGATGACATGGAGTGTTTCTTCTAAGACCTAAGGTGGAAAAACAATGTGCGTCCTTTTAATTTCCTTACAGAAAGAATGGCTTCCTATTGGCTAAATAGGATAAGTAAATCTAGAATATTTGAACTTAATTAAATTAAAACCTGCCTGCCACCTTGGAATGAAAACAGCCAGCCTTACAGTGTATCTTTTCTATTTATTTACATTTTAATATTTTGCTTCATCTCTGCTCACGCACCAAAAGAGAATGATCTCATTTTCTGCCCTTTAAAATGAGTGCCAGGGAAAATTATTGGTTTGAATGGGCCCACTGTTCTGTTGTGTTCTGCTTAAGACTCTTTGACTGCTTCCAGGTTTGCTCTTCCAGCTATTTGCTGCCTTCCAAAGTCAAGCAAATGGTGTGTTACTGTTTTGTCTTCTGGGCTTCTCTTGTACAGATGTGTACTGCCTGTCACAGCCACCCACACTGTTCAGCCCCTCACATGCACACGACACACTACCGGTCAAACATTTGGGAACAAACTAAAAAAGGTTTCATCATCTTAAAAATCTGTTCATCTGAAGCCGTTTGCTTAAATGTCTAAAATGATTATTGAAGAATATAATTGTGCCTATTTATGTCTGTTATTAGAAATTTACATTTTTTAAAAAAAAATGTTTTTGAAATGGATGATTTGGACCACATAATGAAGAAAAACAGCCAATAAGCAGCCAACATCAAGATGGTTCCTCAAGAAACTAGGTGATAAAATGTCAAGAAAACATTTTTGTAAATACTAGGCAAAAGGTGACTTCTTTCACATGCAGTCGCCCAATTTCCATTTGACTCTTGGCACTAGCTTAGAAAGGGCTCGAGAGGTGAGAGGATGGTGGCCGTCCCAAAATATGGAGTGTGAAGCTTTCAGCTTTCCAAAACAGCTGTGTAGACAAGTGACACCATTGTCAACTCATGAAGCTCTCCCCTATAAGACATATTTAAACCCTGTATGATGGGTTTAAATATGACACTGAGTTCAGTTCTAGATCATTTTCAAATGATTACCTTTGATTTGAGCAGCTTATATGACTTTCATTCATTGTTGCACAGAAAGGTACACAATATCACAAGCTCTAATAGCAAACAGGGCCACATTGTCCTTAAAGGGATAGTTCACCCCAAAAGAAAAATCATTTACACACCCTTATGTCATTCCAAACAGAGAAACACAAAACAGTGGCACCCATTGACTTCCACTGTATGGACACAAAACCACTGAGACATTTCTCAAAATATCTTCTTTTGTGTTTCACGGAAGAAAAAATTCATACATATTTGGAATGACATGAGGGAGAGCAAATGATTGAGCCTCATTTAATGTCGATATCATGATAAGAACACACTGTCTGAACAATGCAACATTGATTCAGACAGCTGATCTCTTTCACTGTGATATTATGGGGTGCAGCATGTCTGTTGGGATTGCAGCTGCTGCAATAAATGCATCAGATGAAGACCATATGTACTGGATTTGGATCTTCTTCCCCTATTTACCATTTATTACATTGCTCAAGTGAATAAAATACAAAAAACCCTTCCTATTTGTGAACAGTGCATAAGTTGCCAAAGTCACTTCAGTTGAATAATCAATAAACCACATTAAGTTGCACCTGTAGGAATCTCAAGGGCAGCAGAGCGGTCCCATTGAACTGAAGTTTTATTGGTCATAAATTACGCAAAAAGCTTTTATTGTTACACTGCATGAGTAGTCAGCGTTACAAACTCTTAGATCTCATTAGTCATGCACAGACATAATGTTTTGTATTAGGGTGCAGGGCATTAGTCAGAACCAGTATTGTGTTCATGTGGGTCTGAAGTGTGCAACTATTTTTTATGAAACTAGTTTAGCATTGTAGGTTTGTAGTGTGCATAGCTTGTGAACAGGTAATTCTACAGTATGAACAAACAATTGGCCTAAAAATCTGCAAAAGCAACTGCCTATTACCCAGAAGCGATGGTTATAACTATTTAAACAGACTGTTGGAGACCCCCTCAGCGATGGCAGGACTTTTCTGGAAATCTGACAGACTCGCTCCTGGATTGAATAAAGTACAAGCAGAAAATCCCGACTGCATCATCTACACACCAACCACCAGTGTTTACTGTTGCCACTCCAGCTAGCAGCAGCTATTAATTAACATGGAGAACACTTGAGAAAAGTTGGCTTAAAAGCACATAACCTGGTTTAGAAATCTAACAAATAAATTCAATGCATATGACGTCTTCCCCGATAGAAAATGAGCTCCAAACGTTGGCATGTAAAATCAGAGAATGTATATGTATATGTAATGTATAAGGACCCACAGATTAAAGTGGTAATAGCGCTAAATCTAACTTCCTCAGAGGCCACCCGGCTAACAGAGAATGTTGTCAGAATGTCGAAGACAGAACATTTAGAGAACCGTATTTCTAAAACTTTCTTGCAGTAACATTAGTAGAACATTTTTAAAACATTATCATATACATCAAAAGCATTATTCTTAAGTAGTTACTGGTACAATTTAAAAAACATTACAGAATTAAAAAATGTTTGAAAAGCGTTCTTATAACCAAGCAATAATGTTAATATAAACACGGACGTTTCGAACATTCCTAGAACGTTAATAAAAAATTACTTTTTAATGTTTCTGTTACTTAATGGAAATGTTAGAGAAACGTTCTTACAACCTATAATTGTTAGCTGGGAAGAAGCAGCCATGAATAAAGCAATGAGATCTTGGGAAGGGAACCATAGTCACTGAGAATGTTGAGTAGTAGGTTTAGTATAGTTGGCATCTGAATAATAAACTAAAGTTCCCCTCATCTTGCTGCTGGCTGATGCGGTTTGGCTAGCATAACAGCCCTTGAAAGAAACATGACCCACGGCTCAAGACCTTGTTACCACGGTGGGTGTCCAGAAGAGGTTTATTTTTAAAAGTTGTAGCATGCCAGCGCAATGGGTGAGGAAGGACAGCAAAGCCCTAGGGACTGTGGAGAAGATAGAGAATTAATATCCAGAAATACATAAATATATAAAGCCATCTGCTGTCTCCCCAAATCAAGCTGATGATTATGATATTCTGCAAGCTATAATGACAGATAATTCTTTTATGTCTATATGGAAATCTGTGAATATGATGTCATTCACTTACATTGTGTTCACATCTCATTGTTGAGAATAAAATCAGGAAAAGACTTCTAGAAACATGTTTATTTTATTATTTTGACTAGCCCATCATATTAACACGTCTAGCAGTGTTTAGAAGCAACTACTACTTGTTTTAAAGATCAAAGTTTCGTTTTCTTTGGTTACTTGTAGTTTGGTAAGTTACAGCGTCAAAGTTGCTTCCCCCACGGTGGTGTACAGCTTTAACCAACTCTGTCGGTATGTTGAAATTTATGTGAGAACATGTTCCAGAGTTGTGGCCCTTTAAAGGACTCAGTTCTTCCCAAAATGACAGGATGTTTTGGACTTAAACATGTCATTCAACCATGAAAAGAAAAAACGAGACAAGTTCCAAATGAGCATAGCAGCCAAACCAGTATGACGGAGTCATATTTATAAACCACACTGTTGGGGCCAGTAGCAAACATCACAGCTAACAGGGAACATTCTCAGAACGTTCTACGGCTAACTTTCTCTAAAAGTTTTCTCAAAGTTATCAAAATGTTCTAGCAGTAACTTCAGCAGAACAGTTTTTAATGTTATATATATCCAAAATGTTCTTAAGTAGTTAGTGGAACGTTTTAAAAACATTATGGAATTAGAAATGTTTTAATAACGTTCTTACAACCAAGCAATCATCTAAAAAAATGGACATTTTGAACATAGAACTAGACCTAGAACTTTCAAAATAACATTTGAATGTTACTGTTACATAATGGAAACATTAGGGGAACGCTCTAACAACTTAAAACACGTATATAAAATCTGCAATATTTGGATGTATGTATAACTGGATGTATGTGGAATATAATATACAATTCCAGATTTGCTATACTGGGCCACTTCTTTTACTTGTTAAACTAAAATGTGGGGCAATTCAGGGAGAACTTAAAGAACTGTTTATACTGAGGGAAGAAAAAGTGCTTGGACATGTGGTTTTATTTTTTTTTTGTCAAGCGAAAAATCTTCAGTTGAGTGTTTGCAGCGGTCATAGATCTCAGTGTCATAACCAGATCTTTAAGAGAGATTTACCCATAAGCCCCAATGCCCACAGCAGCAGAGCTTGTATTACTCAAGAGGATATTGCAGTTGACTGCAAAAAATAAGCAATAAATATCAACATCCACAGCATCCATCCATCCGTCACTGACCCTAAATAATGTTTATATGACAGAGGGAATCAGAGACAGATTTAAAACAGCTACGGTAAGGAAATTTAAATATTGTAACCGCATGCCAGATTGATTAGACAGCTGCTTCGAATTACTCGAAAAAGAATGAAAGTAAAAGATGAGAAGTTTAGCAACAATGACTCACACTTAACAGGATATAATAACAAATGCTGGACTCGTATCAATAACCTCAAATTAAAAGGGCCTCGGGCTCCCGCTGTGCTTGCTGTGCTGTGGGGCAGTTTGGTAGGTGATACTCACAAACACCCCCGACCTTTCCACAAACTGTCCACAGTTCCTAAGTGCCTATTCTCGAATGTCTCTCACACACACTCACACAGAACTCTGACAATTAGAGTCTGTTTATAGGTCCCATGAAATCAAATGGATCTAAACAACAGAACCCTACTGCTGTAACCAACACGATTACATACCGCCATCTCTGTCTGAAACACCAAATTGCATGTTTTTATTTAATTTTCATTACCTATATCGAAGTGAAATGAAGCCAAACTGACATTTTCCGCGGCATCTAACCTGACAGCTCAAATGATAAATCTTTATTATAAACTCACCATTGCGAACTGGGGTAAGGTGAGAAATTGTGCTGAACACTGATCTGTTGTGTACTTGATTTTTGTTCATTTTTAACCCAACATAATACAGATCTCAGCTTTAAATATGAAACATTGATATCAATACATATTTAAACATGTTTAATTTTAAATGTCGCTGTTTATTATAAGGTTGATCATTGTTTTACAATAAGGAACAGCTATATTGCATTAAGAAGACCAGGCAAGAGATTAATGTGACGCTCACAGTTCATCAGTCCAGTTACTACAAACAATCCAATGCCGCTCATGACGGTTTTCAGCTGACCATGAATCTTGCGCTTGCCTTTGGCTTTAAGACACCAGGGCTGGAAATGCTCTCAGTAGAGATGATAAAATAGGAGGGACAGCTGCTTATCCCTGCTGTGACATTAAACGCTCTAGCCAGGAAGCAAAACTGAATCCTGGTGGCATAAATATGATGGCAACTCAACGCTACTAAACATTGAAAGCAAATATTATCTCTCAAATTCAAGCACTGCATGCAGCTCATTTACAGAAAGGAAAAACCTTTTTATATCATACAGTTGCTACTTCAAAACACTCTAATAATAAAAAATAATAACCAAACATAATACCTAGATGACCTGTAGTTATTGTACATCTATGTATAAGAAATATAAATATGAAAACATGAATTGTTTCATTACATTTCTGAGTTACTGCATATAATATAATCTAATATAATGTTCTGTGTATTATAATGCATGTATAATGTATTATACATTCTGTCAATAGTCACAAACTCTCTCTGCCTCAGTACACTCATAATTTAAAAGTGATTCAGTGGTCAAAACTGAGAAAACACTAAATAAACAAAAGATTACCTGATTATTAAAGATGAACTGATAGCATTTTTTTTATTTTAATAGATACCGCAATAATACCTATACTGTGAATTATTTTGGCCATGATAATCGTGCAGTAAAAATGATACCATCCTACACCCTAACATTAATGCTTAAGTTTTCCATGGGCAAAAAACCACACACTTTTTTTTTTTCTTTTACAAAAGATGCTTAAAATCCAGTTAGGTGATTATAGCTGGAGCAATGGCGCCATTAATGACACTTAATGAGCTGCAGTTGTAACTCTTAAAAAGGCTTTTCTGTGTTAGCCAATAACTTTAATCTGAACGCTAAAATAATTTTTTGGCTTCACATGACATCTAGCCATGTTATCATCTGGATGATATAAATTCAACCCCTTCGCGTTTATTGGCTAACGAAACTCAGTGAGTCATTCAATATTTCTTCCACTTACAAAGAGAGCTCAGTGACTTATAAGAGTAAGAATGTGTATCCCCAAAGGCATAACCAGTTTAGGTACTGAAGGGAAAGCCATGCTGGACTCGATCAAAGGTACTTGGTCGCACAGCCCACCAACGCCCAAATGCATGAAGAGCTAAAGTCCAGCTGTTGTCCATTAACCTTCTGCATGGTGACCACATAATTCTCCACCCCCATGACTTTAACCTCCTACCATCTTGGACCAACGTTTTTTCCCTGACATCCTATAAAACTATTCAAATTATAATGAAAACACCAGAAAGTCCAAATCCTAAAGCTGCAATCTGTAACTTTTGCTTGACTATCACCATCTCTGTTTGAAACATAAAATTGCAGGTTACTTGATGTAATTTCTTTATGTTGAAGTCAAATGAAGCCAAACTGGCATTTCCCGGGACAACGGACCCGATAGCTCAAATTATAAATCATTATAGGCTTACTGTTGGGAATCGGTGTAAGATAAGGAGATTGTGTTATGTACTTGCTCAATAACCGATTTTATTTTTTTAATGCACTTAATGCAAAGTTCTATAAAGTCACGTCTCACCAAGAGAACTGCAAAACAGGCCTGTTTGGAAAGTATCCAGGACTCAGAGGCTAATAACAATTTCCAATGGGCTTATTTTGAGCCCCAGCCATTCTGTGCCCTCGCGTCAATGTGCCATTGCACGATAACAACTGTGGGAAGGGGACTTGTTGCCTGGGAGATAAGAGCTGACAGTAAGTGAGAGAGAAGAGCTGGGGACAGAAGTTTGTTTGAACATCTTTGATGGTGTAATTAGAAAAATTGCTCTGCACAGCGATGGCAGCTCTCCCCCCACAGCTTGACCGCTTGATAACCCTTGTGTTTCATGAAAAGCAGCAATACAGATGGCACGTTTGTCTTTCAGTAATGTTTATTGCCTGTAGAGCCTGGTGCCTGCAACACTAAGATTTAAGGTTCAAATCCAAATAACACATGAACTGATAAAATGTACAATATACTGTTTGATCTTGAGATGAACTAAGGCAGGGATGCACAAACTAGGTCCTTAAGGGCCAGTGTCCTGCAGAGTTTAGCTCCAACTTGTCTCACCATACCTGCCTATTGAAATTAATCTCCCAAGTAAGACCTTGATTAGCTGGTTAAGGTGTGTGTGATTGGAGCTAAAATCTTCAGGACACTGGGCCTCCAGGAGCAGGACTGCACATCACAAACTAAGGGTAAATCCCTCAAACAACAAATAAACAGAACCACTTTAGTAACTACACTATTATACAAAAATCCCAATTAGAGACAAACTTTAAGAAAAGTTGTCAATCTTCCTCAAGAACCCCTGGCAGTTGTCAATTAAATAACCTGTTCAGACCAAAGTTGTCTGAAGTAAATCTCATGGGTTAGATTGATTTATCATCACTGGATGTTAGCAGGAACTCCAGACAGGCCCTCAAGAGATAATAGGCTGTAGAGCAAAGTGTCAAAAGGTTTATGGTGCATTTCACCATCTCATACTCAAGCTATTCCAAGAACGTTAGAGTGACGTGACCTCCGAGAGAAACCTGTCTTGCTGTTTCCATCACTTCCACGCCAGCTGTACACCTTCCATTGTCCTTCATCCTCTGCAAATTAATTCATCACTATGGCTTTGCCTCCAAGCTGTAACTCACCGGCCACTGACATAGTCCTAAAAATAGCATCTCTTCTTTTCCCTGCAGGAGAACACAAGCGGCACCCGTAATTGGAGCGATCCCCACGGCAACAACACAAATGCTGAAACAAACCAGTCATTTGTGGGTCCATATAAAGTTACAGGGAATGTTGGGCCTGAAAATATAGCCAATTCCATACTTCGGATTCTTCTTTGAAACCATCGCAGCAAAGAAAAATAAATGTTGGCGACTAGCGTGAATGTCTTGAGGTGACAGAAACCCGATCGGTGCGTCAGTACATCCGTGTTGATTTGCTGCCCTCTGCTGCGTATGAATATGACAGATGTCTCGCAAATGGACATCAATATCCCGCAAACTCCAACACATGGTGCACTACTGTGTATCTTAGGGTTACACAGATCACAAATTCCTGCGTATTACCTTACAAGCCTCAACCTGCAAATCAAAAGTAATGAAAAGACTTGGATCTGTATATGGCATAAGATGGAAACCCTCCTGCATGAGGTAAGAAAACGAAACAGAGAATCTGAATTCATTTCAAAAGGGATTGTGGAAACCACACCGAAGTGCCAAAAAATGTGCAATATCCTTGACGACGCAAAACCCTCAGTGTAAAGGGAAAGGTTACCATGGTGCTTGCTGTTACAGACATTTTGGTGAGATGAGAGTTCCATGTGATCAGCTCAGCATGTTTTGGAGGGGAGGGAGAGACATAAATCTTGCTGGTTTTAGGTGTCATGGTATACAGATGGCAGAAGCAATGGAGCATGTGCACAAAGGTCAAAGGGATGTGAGCTTGGCAGGGATTCTGGTAGAAGCATGTAACTCCAGTCTGGCTGGCCTTCAGTGGGGATATGTGAGTCAACTTGGACCTCGTTTGTTTTCCCAAAAGGATATATTTCTCCTATATCACAGATATCATGGAAATATCACACCGATATTTAGACTGCAAATAAAGCAACATCTAAAGGAAAATGTAAGAGGCACTCGGGACATTGCTTTGCTGATGGTTAAGGCAACTGTTCCATGTACAATTACACTGTTCCGTGTACAAGTACAATTATTGAAAACTAAATGGAGCTATTACCTTCAAGAACACAAATTTGCTCTTTAATACTCACAGATAGTGTCATTATGCCATTGACACACAACTATGACACACAACACACATATATGATATATATATATATATATATTTAGAAAATGCATTCAGTATAGGTTACCTGTTCTGATTTATAAACAGGCACATACTTGAGACAGCTGTAGTTTCGAGTATCTACAAGAAAAACAGGAAAATGATGGTTAGATTCTAACTTTTAAGTTTCAAGTTGCACCGCTAATAAACTTAAACAAGAGGTCAGTTACTTTATTAGCATGTACGATCTATGCATGCATCTGTATCTTTAACATATTACACATGTAATGAACTATTTGCATGTGACTTGATAACAACCACTCACACATTCACCCAACGTTAGTTTATCATTTTTTACCAAGTGGCATCAATGAAGATCTTAAGAACATCTTAAGAACATCTCAGGAACATCATTTCTAGCATGAGACAGCAGAAGTTATTGAAACAGTGGAGTTCACACAGGTCTCTGCCATTCATTCCAATTTTATTCACAGGTCATTTCTCCCATTGTTCAATATACATTATTCACATACAACTGTACCCAGTAGTTACAAGTTAAATAACTAAACATTAAAAAACAAAACATCCAAAGCGTTTTTCTGTTTAACCCAGCATAACAGCATCATCAGAACAGAATCATAACAAGGACTATCAATGTTTATCACAAGCCTTTTTAAAATATCTGGTACTGTGATGATCACAAAGAGGCATGAACGGTGAGGTGAAGCTGTCTGTATGGTCATGATGACTGGTGATGTGATTCTGGTGCATGTTGGTGGGTCTTGTTTAGCTCAGTTTGATTGCTGTGTAGCTTCCTTGTAATTTTCCACTGTTTGCTGTAAGAGAGGCTTTGATAGCGAGGTTGCTTTGTACAGTCTAAACAAAAGTCAGTTTTTAGGTTTGGCACAGGTCTTTTCATGCTGTGCTTCTTTCCATCAGGTTCCTCAGACAGATGGTGTTGAGAAACATGCAGATGTATGGCTTCGTCCAACAACTCATGACCTCACAGGACTTCTGGAGAACACAGGAGAACAATGGGGGTTAGAACTGGATATGGGTTAAGTGAATTTTAAGTCCCACTGCTAAGATCCTCAGAGCTTATGAATAATCTTGTGATGGCTGGTTTCTAACTGGATAAAGCTGGTCATTCATGGTCATTAGCTGGTCCAAACTGGTTGATGTAGTTGATCAGCTAGACTACCAACCATTAGGAATGAGATCTACCTGGTTAGAGCTGGTAGACCACCTTGGCCAAGTTGATACAAACCTGGGTGCGCTGGATAACTTTATTTAAACAAGCTTGACCACCAGCAAGGTAAAATAGAAGGCTTCATTTTGTGCTAAGGACATTAACATGTTTGAGTCACACAAAACTTGCCATGATTATTCTATACTTAACATGACACAAGATAGCTGTGTTCCAGATATGGCAAACCACAGATGCTGAATATCACCTCAGATTAAACGTGTACACCTCAGTTTACGAGAGCTGGCATGCCCTGGACTGAACTTTCTTGTGTTTTCTTTGCAGATAATTTACAGCTGAGCGGCTGTCTGCAGGCTGGCAGGTGGACGTACGTGCTGAGGAAAGCAGGCACAAGTAATGCTGACCAGGCCAAGACAAGGAGGTTAGTGGGGGTGCAGAGCTAAGCCAGGATTCCTGTTTCCAACCTTGGGTGCCAGCAGGGCTGGATCAGGTGTCCTCAACACTATTTCTGGAATCCAGCTCAATGCCAAAACCTGGCAGGCTCTTCACCCCGTTACCCGGCCTGCCACCCTGCAGGCCTCTTCTAGGGATTAAAGCCGCAATCCGTAACTTTTTGAAAACACTGAGCAAATACATGACAGATCAGCGTTCAAAACAATCGCTTTACCTTTTATAATAATGATTCAAATTTTAAGTTGTCAGGTCCAGTTTCCTGGAAAATCTCATTTTGGCTTCATCTGACTTCAACGTTCATAATGAAAAGTTACTACACCCATGTAAGTGAAGGTATGTATACAAGTCAATTTCATGTTTCAAACAGAGCTGGCAAACGTTATGGATTGCAGCTTTAAACACCAGCCTACTCTGATGCCCACACCTGAGACAATATTAAACTTCCAGGAGCAAATAAATGTAGGAAATACAAGGCTAATGTCTCTTTACTGCCAAGAGCAACAGTAACAGTTAATCTGTGGCGCCACGCACTGCAAATTTCCCTGCAAAATTGCTTTTTAATGTTACAAAAAAACTGTTCAAGAAAATGTGTTTCTAAAACACGTTTAAAGCTGCTCAAAAGTTCTTGTGGCTCAGCTCATATAGCAGAGAGCTAGCCATGCCATAAAGTACGTGTTCCCTTGGAATCAAACCAACAACCTTTGCGCTAATGCAAAGCTCTACCAGTTGGGCTACAGTTGCTGTTGAGACCTAGCTGCAACTCACCTGCCACATGCTGAGGTTTAATTGGACCAGTTTTCTTAAGGAATGATTCTCCACTTTCGAAGGCCATGATTGGCTCGTCTGATATATCAGTCTCTGATTTCTCCCGCCCGCTGCTGTGATTGGACAGCTGGAAAATGTTTTCAATGTGAGACACCTCCCCTTTGGCTGACAAGCCATTCTCGTGTTTGGCAGGCTGTACGCCATTCACCACAGGGACCGACAAACTAAATGAGAGAAAACAGAAGGCATGCATCGGTTTAGGTATGTGTAAAACACTCACTAGTACATCCAACCAGCTAAAGTAATGCTCTGTTTAGTGAAACACAACAAATCCAAAGACTTATGTTAGTAAATGTCTTTGTATAAGGGTTAAAGCTGGTGTACACTAAACTAATTCTGTACACCTACAGTACACTGTAATTGGGAAAAAAATCAGCTATTGTCTAATGGATTGGTAGAGTATTGTTTTGTTACCATACTATTGTTGTTGTATCTGTACTGCGCCTGTTTATTAAGATTTGGCTAGAACTACACGAATCACGTTTGTGGGAGACAGGAAAGTGTGAAATTGTGAAAATACAGGACTTACCTTTCCTTGATGGCACTTTGAAATTGTCCATCTTGTGTAAAAGCTGGGCTCGGCTGGTAGTCAGCGGATGCTACGAGACAGACAGAAGTTGATGCTAACAGGTCCTCAAAATGACTCCCTAAAGTCTCAGTGAGTTGAGTGTGTTAGTAACTGTTGACAGATCTTAATTCCCAAATGCTAGTTTCCTGAAAACTGTCATTTTATAGTTTAAGGAGGAAAAAACTGACTTGTGTCTGTATGTACTCAGACATATAAGACACTGGGAGATCTTTATTTAATTAGATCCATGATGTAAGGCCCTCAGAAAAAGGCTTTAGTGTGTATAACGCTATCCTCTCTCCATCTGAACTCAAAGCCTTACAACTCAAGGCCTTGGGTAAATATTCAGGATTTACCACGGTCTAAAAAACATTTTGGAGGTTTACAGTGGAAAAATTGCTTACGTTTAATTTATGGATTTCTTAAGCAAAAAACATAAAAACCAGAAGTGGACCAATAAAATAGTTTTAAGTAAAATTGTCTGAAAAATTAGTTGACTCAAAAATGACAATTCTTTGGTCATTTGGTTAAAAATGTTTCTAACTAGACTACTAACTAATTAGCAACACTAACTAGCAAATTACCAGACTACTAACTAACCAGCTAACTAGCTATCCACCTAAATATTTACATTTAATTAAAAAAATTAATTTAAAAATCAATACCTTTATTCTTCTCGGTATCTGCTGTGGAGTCTTTCCCATTGACGTGAGATGGAGATTTAGTGTCTTTCTGTATGAAGGGAAAGAAAAAGAAAAAGGCAAAATTAGACTCTGAGCTCCGTAACCGCAAAAGGAAATTAGAACTGTGCTACTGCTGCAGCGAAGCAGCTTCAAGTAGAACGGTACCGCACCTTCTCTCCTGCATCTGTTTTGCGTGTTCTTTTCATAATCTCCTCCAGACGCTAGTGAAAATGCACAGAAAAACAAAGAGGATCAGGATAAATACATACATCTACCTAATGCATCACAAAACAGTCCTGTGGAGAAAATGTCATTGTTTCCAGCTCATCTTCTGTAACAGTAGAATGTGACACACAGAAATTACAGGAGAAATTTGTTCAATGTACATACATTTGAGTTGTGATTACCTAATGCATCACTTAGGGCAGCAGTTTCTTATTTCTTAAAGGGACAGTTCACAGAAATGTTTATTTTTGGTGAACTATTAATTTAACAACGATTCTGTTATTTTAAACTCCAACAAGCCCAGCTCTCCTAATGCAGCTCTGTTTATCAATAGTTCTTACACTCTTTCCCTCTCTGGTGCTCTGTTTCTCTTTAAAAGTTTTAAATCATAAATTAAATCTGACAGCTTGGAGAAATCTAAATGATCCCGGTACCAAACAATGCAATGTACAGAATTTAAACGAGAAGCTCCGCTAAACAGAACACTGTGTCTTCTGTAATGACACCCGAGGCAGAGGACAGACGGGCTGAGGCTCTACTGTGTGGTCCTGATAAAGAGAAGATAAACTTGAAGAGAGGACGTTCTGTCCTAGTGGATTAATGGCACCATCAGGCCATCATCTCCAGCACACGGGTTCACGAAAGCCACAGTCATTTCTATGACTCTAAATAGCTCTTCCTTGTCATTACATCACTAAATCCACAGCTGTGGGTGCCTGAAAGCTTCCATGTGTATGTGGATTTAACGCGTAAGGTTTGTGTGGTACAGCCATTTTACCATTGTAGCACGTGTTGGAATTAGATAAATATAAAATATTCCCATCAAGTATTTGGTTCAATACCTCCCTTACAAAACCAATGGTTTTCTTATAGTGAAAGTGTACTAACCATGGTCTTTGGTGGACTCGATACCATTTGTATAACTACATTTTTACTACAAATGCCATGGTTGCTGTAGCAAAACCAGGGTTAATTTTTGGTTACCACGGTGTAACTATAGTAACCATTGTTCTTTGGTTTATTCGTAATAAAACTATGGTTACATTTTGTAAGGGCTATCTGAGGGCTGTTAGAAATTGCCAAGCAAAACATCAGCTTGCTACATTCATACAGAATCACAAGTGCGTTTATAATCATTAGATGACAGCTGTGAACAGAAGGTGCTATTGGAACTCTCTTTATAATTACAAGAACTGCAAGAACAAACTGCAAGAACATCTTGTATAATTACAAGAACTACAAGAACATACAAGTTTTAATCAGAGTTTTAAAAAATGTTTGGCAAATGACGCTCTCTCACCTTCTTTCTCACCAGTCTCTCCTGCTCTTCCTTCTGGAAATGTCTCTCTCTCTCCAGGCGCTGTCTCTCAGCCTCCTCACGTGCCTTCATCTCAGCCTCCTCCTTCTACAGACACATGGTCATACAATCAGATTCACACTCCACATCCAACCAATTCCATCCATCCATCCATTCATTCATTTTATTCACTGTGTTCCATTCATTCATATTTAAAGAGTTTATCAGCTCTGATTAACTCCTGTTGTTCTAAACCTGTATCGCTTACTTTCTTACACTGACCACAAAAGGAAAAATTTTGAAGAGTGTTGAAAGCTCTTCTTTTTATACAATGCAACTAAATGGGGACTGAGGCAGTCAACATTCTGCCTAACAACTAAGCAAACCAAATGCGACAGTACTTTCATTTTTGAGTTACTGTTCTTTTACACAAATGAGGGCACAGAAACAAGTGTCCTATCAAAAGCAGGAATCTTCAGCACTTTGAATTATAGGGCGATCTGCTTAATTACAGTTTTGAACACAAGGTGGTGGCAAAGTGCTACTGTTGCCACGTACTGTATAAAGAAACAGATGACTTGCCAGTGTTTATAAATACACGACTGTCAATTAACTTAATTTTACAGTTCATGTGTACACACTATGCTGTGGATCATGGGAAATCTAAAACGAACAATAAACAATATAAAGTGCTTTTCTTTTTTACCTGTTTCTGGAGGCGCTCGTTCTCTTCCTGTTGTATTCTGACTCTTTCCTGAGTTTCCTGCTCCTCACGCAGGCGCTGCGCCTCCTCCCTCAGCCTTTCCTGCTCGGCCATGAGGCGTGCCTCCTCCTCCCTGCGCCTCCTCTCCTCCACCTCCTGTGCTAGCCTCTCCTCACGCTGGAGCCTGTGCCACACACGTATGCACACGTAAGACCATAAAAATCTTTATCCGGTACCATTAACTGCTCAATTATGTTAATTATTTAACAACAGAAGTGCAGATCCAAGTGGATTTTGTTGTTATCTTGCAAAATTGATCACTTTACTGAGGCTGATAAAACCCTGGTAACTTTAAACAGCAAATTTGAGGATTACACAGTGACACGTGAAACTTTCAATGGCTGAAGAACCTGAATCTGTGAATCTCTTTAGCTGTGACCAAAATATCCACATCCATAGTGACAGCGGGCACTTAATATAAACAGTGTGGAACTCTCATTACATGTCTGCCAAAATCCCTCCTGGCTCATAAACTCGCTATACTCATAAACTGTTACCAAGAGCTTCAGATGTCAACAGCTCCACGACACACGCGGCTATTTCTGGAGCTCATGCATCACTCTGCATGATGAAGGAAAACATGTTTAAATACACACCAGGGCCTGTGTGCTATCTCAGTTAAATGCACCTTTACACACAAGGTATGAAGTTGCAGAAGGTTCTGCACTGTAGCTTGTTAGGAAAAAATATTCATATTTTTTTTAAAGACTCATGTTGTCGGTAAGAATTCCCTAATGGATTTAATGCTGCCAACCTCTCTCTCTCCTGCTGTTCTCTCTTCTCCTGCTCCTCTCTCTCTCTCTGCTCACGGGCATGGCGTCTTTTCTCAGCCAGGATGCGGGTGGCCTCTTCCTGGTTGTTGGTGCCAGCCATGGGTTTGACTGGGGAGGGGGCTGGAGAAGCAACCTGTGGGACGGCGGGGCCTCGAGGGGACTCCTCAGGGACAGAGGGCGTGGACAATGATGTGACTGGTGCACTTGTGACTGGGGGCGTATCTGGAACCGATGACACAACAATGGAGGGGCCGGGAGACAAGGCTATAGATGACACAGAGAAATGGAGAGGGGAAAAAATGAGGACTGGAAAGAGGAAAACAGAAGAATGACAGATTTGTTGTTCATGGCAAAGACAAGGCAAAGAAGGTTGCAAGACAAGATTTCATCCCCAAACCATTAACCAAACCACACAAGGTGAAAGAAAAACACCAGCTACATTATATTCAGGTTCACTGGGATTCAAAAAATGAGTAACAACAGTGGCCATAAGCAAACTCACTCTTTGGCTCTTCGGGCGTGGCTGGCCTGCGAGTCTCCTTGACTTTCTCTGTGGCAAGAGGGGAGGCGGTGCGAGTCTCCACGCGGGCAGGGGTTCTGGCCCTCTTGGGTCTGGATTTAGGGGTGCTGGGGCTTGCCCGGGCCGATGGAGGTTTGGGAGACACTGCGGGGCTGGGCGAGGAAGTTTGGAGAGATGCAGGAGACGCAGCTCGCAGTTTGGATATGGGAGATGGGCTAGAAGCATGAGAAGAAACTCAATTTATGGTTTTTTTTATTACCTAAAGAAAACTACCTAAGAAAAATATATGTGCAAATCCGTAAGAATTAAGCATAACCCATTCATTAAACTGAAACTCAGACTGAACCCAACTTTCAGAGAGAGAAACCTCTAGCCAAGAGCAGTATTACATAATACAGCACTTGTCAAAAACTATTCAATGCTCAGAGCAAAAAGGTCTATTAAAAGCTTCTATTGTTTACAGCCCTTACACGTGCACTGCAATGCCTCCAAAACGTGCACACATAAGTCATATAAATCATGACTGGACAGCGCAAGCTGATCCTAGAACAGTGTCTGTAGACACATTATTATGAGAATAAGTTGCAGTTCATTATATATGCAACTACCCAAACCAATGAGCCTAGGTTATGGCTATAGGAGACTCTTACCTGGACCCTGTTCTGGTCTTCATTGATGGCATGGACTGTCTCTTCTTCAGCACTTTTTCTTTGGTGATGGAGCTCTTCTCCTTTTCATTTTCTCGGTCTTTGTCCTTCTTGTCTTTCCTCATCTATTGAGAAACGGGAGGACCAAAAGGAATAAATAAAAGAGTAGATCTTCATGAACTATAGCTCCCTGTTTTCAGTTTTTTTGTGAATCATTCCGACTCTCAGTCCTGATTGGATGAGCCTTTAATTAATCTGCAATCTTGGATTGCATATTAATTTATGCAAACACAAACAGCCTGCACTTAGGATAATGAACTATTCATTATTATTAATAATAATAATAAATTTGGTCTGTATATTGTATCATATTGCTATAACGGCCATTTAATTCAAGCATTGACGCCTTTGAGAACTGTGAAACAAAAAGAAAACCTCAATTAACATGATCAGGACAAAAAGAAAAAAACGCATTGGGTTACACTGCAAATTAAGGCTTTAATGGAGAAGAACCAAACCTCATTAGCATATTTTCCAGCATTCTTAGCAAGCCATTCTCACCTTTGGTTAAATCATGGGAGGTGAAGGAGTGTGAAAAAGCTTTAAATAACTCACAGGTGTGGAGTCTCGTCTTCTCTGGGCGATGTCGGGCGTGCTGGTGGTGACCCTCCAGCGCTCAGAGCAGCGGTGATGTGGGCGATGATCAGACATCGTGAGCGGGCTGGCAGACACTGAACGTGGGCACAGCGGAGACTCTGCGAACACAGATTCTGAAGTTACTAGACTGTATTAGACTGTAAAATGAAAAAAAAAAACACCATGTTGAAAAGACGTTATCATTTATAACAAAACTTACAAGGTAATGTGAACATACATTAACTATATTCAACATTCTACACAAGTGTGAATGGAGCCCTTGGCTTTTAAACTGCATGCCCTAAAAAAAGTGACTCACGGGCGTCTCGGCTGTTGTTCAGCACGCTGGCGGCGCTACGACTGCGAGCCAGGAAGGCGAGGGTGGGCGTCATGAGTCTCTCCACGATGCTGCTCTCCCATGGACTCAGCTGCATGCTACGAGCTGCAAGATGAAGAAATATTAGCTTTCATATAACACAAGATCACTCACCTGCACACAACGTAACGCTGTAAAAACGCTTCTCTAACATTTCCATTAAATAACAAAAATGTTAAGAACGTTTTTTTGAAAGTTCTAGAAATGTTCAAGGTGTTCAGCTTTTTTAGACACTGTATTTACATTTTTTAGTTCTTTAACATTTTTTAAAATGTTTCACTAACTACTTAAGAATAACGCTTTTGATATACTTTTTTTAAACTTTAAATAATTGTTACTGCAAGGGCTTTTTTGATCCTTTTGAGAGAACTTTAAGAGAATGAAAGCCAATGTACTGAGAACGTTCCCCGATAACCCTCAGAACTTTTAACTTTAAGTTGTTTCTCCGACTTTGTTGGTTAATACACAAGAAAGCAAATCCCACAATATACACAATAATCTCCAGTGTGAACGCAAGATGATTTCACAATGAAGATTTCACAACATGGCTGCAAGCCAGTAAAGGTGAATGGTAAACAAGTTCAAAAAACTTTGTGGCAATGAACTCGGGTTCCGAAAACATTAAATCACCGAAAAATCAGAGAAAGAAATGCAAACAATGTGATAACACTTCAACATAAACACAAAAAACCCAAATGACAGAAAAACAGCATTTTGCAAACAACACTGCTGCTTGATTGTAGAGGCTGGGATAAGCAGGTGAGACATGCCAAAACAATATTATGCGGACATCTGTCACAGCGTTTTAAAATACTATAGTAATGCTAATTTAATAAGAGTAACTCTGCATTTCTTTGTTTAATGCATAGATATTCAAATATATTCCATACAACTAATTCTGCAAATTTAAATACAACAAATTCTGGATGGTAGAATACTGCACTATTTAGAAATGTCAACCCGCCTTTTCCCACCATCCCTACTATTTTGAGACTCTTCTAAACTTATGTTGTTCTAAACTTAAGTCATAAAAATGAGAGATGGAGAGGGAGGGAGAGAGAGAGATTGCCTATAGCTGAACAGTCATCTTAACACTCAGCAGTAAATTGTCCTGCCTCACCACCGAGCATCATCTCTGATTTCTGCTCTCCTTGTGGCTATTGTTTTAGGCAGCACTCATAAATATAGCGTGCCCTACTTACCATTGAGTTTTCATGACCTCAGTACACTGCATAAAAGCACCATCAGTCATTTTTGGAAACCATTATTGCAACCAGCTAATGTTCACCTCAATTCACTTATAAATGACCCTTGTGTCTGGGCCCCGCATCCATCAATATACAGTACAGTGTTCATCTGGAATATGCCAGTAGACACGTTACATACAGCAGCCCCAATCAGTATTTGAACACTTACAGCACGTAACCCTTAAAATGTATGAAAGCATTAGACGACAAAACACCAAACCAGGAGGTATTTACTGTGAAGTAAGATGGCGCAAGCACATCTTCCCAAGTAAAGCAAAATTAAGTTTGTAAATCTACAAATTTACTGTTTAAGTTTTGGAAAATGGAAGAATGTTAGTTTCCAGATGATACTTGGTTTGATATTTTATCTAATGCAATGAAATTCATACAATTTAAGTGTCTGAGTGCCCTAAAACTGTTGGGGCCCACTGCACCAGCATGCATATACATGTATGATTAAGGTATGGGGAAGTATGCAACCATTCTTGTGCATCTTGGATATATGTCACAGCAGAACATGAGAAAATGATATGGAGACAACCACCACCAAAAATAAGTAAACAGCATCACTGAGGAAGAAGACGGTTCGACGGTGAAAGATGATTAAGTGAAGGTTTCAACATGAACACATTTATAGAGTAAAAAACAAAACAAGACTAATCATGATTGATCAAACTGAAGTTTCAAAGTGACGAGGAGACACGACTGGAAGGAGGAAATGATTCGGTGATCACTGAAGGACGAGCAGGTGATCGGTCTCAAGGAAGAAATCAAAAGTGGGGGGTAAAATGGAAACTCATAAAGGGAGGAACCGTGGAGATGGGGGAGGAGCCAAACCCAGAGGCGTGTCCTTACTTCTGCTAGGGGAGTTCCAGAGAGTAGCAGAGGATTTGGAGAGTCTCTTGTTTATAACCGAATCCACGTGTTTGGGCAGGTTGACCGCTGATATTGAGCATCTGCCTGCAAAATCCAGAACACACCGCACACACAAACAATGCTGAGAGGACCAAGAAGACACGACGGGTTGCAGAAAGAGAACTATATGAATCCCTCAGGGGACGACTGCTTTTGAACAGCACAGACTAAAATTAGCCCCTTCCACAAAGAGAGAACGTATAAATAGGTCAAAATATCCTGCTGGAAAGTTCACTTTAGGTTGATAGCTGCACTTTGGAACATGCTAGCTGGGTTTAACTGGGTTAACCTCAACCTAGCATGACCAGCTGGTAGCTGGCTTGTTACTGAAACAATATGGTATCAGCTTTGTTCAACTCATGACCAGCTTCATGTTCCAGGACACTACATGCTTGAGAGGGTTATTTAAGATGTGCATTTCTCTTACATTAGTTCAATCGGGCAAAAACAAAACCGAAGCAATTTTTTGACGTGTTTTTTCAGTCTATCTGCAGTGTTTAAATATAAAAAAATGCTTCTTTTAAAAGCCACTAGGTTTAAAGTTCTTCGTCTTCACTTCTGAAAACTTCATAATGAGGTCACTGCCTCTGTTTCTGAGCGACGGAAATGACAGTGCACAAAAACTGCATTAAACAGCCTTGATTAAATCAATCACAAAAGAAGATCCTTGGAGAAACAGTACTGAGTGAGTCTATTAATTGAGGTCTTGTGTCTTGGGGGCGGACGACTGAAGCTGCACTGCAGTTCATTAACATAATTCCCAGCATTCTTTGCAAGTCATTCTCACCTCCTGGTATTATAAAACATGTTTCATCAGTGTCTCTAAATGAAACTCAAAGCAACAAATTGCACTGCGGCTACCAAAGATATATATAAAGACATTTCCCCTGTACCTTCGCAGTTTTTACAGCAATTTACATGTTTAAATATGTAAATTTAAAACACTAATATTGCATCTAGAAAATAAACAAATACACAAATGCTTGTGGATGTTATGATCATTGTACTAATGAAGGAACACATCAAACTGTATCAAAACAGATCCATGAATTTCCATAAAGTTACATAAATTTGCATGTTGCCAGCCTATTCAGAACCAATAAAACCAGTTGGATTCTGTCTTACTCTCAGCTCATATTCCTAACATTGGTGAGGCATACATACGTACAGTTATATAAAGAGAGAATAGTAATACATATCCACAGATCCACCTATTGAGTGTGTGTGTGTGTTTGTGTGTGTGTTTTATATATATGCCCCTAATGTAACTCACTCTGGCTTTGGCTGGAGTTCCCGCTCAAGCCTCCGGCCCAGGACCATCTCTGTTGACGAATCTCCGCCCATGTCTTCTTAGTGGACCTTTGGATGGCAGCCTCATACCGCTCCTAAACATAAAAAAACACATCAAGAGAGTGAGTAAATATGCTATGAGGAACAAACTGGATGGCATAGTCAGTGTAGCAAGCACTTTATTTTCTGCAACCATATTTCATTAGGTACAAGAAGGTACAGTGGAGACAGAACTGATATTTTGTAAAGGAATGCTTAATAAAGCATTGTTTTAGGAGCTTTCATACTATTTGTTCCATGTCCACCTAATAACTCAGTTTATCCTGCATTACTCCACCTATGCTACAGCATGGCCTTATATTAATTTTTAGTGATGGGTCTCTCATTTAATGGGCGCATTTCATCCGGACTTCTCTTCATTTTGATGTTTTCGCAAAAGCGCAAAAATTCGCTTTTGCGAATTTGCTTTGTATATTGTGACTGAACAGATTCTTGCAATAATTTTGCAATTTTTACAAAAGTTTATTATAAGATTCAAGACTCATGATTTTTATTTGTCACATGCTTAGCTATATACAGGATACAACCAAAAGTGAGATGTAAGAGGCATTATGCTTTTTTGTTTCAATTAAAAACTATTAAATAGGCCATTCAGCAAAAATTTAGTCTATTATCAATTTTGTGCACATGTTCCTCAAAAGCTTGGTGAGGCATTTGGTAAATTAACATTGCTGTCTTTGAAATTGCACCTTTGTCTTAAAGGGGACATGTCATGAAAAATAGATTATTTTATTATTTTCACCTTGTTTTTCTCTAGTTTGAGTCTCTGTCTCTCCTCCATCTCTGCGCGGCGTTTCTCGGCCTTCAGCCGCTGCTCTTCCAGTTTCCTCCTCCTCTCCTCCAGCTGCTGTTCTCGTACCCGCCGTGCCCGCTCCTCCTTCTCCAGCCACTGAGACTTCTTATTGGCTACAGGAGAGAGAGAAAGCGAGAGATAAACAGAGAGACAGAAACAGACAGCACATAAGCTACAAAATGCAATTACATAATGCAATTGTGTTGTCACATTGTGTTCATCCAATCATTGTATTCAGTCAAACTATGCATGCGTTCAGAATTTGGAGGAGGCATGGTTTTAGAGATCGCTCTGAAGGTGGGCGGGATCTTATGCTTTTATAGCTAGCTTGCTATTGCTAGCTTTTTCAAAATTGCCTGCAAAATTGCAAAATTACCTTTAAGCACATCACTAAACATTATGCACTAACAGCTTTCAGAGTCTGAGCCGAAAACAAGACAATAAGACCCTATATAACTCATATATAACTCAATTTAAAAGTTGTTTAATTCTCCATTAGTGACATTAAACAGCATGACGCCCTATTTTGTTGGTTTCAAAGATGGGCACAACTTAAAGATATAATCTTTACTACTAAGAGAACTCAAAATCTACATTTTTGCAGTAAGAATAGGCATTTGAATTGTATGAATTCTATTAGGGATTAGAATTAGAGAAGATAGTTTGTGGCTATAAGCAATTTTTTCATTCATGAAACGCATTGTGCCTTAATTATGGGTTTAAGACTTGACAGAAAGACAAAGACACATGGAACAAACATAATGAGGATGATTATGATAATAATGATGATGTCAGGGTCATTAATATGATACAGGCTCCATGTAAACAGCTGTGTAAACAGTCTACTACTCAAATGAAATGTCTACATGTTCATTAGTAACTGAAGGATGCTAAACAATCCACCAATACAGACTGAATACACCGGCCCCTTTCTCTTAAAGCTGCAAATGGCTCTCTACCTCCATCTCTGTTTACAACAAAGAATTGCAGGTTACTTGAGGAGTTTTCTTAACATAGATAAGTTTATATTTTAAACAATTACTGTAAGAACAAGCTACAAATGCTGCACCATTTACAGTACCAAGACATGTAATATAGTAGCCAGATCTTCTTTCTGTTCACAGATGGACATTTCCTGCAAAATTGGCCCGACAGCTCAAATTATAAATCATTATTATAAACGTACTGTTGGGAATGGGAGTAAGATAAGGTGATAGAGATGAACATTGATATGTCATGTACTCGCTCAACTGATTTTTGTTCATTTTTTATTAAAAAAAATAATTACGGAGAGCAGCTTTAGAGTATAAACACGAAAACCTTTGCGATCCAATTTGACAGCTGCTTAAAAAACTCTACGAGGAACTTTCATCTCTTTTGAGGCTTGTGTTTTGAACCTTCATAATCTCAAGAGTTATAAAACAGAGATGGCCTGAGAAAGCCCAGGTGATTTTCTTCATCAAAATTTCATAATGCTGCTGGCAGAATGATGAGGCTGCAGCCCAACAGTCTGAGAGAAGACTGCCACTAAACCTTTCACTCACTTCACAGCAACACAGGCTATTTAAAATCAGAAGACACAGTCTACCGTTACTGGCTACAGAAAAAGTGAAGATAAAGTTAATGACACGCTGTGTGGCTGGAATGGTGACAAAAGCATGTATTGCTGGACTTGTTTACTGCCGGACTACTGTATGTTTTTGTTTTTTATCATGATTTAATCACAGGCCAGACACTTGAAACAGCAACTGTTATTTCTGGATCTACGCAGATCCTGAAGTTTGTAATTACGATAAACTTGCAACAAAAAAATACTGAAAAATATTCCCAAAAAAGTTCAAAGGGAACGTTTTTGGTGTTAAAGGTTCAGATACGGTGCGCTCGTGACCTGAAGCTGACCCCAAGGCTAAACAACAGAACATTCTGTACATTAACCAATCCAGTGTTATGTCATGCCCATACATTTGCATTTATGCACTTGGCAGACACTTTTATTCAAAAGTTATTTCAAGCGCATTTAGTGTTTTTACAATTTATCAGTACATGTGTTCCCTGGGAATCGAACCAACAACCTCTGTGCTGCTATCCAATATACTCTTACAGTGGAGCTACATGAACCATATATAAACAGAGGAATGACATACATGACATGAATTATCACAAGGATACATGTAAATAATACTAGCCAAAATGTTTGTTTTGTCATGTATTGGAATCTACAGATCAGTGTAAATTGTTTTTTTTCAACAATCACAAGCTGTTAACGAACACAAGCTGCATTCTGGATCATGGTTAACAAGCTCAATCAAATCCAAACCATCTTAGTCAAGGTGGTCTACGAGCTCTAACCAGGTTAAACAAGCTCAATCTCAGCCCCACCGCCTGGTAGTCCAGCTGATCACCATTTAAACCAGCTTGGCCCAGCTAATGACAATAAATTATCAGGTTTGTCCAGCTAGAAACCATACAAAATCAGCTACCACCCCGTCTACTGCTGGCTTTAGCTGGATTTTCTTTCAAAAGAAGTGTGAAAAACATTATTTGCGAGCCTGTTACGTAGACACCTGACAATCTGTGACTGATAATGATTAGGTGAGCGAAAAATGGCAAGCAGGTCTACAAGAGAAAAAGAAACTGGTAGAGAGAATGATGAAAACCCAAAAGCGTATCAGACACCAACACCATCAGAGACAGGGGAGTGGCTTACCTTGAACCTGGCTACGCTGTTCTGGGGAGGGAGGGTGAGAAAAACAAACATCTGTCAATCATGCAAAGCAGAGCAACACAGCAGCCATTACAAGCACAGTGACATACAATGAAAACAGTCGCATGCGGGATGCTCGTGCTCCAACACATCTGGGAAGTATTTCAAGTTTGTATTGCTAAAACTACAGAAAAAGCTTTTAATAGCACTGGTTAGAAACCTAGAGAAATATTTCCAGCCAGGCAGAAATGTTGAAAATCAAGCCAAAGGTTGTTTTGATAGCGTTTTTTGTCATGTGTGTTAGTTCAGAAAAACTGCATAATATAAGATTAACTTTAACACTAATTATTTTAGTTTTAATGATTTCATTTGATAAATATGAAAGCTGCCTATCAATTAAAAAAAGCTGCCTTTTATTGTATATTATAGCAGCTGTAAAATACCACCGTATTTACATACAGAGAATATAAAATAACAGATTAACTTTTTTAAATAAAAAATTAGAATAATAGAACAGAAATAATTAAAAAGTGAATAAAGAAGCAAACATGCAAAACGCACATTATTAATTAAAGCAAAGCAAACTTTTTTTATATATTTTTCTGTAAACAGTATCTGTTTACAGTTTTTCTGCACTGCTGCACAGGCTTTAGGAGTTCACGCCATGCTTTTGACATGGTATGAAGTTTGTCTGTACACAGACAGCTCAATCAGCAGGGGGCGCTGTCTTTCTTTCTGTTGCACATTGACTTACCAAGGTATTTGGCCCTCTCCTCCCTCCTCTCCTTTGCCAGTTTCTGCCTGTTCTCCAACTTCATTCCATCTGAAATGAGAGAGAATTAACTTTAAACATTCTGCCACAGTTGTGATGTTTTTTATTCTACCTGCTAAAGCATTCTTGGACATACAAAAATGAGAATGAGGCAGGAGATGAGATGTAACGTTTCTGTAGCTGAGCTGCAAAAGCATGACATTAGCCAATGCACAAGTTCAAATCCAAGTGAACACACAAACAAATATCTTGCAAGTCACTTCGGATAAAAGCATCTTCCAAGTGCATAAATATAAAGCAAAAGTAGACAGAGACGGAGAGACAGGCAGACTATGGGGTGCCTGGAATAAGTGAGGTTATTGTGTGGTGAAAGCTGAGCTTACATCACGCTCTTAAAAGACAAGATGTTTTGCCAAAAGTCACCTGTGTTATTACGGGTGGTTTTCAGCATATTGCTGTGTGGTTGTTGGTCCTAGAAACCACCCAAAAACACAGCAATGTGCTAAAAAACACTCAGAGCATCTTAGCAAATGCATAGCAACACCCTGGCAACCACCCAACATCCTTGCATTGTAGTTTAAACTAAGAAAATGTGAGCGGTGCTTGCAACATCAGAAAAGATCTTGTGGTAAAGATCTGAGCTGGTATCCAAAGGTTGTAGGTTCGAACCCTGCAATCCAGACAGTCAATAAGCAATGACTATTGTGCCCGTAAACCAGGCCCTTAACCCCTAATTGCTTCAGGTGGAACATCCCTGTGATAAATGTACTGCATGTCACGTTGTATAAAAGCATACGCCAAATGCCTTGTAATATGGTGTTGATGATCTTGTGCTGCTAGCAGATGATTCAATGCTGAAGCCGAATGAATCTGTTTATACATGTTCTAATCACTGTCTACCTGGTTTTATTTCAAAACCCATCATGACTCCTACATAGTCAGTTTGCTACTGTTACACCCTTCACAGCACGTTTCTCAAAAACAACAGACTGCAGTGTGGTATACACCACAGCTAACTGTTATACCATCATTACAAATTCAACCAGTTCACTACAACTTCATAATTTCAAACCGTGCTCTTACCAAGCTTTTACCCAGCTAACAATTTTAGGTTGTAAGAACATTTCCTTCAAAACATGAATTTTGTAGACATTGTATTAAGGTTGCTTGGTTATAAGAACATTTTTCAAATTTCTTTTAATTCTGTAATGTTTTTAAAACATTCCACTAACAACTTATATGATAGACAACAAAACAAACATTGTACTAACGTTACAGTAAGAACAGTTTTGATCATTCTGAGAGAACTTTAAAGAAAGTTCACCAACGTTCTGAGAACATTCCCTGTTAGCTGGGCATGACCTTTGAGGCTGCATCTCAAGTCGAGCATCACTTTAATATACTGACTCAAAGGAAGCTTGTTAATAACGATCATAAGATGAGAGTGATGTCTCTATTCATGACCATGTATTTATAGAGCTCAGGAAACTGAAGTGCAGAGGATTGTGGGTCAGCAGTGGGCGGCCCATGACAGGCGGCCCATGTTCACGATGATTCATTCCAGAGAGGAAAAAGTAGCAGACTGACCCAGAAAATGAATCAGACTTGATCTGACCATCTCCCAGAGCTCTGAAGAACACATTTGGTGAACACACAGACTCTAAATCACTGTATGCACTGCAGCAGTTAGTTCTGAGCACCGAATACGAGTCTCTCTGGTCTGAATGAAATAAAATGGAGTTTTGTGGCTTTTACTCCATTTTTATTTTAGTTTTTATATACTACTTTACAACTAAAGCTAACAAAAGCCAAAAATCTCGCTTTCCAGTAAAAATATCTTGCAGTGTATTCAAATCTGCCAGGGACACAAAAAATAAAAACTTTTCCAGATAGATTTTCTAAAGACAATGAATATTTTATGCCGTCCATATCAGGTGGATTTATCTTTTAAGAAGTTTTAGAGATTTTAACTGGAAAACAAGACAAATATGCTCATAAAGAATTTAATTGTTTAAAACAGGTTAGATGGGGAAAAGCACAGACATGACTCAACTTTCAAACACCACACAGTGTGAGTCAATGTCTGGTTCAGAACTGAGCTGCAGTCTTGCCCTGGCTTCAGTTTTGTTCTTATTCTCTTTCACAGACTGCTATATTGACACTGTATTGGCAGAGGCGGTCCAAGATCGATGGAGGACAATATTTTGTGGAACAGAGTGTGCATCTTTACAAGAGCTTCAGGTCGGCCTCTGCTTGATAGCAGTGATACGTTTTATGTTGAGATGTGTAATGTGACACAATCCAGTAATTTACAGCTTAAAATCAAGCGGTGGACTGAATGAAGATAGCACATTATAAATCAGGCATCCATGTGATTAAAAAATTGTCAACGATTGTTTGACATATTAATGGCACTACTTAGCATTCGAAAGTCTCATTTATTTTAGCAAACAGTAAGCTTGGATGGCGTGTGTCGTTAAATGGATTTGCAAATTATATAGATTGTTGTTGCACTGTTTATGATTCCCACAAGGCGATTTCCCCCTCCCAAACTTACGTTCGCGAATAAAATTTGGTAATCATTCTAATGAAAATAATTTGTAAATCATTAAAAAAAAACTGGTAAGTCATTAAATCAACCAATCAAGAGAATGATTTGTTTACAAATCAGAAATCACAGCTCTGAATAATTCAGAATTAGCAGTATGTGATGCAATAATATACAGTACAAATGGCGAGAAACTGCTTTGTTTTTTGCTGAAGTACTTATTCTGCAACATTACCAAGCAGCAAGCCGGCTAATTCTCAGCTGCAGTAATACCACCACATTCTCAGTTATGCTACGTAATAGCAACAATAAAGCGAGCAAAGATAAGCCGCTTACCTCCTGAAAACCTAAACAACTCTCTCATTAGATTGTATCTACATGTGCACACAAGCGAAAACATAATGTGAACGTGACAAACAAAAAAAACATTCAAAAACATTCTTGCAGTACCATTAGTCGAACATTTTTAAAGTTATATATCATATATATCAAAAATGTTATTCTTAACTATTTAGATGAACATTTTAAAAATTAAAGACTGAATTGAATTGAATAACGTTCTTATAGCCAAACAATAATCTTATTAAAACATCTAAAAACTGCACTTTTGAATGTTTCTAGACTTTTCAAAATAACATTTTTAACATTTTAGTTACTTAATGGAAATGTTTGGGAAATGTTCTTACAACAGTACAGTTAAATCGTGCCAGTTGGCACAGGCTGGTGAAATGTGATGCCCAGTCAGGTTTCATAGCCTCACCTTAGCTGATGACTAAAGGTGATTAGTGGTAGCCTGTCGCCAGCCTCCACAAATCAGCTTTAGCATCTAACATTCGCCTCACTGAATGGAGAAAGTTCTGTTAATGTAACACTGCCTAACTTAATTTTAAGAGCACTTACAAGGAACCAAATATGGGTCCTTGTAAAAAAAACTTTTATGGGTCAATAAACAAAGGCTCTCAGAACCAATTGGCCTCAGTTAGCTTTCAGGACTTTGGTCATGGGTAAACTTTCAATGACGGAGTTCTCAGGAGTTCTCATGAGTTCACCTCCTAATTGCTTCTCGTGGAAATAAACTGGTTTGAAAGGTGTAAAGCAAATTAAAAATGGCTAACATGATCTGTTGGGAAACAAACAGGCCAGTTTATGTTGGTCAAGATGGCCAACCAGTTGTTAAGCAGCTCAGGAAGGTCTACTAGCCCGATCCAGGACGACTAAAATGGTCTACCAAGTATACCTGGGCCTCACTAGCTGGTAATGCAGCTGAACAACTATTGAAATCAATGAATTAATATAAAAGACTAGCTTCAACCTGTATGTCCTTCCCAACTAACAATTTTAGGTTGTAAGAACGTTTCCCTAACATTTCTATTAAGTAAAAAAAAACCTCCTAAAAACTTCTACAAACGTTTAAAACGTCCAGTTTTTTAGGCATTGCATTAATATTATTGCTTGGTTAAGAGAACGTTATTCAAACATTTTAAAACGTTCCACTAACAACGTAAGAATTGTTTTGATATATGACAATGTTAAATAAGTTCCTGCTAACATTACTGCGAGAACCTTTTTTTGATAACTTTGAGAGAACCAGCTACCATCAGAAGATGGATTCTCCAGCAGGGGTATCACAGATAATAGATACTTTCAAAACTAATCTTCAGTTTTTGGGTAAGATGGTAATAAGCAAAAAGGGCAAGAACTATTTTTGTTGTTTATAAATAAATAGCAACAAAAAGCAAATATTCAACTTTTTTGTCCTAAAGTAGGTGGAAGCTTGCCCTAGATAGTCTTTGTGGTACACACCCTTTTTGGGTTGAGGAGATTTTGGAATGATGTCGGGCCTTGTTGGGGTAGATGGCTTCCTGGCAGAGTCCATCTTTGTAGGTGTGCTGGCTTCAAGGCCTGATTCGGTTTTTGAAGGTTCTTCAGAGCTGGTATCACTGGGATTGGCCTCTGGAATGGCAGAGGGATCTACAAGACAAGAAATAAAGACATTGCTACAGAGAGACAAAGACCAGTCCATCCATTCCAAAACTGTGGCAAACACTCTACTCTACTACTGAAGAGTCACAAGTGGTTGCATGTTACAAAGATTAAATCCAGGTTAGTCAGAGTTGCATACGTGATCCATAACAGAAGGTTTTCCCTACAGCCTAAAGTGAAATCCACACCTTAAAACAACTCAATATGAACTTCATCAAGCCTCCAATGCATTGATTATTGGTATTTTGAAGAACTGCTCCGTACACAAAAGCAAGTAATAGGGATCTTGACGCCTCATCCACATCTACTGTCCTCCAAAGCATTGATTGAGTGGGTGGCGGTGAAGGGATCCATTATACACTGTTCTTCCACTTATATTTTCACGCTCTCAAGTCAATATAAAGTCTAATGATGGTGTAAAGCTTAATAATGGAGCAAGACAGACCTAGAAGGTTTCTTGTGGCTGGACAATATTTGAAACTTATTTAAAAGGTAGGGTAGGCAAATTCTCAGAGGATAAAAATATCAAGCTAGCTTAGAAAGCACAAGGACCCACCCTGCCTTCAGAGTGCTTTCCAAAGCCACACCTCCTCCAAAACACATGAACGCAATGTGTTGAGGTATGCAAATACATTATTTGACATTCAAGGACATCACAGGCAGGACATCCTATCACCGCATTCAGACCGAATGCAATGATTGGACGAACATTTTATGGTCCTGAGCTTTCCACAGAAGACATTTATACATAAATATATTTAGATCACTTAGTGACTGCTATCAGGATGTGAAGAGACTTTCGCTCAGTGTAACCAAAAATGTTCCTGGAAAAAATTCACCTACCCCACCATTAAGTCTAACCTTCTGTCTAAATATTTCAAGGAAATCGTTCACCACCACATGCAATTTCTGTCCGCTTTTACTCACCTATGCGTCTTTTGGAAATCTATGTTTCTTTCTTCCATGGGACACTTTAGGAGTTATCTATAGCTGAAGGTCTAAGTTCTTTTCTGCAGTTTCTGAAGCCTGAAAGTTTCAGTCAAAAACAGAAGCATGAGAAATGTTTGGGCTTCAAACCCATGATGATGTCATACCCAGCCAGCCCGCACACAGGGAGGAGGTTAGTCAGCTGACCGCCTTCTCTTACACTGATAAGAGAATAAACTGGGTTAGAGTCCGATTTGCTTTTGGCCAACATTACAGAATGAGTCAAGCTTCTGTAGCACACACACACACACATACATACATACATACATACATAAACAGATCCTCTATATGAGACCACATACCCCATTCTACAGATTAGAATCAGCTCATTCCAATGAATATGAAAACATCCTGCTCTGATTTTCTGCACCTCAACATGTCTATTCAGCTTCTATGAGGCGGAAGAGTCATCCCGACAAAAAAATAACACCAACAGTGGACTGTTGTTTTATGGGATGAAGAGAGTGGGTAGTATGGCACTGAATGATGGGAGTTTAAAGTGGAGATTTTGACTGCCTAACATTTTGAAGTATGAACTTGCAATTTAAAGGTGCAGCAAGGATAGTTTATGAAACAGTACTTAGAAAATATCCCTTTTACCCAACTGATACCACCGATATATGTGTTCGCTCTCTGTAAACAGCACAAAAAAATGAATAAAAAATGTTAACATGGGCAGATTCTGAGTTTAGCCAATCAGAAGATTTTGAGGAGCTTTCTGCCCTTCAATCATTTTGGGGGGTGTCAATTTCAGTGGCAAAGTGTGGTGTATTTCAGAGCAACTCCAAAGCCAAGCCTCCTCCAGTTGTGCACACAGAGTTATGCAAATACACAGTCTGACAGGCAAGTAGGACATCCTATCATTGCATTCTGACCGAATATTTTAATAACATTTAATGGTCCTGTGCCTTCCACAAAAGATATATAAATATATGAATATATTTATAGCACTTTATTTATACCACTTAGTGATGCGAAGAGACTTTCAACCAACATAACAAAAAATGTTTCTGGAAAAGACCGCCTACCTTGCCTTTAAGACAATCAGAAGACACTGAGGAACTTTCTCCATTTCACAGGTGTTGCATGTTCCAGAATAACTAATATTGCCTACAGAACCCTTACGCCTAAACTCTGCTTTAACCCAGAGGTGTGCCCGAGGTAAGATTTGACTTTTTCTGCTCCCCAATGGCATGCTGTCCAGAGACAAGCTCTGCCAGGCGATGCATCACATATGTTAAACTGAAAACAGCATTAGGACACTAGACGTATGACCAATAAAGTTTTAAAAGTTTGTGCATTCCATGAAAATCAAACCTATTACTTTGACGATGCCTCATATCATCACAGAACAATGGCATGAACTTATTACTTGGACAATTTCCCTTAGTTGAGTGCCTTGCTTCAGTGCATAATGATACTTGCTTAGTTTTTGCTTCTTGTGGGAATCAAATCAACACTTTCCTGTTACAACCTACCACAAGCCTTAACACAGCATCCTTAAATTACATGAATATTAAAGCTGCAATTCGTTAACCTCTGGCTCTCTGTCGCCATCTCTGTTTAAAACATAAAATTGCAAGTTACTTTACAGCACATACTTTTCATTATGTATGTTGAAGTCAAATAAGCCAAACTGGCATTTCCCAGGGAAATCTGACCCAGCAACTCAAATTATAAATCATTATTATAAGCTTCTTGAATCGGGGTAAGGTAAGGAGATTGTATTGAACACTGATCTGGTATGTACTAGCTCAATAGTGTTTTGCTAGTTTTTAACAAAAGGAGTTACAGATTTCAGCTTTAAGAAATGTAATAATTTTAGTACCAAAATCGTAAAACATAGGGACAACTCAGACACAATTAAATTGCACTAAAAAGTTTTTAATTTTTACATTTTCTTAGGCTTACTCAACGTACAGAGCAGGAGCATATTTATGTAGAATAAACAAGTGCAAATACAAATAGAAATGTACTTACTGGAAGCACATTTGTGATTCTTTTTCAAGAATTTGTGATAGTAGAACTTGCCCTAAAACATGCAAATCACAGAAAACTTTTTAAATAAAGATCTCGAGGCAGTCGTGCTGGCCAGAAATGAAGCAATGATCCCGACGGGCAGAGAGCTTGAGCAATGCTGTTTCAGAAATGGAAATGAGAGGGAACAGGAAGCCAGAGATGGAAGCAAGCAGTGAGCGTTAAATCAGAGATGGGAAGAGGTGATGGGGGGTTGGGGGGAGAACAGAAAAACCGGGAGGTTGAGTGAGAATGGATCTGCATCTCATTTGAGGACTAATGAATGACCTCATCCTCCATCCCTCCCCCCTTCAGACTCTCACCCCGGATGGATGATGTAAGCAGGCAGGGTGCCTCTTATGGGGGAGCATGAGGGAGAGGACCAGACTCACTGGAAGCTCAGAGTAAACACCAGCTGCTGGAATACAGCCAGAGAGAAAGAGAGAGAGAGAGAGAGAGAGAGAGAGAGAGAGATTCTGATGCTCCAAAGTTTTCTGTCTAACTTTGTTAAAGGAACAGTACATCCAAAAATTAAAACTTTACTCACCGGTTGATTGTATTACCCCACATGCATATTTAACACCTAGTGCCATTTCAAACAATTTTTCCAGAAACATTTTTGTTATGCTAGCTGAAAGTTTCTGCTCATCCTGATAGCAATCACTAAGTGATCTAAATTATATATATATATATATATATATATATGATATATGTAAATATGAACATATATCTTCTGTGGAAGGTGCAGGACCATGAAATGTTTGTCCAATCATTGCATTCAGTATGAATAATGTATATATAACAGTTCTTTGACTTGCTCAATTCCTTCATTTAGAATCTGCTATCTATAGACTGTCAAAAATCATTTCCACAACAATGATTTTAAGCATTCAGAGAGCACTGTCATTCATCAATGCCATTGTCCCTCAGAAACCACAACCACAATGAGATCAGATAAGAGTGTGAGGTTTGATCCCAGCAGAAGGTCTCCTGGGTTTGTGACCACAGTGTTTCTTCCAAAAGGAGGATCTTCAGAAGAAGAGACAAGCTCTCTTTATGCGGCAATTCTTCACACAGATGAAAGCCACAGTTGACAGGGAGAGATAGATGCCATTCATAACTTCCTGCTCTGTCACTATGCCCCTTCAGGGCAGAGTCCCCTGAAGACTCGTGCAACGTGTTAAACATTTAAAAACGTCTGTCGTTTCAGTAAACAAGATGTTCTTTTACACCAAAAACCATTTTTTTAACATCTAACACTAATTCAGCGCAGCTGATGCTAATTTTTAAACATCTAAATACCAAAGCTGACATACATTTCACTACTAGGAAGGTGTAACATACTCTTCATAATAAAAATTTTCAATATTGAGCCTGCTTTTTGTGGTTTTTTTTCCCCACGAAGTATTGGGTAAATCATTCAGTTTAATTAAATTGGCCATCCTACTTTATCGCTATCAGTAAAAGCCATTTTTGTACTTCATTTCTGTTCCTGAAGCTCAATTGGCTGTGTGTTTAATTCCAAGAGAACACACATACTGATAAAACATGTATATCTTTGAATGCACTGTAAATAGCTTTGGATAAAATTGTCAGCCAAACGTGCAATTTGCCATTTGTAAATATCGAAATGCCATTGTACATAACTACTAGCTCTTATAATTTCAAGATTGTCAAAATTCTTTATATGACAGTGTGTGCAAATCCATCCTTGAACTGGTTAATTGTTAAGCCACCATGCACATGACGTAACCAGCACAATTTAAAATAGTCTGCAAAAAGTTCTGTGAAGTTTTGTGTTTGGGTTTCCAACCCCACCCAACGGCCCAGTGGATATCCCAGCAACAAAACCTAATTATGGGTTCCACATGTTCCACATGGGTTCCTGCCACAGTGAAAGCACACACACCCACTGCGAAACTCCCTCACATCATGAGCAGGGCAACAAGAGAGGACCAGAGGCTAGACTATGATTTGCAAATAACAAATAATAAATTGAGCACTTGTAAAAACACATACACTGGTTAAACTCACTTAAATAGTCAATTTTCAACATGTGTTGACTATTTCTGCTAAGATTAAGGCAGGGTCATTTGAAAGGATTGTGTGTAATTGTTAAACTGTTCTGATTTGTATCTAACTAATGCAAGCAGCATGTTGCCGGTTCAGTGGTAAAAACAATGATAAGATTAAATATAGCAACTATCAAATACCCATCTGAGTTCGTTACGTCAGGATTATTCTAAAGGCTAGATCGTTTCTGCTGACCATCCCTGTAAGATAAATGCATGTTTTGTTTGTACATTTAAAACATACCATACTTGTTGACATTTTTGTGCCATACAGGCTTAGTAAACTGCTGTACGTTACAGCCAGAATCATGACACAGCAGGAAGTTCATGTGCTTATACGGAATTATGTGCTTATGGGGACGCAGGTTCAAATCTGCCATGATTCGCCATATATAATAAGGCAAAAAGCCTTTTGTTAAAAATACACAACAATCAGTTATTGAGCATATACATAACACATCACTGTTCAAAACCATACCCGATTCGTGATAGTAAAGAATAATATTGATTTATAATTTGAGCTGTGGGGTCAGATTTCCCAGAAAATGTCAGTTTGGCATATTTTTTTAACGTATGTAACATATGAAAAAATATGTAACGTAAAAAAAAGTATGTAAAATAACCTGCACTTTTGTGTTTCAAACAGAGATGGCAGCAGAGAGACAAAAGCTATGGACTGCAGCTTTAAAACAATTACAATATAAATTGTACATGGGTGAACACAATGAAGAACACTTGAAATTCAGATCAGTGACACTTGTTGACGTCAGACTGGCTCTGACATTACAGAACAGATCAGCTGACTGTCATCACAATCTGATTCATGATACAATCTCCTCTCTTCCAGTCATCTCTGGAGAAACAGACTGTAAATCCTGCCTTTGACAACACACAGGGAATCAGAAGTGAAATACAGCTAGTACAGCGTAAAAATGAGGACACATCAAAACATGAAATTCTCACTGTATAACAGAAGGAAGAGCGACAAACAGGAAAGTCCCTGATTGTATTTCCAGACTTCCTGAGTATCAACCTTTGAACTTTACACCACCTACAAGACGACATGACAAAGAATGTGGCTCAGGTATTTGAAGGGCTCTTCCAGATTTTTCAGTGTGATTTTAAAAGATAATGACGGTTCTGTTCTAAAACCTAGCAAGCTCCCTTCCTATACAACATCTTATAGTCCACCCAAACCATCATTTACTCTTAAGATATTCTGAAGTATGTTGGTAACCAAACAACAGTGGCACCCATTGACTTCCACTGTATAGACACAAAACCACCAAGACATTTCTCAAAATATCTTCTTTTGTTTTTCACAGAAGAAAAAAATCTTACAGGTCTGAAATAACATGAGGAAGAGTAAATGATAGAAAATGTTTCATTTTTGAGTGAACTATCGCTTTAAGACATCATAGCCACACAACTGACACAAGTTATGCTGCCCTGGCCCGTACTTTTAGCCACATCAAGACGTAATTGCAAATATTGCATGCAAAAAAACAGCAATCCCATAATGCATTGTGCCATGAAAGGTAGCAGTCTATATTAGCAGCAAACACAAGCTCTCAAGCTTTTAGTTATAGGTATAATTGTTCTGTTTCAGAAAACATCAGCCACTGAGGTTTTTTAATCTGATCTGACAGACTCCTCTAAACATGTGACCTGCTTTATCTTACGCTTTATCTTAAAAGCTCTTACTAATTATGTGCATCGCAAATCACCAATTAATAAGCTCAGGTTTTTCACAGCATTGAAATAACCTGATTAAAATCTGAAGCACGCAAATAGAATTAAGTTTAATTAGTTATTAAGAAACAGTTCTGTACTAAAGCCTGTGCTCACGCAGCACTGTTAACATTCAAGGTTTTGAAGACAGTAATATCTTCTCACTTATAACTATAATAAATGAAATAATAGTCATCATGTTTCATTAACCAATTCAACCATGCCACCTATGTAATGAAGATAATGGCAATGTATTTGGTGAAGGGCGTGATTTAGTACGGTTGGATGGCTTTATCCAATCAGAGAGAGATGAAGGGAGGGGAACTGACTGTCCTGCAAGCACTGCTTGTTTGAGACCTGTGATTTATACCATCTGGGTGCTACAGGGAAAAGGAGACCTGATGCGATTCCATCTGTATGCAGGCATGAGCCCTGGAATCCGGTCACACAGTTCCTTCATCTCTCTCTCTCTCGCTCGCTTGCTCGCTCTCTCGCTCACTCTCTCTCTCTCTCAGCTAAAAAGAAGACACACATTCACTCTGGAATGTTTAACATTCTTAGCACTCCATGGCCACACCAGAAAACACATCACTTTCTGTCCAATGATGGATCTTACTACGGTAGCTGGATCCCCTTTCCCTATTACAACCCTATCATTAACAACACGATTGTTCTTCTGGATACCATCTGTATAATGTTAAGCTTTTCCATAATGTGTACACTGGCAACTGCGGCATATCTGTTATGCAGAGGAATACGATTATCGCTGCTACACGAGGGATTTACCAAATCCTTTTTAACATGCAAACTTTTGTATGCATTGTGAAAAGCCAAACATTCAGCTTATTTGATATTTCTGGGTGGTTGTCGAGAACATACAAATAAAATTAACAGGATTATCAGAGGTTTAGCCTTTCCCTTACGAATGCAACATCTATGTGGCCCTGAAAATCTTCTTCCTTCATATTTTGTTTCTTTTTTCTGCCTTTGACAGTATTAAAATCTTCTGAAAGGATTAATTGCTCCAGAGACAGACTTTCTAGGTCAGATCTAATGCAGCTGAGAAGCGTATGTACTCCTCCAAGGTAGGGTAGGCCATTTTTTCCAGAAACATTTTTTGTTATGCTGGTTGAATGTCTCTTCACATCCTAATGGCAATCACTATGTGGTGTGAATACAATTATATAAATATATATTTTCTGTGAAAGGTGCAGGATCATTAAACTTTCATCCAATCATTGCACTCAGTCCGAATGCAATGATGGGATGTCCTATCTACCTGGAGGAGACGTGGCTTTAAAGAGCACTTTGAAGGGAGAGCGAGATCTTATGCTTTCAAAGCTAGCTTGCTATTGTTAGTCTCTTTGTAATTGCCTGCTTTACCTTTAACACCGATACATATGAGTGTGTCAGGACTGGAGCTTGTGGTCGAGATTTATAAATGTGGATAATTTGACTGTTTAATACCAGTTAAACACTCCTCTAGGCTAGCAGCACTTATTTCATGGTTATTTTGACATCTGCATAATGCAAAGCAAAATGCCAGTTCCAAATTTGTTGCACAGAACAGTGTGCCCTTTGAAATATTTGCAAGGTCTTGTCTCTTGCCCAATGTTGAATGCAATCTTACAAAGCCATCGATGTTCTCATCCCAAAAAAAGGATGGTTGCTCCTCATTACGTAAGGGCTCACTGGTTCAGGGTTTTGGAACTGAGTGATATTGCTTCACGGGTGTGACAGAGATGGAGAAAGAGGTGGGTGTGTATAAACACGGGTTGTGGGGAGGTTGTTACATATTACACAACAGAAACCTGCCCTGTCAGTTCTAATAGAATTTCTATAGGAATCTTCGAATTTCAAACAGATATCCATTTACTAACAGCGACCAGCATTTATCGATCACACTAAACTGACACGGTGAGAACACATAAGCACTTAGACACTCAGACCTTGATAAACTGCACACGTTTCATGTTTTATTGAAACCTAAACAGCATACCACTTTAAAATTATCGAGAAGATAAAGAGGCAACAGCGCTTTCACATCTAATAAAGCATTCATGGACAACATTCCCATGCTTTTTAGACAAAAATACTGCTGCGTTCTCAATTATTCATCTGCCAATTAGATTCACCTGCCAATATCTCAGATAACATATATATATATATATATATGTTATACACACACACACACACACACACACATTAAAAAAGGTTACTGCAAGAACGCTTTTTGATAACTTTGAGAGAACTTTTAGAAAACATTGTTCTTGTTAGTTGGGATTTGGCCAGTTATCAAAAGTGGTATGTTCCCCCATATCAGTTAACATCAGACATTAAAAATCTAATCATATTGGACAATGTCTATTCTAAATTTTTTACTTTTTGCCATTTTATTTTAATGAACCTGTAGAAAATGTCTATAAACAAATTAAACAGGTGAAGTGGCCAATAAAGCAGCGACCAATGAGCATTTGAGGATCCAGATTCATTGAGCGGTATGAACGACAGATTCCTCAGGTTAGCAGAGAGAGACAACAGTGAAGGAGCACCAAGCCGTGCCGACAGCAGGGGGTATTAAATGAAAGGCAGGGGGAATCGAGTGGCACTCACAGCTGAATGCAGATCTAAAGAAAAGAGAGATTAGAAGATGCTCTTCAAAATTCCTGACAAGGCAGAACTCCACAATGCCGACCTCATCCAACTGAAAACGCCCCAGTTTTTATTTAGAACTCACAATTAACGTTGTGTGGGCTTAAGTTTGCATTGTATTTTACCTAAGACAATTGAATAATGGGCTCCTAAGTGTGCTCTAGCAAGCTATGTGTCTTGTTTTGTCTTTGGTCTAAGGCGGAAGGGAGCAGAAAGGTAATGAATCAGTCTAAAGACACAAACGATGCTCTTCTCTGATGGATTAAAAGAAAGTTAATGTGTAACAGGGAACAGTAAAAGAGGTCCTTGATGTAAAGAACACAGACACAAAAGCAGCATCTTGTCCCATTGTCTAAAAAAGACTGAGTCCCATTTAGAGAGATAAGATTAGTAAGAACAAGTTCAACCAACAATCAGGTCACAGGGCATCCCTGTTAAAATGCAGACTGTTGGAAAACACAAAAACAACTTTAACATAGTTTAAGAGGTTTGTACCTCACCTGTAGGCATGCATGACAGAGGTATAAAGCAATGCTCCTCATAGAGAAAAAAGCTGTTAGGATAAATGGTCATATATGCAATGAATGACTGATGCCCGTTTAAATTACCTCTGGTACGCATATCATCACTAACTTGTGGCTTACCGATGCACAGCACTGTTAGTATCTCTGGGTACACAATATTCAGCAGAACACTGAACATGGGAAGTGCTACAGTTTTAACTATCTAGCGAAGAAATGGAGTTACAAAGATGAATTGCAAGAAGATCTTCATGATCAAACAGATTCATCGCCCACCAACCTAAAGCATGTAGGAAGCGCAAGACAGGCATCCATGCGATGCTGCAAGAGCATGTCGCATTATATAACCAATTCTCCTAACAAGGAAAAGGGCCAAACCGCAAAACAAGGCAAACCTAAAATACCACATCATCTTCTCAGGTGCTCCATCACACAACTAGACTTTGAATTCAGAGATCATTTATTTCCACACATATAGTGTATATGTATAATTGCTGGGTGCATCCTAAATTAATGGCTGATCTAAGCTAGCCGTTATTAGTGAATGTATATCATGAGTTTTTAACCTAAAAATAAACAGTGGGCATTAGATAAGGTAACATCTTGCGTTCGTTTTGTACACAGGGCTAAATGGCATAACGAACTGTGAACAGCGTACCGTTCTGTTTACTAGGTTTAGCAACAGTCAACGTGACGTCATCCTCACAATGATGTCACACTGACTGCTGTCACATGTGACGTCATGTTAAACAGCCTCTTGAAATCGTTCGTTTTTAAGAGAGTTTCAGGTCGCTGATTAATCACGGTGATAAACGGGATATTAATCATCTCGTGCTCTTATGTTACAGGTTCAAAGTGCCACTCAGAAACGGCAAGCCTAGTGTGACGTCACAACGATCTGTGACGTCACAACGATCCAAGCCGTCGTCAACGAGAACAAAACATCGCAGGTGACGATCGTGCCCATCCAAAACCACGCCAACATCCAATGCATTGTCCATTCATCCAGACAGGATTGCGCAATGAAAAACACACGATTGTTTTTGAATCACTCGGTACGTCACGTAAGCGCCCCTTACCACGTCATACCCTGCGTAATGACGCCATAACCTCATCTGAGCGATAATTGGATCATATTTATACGTGGTCAATTAAAAGAATACTTTTGAAGAAGTGTAAATTAACTAACGCTTTCTAAAAGGTTTATAAATACGTCTATAAATATGCCTGTAAAGCACATTTATATGGGTGCTTATTTACGAATGAACGAAGATTGCATTAATTCTCAAAGTTAACCATATTAACCAGTATAGCCGGTTTAATTATAACCAGTTTAATATTGTTCTTGTTCTGTCACCGATCGTATATTAATAAGCTGGAAGGTGTACAGGTCCTCCATTTAACAAACCGTACCGATATTACTAATGACATCGACGTGCAAAGATCGTCGATTGCGGGGAAATTTTTACGGGACGCGACTTACGTGTTTCGGAGGGTGTCAACCGATTCATCCCCAGCTGTGTGTCCAGATCGTTGCATGCCATTTGTCGCGTTAAATCAAGCGGGTTGTCCTCACTGATCATTGATTCATTCCCTCCGTGAGGCAGGAAAACTTTCCTCGATCGCTCCGGTCGTCCGTAAGCGCCGATCCCCGTTTCCACTCAGGGCACGACCAAATCCCCCAAACGATCAAATGGAAAATGTGGTGCAAATGTTGGGGATGCGATGGATGCCTGTACACCCTGAAATCGAGGTCCGATCACGAAATCGTACGTTTGTCCGGACCTCATGAAGCGGTGAGCTCGGGTAAACTTTCGGGCGGACGCGTTGACTCCCTCTCTGCAGCGCGGAGGGTGATGGCACGCCGCTCTCCGGTGCGGACTGTACCACTATGCCGATTAGGGGTGGTTGAATTATAGTACTCTGTAATTCCCAGCAGTGGTTCGTTTGCGTGGTTTAGAAATGAAACCTTTTCATAATACAACTTTCAAGTGTACATTTTTGTCTTTTTGGCCCGGAGAAGCTCTAAAACCTTTTAGTAATTATTAACAACTTTCCGCGTCAAACCCGCGTCGCGTTTAAAGGTTACGCCCGCCTGCGTCTCCAAAATGTTAAAACAGCCGCTTTGAAATGTTTTGACTCAATAGACTGTAATCTAATTTCGTCACGAAATTGTGCATTAATAATGCCTTAATGACTGTTTAGAGAGTTATTGGTAAGCCCGTATTGCGTGCCATGACACGTTATATATTAAACATAAATGAATTCGTTTAATTTAAGTTTAATCCAAACAAAATCAATAATGAGAGCACTGGGTATGCCCGGACAATTAAAAGAAACGCAGTTCGTGTAATGAAAGGTTTGTTTCACGCATTTCACACTCAAATTAAATTGAGGGTGGCGAATAGTTGGTCAATTGAATAGATTTGAATTTTAAATTGCACGTCATTTAAAAAAGGTCGTCGGCGATCAATTATGACGTCATAATTGCGTCAGAACAAATGAGTTTCTTTTAAATGAACTTTGAAACGACATGACCAAATAATGCGAAACAATGAGAGCGGAAAAAATGATGTTTTGCTGAATCCTATGAATTATGAAGCTGCTCGCCACCTGTAGAGCCCAGCTGGCATTTGCTGAAGTGGGGATAAGGGTGGAGGCTGCTGGAGAGGGGGGCTATTGTAATAGCAAGTTTGGGGGGTGAAAATGGCACGCTTGAGAGGGAACATCCCGTCCCCCGAATAGACCTGTGGGGCTCCTTTGTGCAGCTGTTGGCCTGTGTTAGCACAGACCCCCAAGAGCCACCTGTCACCACTGCAACTGCACAGAGTGTTTTGGGGGGATTTCAGGGGTAGAGCCCCAATGAACATAGCACGGGGGCCATCGCAAGGAACTGCATCAGAATAGTTAAAAAAACACACTTATTTAGGTGTGTAGTACCTCTTGTGATCCACAGAGGAAAGAAGGTCATACAGGTTGGGATTATTTAAGAAAATGATGAAAGAACTTTCATTTTTGAGTAAACTAGCCCTTTATAAATTATATGGATAAGATGAATGCCAATAATGAAGTGTAAACAGGCCTCATTCTTAAATTGACCCATCCTGCAAAGCTTTGTCAGAGATATGTAAATCTCTGCCGGTGCATTTCAAATCTTGGTATTCAGTAACCTTATCTTTTGCAATTGCACTGTTTAAACATGGCAATCAGATTTATTCTCTTAATCTATATGTCAACAACATCTAAAATAAGGAGCACTGTAAAGTATAGACTCCACCACCACTCCCGCAGAATTTATGTCGCTGTGGGCGTACACAGACTTAACACATTCTGAGCAATATTTTCTAATGTCTTTGTTGACTTTGATAGCTGACTCCTGCAAGCTAGGGACCAATCTGTGGAGGAAATCCAACATTAGAGCAAGACAAAACAGGGCCTTAATGTAATTAAATTAGTTTTAAAGAGATAAATTATACAGAACTCTTGAGCTGCAAATTAGAAACAAGTCTGGGAGGAAAGAATGGGATAAGAAAACTTTGAATAGATAAATCTGAATCCTTTTTACTTTTTTGCTTTGTGCATTTGTGTGGATAAGCTCACTCATGTTTACACAAGTAAACATGTCAGAACACAGATTCAGACTTTTGGAACAAGTTTTTTTTTTAAATATCTGCAATGTAAGTTTGTTCACATGCCCTGTTAAAATGATATAAAATGAAAAGAAAAGTGACAGAGATCAAAGTGCTTAAAGATCTGAATATGACTTAAACCAAAACAATTTACATAACAATCTTCAGTATAAAACCTATTTGACATCCATTTGATCATTTCGTTTACATATTCAGAAATGTTTTTAACCCCAGTATATATATATATGCTTGGGAAGACTCGGGTTCAATAGAGTCAGTCTCAAGAAGCCTGTCTATTGTCCCAAAGAAACGAGGGGTCATCATCTCTGCATGGTCAGGGTCATCACGGGCCCCTTAATGAAATCACAATAACAGGAATGCACAGAATGCATCTTCTCCATAATGAAATCTATCACAGAGTTTGTTTCTATGTTAGGAATGTGGTATCAGCATGCTTCAGTTATTGAGAACATTGATGACACCTGGGAAATCTCATCTATTCATAGTTTGAAACATCTACCCAGCTAACAGGGAACATCCTCAGAATGTTGGCTAACATTCTTTAAAAGTTCTCTCAAAGTTATCAAAAACGTTCTTGCAGTAATGTTAGTAGAATGTTTTTAATGTTGTATATCTTATATATCAAAAACGCTATTCTTAAGTTGTTAGTGGTACATTTTAAAAACGTTACAGAATTTAATAAATGTTTGAATAATGTTCTTATAACCAAGCAATAACGTTAATACAACATCTAAAAAACTGGACGTTTTGGATATTTCTAGAACAACATTCAAAATAATATTTTTGCGTTTTTGTTACCTAATGAAAACATTAGGGAAACGTTCTTTCCACCTACATTGTTAGCTGGGTACCCATGAACAAAATAAATTGTTTTGTCTGATATCATATTCCTCCAGTCTTTAACAGTTCTGGTGTAATGATCCATGACATTGGCCATTATAATTGAGTTGATGGTGTAAACCAACAGCAAACATAATGTTTGTGTGTTTTGAAAATACTTTTAATAAACGGGAAATTGTCTTTGTAAATTGTGAAAAGTATTTTTGTTACTGCCCGTAATATAATTTAAACACAATAGCTATGAAAGCTTTTAAATGGTATTCCTATTAATTAAGCTGTTAATGAGGTAATGATTTTTAATGTGCCTCAGATAATGATATCATAATGAAAGCACAGCACATGCATGCATGGAAGCGAATATGCAGTAAATGGCATCTTTGCATTGGTAAAGATATTAAATAAAAAAGCCTTTGCCAAAATGATATAAAAATCATTTTAATATAAAAAAATAAATAAAATGAGTTTTATTTAGTTCCAATAAGAAATAAAATAAAAAAGAATAAGAAAGCAAATTTCATTTGAGTGTAAAACAAAGAGTCATAATAAACTGCACTGTATATTGATCTAGATTGTTTAAACCGTTGCCATCCCTTGAGTCTTGTAATTCACAAGCTCGGCTGTGTTTTTTTGTATTACAAAATATCAGATCGCGGTTTTGGCAGACGGAACCTGAAATCATTGAGGGAGATGAGAAACAAAAGATCCAGTGGTGCTTAATTATTGTGACTCTCAGCTATCTTCTCTGTCTAAACCTTTCAATCTAGTTTATATTGACAAGCTGCGTCTACTAAAGCTACCTACCCAGTAACTTACCCCAAAACTTTAAGAGACCAAAGCTATTTCAGAATTTTACCTGCAGTCAACAGTGATTGAAACAAAACACATATTGTTCTTAGTCAAACAGGACATTGCGATATAATAAAAGGATTTAGTTCTCCAGTATAGTGTCCCTGCCCAATGCAGAGTCAAAAAACAAGTCCTCTCCTGTTTTTACAGCCATTGTTTATGATCTGTTTTGACTGTCCCTCTCTGTTTTTGTAGGTTCAAACATTTTGGCCTCACAAACATTGTAAGATATCTAACATGCATTTAAATAAGTTTACTTCAACAGCACAGGTGCTTGATATGGATCTAACACAGCCGGTGACAGAACTTGACTTTTTGCTATAGCGCAAGCTCCACAAATTGAATATAACCTTCATCAAACAAGGAAATCAGTGAAAATGACCCATAAGTGTCATAAAATCAATAAATCGTCACATATTCTGAAACTTTGTCTTCTTAGTTCCTTGTCTGTTTAGTTTTTTGCACCCGCTGAAAACCTGCTACAGATCTGTGTACACACATATGTCCCAGCTAACAGAGAGCGTTCTCAGAATGTTGGCTAATGTTCTCTAAAAGGTCTCACAAAGTTATTGAAAATGTTTTTGCATTAACATTAGTAGAACTTTTTTAATGCTATATATCACATATATCAAAAACGTTATTTGTAAGTTGTTAGCAGAACCTTTAAACGTTACAGAATAAAAAGTTTAAAAAACGTTATATTAAGTTTAAAAGGACGTTCTGAACATTCCTAGAACTTTCAAAATATCATTTTTAATGTTTTGTTACATAAGGGAAACGTTACGAAAACATTCTTACAACCTAAAATTGTTAACTGGGTTGTTCGTCCTACACACCTCACCTCCAGATCCATTTTCTGAGTTTATGACTTAAGCCCAACTCCTTATAGGCTTCCATCGCAAGAAACTCAGCCCCCATTTTTGCCCTTCTACACCTTTCAATGCAGCCCCACCCCCTACTGACCCATCCAAAGAACCGCCCACAGACCCTTTCATTACCATGACAAACATTGTACTTACTGAGGAGTGAAAGAGGGAATAAAAAAAGAAACTGTGAGTAAATGACCCACTGTGACCTTATTTCAGTCACAACTGGAGCCGTTTAAAAGCTTAAAGTCCACTTTAAAATGTCTTTGCCTGTTGAAATACAGCCTATTGGTAGATTTTGAATTACAGCTTTAATTCAAGAACAAGTACCTCTGATAGTGTTAAATAATGTAAAATCCATGCAGGAACATATCTGCACTGCAGACGTAAGATTGGGCTGCAGCAGACACAGCTGGGCTGCCAAGCTGAAAACGGACTGCAGTGATAGACTGCACTTATTTAACATGCTTGAGTTGCAGGAGAAGACACAGAGCAGCTCAGATAAGCCACAGTGAAAAGGTCAGTTAACTATCTTTGCTGCTTCACCACACAAACACACACACACACACATCATTTACGCAGCTGTTCAGGCATGCATGTAAAAGCATGCTACTGATGCATGCATACAGCAACCTGCTTGAATAAAACCACAACACTTTATGACTTGAAGTTCTCAAAAGTTCTCTGAATCTGTTGGACACATGGTCTAGCGGTTACCACATGCGTTCTGGCATACAGACATGCTGTGGGCTGCTTACACCGGTGACACAAGTTTGAATGCAAACAGTCATTTCCTGGTCCTTTCCTGTCGACTTGTCTATACAATTAAAAAAGGCCAAAAACGTACTGGATCTTTGCCAGAATTCATCCCACATTTATGTCAGCTGTGGAGCTGTTTCCATTCACTGAATGCCCTTACGGCACATAATAACTAGAGGCTGTAGAGCAGTGATAAGGGAGCGTGGAGAAATACTGAAGCTGTATTTGAGATGGTGAACAGTAATGTCCTCTGAGGTTACCAAAATGGAGTTGCTCAGAAATCCTTATTATTCCATATTTAATGGATGTCATGCACCACCAATGTGCAAAAGAGAGAAAGGTTTTAACAGTGAAAAGATGGATGAAAGGGCTAAATAACATACATTCAAAATGAAAGACCATGAAGAAGGAGAAACTACAGGGTCAAAGAAAGCAAAACATTCACGGCCAAAGCAAACCATTTCTGGCGAACACACAGAGATGTCTGTTCCATCTGCCAAATTGTGGAGAACTACAGCCAGATTTCAAGGGCAAACTATTCTCTGGTAGTCGTGGTTAACTTGCCAAGTCATTAAACAGCAATTTTCTGGTGATGTAAAATCAATAAAAGGAAAACAGTGAAATCGCACCAGCATCATTTACTGCCATGGAAAATTTCTTGCTGTCTTTCTGGTTGGAAAGGAAGATCTAAAGCCACAGGAAATGAATCACACTAGACTCTCAGTTGACTAAAGTGATTTAAGGCTGTTTGGCTGATAACAGATGAGTATGTCATCCAAACTCAAATAAGAGCTATTTAAACAGAGCTGCATAGAGATAGTGGATTAAGCCCCAAACAATAAATAAAAGATCTCAGGAAGTCTTGACTGTCCTAAGTACTACTGAAGAGTTAGTATGAGATTTTTTTATATTGTTAGGATAATTAAAGCTGCAATCTGTAACTTTTTGGGTTAAAAAAAAACAGTTTGAGCAAGTACATAACAGATCAGGGTTCAGCACAATCTCCTTACCTTACCTCAGTTTCCGATGCTGAGTTTATAATAGTGATTTATAGTTTGAGCTGCCGAGTCCGATTTCCCAGGAATGTCAGTGCGGATTCATTTGACTTCAACACACAAAGTAACCCGCAATGTTATGTTTCAAACAAAGATTGCAATAGAGAGGCGAAAGTTATGGATTTTAGATTTAAGACAATCACACTTTTTCATCTTTTTTGCCCGTTACTGAAAAAGTGACAACTGGTACAAAACACCCAATGAAACCATATCTCATTAAAACTATAAGCCTCAACCTGTCATCTGTATGTCATCTGTAAGTGGATGTGAACGCCCAAATGAACAGTATGATCTCTGAGAGAGCCAGAGGACTGTTATGTATTGTATGAACCAGATTGGTTCAATGGCCTCAATATTTGTTGCATGAATAAAGAAGTCCAGCCCGCTGATTAGATCATGTCCTTCATGAAGAAGAGAATGTGTGACTAAGTCCTTCATGTCCTCGCTTGATCATTTAAGTGCTTGATGGCAATCAGAAAAGCTGACAGAAGTATTTATGTGGTTAATGCTAGCGTGCTCCTTAACTTGGAGGCAGGGGTAAGAATATGACGTAATGCTGTTGCTGTGGCAACATCAACAGTTTAAAAACACAATGAAGCATGGCTGGAATTTTTAGATTAGCTTCAGTGCATGGCATCACTTCTTCCAGCCATCTGAACCATGCACCCTCCCACACACACAGACGTTTGTACATATTTGTGAGGACATTCATTGACAAAATAGTATCTCTACCCCTATACCTTAACCATCCCAACTAACTCCCTTAACCCTACATTTAACCTAATTGTAATCTTATCCCTGAAACCAAGTCTTAACCCTTAAAAAGCTCTTTAAAATGGTGTTAGAAAGTGAAGACCAGAAATGACCTCAATTTACTCTCTTTGTTTTCACTCTGATGATTTAGCCGGTTCCTTCGGACACGAGTTCCTTCATGTCAGCCAGTCTGTCTACAGCCATATCACTGCACACTGAGACATGTCAATCGTGCAAATGAAATTCTTCACTCCCGGAAAAAGATGTTACTGTGCCCTTGTGTACGAGGGTGTTTTGCACTATAAAGGTGTTTTAAGCCCACTATTTCTCATAAATGCAACATACCGCAATTGAAATACTGCAGCACTGCATCAGCTTCTACTCTTGAAGTTACAATTGTATGCAACATAATAAAAAACACGATATTGTGCAGATATAGCCCAAATGCAGACTGTGAAGGCAAACACAGCATACTGTGGAAGATACAGTGTATGTATATATACTGTTTAATTTATATATATATATATATATATATATATCAGCCACTACGTTAGTATTTCATTTTCTTCTTTATGCATAATGAATGAAGCCAGATTTATATATATACTATGCAAATATAAATCACACACACGTATACAAGTTATATGTAACACATATATTGTTCTTTCTTAAATGGCAAATCAAGATAAATATAAGAACAATATTAACAATTATGTTGAGGTAACTAAATTAAGACTATCTATTTTATTTATAAGACAATCTATTGTAGTTTTATCAATTTTGTTTTGCTGGTAGTGTTTTAAGGTCATTGTAGTTAATTGTCAGTATACGAGTGAATAATTCATAAATACAAATACAGCTTTGTACCCTCAAACATATATTCACTATATCATATATACAACTTAATACTCTGCACATAGGCAACATTTTCAGATAATAAAAGCTAGCGTTAAAATTTTACACATAAAAAACAACACATGTTGAATCTGTTTCCAAAAGTATTCTGAGGTTGTATATTTTCTTATGTATTCTTTGTTATTCTTAGTGTCACACAATAACAGACATAAACAATAGTGCCAAATAAAAAGGCACAGATTCTGTATAGACTATACAGTGCAAACTCACTGAGTTCATAGCATCTAAAAACAGATTGAGTTGTGTGTTAAAGAATGGTTTCTTCATTGTCCTCTATTACTGGACTGAGATGAGACTTCCTCTGTTTGGAGATGGCATCCCACAGTCGACACAGCATCCCACCTCTGAACAAACACACATGAACATACAAATTTCTTCACTGTTTGTTATTTTACATATGTGGCCTTTCGTTCATCAAATGTAAGGTTATAACATTACTTCTAACGTTATTTTAATGTTAATGAGCACTGATATCTGCAGGAATCCCTTACTTGATGCCGCAGTAGCGCAGATCATCCCTGCAGGTGAGATGGACGAGACTATCCAGGGTGAAATCATGATGAAGAAGCTTAAAGAAAGAAATTTAGAATTTGAGTTACTTGAGAAATAGAATTTTTAGTTCTTGAGAAATGTCAGTTTGACTTCAACATACTTAACATAAAAGTATATAAAGTAACTTGCAATTTTCAAAACAGAGATGGCGATTATTAAATTTCTAATAGCAAGTTCCACTCACTATTTCGATAGTTTTCTCATCCACTGGAATGTTTTTTAACCAGCGCACCATAGCATTGTTCTGGGCATTGTGGGATGGTTTATTATCTGTGGGGAAAGAATGAATATACACATTAGCTACATAACTGAATTACAGGGAAACTGACACTATAATGAAATATCATTATGTATTTGAATTTATTCACAGTGATATGCAATTATGGCAAAATAACCCATGGCAAAACGTATGGGGCTGTGTTTCTGAATCATCTGATCCACCTGACATCAGCAGAACAAAGGGCTTATGTCTATACAAACATAGTGAAAACGCAAGGCCTGAGGGTGAGGCTTAAACCTGGGAGAGGCAAGGTTGGGTAACAGTGAGAGGGAGGATGACAGAACATCTTTCCTATAACTATTAAAACCACTGCCAGAACAGAAGACATGCTGTGGCATGTGGAGCTGATGTGATTATTTGACACTCATAGATCTGTGGCCACACCTTTTTAGCACCTCAGACAAGAACTTCCTCTCATCCAGGAAGTGGTTCACAAATAATTGTAGCAATTTTGCAGTTCACTTCAGCACATGAGTGTGATGATGAGGTGGGGAAAATTTCTCAGAGAAGAGGAAAGGGAGTGACCTGTAGCCAGAGATGTAACCTTGAACTCCAGTGGGTTGATCTGCCTTTGTTTCGTCTGAAGTGACTTCCTCAGAAGTTCCTGGAATTCCTTCTCCTTTTCATTCAGCTGTATCAGCAACCTGGGACACAGCGTGAACAGTTCACAACAGCTTAGTGTGGTTCGTTGCATAACTGTTTATTTACTGCCCTCTTGTGGCAACATTTTAAACTCTGTTCAACTTTTTTTGTACTGTTTGAATGAGACAATCTATGATTTTCATACCATCAGTTTATATAGAACACAACCTGCCCAATTTTTAAAGAGTTCCTTAAGCTTATTCCTGAGTATTTATTCCAATGGATTTGGGAGAAGAATCTTTAAAAGGTTCTAATAAAAAAAACCAAACCAATTAGCTTTGAGGTTAATCACATAAATTTTAAATTGAAGTAAAACAAAAAAAACGTAAAAATTGGACTAAACTTTGTACCTAATGTCTCTAATTAAGGAATAAACTACAATGCCATAATGCATTGCAAATGACATTGCACCGATTTGTGATAAAACTAAAATGCACAAGTATAATTAAAAAAGTCTTCTGAAGCAGTTAAGGAATATATCTGATACCTCCTGGACTCAAGTCGGAGTTCGGACAGCTCCTTTGAGAGTGAGGAGTGACTGGAGTGGAGGTCACTGCCCAGATCCTTTTCGCTCTCCTGAGACTTCTCAGTGATATCTGATTCTTCATTGATCGTCACGAGAGGAATGACAGTTTTTCCAGGATCAGCCTCCTCAGGTTGCTCGGTGTCTGGAGAGCTCTCCTCGTTTTCAAACGATGACTGTAACTGAAGTTTCAGCTCTGGAAAACACAGTAATGAATCTTGTGAAACTGTATTGGAGGTGAGTGAGTAACAGAGGCTTACTTACTTTAGGGCCCATCTCTTTTCGTACCTGGGAGCAGAACTGTAATGGCATCCTGTACAGCTTGCCTCAGCAAGTTGTCCAGAGCAAACATCCAGTGAGGTTTAATCTGCTGCTTCCGTAGAACTTTCTTCACCTACAAACCCAAGAACCACATTGTCATTGTCAAATTCTGAAATTAAGATTTTTTTGCATATTTATTGTACATTTCTGTTATAAATATAAACATAAAGCAATCAAATAGTGATCAATCTTATATTAAGTGCAACAGAAAACTGTTTATTAGTTGTTCGCCTTTAGTGTTAGTTTGTTTCTCTGTAAAAAGTCAAAGCAAACTGAAAGTAAAACTCATACTGCATCCTGAAAGCTAAAGAGCGCCGCCTGCAGGCTGCTGAGAGGCACTGCAGCATTCAGCAGGGTGGAGCGCAGCTTTAAAAGGCTATTGGTCAGGTGTCTCTTATCAGGTGAGCGGATGTTCTCTCCCAGGCAGCCAATCAGCTCGCTGATGTGATCTGAGGTGATACAGTGCTCCTCCACCTGGAAGATGGGAAAAATTATAAGCACGTTTTCACACCTCAATTGAGACCTTCAAGAAACACTGCTGGTTTGGCAGCATTCCACATCAAATACTTTTTGCATGGAAAGGACACAGCAGCGTGTGTGTGTACCTGAGGCAGGGTTTCCTGAATATTTTCAATGACATGGCCGATGTACTCTGTAAGAATTCTGTGTAATGTATCCCTCCTTTCACTGTCTTTTCTAAGCATGAACAGTCCTAGATTCTCTCCAGTACTTGCCGGGCTCGTTGTCATGTCTCCTTGTGGCTCATCTGGCACTCTGCCAACAGAAAATGCATACATCATGCAGTAAATCTCGCACCCACACACGTGCAGATAGATATATCACTTCAGGTGGCAGGTGTATGCGTGACATCAGTATTTGAATCTTCAAATCTGGGTTTGGAATCACTCACGCCAAGAAACTGCTGGAGGTGGGAGGACTCGCGGTGATGTCATTTCTTGTGAGAGCAGGCGTTGTCCTCCTCAGATCAAAAGAGCTTGACAAATCACTGTGGTCGACATCTGTGATCTCCACATGCACAGCGATGGGTACGGACATGCTCCTGTGATAATCTCCTGCAATAAAATCACCAAATACACACACATTTTAATATATATGAAAGTGAGGTCATCTATATGAGAATGTAAAAGTTCTAAACTAGCAGATATATATATTTCAAGCTGCAAAGAAGAATCAGTTATTGAGCAAGTCTTTAACAAATCAGTGTTCAAAACTGTCTCCTGATCTTACCCTGATTTATAATGGTAAGCTTATATTAATAATTTATTATTTGAGCTGTCAGGTCAAATTTTCCAGGTTGTCAGTTTGGCTTCATTTGACTTCAACACATGTAAAGAAAAGTATGTAAAGTAACCTGCAATTTTATGTTTCAAACAGAGACGGCAGTAGAGAGACAAAAGTTATGGATTGCAGTTTTAAAAATCTTGCTTTTCCTGGAACAGTTCATACTAGATGGCTCTTCTAGTTTGCAGAAAAGTACAAATATTATATTTGAAATTTAAATCCTCTTTTGACGACTTTCACACTAATGCCACTAATTCCACCTAACAGTCAGTATATTGGGGTAGAAAGGTTACTAAATGGGCTTAATTTAACACACCCGTCATGATTTTCAGCGGAAATGATCACAAAGGCCTAAATACCAAGTTCTGTTGGCTCACCAGGAGGTTCTTTCAAGAAGTTCTCTGGCTGAAGTTTTGCTCTTTTCCTTGGGCTTCCCTTCAGGAAGCTGTTCTTTAGGAGCTCAGAGGCTGTGGCTCTCTTATCTGGGTTGGGTTCAAAGCAGCACATGATGAAACCTTTAGCCTCCTCTGACATGCACTCTGGAACCGTGGGGTGGATCTTAAACATGCCCACCTGCAGAGGTACAAGTGTCAGGCAAACATGATGTGATTTCTATTTCCCAGGAAAACTTCACATTTGTAGTCAATGGAATAAGTATACAATGAGCTTGAAGTGATAGCTATGACCACCCGGAATGTGACAGCGGAATGTAAATAAACCTCGCAGTTTATTTAACGTGGTTATATAACAGTTTTTATATAATGGAGAGTTTTGGTTCTGTATGCTGGTTGGTCAATAAAACATTCCAGCTGTAACAGCTATGATGTAAAACACTTCACCCAAATCAGTGTACAGCACCCAAAATGCAATGTTATGTTTGTTGCATGACAACATTCTGATATATCAGGGATATTATCTTCTAGTTTCAGAGTTTTCAACAAGTCAGGAACCAGGAACCAATGTTGTCCAGGATCCTGTCATGAGAGGGACCCCCAAAATGCAATATAATTTTGTCGAAGGCCCCAAGAATTTGGGCTCTGACTGAGGATCCCTGAAGGTACTTTAGGGGGTTCGTGGAGAAAACATATGAAATGTGTATCCCTTTAATCTTAAAGCTGCAATCCATGACGTTTACCTCTCTGTCATGGTCTCTGTTTGAAACATAAAATTTGATGAACAAAAGGTTATTAAGTCAAATGAAACCAAACTGACATTTCCCAGGAAACTGGACCTGACAGTTCAAATTATAAATCAATATTATAAGCTTACTGTTGCAAATCGGGATAAGGTTAGGGGATCATATTGAACACTGATTTGTCGTGTACTTGCTTAAAAACTGATTTACTGATTTTTGGTTATTTTTAACCTAAAAAGTTATGGATTGCAGCTTTAAAATAACATTAAAATTTGCTTAAAAAAACTACAGCACCTTGAACATGGCAGCCTGAGGACTCCCCAGTTCATGAAAGGGTGGTTTCCCTGTGGCCATTTCTATGATGGTGCAGCCCAGAGACCAGATATCTGCCGGTTTCCCGTACCCACGAGGCCCCTGGTCAATGATCTCTGGGGCCATATACTGCAGAGTGCCTGAGATCACACGAATCAGGAAGAGTTTGTAAAGCAAACACAAGTGTACATATTACATTTATTATTATTAAATTGTTAGTGGAACATTTTAAAAAGTTACAGATTAAAATTTTGAATTACGTTCTTATAAGAAATAATGTTAATCCAATGTCTAAAAAACTAGATGTTTTGAATGTTCTTAGAACATTTAAAATAACATTTGTAATGTTTTTGTTATTTAATGGAAACATTACAGAAATGTTCTTACAAACTAAAATTGTTAGCTGGGAAACTATTCACTATAGGACTCAACTTACCCGTGAAAGTCTCTGTACAAGGGTTGATTCCTGCCAATCTCTTTGAGGTGCCAAAATCTGATATCTTAAGCACACCGCTGTACGTATTTATCAAAACATTATCACCCTGGAGAATGAAAATCAATAGCATGAAATGAAATGCAAAGCTGAAATTCTGATGTCGATATATTCCTGGCATCGCAACTTATTTTTACCTTAATATCTCTGTGAACGATCTGATTATCGTGCAGATATTTCAGACCCTCTAGGATCTGTTTAGTGTAGAAGACAATGGTTGCCTCATTGTCTTTTAGAGGTCCCCACTTCGATCTTAAGAGAGATGACAAGCTGCCTGGAAAAGCAAGTCAACACATGTTTGTTTTTTACTCTTCTAGATTTACAATCCTGTAATCATTACTTACAAGGTTACATACTGTATGACCAAGTGCTAATTAAAAAAAAGTCTCACAAAGATTTTAAACTCCTAAAAGACTTTAGACTTTTCATAGTCTAAAGAAAAGCTTTCCACTACAAAGAAGCTTTTGTGAAACAGAAAGGTTCTACGAATGTTCCTTATGAAACTTTTCAAAAATGGTTCTTCTATGGCAGTGTGAAGTTTCTTTAAGAGTTTACTTTACCCCAAAATCAAAAACAAAAAGTAAAGAATATTTTTAAAACTATTAACATTTTTACACTGTCAGTGACAATTACACACATTTACCCCCAATAAAAAAAATCTTTATGGTCATAAAAATAGACTAAAACATTTTCTAATATATAAAAATATTTTATAGTATTTTAAGATTTAACATATATAAAATATAAACGTTTAAGCTTTCCACTACAAAAATAATGTTCATTTTCTTTCTTTATGATTTATTTGAACATTTGGACAACTAATTTCAAAGTGTTTATTCTCAAAAGAGATAAAGGTTTTCGAACTGCAACTATTTTTCTTTGAGTATCTCATTTTCAGGTTTGCTTTTAAAAGGGGGTGGAGTTTAGGGGATAATTCCCTGACCTGGTCTTGTGTTCAGTTCCTCTACACTCCCTGCTAGAGATCTTCCCCCACACACACAACACACCCTTCATGAGTATCAAGGATTTCTCAACCGACTTTGCAAAATCAATATTTCGTCAAAGGCAAAAAGTTAAAGATCAAGTGAGAGAACAATGACAAAGCAAACACACCTCCGGGAACCTCCTCCATGAAGATCTTGATGAAACCATCTTCACTAACTGAGCCCAGGTACTGAACGATATTCCTGTGCTTCAGCCTCTTATGTAGGGCGATCTCCTCATGGAGTGGCTGAGAGTAGCTACCAGCCAGAAGACAAAGACAAGAGACCAAGATGAGACCAAGGAGACATCATGATTGATCTGAACCACGTCAATAAGTCAATAAGTTCTGACCTCAATCACATAGACTTGATGGCATATTTGGTTAAAATGGTTCAGCACAAGGCTTGGATGACATGGAGAGATCTACAGCTGCACAATGTCCATGGGGACCATTTAAACAAGCATTACTCTTAATAAACACCAGTGGGCTCTGGGGATCTCCGAACATCACCCAAAAGATCAATGAACAAGTTCTGGATTTGTATGAAAGCAGATGAACAATGTGGCTAATGCACAGAACATATATACACACACACACACACACACACACACACACACACACACACACACACACACACACACACACACACACGTTTATAAAAATACATTTATTTTGTTAACTTTTTATATCAACATAATTGCATTTTCCTATTCCATGTGTCACTTTTTGTTTTTTGGAGTGGGGGAGCACTTAAAGGTTCAGCTTGTGTTTATTGTATGAAGCCTGAGGCATGTTGTACGAGGCATGCTTATTTTGAACATGCCATCCTTTTAGATATATCAGCACTATGAGAAAGCTGTTCATACGTGCTGTCCTTCTCTGGAATCTCTTTGATGGCGATTCGCACTTGATTGCTGATGTCTCGTCCAGCGTACACCACTCCATAGGTTCCTTTTCCCAGCACCACTTTGTCTCCATTTTCATTCTTCTCATACATGTACTGCAAGAGATGGAGAAATATAACTATAATGTATTGACATGAACTGGGATTTTTTCCAGAAACAGGTTGGTTGAAAGTCTCTCATGTCCTGATAGCAATCACAGTGGTTTAAATGTATTTATATATAAATATATCTTCTGTGGAAGGCGCGGAACCATAAAATGTTCGCCCAATCATTGAATTTGGTCCAAACGCAATGACTGGATGTCCTACTTGTTTAACTCCGCACACTATTGGAGGAGGCATGGCTTTGGAGAGTGCTCTGAAGGGAGGGCGGGATCCTAGCTTCAAAGATGGCTCCTATGCTTTAACACTGGCTTGCTATTGCTAACCTCTCTGAAACTGCCTACCCTGCCTTTAATATATATAAAACATTTTAGTGTAATGAAATAGGTTTTCATTGCTGGTGGTAATTGCTAAAGAGCAAGGTGGATGTTTTACACAATACTTATTCAAAATTGACTCACATATCTTTGAAAAGGCAAAAAAAAAAAATTACTGGCTGATGCTGATATTCTTAAGAAATCGCCAAATGTTGTCTGCTTAATCAGCATAATTAAGCAAGAATTAAAAATAACGCAATAATAAACCGTCCCTAAGTCTAAGTTTAAAGAATACTGCATTTACAGTATTTGTCAAGCACCACACATGAGTTTAGTGACATGTCAGTACTAAACTGGCAGAAAGGTCATATGACAGCATTAGGAAATAGGTTTAAAATTGGTGTACAATACTAAAGATAGTGAACAGGGAAGTAAACAGGCAGACAAAACAGACGCTTAAGATACTGCCAGTCATATAGTCTGGCAGTATCTAGTCATGTTCACAGCTGCATTTACTTATATGACACTTATATGATTATATGACACTATTTGACCATAAAACATCAAAACATTCAGAGTAAAGTTCTGAAAGGGCCATACAGCTATAGTGTTCACATATTCTGAGGCAGACAACCAACCAATGGTTTTATTTAACAGTTGTCTTTGCAAATAGAGCTGGGTGATATTTTAACATACAACATACACTTCATTTTTCAATTATGATTATTGAACCTGTACAAATTTTGAGCAGTTACAAGAGAATCAAGTTTATTTCACCTCTAAAACTCCTTCATCACTCCTGACTGGACTGGAATCTTCCACCGGAGCTTCTGTTTGAAGTAACAGAGAATTCACCAAATCACAGAACCTGAAAAATGACATACAAATAACATGAAAAGACGTGCTTCTTCTCATAATTTCTACATGATCTGCAATTACGCACCAAATTCTTCTGGCATTATGCAATCACTAATGTTTATTTCATTAGACGCAAAACGAGGCTTCTCGCCAGTGTTGTTTTTGGCAGCGTGTTCAAGCACAGTGTGTCTGTGGGTGGAGCTTAGCTCACCCTTTGCAATGAAGATCGCTGGGAAAGTACAACTGGAAGTCATCGGAATTATACAGGACGTACAGGAAACAGCTACGCTCGTCGAACTTGGAGATGCTGCAAGAGTGGAATCACAGGAGGATAGAAGATTTACTGTAATTCATTCTTTCTTCCTTGTGCTGCCACGGAAATACAATATTACAGAGAATGTGACATAGCTGAAACTCTTTCACGCTGTCTGGGATCAAACCAAACACAATTCATAAAAATGTCAATGGCAACATATTACAAAATCCTGGAAGTTTTTACTGTAGTTAACAAGTTAAAAAGTCAACGTGGAGAAAACAGCTAACATACTATGTAAAGTGTAAAACCATTATGAAACTTGTGCACGGGTTTATTTAAAAGTATCCACCTAACAGGGAACACTGGCTAATGTTCTCTAAACATTCTAGTTATTAAAAACCCTTCTGCAGTAATGTTAGTAGAACGCAAAGTTAAAAATGTTTGCATAATGTTCTTGTAACAAAGCAATATTGTAATACAGCATCTAAAAAACTGGACATTTTGAACATTTTTGTTACTTAATGGAAAGTTAAGGAAATATTCTTACAACCTAAAATTGTTAGCTGGGTAGATGGCTCTGCGTGGAAACATTATGTAATCTTACAGGTTAACCTTACTCATTATGTTTCCCAGTTTATTTATAACTAAAATGCAATGCATAAGTCTTTTGTATCAGAACATAAACTCTAAGCAAGTTGTCCACTTCCCTAAGGGCTGGAAACATGAACATAAAAGGTTTAAAAGTTCATAAAGACAATGATGTGTCAACTAGGCTAAGCAAAAAGCAAGGATGTTTCTAAAAAAGACCTATTTAGGGAAAATCTGTGGCCCGTGGCCAAAACCGAACAGCCCTAGTGGGGGCTATAAACTGCTGTGCTAACTCTGAAGCTTTTTTTACTTGGATGGAATGGAAAATTTTGGAAGAAAAGAAAAATGGAAAAAAAACATTGTGGAAATGACAGTATTCCCAAAAGCATACAGTACCTTACTCCACGAATCGCAGCTGCTGGGAAAGTCCACTCATGTAGACCTTTCTAGGAAAGCCAAATAAAGCACATTACACACCCACCATGTACACAACACGATAGTAATACATGTTACAATGTTTTTAAAGCAGCAGGTCATTCACACTGCCCTTTATTTTTCACATGAATTATTTATTAATATGAAAACTGCACCGCACAACAACACAATGTGATGAAACAGCAGCCTGTATCTGTCTGTGTGAAGATTTACCTCAAGAGGTGTAACATGTCTCAGCTGCACCGTCCGGCTGTCGTCTTCCTCACTTACACTTATTATACTGGGTTGGAAGATTTTAGTGGGTTCCAGAATCAGAACCTAAAAATATTTGGTTTATGTTCTCCACATTTTCCCAGCCTTTGCTTTAAATAGTGGTTAATGCATGTAAAAGGAATGTTTTTTGGACAGTATGGAAATGTTGTAGTGTTGGGAGACAGACACAGGAAGACTTACTGGGCAGCGTGCTGTGGAAACAGTGGGCCGGCATGCCTGTACCATCAACTCCATCCAAAAGTCCACAGTTTCCTGTATAGGATGACTCACTTCTCGAGGTTTGGCAAACTGCTTGTATATTATATACGTCTCCATAATGGATGCAACATACCTGTTGTCAGGAACAAAACATTAACGTGTTCTGTTTCATAAAGTATTATTTAAAATAGAACTGAACTTTGTTTTGACTTTATTTCGTTTTTCATTATAAGCTTTAGTTTTCTTTCCTTTATTCTTTATTTCCACTTCATTTGGAAACTTACTTGTTTAGTAAGTTTTTTCTCTTAGCTAACAACTGTTTTTGAATGTGATTTTCCATTTTAGTCATCGTTTTCATTAACAAATAGCCTTTATTTTAAAACAAAAAAGAATCAGAGGTGACAACCAAATTATTAATTTCCTTTACTCACCACATTGGCGCTTTGAGTCTGTACAGTTTCTCTGAAGCTTCTATGACCTTTTTATGCTCATTGGCCAAGATTCCAGCCCCCAAATAAAAACCCACATCCCAGTAATCTTGCATCTTTTCCAGACTGCCCTTCCTGCCCAGCAGGCTACTAAGGGTTACACCTGCACCGGGAACAAACAAAACTCAACAAACAGCAATCCTTTCAGCTAACCAGAAATGTTCTCAGAACGCTGGATAACGCTCTCTGAAAGTTTTTTCAAAGTTATCAAAAACCTTCTTGCAGTAACGCAAGTAAAATGAATGTTTTGAATGCTCCTAGAACATTTAAAATAACATTTTTAACGCTTTTGTTACTTAACGGAAATGTTAGGGAAATGTTCTTACAACCCAACTGGACTGAAATAAACAGCATCCAGTCAAACACTCTTAATGTAAAGCATGTGACAGGACAATTTCTATAGACAGAAAATAACTCATAACAACACCTGTTTATCCACCATAAACTACCATTTTCTCACAATCCCTCTACATTTACGTGTTATCATGCCTGGAGCATTTAAATTGTATAAGTAGGCCACTAAATATTAGTTTCTATATACTAACTTGTAATGCAAAACCAATCGTATGCTCACAAAGCATTATCTGATGGGAGGAGCAGACCATACATGGTGATCTCATTGTTTAAGACACAAACAATGAAGCTAAATGAAGGACACACAAACAAACCTATTTTACGCAGTTCAATAGAGGTGTTGAATTCATGCCCGTTGGCCATTAACAACACAATATTATTGATTCCAGAGTGCAGAGTGGGTTCAATTGCAAAGGCTTTGCCATACCTACAGAGAAACATGAGGGTAGAATCATAACACAGCACTGTTTAGAATTACCACAAATAACACACAAATACCAGATCACGACTGGATCACTGCTTAAACCAGAGCACCAAAAAATTAATCAGTATTTCAATCTTGTTTTACAGTAAAAAAACCGAAACATCCTAAAACAACATTCATTTAGCAGAGAATTTTAATATATTATTGGAACATTGCAAAAAAAAAACATATCGCAATATGCACATCACAATGGTTTGCAGTAACTAAATGAGTGTAATACTTCAGAAAATTGTGTATTTGTGCAGGAGTGCATGCGCATGCTCTGATGCATGCAAAACAAGCAACAGTAAAACATTACTGTTTACTTTCAGAAGTTGTTGCAATGGGTTTTTTTTTCCGGAGAGAATGTGAAACATGCTGGTTATATAATTTTCAGTTTTGAAATATATTTTAATATAAATAGATTTCACAAACTAAAGCGCTATCATATTGCATATCGCATTATTTAGCAAGTTATCGCATATCGCATTTTCTACAATATCAAGCAGCCTTTTAACAGAGAAGCAACATTTTATAAGATGTTCAGTGTACTGGAGCTCTGGATTTAGTTTAACTTCTTTGAGACATCTAATCAAAGCACCATATAATAAAGCAGATGTTTATCAGCGAATGAAGGAGACTCACCAGTAACATGCTCGGTCTCTGCTGTCTGTATCTTTGAAGCCTGAACTCAAGAACATGTCCTTGTAGATGCGGCCGCACAGGCAGTACACATCTGAGGCCACCGTGCCCCCTGATTCCACTATGGGTAAGATGAGCTTCAAAGCTTTGCTGCGGTCGCCAGGTTGATTCCTCCTTTAATTATATTTTAAAATAAATCAATATATTTTATTAATATAGCACCTTTGAAATGGGTTTCACAAAGTGCTTTATAGAAAGTGCTTTTGTACGTAAACCTTGAAGTTCACATGTACATATGGAGTGACATACAAATAATTAATTCTTCAAATAATTAGGAATAAAGTAAGAGCGCGCAAAGAGAATAAATAATAAAATAAAATACGTAAAATGCATAAACAGAGTAATAAAACAATAATGTAAGAAACAAAAAGGAAAATAGTGGACTTAAATAGTTGGAATTAAGTACGTTTATGTGAATAAACGCAAGTTTAACGTGTATTGCACTGTTTTCGAAACAACAACGCTCACCTGTTCAATGCAAATATATACTGAAACTTGATGTTCTGATGTGATGTCACCATGCACATGGGCAAATTATTCAACGTCTCCACCAGATTTATGATGGAATCATAATCCTTGAATCAGACAGGGAGAGAGAGTTACATTTCAATAAATTATTCACATGTTTGGCTGAAACCTCTAATAATTCACAACCTTTGAGCCTTGCTATTTAGCCTGCTAATATTTCTATACATACTAAGTATGTATCACACATTTTTTTATCTGTAATATAGATAACCTTACATAGCACAGCATGAAAATCTTCAATAATAGGAAACAATGCTAAACCATTTACTGCATATCAAAGCTGGCGGGGCTGCATTTCTACAACTCATTAATAAATAAACAGATCGAGGTGTGGATATCACAGCGGCCATTAATACATTCACACAAAGGAGCACTGACAGAAGTATGTAGGCATTGAAAAGTATTATAATGGAGCCCTTATTAGAACGTAATGTGAGAAGCTAAACAAGTCGTTCACCAGATAAATACCCAGCTTCCCAGCTAAGAGTTTATGATGCAAGTACATTTACCTAACTTTTCTTTTAAGTAACGACAACATTAAAAATGTTATTTTTTTAAGTTCTAGGAATGTTCAAAACGTCCAATTTGTTAGATGTTGTATTAACGTTATTGCGTGGTTATAAGAGTGTTATTCAAGCTTTTCTGTTAAATTCTGTAACGTTTTTTAAAACACTTCACTACCTTTAAGTATAGCGATTTCGAGATGTGTAAATTCACTGTGTAATGTGTAAATTTACATTATAAATGTAATTTATGCAAACTTTATAATGAACTTTATAAAAACATTATAAAGTTCTATCAGCATTACTGTAACAACATTTGTGAGTTCCGTGTTAGCTGGGTACACGTTTAGTTTAGTACACATGTAGTGTACTAAACTTTACACAAACACATACACTTTAGTTTATACACATGTAGCTCCTCACCGGAATGTCTCTGTATGACAACAGAAGGCTCATAACGATGTCTGGACTCAGAAGCTCCACCGAGTCCAAGCGCTTCTGGATCCGACCCAGCTCCTGACTCAATGCCTGTCCTGTGAAGTGTTCTCGGGCCAGACGGATCTCTCTGCGGATCGCTTCATGCAGGTATTCGCTACAGGTAAGAGCGTGTTTGATTTTAATTTAGACAGTATGAAGTGACATACAGTCATTGATAAGGCTTTACCGCAGCTCAACGGGTAGAGCACGGGTTTGAATCACACTATAAGCTGTTTTAGATTCAAGTGTTCACCAAATAAATGTAAATGAATTCAATGGAAATAACATGAGGGTGAGTACATTCGGACAAACCTTTTATTTTGCATGACCTATTCCTTTACAGTAAACACACAGATTTGACTTCAGTTCATTTCAAGATCTGGTAAATTCTGGAAGGCTCAATCCTGGGTCAGTTTTGTATTCAAATAAACAGCGAAAGCACTAAATTACACACTCACCTAGAATGAATGTGAACACTTTCCAACAGTTTGACCAGTCGCTCCACCAGAGGTGTGAGCAAACATTCAAGTTTAAAGCTGGAATGTAGGAAATCTGTGATTCCCCTCATCAGTGTGGCATCACAGGCAAACACTTTACCCTGCGGTGACACCATGTAGGGGATGAAAGTGTAGCTCCCACATTGTTCCTGTTATAAATACAGAAGACCAAACAAACACATCAACTCACTTTTTCAACCATATTCTTCATATAGGGGAAACCTGAGCTAGGTGTCACATGGGGAAGTTGCTGTCTCTCAAGAACGGTTTTAAGTCAAAATACGAATACACAAATATTGTCACAAAAGGTCAGTCAGTGTGTGTTCAATGAGCTGTATTGTTTCCCAGGCAATAAGGGAAATATAGTTTCCATCCCATAGTTTTTATTAGCTCGGACTTGTTAGGTTTGTGGCTAGACAGAAATGAAACAAAACTACCCATAGACATTTACGGGAATAAAAATCCATAAAACAACTACTGCCTGGTATTCCCTGGCTCAACACAGCAAACATCCAGTGTGTGTTAGGGAAAACCAGAAAATGAATCCCAAGCAAATGAACTTTATGCATTTTAAACTCCATTTCTATTTGCCATTTCTCCGATGCACTTTGTCGGATGTCTGAAAATAAAGGAAAATAGAAGTAAAATCAAAGGATGTCTGAAACTGTCACACCTTCACAACCTGAAGATCGTCTTCTTGTTTATTACAGTACAAGATGACATTGTTGGTCATGCTGAAACTTTCCCTCACACCGAGGTGATAAAACAGCGACGGCTGACAGATGCAATGGCTCATCTCCACCACGGCGACATCTGAAACACAGAGTTTATCGTACACATGCACTTTTGCAAAACAAACATATTTCTGAAGGTCTCAATGGTTTGCGTGTCTGAACTCGCCTGCGTTGTAGAAAGCGTCCAGGATCTCGGGGTTGCCCAACGCGATGCGCTCAAACGAGACGCTCTTCAGCACGGCGTGCGCGTCTGCGCAGGCTTCCTTAAGACAAGTCAGCGAAAGGTTTTCCTCCGTCTGAGGCATGGACCCGTCCTCCAGGGCGATATACATCGCGGATAACGCCCTGGTCCGACTCCTGGGGGATACGACGCCTTTATTGGCGCCGCCGATTTCGAGAGCCAGCGGGTCCTGCCATAAACTTCCAGCCGAAACTCGGACGGGGTCCTTTCGTTTAGTTTCGTGCAGGCTCATGCGCCTGCGCTCGGTCGTATACATGGCGTATGTTAAAGAAGAGTCCCGCTTATTACAAACTCATTATCCGATCGCTTGCTTTGGACATGCCTTCACTATGGCGTTAAAACACTCCCCGTGTTTTTTTCAGGTAAGACTGAGAGGAGGATCCGCCCTCTCTCTCTCTCTCTCTCTCTCTCTCTCTCTCTCTCAGCTGTGAGACCTCTGCCTGTGACGAGTACGCAACTGCAATCGTTGTTCACTTGCTCATACATCCACCTCTGTAAGATTTATTAACAAACGAATTCAATGCAAAAAAAAAAAGTAAAAGTGCGAATAAAATATATGAATACAAACGTGGGTTTTGCCTGCCTGCTGCCTTGTCACGGTTACGCCGTTGCGAGAGCAACAGGACAATGGGATCGACTCGTTGCGGGCTTACGTACAGACAGTGTGGAAGACAAACAAACACGAGAATAAGAGATAAACTTGTTGTTGACTACTTGGCTCCCTTGTTAGGGGTCTTTATCGTCCCTAGCAGTCGCGCGCGGCACCTCCCCTCTCCACGCGCTGACACACACACACACACACACACACACTACACGCGCACTTAAAACATGGCGGATAAACACTAAAGCGTAACATTTGAGATATTACACTAAAACCTTCCCGCACAAGGTAAACGATCCCCATTCGTACCCGTCGCGTAGCACTTACGGCATCACTCGATAACTTTAGTCGGGATGCGTTTGAGGGAAAACGCACCCAAAGTGACTCAGTGTCGCCGTGGGTTAGCATCATGCTAATGCTTTCTGTAAAGGCACTGGAGGTACAGTTTTGCCTGAGATAAGAGTGAGAGAAATAAACGTGCGGCCGTCTGTGAGTCTGAACCGATGGCGATATATAAATAAAAAATGAATTTTACGCGTAAGACAAACACACGCGCCGTGGCTAGTAGCATAGCAACGTACGTGTTACGGCTCGTACCGTACGGCGCTCAAAAGTTTCTCATTTGAAGTTGTGAAAGGCACACGAAACGCACAAAAGAAGAAAGATGAGATTATTTTGGCGTTGAGGAGCTGCGGTCGAACCACACTGTCACTTTTGGAGAGGGAGGGACTGTGCGTTTGGCGCTCAAAGGCGCTCTGCTTTTGAACTGGGATTGGAAAACTGGGAGTCAGGGAGCCATCTTCCAACGCAGCTGTGTGGTTTTAAGGTATACGTGTGGACGCATTTCGTTTTTTTAGTGGTTTATTCTGCATTTGTTCATTTTACGTGTACGGAAACTGAAGCGATCGGACGCGCGGTAACGAAACGATTCGCTGTTTGTTGCATACAAGCGCGTCCCCGCGGGACAGCGCGTGGCTTAACGGGATCTTGGGATTTGTATTTGATCTTCATTTGGTTGCCATTATTACCTCGTTTATGTGCTCTGGTTTAATACGAAGGGCTTTCAGTGTATACAAATGAGTCGTTTTAAGCGCCCCACTCGTGTAGTTTGTGCTGTTTATCATTTTACATTGACCTCTTGGGTCAATTGCTGCACTAAGTGTCTGACCCAATGACCCCCTCGGTCAGTCTGGGCAATCAAATGGAAAATAATTAATTTTAAGCAGGAAAAATGACCTCTTTTCCCCTTTAAGTAGATCTGTTCTAGCACGGGGTACACAGGGTTACGTCCTCCAGGGAATAATGCTGGCACCAACTCATCATGGTTAACGGTTTAGCAGTGACAGCTGACCAGTACGCCCATTTTCTGCCCGAGAGACAGACAGTACACATTACACCACTGGTAACAACACGTATTCATATAAGAAACTGGATCTGACTCTTGATTTTGTGGTTTTCTTTTATAGAGTTTGGGGAAAAGGTGGACCATGAAGAAACCTGTAACACAGAAAGGTAAGATCTTTTTGCATTATAAGTGTTAGGGGGTGTTTTTGACTTATTTTGGGATTATAATGGATGTGGTAATATGTGATTTCAATGTGTTTCTTTCTGCTTCTAGCTGTAGAGTGGAAAGATGGCCGGAGAATCAAGCACGCTCGCAGTGGTCGCCCGTCTCGCGTGCCCTCACAATACCAAGGTAGCAACTCACTGGTTTGGATTCGTTTTTACTGCTTTGTGTCCAATACCTCCACTGTTAATTATTAAGTAAATATCTTAAATAGAAGTATAAAATATCTTCTATTCGGGTACCTTAATTTTAAAAGAAATTCTGTTTTTGAGTAAATTAGCAAGGCTGTGTCCCAGCGTGATGCCTTAAAGGGACAGTTCATCCCAAAATATTGTTTTCATCATTTTAAGGAACGTAATAGAAGATATTTTGAACTATGTTGGTTGCCAAACAACACTGGAACCAATTAATTCTATTGTATGGTTCCCAAACCACTGAGACCTTTTTCAAAATGTGTTCTTTTGTGTTCCACGGAAGAAAAAGTCAAATAAGTTTGGAATGACTTGAGGTTGAGTACATGATAGAAATGTTTATTGTTTTTGGGTGAAGATTTGTATGACGGAAGAGGTCAAAGTTTTGAAGAGCAACTTGTTGCTGACGTATTTGTCTTTATTTTTAAGGGCATTTCAGCTGGGAGAAGTACCTGAAAGAGACCGGCGCGGTCGCTGCACCTGCTCACTGCTTCAGACAGGTGAGCCTTTTCATGCATACATGCTGCAGAGGAATGCTGCTTATTAATTTATTAACCAATTATAAATCTTCTGTCTAAATTAATACCAAAAAAAGAAATCGAAACTTAATCTAGAAGTGACCTCCACCCTTTATCCAGGGCACCACCCCTCCTGTGAATGAGTTTAAGGCTGGTATGAAGCTGGAAGCACAGGATCCCAGAAACACTACATCCACCTGCATCGCCACTGTGGTGAGCCTGACGGGATCTCGTCTCCGCCTGCGACTGGATGGCAGCGACAACAAGAATGACTTTTGGCGCCTTGTGGACTCCTCAGAAATCCAGCCCATTGGGAATTGTGAGAAGAACGGAGGCATGTTGCAGCCACCACTCGGTAAGAAAGACACAATACTTACTAAACTTTGTGTTATTTATTTATTAATAAGACCATTGCATTTTGTCTAGTATGCTTTTGGATGCTGTTCATTTTAAGAGACTTAAAACCTTCATTTTCTCACGGAAAATTAAGCACACAAATTTAAATGCAAAAGTGTTTGTCTAAAATAGTACGAAGTCTGTTTGGCAGTTTTGGTCACTAAACTGTCCTCTAGGTGTCACCATCTTTTGGTTTAATATTTAGCTTGGAATTCTACTCTGTATGAAGTGTCTCCAACAATTAGGCTTATGTATGATAACATTCACAGTAATGACAGATAAAGACCATCTTATGATTTCATATACTTAAGCACAAAATGGTTTGTCGAAGTTCTGTTCCATCTTTCATCCATACTTAAATTTAATCAACAACCAAACATACTTTAGATTGATAAATGAATGTTGTTCTGTAGGGTTTCGTCTGAATGCGTCGTCATGGCCCATGTTCTTATTAAAAACACTCAATGGAGCAGAAATGGCCCCAGCTCGAATCTTTCACAAGGTATCTTTAAGACGCAGCAAACACAAACACACACACACGTCTTGGCTAGGTTGTCTTAATAGTTTTACTTCAGAGTTTCACAGTTTTTATATGTCTGAGTCATTTGAAGGGATAGTTAACCCAAAATGACAATTTTTCATTTACTCACCCTCACTCACTTTTATTTCATCTGTGAAGTGCAAATGAAGATATTTTGAGATGTCTGTTGGTGTCCATACAGTGGAAGTCAATGGGTTCCACTGTTGCTTGATGACCATCGTACTTTAAAATATCTTCTGTTGTGATATCTTGTTTTTGTAGTTCTTTTTGGGTGAACTATCGCTTTAACTCAGAAAGAAGCAAAAACCTGCACACTTTCTTCTGGTTTGTAAACATCTCTTTCTCTCATTGTTTCACTTTTTCTCTCACTCTTTCTGGTCCCCTAGCAGGAGCCTCCGGCCCCAGAGCAGAACTATTTTCAGGTGGGGATGAAGCTGGAAGCAGTGGACAGGAAGAACCCTCACTTCATCTGTCCTGCCACGGTGGGCGCGCTGAGGGGCGTGGAGGTGCTGGTCACCTTCGACGGCTGGCGGGGGGCTTTCGATTACTACTGCCGGTACGACTCCAGAGACATCTTCCCCGTGGGCTGGTGCGAGCTTACTGGAGACAACCTTCAGCCACCGGGCACTAAAGGTGTGAATCACTCCCAATAAATTCAGATTCAAATTTACATTAGGGCTGCGTATTGCGACCAATTTGGTAATTCGATTCAATTTTTATTTATTATGGTTTAGATTCGACTCAATATCTATTAGCTATTAATACTTTATTAAAAAATTTATTATTGCAGACATGGAATCCATATTTCAATATAAATGCTCTAAACTGAAACCCTCTTACTAGCTATATTTATATATTAACAATAGGCAATGAGAGGCGAAGTACAGATAATATTCACTTCCTTTCAAGTAAAGTATGCACTTTAAGAATCAACTCAGGGATTTCCCAGTGATTGATATTGAATATATATGAAGTTATTGTTTCGTTAAATTGAAGACCGAACCTGTAGTTTTTAACTTTTTTTAAATTTACATTAGCATTCTGGCACACAGTCAGAGGAAGATGCACAGCTTTATAAAGACAGCAGACAGGGAGATTTATGCAGTCTCGCTCCCACAACAAACAGATTCTAGAGGTTTCTGTACACAAGTGTCAGCTGCACAGAAGTTTGCAAGTAGTGCAGGGTAATGTGTAGAAATGTGAAATGTACAAAACATGAGCTTAATTTGGAGGTAAATGCAATATCTTACATGCAAATGTGAATAGACACAAGAAAAGCCTGGGTACAGAAACATACAGAGGTTAATACCAAAGAACTTAAGGCTAGAATTTAATACATTTTACGTTTGATGTGTTTATCCAAAGTGCATTTAAGCTATTCATTTGATCAGTATGTGTGTTCCCTGGGATTCGAACCCAGAACCTTTTGCTCCGCTAACACAGTGTTCTACCAGTTGAGCTACAGGAGAACAATATAGAGCAAATAAATGATAGAGGGAAACTAAGGGAAAACAAACCGTTTTTCACAGTTTTGATTTTCAAGAGGATGGCATCCACCCAGCTGGCACTGCTACAAACCTCATGCCCATAGCTGGCCCCTTGTAGAAGAAATGATTTGGGTGGGATGAGACAAGAGGTTTATAGAGATGACGTGAGGGTAGAGAGTTTCTCAGAAGAGACTTTTCAGACCTGTATCAAGACGCTGTAGAGCACTAAAACTTCATAGCTAGTTGGGGTAAGTTCTTATGCTGTTTTGTTTGTTTGTTAATTAATGTTTGCTGCAGAATTCTGTTTAAACCATCAGACTGATTTAAACCATTAACTTGACAGCATTTCAGTAAAAGGAATTTGTTCGTGAATCAGATTCTGTTTGTTTATAAGTGCAGTTAGTGAAGACCATGCAATCGAAATGTGTTTTGCGGTACGTGAACTGTTTATGCATAAAGGACTTTCAGCGTTAACAACACAGGACAACCATCTCAGGGTATCTTGTCACTATCAGCAAACTTAACAAAGCTTCAGAGAGCGCATTGAAACTTAGGGGCAGGAAGGAAGTGATTTGAATGAGAGAGTAAGACGCCACAAATTGACACACACGGCAAGATCAGGAACAGAGCCTCTTTTCAGTGAGGTAGTGTAGTGTTCACTCCTCATCTAGTTGGATGTCTGCAAACTGCAATCCTGGCCTCTTTAACAGGTCTGTAGAACTCATACTTTGAGGTTGGTGCATGTTTGAGCTCCTGAAGGTTTTGGTCGAGTTTAATTTGTTTCTAGTGTTGTTGTGCGTACTATGTTTTCGAATCTAATCTCATTTTAGCCCAAAACACTGATAAAGGTTCTGTGCTGTTAAAGTGTTTAAATGTCTCTATGTCGATTTTGCTTCTCTGTTCTTCAAAATGTCTTTTTCCCTCTTTAATTCTATCGCTTCATCTTTTCGTGTTGTGCCCCCTCTCTTTCTCTCTATCTTTCTTTTATCTCCGTAGCACTTTAAAGGCCACCGGCATCAAAAATGTGTAACACAACTCGTCTCTTTGTTAAGATAGCTCAAAGAAAAATGGGTCAGCAGAGCTCTGCACACAAAGCTTCTCTCTTTGTCTTCTGCTCTGATGTTTGTTGCTACTAGTTGTGGTATGTCGTCTAAATTGGTCGGCATTTTACTTAAAGTACTGAACTGGTGATACTTCCTGTTCGCGATCACATGTCAGCTCTTACATTGATCATTCATTTTCTACCTTTTGCAGTCGGGTTACCAAAGGCTTTAGGTGCACTTGGTGCCCTGCCGGATGGTAGCGTAGAGGGGACAAGCATGCCCCCTACACCAGGCAGACCGCCACCCCCTAAAAAACGTAAGCCTGGCCGCAAGAAAACCAAACTATCTGGGCCATGGGGTCAAAAAGGAACAATTGGTTCCCAGGCTAGCCAGCCTGGAAGAGAACTGGAAACGATTAAAATCCCCAAGAAGCGAGGGCCCAAACCAGGAAGCAAGGTATACTGGTGTCTAAGGTCTAGTTCTTTTCGTGTCCATTTGGTACTGAATTACTGGTCTTTTTGACCTCCTTAATAGGGTACTACACAATTTTAGGGAGGGGTGCAAAAGTGTTCACTTTGACTTTGTCATCCTGTGACTTTGTCGTCTTTTAGATGGGCTGGGCCAAGAGGACGGCGTGGCTAGAAGGTGCAATTGCAGGTCCAGGTAGACCCAGAGGCAGACTTCCAGCCAATTGGGCCCAGAAAGTACAGCAGAACCAGACTGAACCTATTAAGATTCCAAAAAAGAGAGGTCCCAAACCAGGCAGCAAGGTGGGGTTCTTGCAACTTTAGCAGAGTAAAAAATGGAACATGTTGGAATCCCAAATAACTATGATTCAGTGATGGAGGGGTATTTACAAAAATGTCTTTATTTTGCATACAGAGAAAGCCTCGATTGATGCCCAACCCCATGCCAACCTCCCCAAGCTGTAGCACGCCAGAACCAGACACCAGCTCAGTTCCGCTTGATAATGCCACCATACCGAGCGCTGCCCTACAGGCACCTACAGGTACTGCAAGAGTCTTAATCTGATACCAAATGTATTTATTTTTCCACAATTTATGACCAGTCCAAACCTCATCCCTAACACAAAGTTATAAAGCGTTTATTAACTAGCCATCTTTTGATATGTTGCAATTCAACATATTGCACTAAAAACAAGTGCTGTAGTGTTTTCCCTAACTTTCCATTATTTATCTGTCTCAGTATGCGTTTACCTGAATAAGTATGGGAAAGTGGGTCCCCACCTGGACATGCGGCGAATCCAGTCTCTGCCGGACCACTTTGGGCCAGGCCGAGCATCCTCGGTGCTGCAGCAGTGCGTTCAGGCCTGTGTTGACTGTGCTCATAACCAGAGCATAGTCTTCTCCTGCCTCAAACCAGGCCATGGAGGAGAACTCATATCAGGTCAGCATGCACAATATGCTTTCATTTTCATTATAATCACTGCATGGTGTACCAAAGACCATTGCAATTAAGACTGTTCTAGCCATATTCATTTTTATTATGATTAATGGGGGAGGGGATGTTGTCATTTTAAAGAGTTTCTTTTGGACCAAAATTTGTTAAAGAGATGGTTCACCCAAAAATGAACATTTTCCGTCAGTAATCTGCGAACTGGCCACTTGACCCCTGACTTTTACTCACTCGACTCCACAGCGTACTTCGAGCAGCAGCATCACACTCTGACGCTGCCGGCAGTGAACAGCGTGACATACGTGCTGCGCTTTCTGGAGAAACTCTGTCACAATCTGCAGTGTGACCCGTTGTTTGGCAGTCAGCCCGTCCCTCTGGGAGGAGTTCACTATGACAGCAGAACTTACACAGGTCAGCGCTCATGCATGCAAACGCTCATCCTGCTGTCTCTAACTTCTGGGGCTTTTTGAGGTTGTGTAGTCCATCGACGTTTGCCATTGGTGATTATAAAGAAGAGGGTCTTGTGTATGTTATAGACAGGAAAAACTTCACAGAAAATGTAAGTTCCGGACCCGGTCGAGGAACTAAGAGGTTCCTCCAGCATGACACCTACGGCGACAATCCTATACCACACAAAGTAGCCAAAAGCCACCGACTCTCCTCAGAAGGTATTTTGCACCATTGCACCGTTAAACTAGCATTCAACAGCATTGAATGATCGCAATTTATGGCTTTACTTTAAAGTTTACTTGAAATGCTAAATAAAGGGGTCTGTATTCAATCAGAGCCTTTTCTGATGGAGAATGGGGTCGGCAGCTCAAACGTCTTGGAGAAAACACATTTGTCTCCTGGACACATGCGTCCGCTGTCTCAGAGCAGCAGCTCACCGGGGCAACTGCATCGTCTGGGCTCAACAGGTGTGTGTACACACACACACACACACACATGCATGTCAGGTTTCTGTGCTTTGTGGGGACTTTTCATAGACATAATGACTTTTATGCTGTACAATATGCTTTATGCTTTTCCCTAACCCTTAACATACCCCTAAACTAAACCCTCACAGAAACCTTTTTGCATTTTTATATTTTAAAATAAGCATCATTTAGTATGATTAATAATCAATTTCTCTTATGGCGACCGCTGGATGGTGTGTGTGGACCACAGTGTAGGTGTGTGTGACTTTTACCATCCTTGTTGGGACATTAGGTCCCCACAATGATAGAAAAACAAGAACAAGCACGCTCACTGTAACCAAATGTAGTTACACATCACACGGTCCAAAAGACCTCTTATATTTAATCGTAATGGCTAAGAATTTATCTTTGTAGTACCTTTTTCAATGACTGAAAGTATGTGCATTACTTTTGAGCCTCATATAACACAATAAAAAACAAATAATGTCATCAATATCACCGCTCAGGGTCCGAGCGTTTCCTGAGCTCGAGAGAAAGCCCGCGACCCAGCGCACAGGATCCCAACCTGTGGACGGTAGAGGACGTCATGCAGTTCATCAGAGACATCGACCCTCAGCTTGGACCACACGCAGACCTCTTCCGCAAACATGTATGTGATCCATAAGAACCCCCAACATCATGTGAAATTCATTTTTGGACAGTCAGAGAATTGCAAATGGCTGATCTTTAAGTTTGAGTCTCAAGCCTCAAAGTTTTTGCATCCCAGATCTGCAGTGTGACTTCTCATACAACTCCAACCTAATAAAAAGTCAAAAGTAGTACAGTAATTGAAAGGCTGTGACTGTGAGAGAGAGAGGAGAGATATACCAAAAATAGTTTGTCTATATGCTAGTTTGTCCACTAGCTTGTCTATACAGTATGCCTAAACATAAATATAACAAATGTATTGCTAATCAGGACCCTTTACATTATGATCATACATTTAAAATTACCTGAAGTTTCCTCTGGAAAAAAGCAAAAATTGGCAGGGGGGTTTGTGTGGTACTGTTTCTGCAGCAGAAAATTAATTCATGCTGGACTTTAAACGTTTCTTGTTTGGGTGGTGCTCTTTTGTTGCAGGAAATTGATGGCAAAGCTCTGCTTCTGCTCCGCAGTGATGTCATGATGAAATACATGGGGCTGAAGTTGGGTCCCGCCCTCAAACTCACCTTCCATATTGATAGACTGAAACAGGGCCGTTAAGGGTGCTTGAATCAGTTTAACCCTTGAACTCTACCCCTTCCAAGCACATTTCAAGATACACGGCATGCTGGGATACGTACATCCCCTAGCAGTACTGTAGCAGGTGTTGGCAAGCTTACAAGCTCCGCCCACATTTCTTTTCCTCCCTTCATATGGTACATCTTTCTTCTGGTTTCTTGTTTTTGTTCTGTCGTTAAATAATTGTAGCACTCTTGTGCCCAGTTTTTATAAAAAGTATTCTTACGGTTGTTTTTACGTTATATTCACGGTTGTGTTAGTTTTGGAACATGTGTCTCTCATGTTTGTGGCCTTGCCAAGGACTGGACTGTATATAGGCCATTTTTAGGCCTCAGTTTTTATGACGTACGTTTAATTGTATATTTTTTAGCCAACATCAATAAGGGCGTTTTTATGGCTTTTTATATGGAACTAATTTTCTTCAGTTAACTCCAACACTAGATCAAGCCGGTAACCACACCGGACTGACACCTCATCCACTGACCATTATTCATCCGACATACTTTATACCCATAATGCATTTAAGATGCCATCACACTAGACTTTGTGCATATGATTTAATTTTCAAAGCAGGATAGGCAGATTTTTTTTTCCCGGAAACATTTTTGTTATTCTGTTTGGAAGTCTCTTCACATCCTGATAGCAATCACTAAGTGGTTTAAATATCTTTATATGATTATATATCTTCTTTGGAAGCGTAGGACCATAAAATGTTTGTCCAATCATTGTATTTGGGTCGAACGCAATGGTAGCGCAACATCCTTGTTGCCTGGCAAACTGTATGCGTTAATGTGTTGGAGGAGACGTGGCTTTGGAAAGCACTCTGAAGGGAGGGCGGAATCGGTTTTCCAAACTTGCCTACCCTACCTTTAAGCCTCACAACAAATGAGTAATAGTATATGCTGTCATATTCTAAGGTTGTTTTAATAAATTCTATTTAACTAATAATATTTTAAAATATATTATCTAATCCACTTTTTATGTAGCTAAGTAAGTTTTCCTTGTATGGAGCCAAGAGCTCAATCTGTGACGTTTTGATCCTTGTTTGGTTTGTCATGCAAATTTGCAGGTAAGACTTTGGTACACTGAGCCAAAGGAAACTTTTCTCGCTTGGCTCTCACACCTTCATATACGTGTGAATGAAACAAAGTCTAGTGTGAATGCACATTTCCTGTGAATAAACGCTTTCTGCATTTTATATCATGTTGATGTTTACATTGTCCTTATTGTTTGTACTTTTGATGTCTTTATACAATATGGTAGAGTACCTGCATTGAGAGCGTTATAATCGGTAATTTTTTTAAAAATAAAAAATATGAAGCCTTATGTAGCTCAACTGCAGTTCGTTTTAGATTTCTGTTTATGAAGTCGATTTTACAATGGTTCTGGTTTTCCTTAATACCTTTATCAGTCACCAGGGGGAAGCACAACCTTTCTATCGCTTGTCTTGTACGTTTATGCCCAAAAGGACATGGACCCTAGGTCTCCTGTAGATAAAACTCAGTTTAATACTACTAAGGTGACTTAGTAGTAGCTTCATGTGAGAGTAGACACATGAAACTACAGTTCAAACACAGCTGAACCTTGTGCACAGCAGGTTTTCTCAGTAAATTATTATTTGTGTTGTCACGTAAAGTATTACAAGTTCCACACCACAGTAAAGGTGTGTAGTCTTGGGAGACAAGAATTGTTTTTTGGCCGTTTTAACTGACTGTCATGAGTGCACATATTGAGCAGAGCGGGGGGATGTAACGTACTGTAAATCTTACCACATTCTCAAAAAACAGGAAGGAGCCTTTGAGGGTGCAACACGGCCAAATCCTTCAGTCACAGTGAGTATGTGTTTACACGATATGCCAATACAGTGCGATTAACAGAGTCATGTGACTTTTAAAACACCTCCGTAGTTTGTAATGTGGAAAACCCCTCTCCATTATACAGGCTGAACCAACTTGTTACAGATACGTTTTTGAGTCTCTGTGTGCTCTCTGCATTCATACAACCTGTACAGATGTTAGTCAGAAAAAATCTTTCACATCAGACCCTTTTTGCAGGGAAGATTTTGTTGTACCCTAATCAAACATGCAGGAGCGTTCCCTACCTAAAACTGCTTTTGGTCATGTTGGGCAATCTAGATTTAAACTGTCATTAAGATATCATTTTAATCACAATATGAAATTAAAACTTGGAGTTTAGCTATAATCAAACAATGCACCATGTGTTTTTAAAATGTTACATGATCTGTTGTTGAGAATCTGTTGTTTTTTTTGGAGTATCTTCAACAACGTTTTGGGTTCACTCAAGTGAAGCTCTTTTGACAGCTGTTTATTGTCAAAGAAACAAATTTTGACATCCCACAGTTTCACAAGAAAACAAACACTGTATGTATCGTGACTTTCAAAGCTTTATTAAACAGAAATGCTGATTTTTATTTTACTTTAGCTGTAAAGTTACCTAAACCTTTTTTTAGCAGTGGGAATCTTTTCTAAATGAACCTCTGGTTATGAGTTAGCAGTGTAGTTCCTGTGGGTGGAGTTTGTTTCAAATAAACAGTCCGTTGCGGATAGTTAAATCATATCTCTCGGGATCATACGAAAGTCATGACGAGTTGAAAGATTAGATTAGAATTTTGTGATTCCATTCCATTCGTCTCATGTTAAAATGTATCTTTTTTTTTATCTTGTGGTTGTAGTCTTCTTTAGAAGCAGCATTTCTGTAAACACAGTTTTGATTAGTTTTTAGAAACAATTTCCTGTTATGGATCTCAGCTTATTATTGAAGCCAGCGAGTGTCTTTAACTCCTAATATCTCATTCAACATAGGCTGTAAACAGGTTTCTGCCAGAATGGAAATCTGTCTTGATGTGTCAGGAAACACAGGATCCAACTGTTATTTCCAGTCTTTGCGATCACAGCTAGTATATTTAGAATTCAGGAGCATCGGAGCTATCCAGTCGGAAGTGCGGACAGGTGCTCTCCCAGCCAGACATGTTACAAATATAAAAATGTGTGTCAGGCTCTTCGAATATTCAGAATGCTTAGAGGGCCTGCAGACTGTTGTGTGCCAGAAGGTCCTGGTTTAGGTTCTACCATCTGTGACATGGGTTTGAAGACTTCCGGTCCACTATGAATGTTTTCACAGCTTTGTTGCTCGCTGGTGCTGTTGTGCATCAAATCTGAGAAGCCATGTTGCCTGCTGATGTTTGGGAAATGTTGTGTGGTTGTACGTCACTTGTCAGCGTGATCGTAATCTCTAGCGGCCAATATCAAACCCACATGGCTTTCTCAATCTGCTCTGTCTCAACCTGCCAAAAACAGTGTACTTGAAATTCTGCTGTAGTACTCTGGAGACATACAGAGTATGTACTTGGATGACCTTGCCTGGATCTCTTTAGTTCAGTGGTGTCCATCTGCCCATAGGTTCCTTATGTTACAGCTTAGGTAAATGCTCATACAGCTGAGTGATATTGGTAGTCGTATGCCTGTCGGTAAGATTAACACAGGAACTTAAAGCCGTCCTTCACTGACAGACACACACACACAAACATTGACAAACAAAAAACAGTACCACTCCTACCTTGGCTTGTTGAAGCTGGCCTGACTGTGAGGCAAGCTTCACACAGGAAAATGAATAATTTACACAGTGCCCTTAACTTCAAAAGCCCAAGGCAATAAACAGAAGAGAGGGAGGGGGCGAAAGCCACCGAGAGATCACTGGATAGAATTCTCCAGCGATTTTAGCTGTCAAACACTCAGTGCCATGGCCTGCCTAGACATGTGTGGCATCATTTGCATCATCCAATATAACAAAAAACGTCTTAATATGTGTGAAAACTGGTGACGAATCAGAACGTCAATATCGGTTAAGGGTGTCGCCTGTCTTTGCAAAGGTGGTTGCTAAGCTTGCTAAGTTTGAGCAGGGCTCTTGTAGGGCCTAGCTAATGGTCATCCAGTCTCTTTCTCTTCCTGCATTTTTCCCTCTGATACGGTGATCTGAAACTTCAAAAGTCTACATTCGAACCCACGGATTTTCCTCTATGATTGCTCCTGACAATCAAATTCATATGCAGGAAATGCCTTTCCATAGGCTTCCAATATCACAGGCTTTGTAGTCTACATTCTGCATAAGTCCACCTATAGCAATTGTTCATCACTTCAATGTTTATAGGTATATGTATACTGATATATGGAAATGTCTGCTGGTCCTTTCAGAGAACACATGAGAGATGCAATCTAGAGACAGTGTCCTTAAACTATGAATGTGACAACTGTAACTTTTGTAATGTCTAAAGAACCATGAAGATAAATCTGTAAGCCTGTTCTAGATAAAACAGGCTTTTTCCATATTAGATAAGGCCGAAGCAAGCATCAGTATAAGTACTTAAGGTTTAAGTATGTAATATATATATATAACACACATATACATAAACATATATATATAGTATGTTTGTTGATTTGCTTTACAGTTGAGTCTCTTTATTGAGTCATAGATATTATATTTTGTGAATCTATAGAAAATGATTCAATACAATGGTTCAGTTGTTTATTTAAAGATATGATCTCAGAAGGGCTAACTTCTAGACACAGACACAGGCTTGAATTAGTAAACACCTCCGCCCTAAGCTGTTGTCAGGAAAGCTGTGTAAGAAAGAAATTGCTGAGTGTGTAATATAGTGCAGGAGGGGTGGTCTCCATAATCCCGCACAGCTCCTGGGTAAAACCCTACACAGAATTTCCCAGACTGTCCTTCTCAGTTTCAGTAATTGCCTTGTTCTTTTTTTTCTGTTATTTTTGGGCAAAAAAATTCTTGTTGTTTTATGACCTTGTCATTTGCTGATTCTAGTGAACCCAGGGCTGTTACGATTCAGAGAGCACACGCAGAAATAACAGTAGGTGTGTGTTCAGAGATTATTGTGGGTGGCCTCAGAGAGAGAGAGAGAGAGCACAAAACAGTCAACAGTATATGTCTCCTGTCACACCCTGCTTAGCGTATGTCTAGCCTAGTTCCTCAAAGGAGGATTTGCACTAAGAGCTTGACAGGAAAAACCTCTATTTAAAGACACAAACATTTCTAAAAAAATTAATTCAGATAAATTATGAAAATGACAGCAATATTCCAGTGCTTGCGGCCTTGTTCTACAGCAATCAGCTTAGAACTGAAAGTAATAATTGGCCACTCCCAGTTCCTATCTCACAGACAGCCTGTAGATCAGCGGTGCTATCTGAGGACGCCCTTAGACGATACATGGCATACTGTTCTCTTCCAAACAATAGTTGCATGTTTTATCAACATGGGAAGTAACTTTACACACCTACCTTCTCTCTGTTGCACACACACACACGCCTAGATTTATCTGCTGTCTTTGTGTTCAATTGCAAAATGTGAGAGGACAGAATTCCCCAGAGAAGATGTGAGATTAGTGATAAAGCCTCACACTGAAAACCCCCACCGTTCAGTTTAAAGTGTGTAGCACTTCTCTTTTGAGTTGTCTCTATCTCAAAAACTTAGATCAAATGTCATTTGAAACATGTCGGGCTTACAGCTTGTTTACAGGTAAGTAGAAGCCACAGGTAGAATCATTATCTGGGTTATTCCATGAAATGGAGCCTTTCCAGTTCATAAAGGTTCTAAATATTCTATTGTGAATATACATTGTGCTAAATAAATACATTGTGCTAAATAAATACATTGGAATAACAGAAGAACCAAAACAAACCTTTACTAGAAAGAGAATTTAGTGCTGATGTTTCTACAAACATTTGGGTTTTTTCATATCCTGATACAGAGAACAAAGAATTTTGATGTGAAAAAACGTCCATGCATATACAAAATAATAGTGTTTCTTGTCCACTTGAAACGTGTGCACATTTAATTAAAAAATATTTTATTTCTCTAAATAAATATGCAGTAACAGTACACAGAGAATCCTAGCTAACAATTTTAGGTTGTAAGAATGTTTCCCTTTTGTTTCCATTATTAACAGAAATGTTCCAGGAATATTCAAAATGTCCGGTTTTGTAGACATGGAATTAACATGATTGCTTGGTTATGAGAACATTATTAAAACATTTTTAAAATTCTGTAATGTTCTTAAAATGTTCCACCAACAGCTTAAGAATAGTGATTTTGATGTGTGATATAAAACAATTAAAGAAGGTCTGCTAATGTTACTGCAGAAACATATTTTGAGAACCTAAAGAGAACTTTTGAAGAATGTTGGTTAACGTTGAGAACGTTCTCTGTTAGCTGGAATGTGGCCTTGCTGTATCCATGTTTGAAGCTAATAGGATCTTGTGTCGGAATGATTGATCAATGAGAAACAGGAGACATTAGGATATACTGAATGGGAATCCACACTGCTTCAGTGTGACCACAAGGTTGGACCACAAACACTTTCTCAACACCATGTTCTATATATCCAGATATGAGATGATCTAAATGGATTTCATTGTCAACTAAAGTTAAGACAGAGATTAAAAACAATGCAGTTTGTGACTACGAACAGGGTGCAGCTAACAATAAAGTATTAGTGTCTGCTAGTATATTTTGGGACCTCACCTTCCGCAGGCATTTGTAGTTTGTACTAATAAGGTTTTAATTTTAAAGCTTCAATATGTAACTATTGCCTCTCTATCGCCATCTCTGTTAGAAACATAAAACTGCAAGTTGCTTTACGTACTTTTTTTTTTACATACAAGTCAAATTAAGCCAAATGAACATTTCCTGGAAAGAGGACCCAAGAGCTCAAATTACAAATTGTTATTATAAACTTACTGTTTGGCATTGTGGTAAGAAGACTGTCTTATGTACTTGCTCAATCACTGGTTTTTGTTTATTTTTAACCACAAAGTTATGGATTTTGGCTTTAAGCAATTGCCATTAGAGAGAGACTTATATAAGTCTTACTTGTTAGTAAACTCTGAGCCTTTCCTTGGCTAAGGAGGAACAGGAAGTGACAGTGGAGCGTTAACGGCTTGTCGCTGCAATCTTTACCCCTCCCCCTACCCAGAACCCCCTCACTGCAGCATGGCCGTAAATGGACAACACTTTGGCCTCCATTCCCAGGACAATAACCACAGGCCCAGGGTTCATGTAAACCCTAGTAATGTCAATGTAAGCACAGATTAACCTGGACAGTTTCCATTACCTCCCCGGTATGCACACACACACCTTTATTACACGTGTATGTAGGTAAAAGGTTCATGCTAGGAGTTAGGCTGGTGTATTCCAGCAATAAAACCCAATATAAAAGCGTCATGACTGAGGTACTGTGAACTAGCTACAAAAGCGCAGTTCAATAATTTCCTATGAAAATGTTTGTTTTTAACCAAAAAAGGTCATTAGTTGAACCCGACACAGCTTGCGCCAATGAGTCTCAGAAACTTTTTGTTTGCAGAGAATACGTGCAAGAGATGTAATCAGTTTTCCATTTTCCACATTAATGATAGATCTAGAGAAATCTGTGTAGTTTTTTTTAACTGTATGACCAGGGAAGATTATTGGTAATTCCAAAGGTCTGCAATATTTCAAAACGCTGATCTTTGTGCTCCTGTTAACCGCACAAACCAGACACAAAGAGCAAGCATTATAATTTTGTGTGTGTTCTCATCCCCTTTCGTTTCCACAAATAAGATCAGAGACTGATGATGAAAAATTAGGCCAGAGTTAAAACTTGGCCATCTTTATTAACAAATCACACACAGATCTGAGCCCTCCTGGACCACGGGGTGGGGTGGTAGGTTAACAAATAAATAAAAGCAACTTGATTTAAGGCAATTCTAAAGCTCAGACAAACCAGTTGTAATGACAGAGGCATTAACCACTATTGAGCAAGCAAGCAGTGGTTTAGGGTTACTAAAACTTGGTAAACGTTATCCATCCATTAAAACATTAGGCTTACAGTTTTGCATCATACAGTTGTATGAATGAAACTCTGGGTCTAAATAATTGGAACCCAGGATAAATTTAGCAATCCCATTAAAAATTGAAAATTCACATAAGCCACAGGTTTTTAATGATGTCATTGCTGCTTGTTTGTTACATGTTAATACACCCGATAAAGCAATAAATAAATACGTTTTTAAATGTAAAACTGCACTGAAGACAAACAGGGGTCGAGTGTCTTTACATTGCACCAAGTTCACAGTTCTGAATGTTGTTACATTCATCCATGGAACACAGTTTAGTGTTCCAACTAGAAAGAAACAGAACTGTAGTCCTGACAGCTTGACCACACATTTCTGTGGACAGAACAACATCACCTTCTCTTGGTGACAGTGGTCACATCAAAATATAGCATCAAAAGAGTAACCTCCCTCTCTGCTCACATTGCAATCTGAGGGTCCATGTTACCCAAGCTCAGCAGCTGACCGTGCTGGGCTGCTGTTTGCTCACAAAGTCTGAAATAAAGTCAAACTCGTTTTGTCCCAAGAAGAGTTCTGGAAGTTCTTGCACCCTGTCCAGTCCTAGCTCCATGACCAGCGATGTCAAAACGTCTTCATCGATTAAGTCGACGTCCATACCGTTTAAACTGAGAGCGGGTCCGGACATATGTTGCATGTTGGTCAGCTGCGCCTGACCCATGCGGAATTGCGCCCCGTTGCCCATGTGGTTGCCGTTCATGTGTCCCAGTGGGTGTCCGTGGTACTGGGTGTTGAGTTTCTGAAGGTGCATGCTGGCCATCAGCTGCTGGGAAGTGAGACCCCCACTCATGTACTGTTGTTGTTGCTGCTGCTGCTGCTGCTGCTGTGGTGGCTGAGGCTGCTGCGCCTGATGCATGTGATGATGCTGTTGATGCTGCTGAATGTGGAGTTGCTGAGGCTGGCCCTGATTGTTATACATCATGTTAGTGGACTGCATTTGGTGGTGACCCATCTGTCCATTCATTGGTCCAACCATGTTGGGCCGTTGACGCATGGCGGCCTCCATGTTTCCCTGGGGCCCTGCTCCATAGTGCATCATCTGTCCATTGGGCATGGCTCTGAGGCCGGGCTGGGGCCCGTGCTGCTGGGGGCCCGCCTGCAGGCCTCCGTTCATGCCCATCCGGTAGCCGTGCAGACTTCCGTTTCCCTGGCTGTGGTTCATGGGCATCATCATGTGCTCTGCCATAGACTCTCCCTTCATTTAAGAGGAGGAAAAGAGATTAGATTCAGAATTGCAATGAGGATAACAGCCAAGGAAGTTAAGAGTGGTTGTTTCACTTTTAGCCAATAGGAAAAAAAAGTCAATTGAAGCGCAGTTAATTAGTGGGTTAAGGGGTGGTAAATACATCAAATTAGAAGTGTGAAGGTTTTCTTTTTAAACAGCAGTCTGAATTAAGTAAACTTTTAAAACGAGTGCTCAATTTGCCCTGTGTTATCAACTTCGTTACCAGATCATTTTCCTTTTATTGCACAGTTAAGGGAAGGCATGTGTTGTCCACCTGACTGTCTACCCAACACTACAACATCCCAAATGTGCACGTCCAAAAAAAACGACACCCTTAATTTTAGCTGCATGTATTCCTTGCCCTAAACTGTTCACACATACAGCACGTCCCTTTCCCAACCGAACCCACGCATGGCATATTAAAACACTGCATTATTATTATTATTACTACTATTATTATTATTTCCCCACAAAGACAGAGAAATGCATTGCATCGGCGACGTCCATTGTAAATGAAAACACAAATGCACGAAATGCACAACGGGGACCCAAGAAAGTCACCACGCAGCGGAGCAAACAATAGATGAGCCCTAAAACGCCGGCTGCGTCTCAAAACCTAGCGCGCAGCCTACCTAGACAGCGTCCACAAAACGCCGCACTCGGCCAACAATGCAGCACGAGCGCCCAAAAACGCACACTACCGAGGGTGGCGCACGGCGTTTGAAGACGCGGCCGCCGAGTTTCTCAAAGCGTGAGTGAAATCTTACCTCTCGTCCTGTGCGCACACCGCTCAACGAGCAGCACAAACGGGCGTTTATTAAGACAAATCCGCTGAATTTCTATGCGAGAAGGTGAAGCCTCATACTCCAGAGGGGCCCGGAAGTGCGCTGCTCACGATCTTCGAAACGAGTGTGTGTGTTTCTGGGTCAACTCCGGGCTTATATACATGAGAACAGCGGAGGGGTGGAGCTATCGCTCCTCGCCGTCCTTTGTTGCCATTGGCCCCGCTGCTCAATATCGGTGCGCATAGAGAGGCCGGCGGCTTGTGTCACACACCGGACACACGCTTTATGTCCCCGTTTGTGACTGTTTTTCTGTGCGTGATTTCAAGCGATCAGGAAAGCCCTCTGCGAAGTGATCGATGAGGGTGTGATAAGTAAGGCTTGAGGGCAACGAGCTCTTTTGTCACAACTGAGGAGGATGGATGGATGGATGGATGGATGGATGGATGGATGGATAGATAGATAGATAGATAGATAGATAGATAGATAGATAGATAGATAGATAGATAGATAGATAGATAGATAGATAGATAGATAGATAGATAGATAGATAGATAGATAGATAGATAGATAGGCAGACATGCAGATAGATAGATAGATAAATAGATAGATAGATAGATAGATAGATAGATAGATAGATAGATAGATAGATAGATAGATAGATAGATAGATAGATAGATAGATAGGCAGACATGCAGATAGATAGATAGATAGATAGATAGATAGATAGATAGATAGATAGATAGATAGATAGATAGATAGATAGATAGATAGATAGATAGGCAGACATGCAGATAGATAGATAGATAGATAGATAGATAGATAGATAGATAGATAGATGATAGATAGATAGATAGATAGATAGATGGCAGATAGACAGACAGGCAGATAGATAGATAGACAGCCAGATAGATAGATGGCAGATAGATAGACAGATAGATAGATAGATAGATAGACAGATAGACTGGCAGATGGATAGATAGATGGCAGATAGATAGATAGATAGATAGATAGATAGATAGATAGATAGATAGATAGATAGATCTAGCAAATAAATCATCTTTTATTTGAATGCAGATAAACAGTATGCTCTGTGTTGAAGCAAATAGTTATTACGATTTTCCTGTATGTTGTTCTTCACGGCTGTTTTTGTTTGACTTGGTGTGAGTGTTTATACATTAGAATGAGTATGTGTGATCTGCTAGCTCAGTGGCAGTCCATGTGACCCAGCTGTGAGAGAGGGGAGTGGAATTCTGCTGCTATTCTGGGCCACTGGCTGGGGTGTTGAGAGCATGCAAGCCTGGGCTGCACGGGCAGTTTATTGTCAGCATCGGGTCATTAAACAACAACACCAGGGTAAATGCTGTAAACATACCCACTAATAATTTATCACTGGATTATTTTGTGAAATATCCTTTTTGATGTTGGGCCCACCAAGCTGGGCCCAAAATCCGGGCCACGGTTACTTGCCTGAATGCAACAACACTGGGCTTGTCTGTTTGGGAGAACGGGGAATCAACATTCTCTGTTTTGGCACAATGGCTCTCTGTTTACCCAGAGGTCAACACTGGTCAATGCAGAGACTCACACCTCTAAAGTGCATTATCTCTTTCCACATTAACATCTCAATTCCACTGCCTTTGTTTTGTGTTATTGCCAAGACCTTGGGCATTATTTGTATGATAATCTGTTAGTGCCTTAAACAGCGCGATGTTGCTCTGAAGTGTTAAGACAATTTTGTGGTGTTAAGAAGTTTGGGAGAGATGTCGCATTAATTTCACATGATGGGTCAAAGATAAGTAATTACGATAAGCGCAAAGTGATTTTTGGTCACCTTAACTTTGCAAACCGATTTAACTAAAACTTATCTAACAGATGGAAAAGAACTGAGGTTGTCCTCCAGCAGAAGCAGCTAATTTTTTGTCATTCTATGCCAATATTTCCAAAATGCAAATATTGTCATTGATATATACTCTGTTTAAAAGACTGGTTTTGCTCACCTCCAGAATATTTTGTCTTTTGGTTTGCTGATAACCCCAGACTTCCTAGCTCTACCACCAAAGAGTTCCTTGGCCAACCAGCTTCATTAGAAAGACCTCTTTGACTGATATGTTTTTCTGGTAATTCAGAAAATCAGAGGATCAAACCAGCACTAACCAACCCTTGGCGATTCAGCAAAACTTTTCTTTTTTCTTTTATTACATGAAATACAGTACTGTACAAAAATCGTAGGCCACCATTAGATTTCAGCAATGGTATTTGGTATTCAGTCTGTTTATTAGAATACAGCCAGAAAATACAGTGAACTTCCATGCAGTATTAAAAAGCAGAAAAACAGCTTCTATAGGCTAAAGTGTGAAGTATTCAGTGTGACGTCTCTTTACACTTGATCAATATCAGGAACCGGCTCTCTTAAACCCAAGTGGAACCCTAATTTCTAATTCTGATCTAATGACTTCAGGACAGTCTCCCCAAAAGAGTTCCTAATGTGCTTAGTGCCACGTGAGGTCGCACTCAATACTGACATTTGCCTGAAGAAGATATTTTGTTCTAAAAATTGTAATATATATATATATATATATATATATATATACATTTCCTGCATTTTCTGTTTGTCTCTTAATAAATAAGAGGACAGAAAAATAAACATGGATAGTCAATATAACTTCGCTATAATAACAATTCAATGCTATCGTCCTTTGTAAGTCGCTTTGGATAAAAGCGTCTGCTAAATGACTAAATGTAAATGTGTAGGCCCGTGACTGGCGCAGTACTGTATATTTCATTGCTCTATTTAATTGTTGTTTTTGTACGCATGTATTCGAATCAGAATTTCAGTGAGAATAATCGCACCACATTTTCACAATTACCTGTGCAACAGACCTCATCCTCTGCTCAGGGCAGATGTACATGGTCCATTGAGAACAGCGTCACAGCTCTGCAAGGGTGTAGATATAGACGTGAAGGATTAATGCCTATTGACACTCAAACATGTGATTAAGCCTAAACAACTAGACATGCCCATGGATATCACCACCACAGCCCTGAAGACTTGCCCTGCAGTTAGTGCTTTAGCCTTTAGCTTAAACACCTAGTTTGCCGATGTGTTTGTTCAGTGTGCGTGTCTGGCTCACCACGGGCTTGTCCTCCCCCACACCTGATTAGCAAAGAGCCAAGGGCTGGGGGCGGGGCTGGGGGAGGGGCCAGCCAGCTGCCACCAAGAGCGGCCTGCCGCACAACTCTGGAAAGACTCAATACTGTTGATATTGACTTGGTACGTGTAAGACTGCACATGTAGATGTAAAAATGTTAATAGACAAATAAGAATGGAACAGGTTTATCAGATCACTTTTATTTCACTAAAGGAATAGTTCACAAACAAGTCTTTATGACCTTTACATCATTCCAAACCAAATGAAACAAACCACAAAACAATGAATGGACAACCAAATCATTAAACCACAAAACAAGTGAATTTATATAGGTTAAGAGCTACATATTAATTCAACATGTTTACCAAAAAGTAACAATGACTGGAAGTATTATAATTTGCTTGACCTTAAAGATCTACTTTCTAGCCAATCAAAACACCTATACGAAAGAGTTGTTTTGTCACTAATACACTTTGCTCTGTTTTGCCCTGGCTGATCAGGCTCTGTTCCATCCACCCCACCCCCTCCAACCCGGTTACAGAAACACTTCTCCATCTACCTTGTTTATTTAGCTTCGAAGTGACCCCTTGCTCTCTCTGTCTGTCTCTCTCTCTCTTGCAAGTGTTGAGCAGCTGGACGGTGGTGCAACGCTGGTGTTTTTGCCATTGTGTTTTTGTCCAATTTCTTGGTAAGGGCTGTGATGTTGTTTTCATCAGTGTTCTGGAATGCCGGCATGATTTTTTTGTACTGTGAGTAAGACCGTTACAAGAGATGGAATGTCAGATGGGTCACATCAGGTCAGAGAGGTTATTGGTTTGAGAGCTGGCTGCCTCACAGGAGCCCTCCCAGTAAATATATGATACCGTAATGAGTTGTGACAGGATTACCGTGAATGTTTTTTACTCCTGTCCCTTTGTATTTGAATACGATTTAGCAGTGCTGTTGTTGACTCCCATTTGATCATTTGTTTTTCGAACACACACTTTATCAGGAATGCAGCAGCATGCATTTTATATGTGACGCGTATAAATGTATTTGGAGTAATTTGGGTTATTTTTACACAGATCTTACATAAGATCTTGCATCATAAAGCATGACGAATAAAATACAACAAAACCAACCCTTGTGACCAAAACCAGTTCCGTAATTCACATTGTCACAATTTGTCACAATTTGTCACAATTTGTCACAATTTGTCACAGTGTCTCATAGTTCAGATTTTTCCATAACTGCATGTATATCACAGCAGGACCTTCTACAGTTTCACCAAAACAGAAACACACCTGCTGGGCTTCAGAGAGTCTTCTCTCCACCCTCCATTTGCCTGGCACCTCCCCCATGACCTAACATATCCAGAATGCTTTGTCTTTCGAACTACCAAGACTTAGCACACACTTAACAAAATAAAGAGTGTTGCCACCCTCTCCATGCATGGGCCATTGAAGGTGTTCATTTCAGTGCTCCAGAAGCATTTTAGGCATTACCTTTACATAGCTTAGAGGTTGGACCATAATCACTAAGCTGTCTGTTGGACCATTTGCAGATAGTTAAGGAAAAGATGTTCTCAGAAGATCAGGACGGCGACACCATCTGCTATTTCTGTTGAGCATTTAAACAGTGATGTCGGGTAGCGTGACATTTGGCTATAAATCTGTAAACAACACGCCAGTGCCTTAAACAAACAGACATCCCCAGAGAGCTTGCAAATTAAATCTCTTTTATATCTCAATTGTTTCTCATAGACAGCAATAAGATTAAAAGGAGAGAAATTGAGATTTTTGCTTAGGTATAGTTCTTGGGAATTAAAAAGATAACAGTGGTCTCAGATGTGTCTCATTTAGAGGGTCAGATGATCTCAAAGTCTCAAACAAAAGTCTGCCAATAAAATGTAAAAGTTTACAAACTCAGAATGTTTTCCTAAGCAATGCTGTCTACATTAATTGTATTATTATATTATTTTACTGTTTATCAGCTATTGAAACGATTGTGTCTATTTTAAACAGAGTTAGAAGCAACATCTGATCTTCAGAGCTATGAAAGAACATTCTGAGCACTAAATGTTCCTCTGCTGGTTTCAACACCTGCAGACCCAGTTTTGTTCACACAAAACGATCTGTTTCAGTTGCAATGTGTGCACGGTTTTGCATGGTCTTTGCCCGTGATCACAGCTGTGCCATATGACCTGTAAGAATCTATGTCCTATGTAGGTTGTGTTGTTGTTGCAAGGGTGTGTGAGTCACATCTATGACTCTGTGTATTTACAGTGAAGTGGGATTAGACAGAAGGTATTGTGGGTGCCCACGGCCTTGAGTGTTCAACAACCAGATGGTCAACGCTGATTACTGGGCCGATACATCCGACAACACTGAGCACAGGAGAGCAGAATCACATTTACATTTATGCATTTGGCAGATGCTTTAATCCAAAGTGCATTCAAGATCTTCGTTTATCATATAAGGTCATGGGTGCGAAAAGTTTAGGTTGTAAGAAAGTTTCCTTAAACATTTCCATTAAAAACAAAAATGCTAAAAAATGTCCAGTTTTAAGACATTGTGTTAACGTTATTACTATATTATTCTGTAATGTTTATAAAATGTTCCATTAACAATTTAAGAAAAACATTTTCGGACTGGCCAGTAACACATAACAATGACATGTAACATTACTGCAGGGACATTTTTTGATAATTTTTTAGAGAACATTAGCCTGAGAACATACCCTGTTATCTGGGCTGCCTGGGAACCAAACCTATAACCTTACATGATAAATTAGTACTTATGTACTATATATGTACTAAATATGCGCTATAAAGTCACATTTATGTTTTTCAATAAGGGTGACACAAAGATTCTCTGAGGCCCAGCAGAGTGTTTCTGTTTTGCTGACACTGTTGTCACGTATGCAGTAACTGGAAAAATAATGTACATGCTAAATTCTTAACCTTAACGTGATTCTTTCCATGATAGAGTTGCCAAGGCCTTGCTCCTCAAGTTAAACTACAGGAGCTCTCTAAATCATAAAGGAGATCTCATTAACATCTCTAGCCAGCAACGTGAGTAAATACAGATGAAACAGAAACTAAAATTACCCAATTCCATGTTAGCTGTCAAAAACACCTTGCAAAGAGCAACTGGGGTGGATTGCTCTCTGTGTTATTTTCCTGACATCATTGATCGGGGAAACTAAAATCTGATTCTGTTTGCACTTTCTGGCAACCAGCCCCCACCCCTGCTTTATGTTTTGGTGGTGAAGTGGCTGTGGGGGTGGGGGTTTGTTTTTGTTCAGACTTCTCATACAAGAAGAGTCTATAAATACATACAGTGCTTCCTCTTAGCGGACAGAACGCCCAATCGCAGGGAAGTGGAGGCCGCTGGACGTGGTGACTCAGGGACATGGGAGAGGACAGTGGGTGGAGACACCGTTTCTGAGGAAGAGTCATTTGGTCTGCACGGGAGAAATGGGGGGGGGGTTTACGTCCCATGGAGCCCGAGCGGCTTTCAGCTTATCCAAACCCCATTTAGAGAGCAACACAAAAAAGTGGCCCTGCAAGTTAAACTACAATCAACAAACTCCAGGTCAATGACATTTTCAGCCAGTGCAGGAAACGGATCAAAACGTGATCTAAAAGAATAATAATACAGTTTTCATAAAGAATCACACATTTAAAATGCTATTCTAACCATCTGCTGGATTACTGCACTTTCCCTAAATAGTGTGCAAAACGAGGGCCCTCATCAAACAAATGGCCCGGTGAAAGGAGGTGTTTAGCCTTCATGAAATGTAAACTGTAAACTTCAAGGTTAGCGTTTCTTCAACCCGATTACCTATTTTGAGATAGTGTTTAAAGTCCGTTTAAACTCTTGATTTGTTCATTTAAATGAATGAATGAATGAATTAAATAAGTACTAGATCAGAATGGCTAACAGGGCTTTACATTTAGCTTTTTAAAGCTATCACTTAGCAGACGCTAGCTAATTTATAAGTAAATGTTGGTCTGTACGTACTGATAAATGATCAATTACATCAAATATTAAATCTAATGATTTTCTTACAGTAACTTTGGTAATTGGATCTTGACAAATGCAGTTCATTCTTCAGGTTGTGACAAAACTGAGAAGATTACAATTGAGACGCCGCTAAATATTAGGTTTTAGGGTGATGAATATTAGCAAATATTTCTAATACAATTAATTTAAATTCACTGGACGTACAATTACCCTGCATACTGTACAAGACCCAGCTGTAAACTATGCCTCAGTGAACTCTTTATTGGTGTAGAAATTCTTTTTTCACTGTTCGCACATTGTTTACTCTGTTCTCCATGCCTAATGGAAGTCTTGATTATTTATGGGTCTGGAGACAGAGCTATCCATCAGCTCTCATTCTGTGGACAGAAGTCAGCAAAGGAAATCAATGACACACCACTCTGCTGTCACTGTAGCCTGGCCTGTGTTCAAAATATCCAAGTCCTGAACACTCTCAAAACATCAGACCCTGCTAACAGGGAACATTCTCATAACGTTTGTTAACATTCTCTAAAAGTGCTCTCAACGTTATCAAAAAACGTTCTTGCATTCACAATAGAAGAATGTTTTTATAACGTTATATATCATATAAAAAATAGTAATCCTAAGTAGTTCGTTTTAAAACATTACAAAAAAAAGTCCGAATAAGGTTCTTAAAACTAAAATGTTTGAATAACGTTCTTAAAACCTGATACAATGTCTGTAAACTAGACGTTTTGAATATTGATATAACTTTCAAAATAACATTATCGTTTTTGTTACTTAATGGAAATGTTCTGGAAACATTCTTACAAATTAAGACCTTTAACCTAAGATTGTTAGCTGGGGAGGTATTGCATATTAAACATCCTTTATTAGTTTCAGTAGTATGATATGAAGCTTTTTACAGTGAATAGTTTGGTATTCATATTTTTATTGGCCTACTGTATAAAAATATACTGGCAATGGGGGTAATGAGGTGGTTAATGCTGTTTTAGTTGGGGAAAGTATGATTTCGTGAGCGTTTAGCATTATTCACTCGTGAATGTTCAGACACTAATGTGTTCATTTTCATTATCAGCTTTGATAGAGTGAGTCTAAGTGGATGAAAGAAAGTTGCCTTCACAAGTAGCATTTGTGTTACAGACACAAGTATTAATTACAGCCTGGCTACTTGTGCTTTAAATAGACATGGGAAATATTGTTCTGGAAATGGATTTTAAGTATTACCTAAGAAAAAGTGTAAATTGAAACTAGATTGTGTCAAACGGGAATCACAATTACCAGAAAGTGACAGCTGTAAACAGTGAATTATGGGGAAGAAAGCAGCGAGTACTGCTTGGGAACTCCCGTAGTACTTATTCAGTAATGGCAAGATCATGTGTTTTCCAAAGAACGAACAAAACTGATTTTGCTGAATGTGATTTTGAAGTGTTTTATGGTCTTCAAACGTACGTGTCATTCAGGGAACGGGGGGTGTTTTCCACAGGAATTTCGTTACTGAGTTTTTTAAACTATGAAAAAGAGATTTGCATACAGGATGTAATGGAGCAGAATGATGACATTTTACTGCAGGCAGCGATTGCTGACATTTGAGAATCGCCACATTTACCCATTGTGTGTGAACACCATTTCTTTAAACAAACATTTGTGAAAGCAGAGAGCCTTTAAGTGACAGTAAATAAGATAATACCGTTCTGTGGCTATGTGATTTAAGTCTCACAGCTGACGTTTCAAATTTGTTGATTTTAGGATATCTTGAAGTGTGCTTTTCCTTTTCATCTTAGATTGACTAAAAGTAATAGGGTCATTATATGAAACAGGTGCCTTTAACAAGGTCAAAACAGGACTGATGCATAACCCAAGAATAACTACAACAATATATATATATATATATATATATATATATATATATATATATATATATATATATATATATATATATATAACTACCTATATATCACAAGACAGATAGATATGCAATCTGTCAACAAATTCTTGCTTTTTTATTTATATACTTTGCATTATTGTGAATATATTTGTATAATACATGCATAGTTCCTACTGCACACAGCCTAGACGTTTTAAAAATTTTCTTTATGTTTATAGAAAAATATAACACATAGTAAAAGTTTCCATTACATATTCATTGTTAAAGGTATTTTTGACACATGTATATCACAGACACAAATGGCGCCCGTTTTATAGAATGACCCAACAGTTGATCATTTCACATTCTCTTCTTCAACCTCTGATCTAAAAGGCACTTGGGATATAGCCATAATGCAAGATGGCTGGCAGTGTGATTATACTGAGAGACCTGTATAGATAACAGATAAGTTTTTGAGTGAGAATCCTCAGGGACATGAGACGAGGTGAGAGAGAGAGAGAGAGAGAGTATTGAGTGTGCTGTGGCGCTGAGAATGCTACATGAATCTTTTATTATCCTCTAGCCCAGTTAATGAGGTGGAGCTTCTTTAATAATTAGCAGAGTCACTTAGGCGTATTTCCATAGCAGAGCTTAAGGATGCTAAGGGCATCGGGGAGAGGAAGGGAATGTGGGACGCAGCAGAGCAAACAGGCTGGAAACCGCACGCTGAGCTGCGCGAAAAAGATAAACACGTGTGCATATGTGCGCACACAACTTTGTTTTCAAACGATCACTTTGTTTTCCAACATGCACTTCCTTGTTTCAGAAAACCGGAGGGCTGTAGCTGTGTTGTAGGTTGTAGGAGTATTCGAGGTCCTTATTGTTACATCAAAACACACATACGTACAAAAGAACAAGCCAAGAGCCACATTCTTGACACCCAACCCCATTACCCTCCCCCACCAATACACAACCCTCCCCCACACCAGTGCACACCGGCTTGAACACACACACACCGCCTATCAGGGGCGGGCTGGTTGTGCAGCTTGCCCTCGATGTTTGTGTGTGTGCGCATGAGGGGGAATGTTTTCTCTTTAGACAGCTAATTGACTCACAGATGTCAGGATGAGCAGACAGTAGGGTGGCGGTGTAACACGCACACACTCTCAAATCGGTCTGCAAACAAAAATGTTTTGGCCACGTCAAGGGCCTGGTTCTCCTGGAATAAATAAAGCCAGGACGTGAGTCTGTGGAGCACGAGCGCACGACAGCCAGCCAATCGGTTCTCCTGCATGCACGTGCAGACCAAAACACCTCGTGAGATGCATTGACTGGTGGCAACAAACCAAGCCCTGCTGTAACCCAACCTGAGAGAGTGTTTTGAGGAGCTCACCACAGCCTTTTTCTATTAGGAGACTTGTGTACAATTTAGAAATGTATTTTGTTATATTAAACCAATATACAGCACAACAGTAGGAGCCCATGGAGTTAACAGTTTTAGGTTGTAAGAACATTTCCCTAACGTTTCCATGACATAATAACATTAAAAATATTGTTTTTATTGTTTTATAACATTTTTATTTTTAAAATGTTCCACTAACAACTTAAGAATAACATTTTTGATACATGTGATAAGTGTGTAACATTGTGCACAAAATGCACAAAAAACATTCTACTAATGTTACTGTAAGAACCTTTTTATAACTTAGAGAGAACATTTAGAGAATGTTAGCCAACATTCTGAGAACATTTCCTGTTAGCTGAGCAGAAGTAAAATTATAGTGACTTATGACTTACAGTCAATGAGTTTATTGAGTTGTATAGTCATTTCCACTTTAATTTGGCTTCAAATGAAGTATTATAATTAAATTATATAATCATTCTGTTGCAGAAAGATGATTCAAAATGAGATTGTGGCTTCGTTTACGTGCCTGAGATAAAATAAAATGATACTCTTTGTTTTGGTTTCTTAGTCAATATCTCTCTGATATGATGTCATAGGAGTTTTAACCGACCAGTTGTAGATGCTTTGATGACATCACAGCAGTTGTTATCAGACTCCTCCAAAATAATCAAAGACCTTGAGCCTCATGAAAAAACAAGTACACACACTCATCCGTACTCCCACACGCTCTGGCACATGTATTAAGAAATCCCTGTGTTGTTTGACAGAGCCACACACACCGAACGCAAATCCCCTACAGAAAAAACATTACACAGACTCGACAACGCAGCAGAAAGAAATAAAATCCACCACCTTTGCACAGTGTGACTGTATAGGCGATGACAGAAACACACAACCCCCTGTACCGGAAGTTAATCGAATCTCATTTGCGTACGTGCCAGTGTTCAAGCTGGACATGGAGCTGGCCCTGTCTGCTGCCCACAAGTGCAAAGTTTGTATCCTGTTATTCTGCAAAACCCACACTGCTGTTGCCATCCTTTTCTAGGAAGCTGTGGGGGAGATGTTGTACCACAGGCAGTGCTTCATTTCCAGAACGCTGGAGCGACAGGGGGTTGGGGGATGCAACAGGACACAGGAGCTGTATTAGTGTGAGCCTTTGGGTTATTCTGCTTTATGAAAACATTCAATGCAAAGCTAGCAAGATCACATATTTATTGGCACACGGACTGTAAGGGTTTGGTACGTGGCTGAAGTGTACTTGTTCTTTCTGTTCTTGCATCACAGGAAGTGAATACGAGAACTGAATACCACTAATCATCCAGTTGGTGTACATTTGACAGCCACTAGAAGCCAGTTCAAGGAATATCATTTTGACAAGCAATTTGGCCAAAAGAAAAACACAAATATATTTTTTTATTATATTACACTCATTATATTATTATATAAACAACAGATTGCATGACTATATATATACATATATATATTATATACTGTACATATTTGTATATATGCATGTCTGCATACTGTGTGTATATCTGTGGAGACAAAGTGGCAGAACTAAGACAAAGCCAATATGTCTTTGCTGTATATGGCATCAGAAACTGCCAATGATAAAGATGTTATCATTATACTATCTGCTTCAGCGCTATCAGAGTGAATAATACTTCATTAGCATTCAGCCCTGTGTGCACAGTGATGACATTATCATCAAACTGAGCTGCAGCTTTGTTGATGTGCTGCTGCTGGGGTTTCCTGGTGTTTTTTGGGAACAGGATGTTACTGGTAGGTTTATCATTCCGTTTAACCTCTGGTGTTGACACAACTCAATCAGAGGCTTTACATAGCTGGGCTTTGGTTTGCTTGACTGTAGATTTAGTTATTGCATGTTTGTGTAGGCCCTGTGTTTTTAACAGTTATTATTTCCTGTGATGTTGCACAATTAGTCATTCTAGTTGGGGGGGGTAACGTTTGATTTCTGTACATCGTGTCAAGGAGGTGGGTGAAACATTGAGGTTTCGATTTTCATAAACACACACACACAACAGGATTTGGAAACAAGCAGCAGGCGGTTGCTTCCTCTTGTAGAACAAAATGAGACTTTTTAAATTTCAAACCAATCTGACTATTTGCATTTCATTACCCAGTTAACAGGGAATGCTCTGAGAACGTTGGCTAATGTTCTCTAAAAGCTCTCTTAAAGTTATCAAAAACATTCTTCCAGTAATGTTAGTCGATTTAGTTTTTAACATTATATATCATAAATATCAAAAACATTTTTCTTAGGTTGTTAGTGGAACATTTTAAAAAGGTTACAGAATAAATGTTTAAATAATGTAATTGCTCTAACCAAGCTGGCCGTTTTATTCTTTCCTAGAGCTTTCGAAATAGCATTTGTAACTTATTTTTGTTACGTAATGGAAGTGTTACCGAAACGTTCTGGATTACTTAATTACATAAAGTTTCACCAATACATTCTGTTCACCAAGAATGTCAAATGTTGTCAGTTATATAATATTGATACAATGTTTCTTATTCTTGCTCATTGAAATATTGGACAGCATTACAGTATTTTCTTGTTCTGCAGATAAAGTCATAGCCAATCATTTAAGAAAGAACATCAATAGCAAAAGCGTGTTTGTTTAAATGTTTGCTTAAATCGATTACTGGTCATGCATCACTAAAAGTTAGACCACAGATGTCAAAGATCTTAAGACCTGCATTGTCAGAACCCTCGAGTTTCTCTCCTTCTAAAGAATTCTGGATGGCCAAATCAATATTTCGAGTCTCACATGATTTCCTCAGATGACCTTCGCACAGTCAGATGAATGGTGTGGAGAATCAGCAATGCGTAGGCCGTGGCCCATGTGATACCTCTGCTCTGTAGCACAAACACATGTTTGTCAACTCTCACACACACTCCAGTATTTGTTTGTCTGTGTCTGCTGTAAATGTCTGCCCTCCACCATATCAGTGTGGTTGATCGATATGTGTGTGTCTTTGACCACTCGAACCTGTGCAGCACTAAAATCTACATGATCGTCTGTTTTTATGCCACCTGCAGTGGAAATCGATGTCTTTTGATGCGACCTTTCAGATGTGCTAAAAATAAAATGGGGAAGATGTTATAATGTGTGATTGTATAATCCTCTGTGACTGTACAGTCAGGCATAAACGCATAAACGGACAATGTAAATAAATCACATTGATGCAAGATGAGAGAGACGACGAACTGGTGCACACTCTGCCTGTATGTGGATATGTGGGCCGTCACTTGTGCGGATGGTGATTTCCATATCAATATTTGAGAGCTGGTGAATAATTTATGGACTCGCTGATACAATGAATGTTGAGCTGAGCGATACTCGCACCCCGTCTTGCTCTCAGCCCCAAGGGTGCGTGTGTATCCGAGAGACAGACGCACACACACGCCGGTTGCAGTGGTCAGCATTTATTGTTGAGGGGTCAGTTATTTTGCCTCTGCCCTTCAGTTCCTCTTAGTCTCTCCGTGTCGTGCGTTGTATAATCTACGGTTTGCTGCTTTTTTTGGAGAATAAGCGGTCCCCAGAAAAGACATCTGCTCTGTAAGAGAATGCCCTGATTATTCATGACCATTTAAGCATTGTGGGGTTTGTCTGTGTAGCATATGTGTCCTTCTCAGTAGTACATTGTTTGGAGAGTTCACTTGTTAAAGACTCTTTCATTGTATTTTTCTCCCTGCCTGACAATAGTGTTAAGTATTCATGCAAAGGAGCTCTGGGTTCTGCCCAGAAACCTATTTTTGGATTCTCTTTTGGTTTCGCAGATTTAGATTTTTTCTCTGTCTTTCTGTCACTGCCCTAAATCTTTCAGCATCTCCTTCAATTACTTTTCACTCCGAGTGCCGATCAATGTTTGTAACACATTCGTGTTTCATACACATTGATATTCCGGTAACTCCAGAGCAATCTGCATGTGCAGAATTCCTTAAACAGATTTCTTGCGGCCACTGTAACATCCTAAGTGCAGTCGATATAGTTCTCTAGGACGAGAGACAGGCTGTAATTAGAACAGAAGACAGACGCACACACACATGCACAGAAATACCACTGCCATTTGCACCTGGGACATCACCTTGGCTGCAAACAAAGGAGTGTGGTTCTTTGTGTGTGTGGGTGTGTGTGTGTGTGTGTGTGTGTGGGTGGGTTTACCTAACCATATATTGGGGACAAATCTGTACACAAAAGTCAGCAAAACCTGACAAATCTGAGCAAAACTTCTTTTTAGGGACATCCTCATTTGTATAAAATGCTATAAAAATATAGTAAATAAAGTTTTGTTTCAATTGTAAAAATGCAGAACATTTTCTGTTGGGTTAGGGTGGGTTAGGTTATAGTGTTTATAACTAGCTGTGTATTAAAACAGTAGAAGTCTATGGAATGTCCCCATTTAGATAAGTAAATGTGTGCTATTGTTGCAGAAGTGTAATGTCCACGGCTGTTATTCACTTTCATCATATACAGTCATCCCATTAAACAAACAATTCAGTGGTCAATATGAGAGGTCAACTGTTTGGACCCTTGGTAATGTCACACACTAAAGACAGACTACTGGCGCACCAGTTTTTCACAAAGGAAATAAAAATCACAAATAAATCTCAGTAGTTTCGTCTGAATAGCAAGGACATTAGATGGAGAGCGAATGCAGACATAATGCAGAGTTTTCTCCTGGGAAACAGACTGTAGAAATCGCATATGTGTCTCCTCTAGAGTTTGAAAAGAGCAATGTTTCAAACTTGGTTTTACTCGCAGAATCTACAATGAAAAGATTTCAAACATTTTTCATCCAACTCTTCCACACAAATGATCAGGCCAGTGCTTTACAAATACATTTTACAGCTATAAACTTTTACTGTATGTAAAACAATGTGATTTTAGAAGAAACATTTGAGCTGACCCTTGAGTTGACAAATGAAACATAACTGAGAAGTCAATAAAATCTCCTAAGCTATGAAAGGGAAACCTCTGAGCAATAACATTTCCCTCTGGGTATAATTCTACAAATCAGCAGGAAGGAAACCAGCAGCTAGCTTCAATGCATTTACATGTAAATTGTTCAAAGCATCCCTGAGTTCAGAGTTTTCGTGCTATATGATGATATGTACATGTATAACGCTGCCTGTTGTCGCTGTTAAATGTGTCATTGTTAGTTGAGCCTGGAATGACCTTATTAACCCGGTTAATTTGAGATCTCTGTGTTAATATAATTGCTAACATGCTTACAAGTGGATATTGTATTCTTCTAGCAGCAGAATACAATATCCACTTGTGAATGTAGCTTTGTAGACTTGGCTTGTTGGTTCTTAAGGCAAAATGTTTAATGCTCCCGTCTTTTGTAAGTCGCTTTGGATAAAAGCATCTGCTAAATGAATAAATGTAAATGCCACAATATCACCACGGCAATAATATGTGATTTTTATAATACGTTTTTTGGTGCTTAAAAATCTCAGTTGTTGTTGAGCAGTGCAATTCTTACTTATTTAATTTTTACTTAATTAAGTACTTATTTGTCAGTTTCACAAAAAAAGAAAGCATGAGGGTGAGTAAATAATGTCCGAATTTTCATTGTTGATTAAACTAGTTTTTTAACTAGTTGTCGTACTTTAGATTGGGGGTTTATTTAGATAGTTTGAGCAATGTTAGTGGAGATTCCATCACTAATACATCATCTTCACATACTTTTGTGGGATTCTTTGACCGCTCTGTCATGCTAATAGAGGAGCAGGCGTTGAGCTCACACTTATCTCGAACCTAACAAGGTTTACGATCAATAAACGCATAAACAAACGAGTCGGTGAGACGCAGGCAATGGCCTGTTGTCAGTCAGCGTTTTCTTCCCCCAACAAAAGACGCTCCTTTATTTCATGTGCTACCACGCACCCCCCACCCTCCATCTCTGCTCAAGTTCCACACCCTGCATACCACATCTCTCTCTCCTTCTGCCCTCCTCATGTTATCTTTTGTCAGACTGTCTTTCTCTTTTCCTCTGTCACTCCCCAAAGCTGTCGTGCGTCAAGAAAACAGACGATAGTTAATCCTCTGCCGAGAGCCGTGAAGATTCGCTAACATTTGAACTCAACAGCACAAGCCAAAATGAACATCATCCAGCAGCGTCAATATACAACACGTGTGGTATAAAAAGTTGTGAATTGTATTCTTAACAGCCCAGTTGACTGCTTGTGAAAAGAGAAACCGCACTGTTATTGTATTTTAGTTGGACACCTCATTTGCTGTTCAGCTAGCCATGAAAGACTCGGGTTTGCTTTCTGTCGTTCTCTGGCCTGCCCTTCCCCCCTTTATAAAGTGCCACACGCTTCCTGTTTATCTTTGAAACAACTGGACTGAGAGCGAAGAGAAGCGAGGATCTGTGTCATCACATAACCCTAGGCTTCTTTTCTCTTGGGTTTAAACGTGGTTTTGGAGAAGCGTACCCAAACCACTTTCAGATCCACCTGCTGCAGTGTAAACACAATGTCTTGTCTTATGAATTAGTTATGAAGGGCTGATTTTCTCCTCGAAGGGTTTTTAGGAACTTGTGTATTGTGGGATTTAATAAAAAAGTTCTGTTATTATTAGCCACCCTTAGATGATTTTCCGTGGAATACAAAATAAGTGAGGAATATCTTGGCATACAATGACAGTTTATAGTGACCGGAGCCTTCTCAGCGTTTTTATCTTCATAAAGATAAAAAACAAACTATAAATGTATTATAGAAATAGTCTATGTCACAATTTACCTTTTTGTTACAGATAAAATAATAGTTTTGTTTGGTGAACTATTCTTTTAATGGCCATGGGAGTTTAAAATGCCCTCATTGATACTGCAATCTGTAACTTTTTCCTCTCTATCGCCATCTCTGTTTGAAGCATAAAATTGCAGGTGACTGTATGTACTTTCTATTACCTTTGTTGAAGTCAAATGAAGCCAAATGGACATTTCCTTGGAAATTGGATCTGACAGCTCAAATTATATAAGCTTACCATTGAAAACTGGGGTAAAGTAAGGAGACTGTTTTGAACACTGATCAGTTATGTACTTGCTCAATAACTTTTGATCATTTTAACCATAAAGAGTTACAGATTGCAGTTTTATTTGTAATTAGAGGTGCTAAACATATTGTCCATCTCTCTTTTGCTCTCTGTTTCTCTCTCATGCATCCCTTTGGCTTTGAGCAAATCACCCATGCCCATTTCCTGAGTGGCCACAATGACGCAGTCTGTGTCGTAACTGTGGCTCTGAAGAGTTGAAATCTCCATCCATCTTCACTCACCATGACAAAGTGAGATCCGGATTCAGTTTGAACATGGACTGATCTGAATATGTGCCCACTTCCTTTCAGCATTTCAGCTTTCTGAAGCAGGTCAGATCCATAAAAAACTTCTAAAGCATATTATATAAACAGGACTAAAGGTTGGTGACAAGCAAAAACAAATTATATTCAGATCGGAGACCAAATTTCTAAATCTAAACTAACCTGGAAAATATCAATCAAATAAGCAAAAACTTCATGTTTCTCGGTAGAAAAGGTACAAATTCCAAAGGTACAAATTCCTTGTTTTCATTGAAGCACACAGGATGCTCTTTGGAACATTCGGAAATCATGCTGGGATAACATGGATCATCAGGTTTAGTTCATGCCGGCTCAAGCGTATGCTGTCATTAAAGCAAAAGTGGGGCATATACCACATTTTTAGAAAATTCCTATATTCATGTTAATTTTTCAGTTAAACTTCCCACTCAAATGGTTGTGCTGGTTGATGTAGTTTGTAATGAAATTTTGTTTTTTACTAGTGGTCTGAGATTTTGGACCCCACTTTATATTACAATACAGAAATTTTATATTGAAAAGTTCTGAATCACGTTTTTGAACCAAGCTACTGAAATAATTTGAAGCTAGTAATATGTTTTCAAAAACTCATTTCCTTCTATGTGCCAATATTTTCCATTTGAGGGTTTTGAAACTGAACATTTGTTTCCAACAATATATCGCCCACCCCTAAATAGAACTAATTTTTTTAATTCATTCATATTGTAAAATGCCAGCTGGTGTTCCATAACAAGTTCCAGATCTTTGAAACTGAGGTTCTCAGATTTTTATCCACAAACACATAGATGAAGAAATTACGTAAAAATTGGCACGTGGCAGGACGACCGTATCACTGGCAAGTACATTGAATCATCAATTTACTCTTTTCTCATCTCCGTCGCATTGGATGCGAGCAGGAGCAGATTTAATTAAAACGCCGAAACAGACATCCACCAGGACAAGAGGCAGTGGGACGAGAGCAAGCAGCCAAGACGTACGTCTCTTTGTTTTTCTTAATTCACTTAGTCTGGGGGATGCGTTCCGCCTACACGCGCTGCACATTTGAGACATCACGGAGGAGTCAGGAGATTCTGCAGGCCTCTGCTGCTTTCAAACACTCCTGTCCTTTGTTCTGCTGGCACCCTAGCTAACAATTTTAGGTTGTAAGAATGTTTTCCTAATGTTTTCATTAAGTACCAAAAAGGTAAAAAGTAAGAACATTCAAAACATCCAGTTTTTTAAACGTTCTATTAACATTATTGCTGGGCTATAAGAATATTATTTAAAAAAATGTTATTCTGTAATGTTTTTTAAAATGTTTCATATATGCATTATATATTTATGTTATAATAACATTAGAAAACTTCTACTAACGTTACAAGAATGTTTTTGATAACTAAAGAGAGTGTTTATAATGACATTAGGGAACGTTCTGAGATCATATCATCTGTGAGTTCTTCTAAGGAAATACTGGACACATTTACAGATGGTCAAACTTCATTTACATAATAGCTTGGTTCTCCAGTCAGCTCGCATTCATTCTGATTTGCTTGTTTTGTTGAGAACATCAAATCCAATTTTCTGATGCCTCTGTGTCTCAAGTACAGTTATTTTAAACACTAATTTGTTGTATAATGCCGCTGTAGTGCTTGTTTCTTGCTTCCTACAGACGCATTATGTAAAATCCTGCTGGATGTCTGTGACTAATAGACTCATCTCTATTATGAAGGCTAATTATGGGGGAACAGAATGAGATGTCTGTTTCTCTCCTCGATTTAGCCCGCTATATCTAAATCAGACTCTGCGTCATGAAACAATGGGTTTCTCTCTTGTTAGGCCTGTCCAATAATAGATATGTGTACCCTTCAATATGTCGGATCCACTTGAATCCTCAAAAGACTCAAACAGGAAAACAACACAAAGGTCAGCTGAGAATGACTGATATAAACGCTGCCTTTGTCTGGAGGACATGAACTGAAGGTCATGAGATGTTGACATGAATTTCTAAAAGCTGTACAGACGGCAAGACTGTGTTTACACAACTTCATATTGAGACACTAGTGGCTATTTTTTACATATAAAGATTATGTGTGTACAATTACTTCTGTTTTTTGTTAAATGCATATACATTTATTATTTCATACAATAATGTGTATTAACAGAGCTATGAAAAGACCTGAGCTAAGGAACTTCATATTTTATTCATATATTTCAAGTTTATAACTTTATTTAAATAGTGTCTTTCTGATATTCTTGCAACTATCATTTTACATGTTAACAGCATGTGAACATGTGAAATGTTACCGTGTTTACCGGCTCCACATGGTAACATAAGTTATCAAAGTTAACAAAGTTTTTTACACCAGACTTTGTGCCTTTAGCTTGTTGTATTAATGTTAGAAGATCCCTTGTGTGGAATGCAGGAAAATTGCCTAATAGTTATTGCCCAGATGTGGGTCGCTAACACAGAGGTTACAGGTTCAGTCCCGGAAAGGCATGAGCTAAGAATGGACCCTGGAGAGTTTCTGAACTCAATCCAGTCGTGTTACAAGTGTGCCCTTGACCAGAGTGCTTAACCCCAGGTTACTCCAACGGCCCATTCCTGTAATTAGTGTGCTGTCAGTTTGAATGACATGAATTAGCTAAATGGCAACTAACTATGCATGTCTAGCCTATTTTAAGGTCACAGTATGCACACAAACTTTTCAGTGTGTTAAAACAGCTGTTTGTGTTTGCATAAAGTAGAATATATGTATAGTCACTTGAAGAATAACAGAAGAAACATTAAATCAGTTTTGTTGACTGTGGGATAATGAATATGAATATTTAGGACATGTATCACTGCTTGTGTAATATATATTTAAGCGTGTGGGTGTGTGTGGCTTCACACATACACAAAGGAAGGATAACATCTCAGTATTTTCTTTTCTAATCACTCTCTCACAAAAGCTTTAATCATCATAATGTCATCAATTACTTTTTTGGACAGGATCTCATTTGGATCCGGGCCATTTACACTGATCCAACTCCACAGCAGCTTTTTATCATCATATTGGATGCAGCTTTAAGTTCCCAGCCTCAGTGAATCCTGCTTTACATTCATTTAAAGCAGCCAAATGTAGATTAACTAAGATTGAGACGGGCTCCTGCAGGGCCCCGGTACAGTCTCCTGCTTATCACATGACTGAAGGAGGAAAGGATGGGTTCACTACACTGTTGTTGTTCAACAAGACAGAGATCCACACACCCCACGCTGCTCTCCCAGCCACTTCTTGTTAATCGTTTCCTATCATTGTGCGTTAGAGGAAGGGGAGTGGAAGCGATCTGTTTTCATTTGAAAAAACAGCTTGTTTGTTGAATTGCAGTCTCTGACAGCCACTCAGGGCTGACGTTCATCTCGTTTCTGAATGTGCTTTTGTGCAGTTGTTTTTCAGGAGATATGTGGGTCAGAGTGCTACAGTTTGGGGTTTTTTGGTTCTTTGGACTAACCCAGCTAACAATTTTAGGTTGTAAGAATGTTTCACCCAAAGTTCCCATAAAGTAACAAAAAGCGTCAAAAATGTTATATGGAAAGTTCTACTAATGTTTTTGCAAGCATGTTCTTAATAACTTTGAGAGAACTTTGAGGGAACTTTTCCAGAATGTTAGCCAGCATTCTAAGAATGTTCCCTGTTAGCTAGGAAAGGCAGAATTTGTTCATGCACGCACTTTAGGTGGCAATTAACAGAAGGGTTGGTACAGGAAATCCTGAGAGTAATTGTCATAGTAACGCAGTCTGTGAGCGACTGTATTGATTGGCTGTATTGATTGTGAGGGTTGAAATCTGTAGAAGTGATTTGCTAAGACAGGGAAACAGAATTGTAATGTCCTGATGGTGATTGGAGATATTTACTGCTATTAACTAAAAATGGTGGATATTTTTCATGCGTGATGAGAAACAGGGATGGGAAAACGTTTAGATGCCAAATGACTTTCCTAATTGTAGCTCCAAAGGTCAAACCTTTTAACCTGTATACCAGCTAACAGGGAATGTTCTCAGAACGTTGGCTAACATTTTTTAAAAATTCTCTTTTTAAAGGTATCAAAAACGTTCTTACATTAACATTAGTGTAACATTTACAGTTTCATATTTCATATATATATATATTATTATAATATATAATAATTATAATAATATAATATATAATAATTATTCTTTATTTTCGTTATTCTTAAATTGTTAGTGAAACGCTTTTGTTACTGAAAGTTTAAATAATGTTCTTATAACCAAGCAATAAGATTAATGCGTCTAAGACTTTTAAATGTTCTAAAACATTTTTGCTACTTAATGTAAATGTGGAAATGTAATGGAAATGTAAAGGAAATGTTCTTACAACCTAAAATTGTTTCCTGGGATCTTATGAAGAATGTGTGAACAGTTTGTTGAACACCCTGTCACCTCTGATTTCAGTTCTGTGTGGACATGTCAAGCTTTTGTCTTTCTCTGCAATCTCATTAAATGACAATGTTGCTCTACCAGAATTAGTCATTGAAATAAAAGGGCAGATTCACACATTCTAACAGCGCTCTTGACAAACAGACAGTCAACCTTTTGCTAATGTGCCTGTAGGGGAAAAGCAGGAGCAGAGCTGAATTTGAAACTCAATTGAAGCAGTCACTAGCTGCAACTGTGTACAATAAGGTAACCAGAACAACCATCCAGAATGATTCAAAATGCACAGCCAGGCCTGTCATTGAATCAAACATTCACAAACAGTTAAACATTTTGGTAAAAGCTGACTGGACCCCAATGTAAAAAAAAATCAATTTAAAAAATGTCTAATTCTGTTGTCTTATAAAGTCTATTCAACATGTCAAAACACTTGTATCACCATATCAAAACATTGCAAATCAATTTACCCAGCTAACAGGAAACATTCTCAGAACGTTGGCAAATGTTCTCAAAAGTTCCGTAACAGTGTTTTTAAGTTATACATCATATATCAAAAACATTATTACATCCCAAGTAGTTAGTGGAACGTTTTAAAAATGTTACAGAATTCAAAAAATGAATAACGTTAAAAAATTTAAGAATTACAAAATTTAAGCAATGTTCTTATAACCAAGCAATAATGAAAAAATCTAAAAACTGTATATTTTGAATGTTTTCAGAATGTTTTGGTTACTTAGGGAAACGTTCTTACAACCTAAAATTGTTAGCTGGGTATCCATCTATGTTCATTTATTTATGTAGGGAGATCGAAAACTCGGACTGGATCAGAGTGATTGCAGAAAGCTGGAGCAGTGAGGGGAAAATTATTGTCACTCCGGTCCACTCATATACTCCAGTCATGACTTGGCACCTCCCCTCCTCCACACTGGAACAATAAGGGTCAGTCCTTTCTATTAGTCATTACACAGCCTCTGACCAGAGAAAACAGCCAGCAGAAAAGGGGGCTTTGTGGGGGTCTGTTTCCTCAAAGTATCCCTTTACTCTCAAACAAAAGGCTTCTTCACTCTGTTGAGGGTCTGAATGTGTCTTAGTGGAAGACCCCGGGCCGAGGACAAGAGACAAACCAGTGAGGACTGGTTTTAAGAATCTCTAGATCATACTGTCTCATTTTGGACAACGCTGGGTATTTTATGAGAAAATTCCCCGTGCCCCAATACAAATGTGACAACTTGCCCTGATCTGACATTTATGATAAAATGCCCCATGGATCTGGTTTAATATTAAAGTTCATATATAGTTGACCTTTGCCTGAATATATGTTCTTTACCTAACAGCTATTGTAAAGAAATCAATGATGATTTAAAAAAAATAGCTTAGTAGAGAGAATTCACAAACTTTTTAATCTATTTGAAAAAGCTGATCTAGATGTTTGGTACCAACATGCTAGATAACTGCAGAAATCACACATTTGTGTAACTAGACTTTTAAACCCTACAGTGAGATAGCCCAGCTTTTGCATGTGACAACTAATCTCGGTCCCCCCACAAGGTTTACCCAGAAATGTCTATTTTCATGAAGGTACCTCAGTTCAATGAAAACAAAACTAGGTCAAAAATACAGCTTCTTATAAATAAGAGCACAGCACAGACAAACACAAAACCATTATTCTTGGCTCTCCTTAGTCAGTCCTGGCCTTTGTCTAAAAGGCCCAGCCAACAGTTTTGGCAAGTGTGTAATCATTCCTCTGTCTGCATAATTCAAATGTGGCAACACATGAATTATGCACACAGTGGAATGATTAGTGTCTGGATTTAGCATCTAGAAAAATAAACACGGAACAAAGACTGTCTTAATTTGCGGGAGACTCTCAGAGGTTATATGTTTTAATAATGCATTGCTCTAAAAAGCTTTTACACGAAGACTGAAACCAACCAAAGGAGGAAGACAGTTTCCTCAAGATTGAGGCTTCTAGAAATGGGACTATCATCTACTGTTTACAAAAAAATGGCAGGCCAACATTGTAGCTTGAGAGATGCTACTTATGATCCTGTGTGAGTGTGACTCTTAAAGGGTAAACCAGCTTACAGGGAGCATTCACAGGACGTTGGCTAAAGTTATTAAAGACATTCCTAAAGTTAGTAGAACTTTTTAACGTTACATATCACATATGCAATAAAAACGTTATTCTTAAGTTAGTGGAATGTTTTAAAATGTTTAAAACATTATAAAGGTTTAAAAACATTTGAATAATGATATATAATTATAAATAATGATTATAACCAAGCAATAATGTACAATACAAAAACTAAAAAACTATACGTTTTGAACGTTCCCATAACATTCAAAACGTTATGAATGTAATGTTTTGTTACATAATGGAAATGTTAGGGAAATGTTCTTACAACCTAAAATTGTTAGCTGGGATAACATAGCTGAGATGCTGTGTTGGGTAAACACAGGAAGAGCCTCATTGTGGTGAAAGACAGAAAAGGGAGGGGGAGAGAAGTGAATAAGGCCTGAAGGAGGAGTGTGCCAACAAGCTGGTGCTGGTGTGCTTCAATAAAATGCAAGAGGCTTCGGGCGGAACACAAGCCCAGGCTGACTGCCTATTGTATCAGCGAGACGGTCCCCAGAGAGACTCCATACACAAAACACCCAGTCCTGTTCCAGAATAAGGAATGTGCCATCCCTTGACTACTCACTGCTAAACAGCAGACATCAAAGGTCAGGTACGCTACTGGCAACACCAATGAGGACGTCCATAATACCAATTACACAATGCATATGTACACCAACACACATCATTACAACAAACCAACACCCTAAGCAGTAACATATATTTCAGTCATGATTCATGTTGTAAAGGTGCAGTAAGTCATTTTCATTGATGTTTTTACATGGCCTCTGATATGAAGGGAGTTTGTCTCACATCCTGGCTAACAGGAAACAGACTCAGAACATTCTCTAGAAGTTCTCTCAAAGTTCTCTCGAAGTAACGTTAAAAGAACAATTTGTTAACGTTATATATCAAACGCCATATATATCAAAGTTGTTATTCTTAAGTTGTTAGTGGAATGCTTTTAAAACATTACAGAACAAAAATGTTTGAATAACCAAGCAATAACGTTAATACAATGTTTAAAACGGACCCCCTTGAACAATTCTGCAACATTCAGAATAACATTTTTAACGTTTTTGTTACTGGAAATGTTAGAGAAATATTCTTGTCAGGTGGGATGTGATTTTAAATAGATTTGTCAAAGTATTATTATCTTCATATACATGCTTCACATATCTTTTATATATATTCAAAAATATTTTTTTAATGGAAACCACCTGGTGCATAATGAAGCATTCAATACAGTTAGTAGCCAAAGGCATTGTCACAAAATTCATTTTCTGTTGTCTTCAACAAAGCTTATGAGCATTAACGTGATAGTCTAGTCATTGCTAGTGGTCAGACCTATGCCCCCACCAGTACCAAACACACACACTATAGGACATGATAAGACATCAGGGGTCCTGTAGAGAGTGTGTGTACTCAGGTGATAGGTGGCCATTACTACAGGGAGACGCCCCCAAGGCGGCCAGTGTAAACGACAATTAATTACTGAACAGCATAACAAGAGGAGACACAGGAAATAGTGTAATATCTAAACAGAAAGATGAAAGAGCGCATCGTAGGACCAATGTGATTCCTCAACATACTATCCCAGCTCACAATTTTGGGTTGCAAGTACGTTTCCTTGACATTTAGTTACAAACGTGACAAAAAGTAAGTGAAGTAACAAAGACGTTACAAATGTTATTTTGAAAGTTCTAGGAATCTTCAAAACATCAAGATTTTTAGATGTTGTATTAACATTATTGCTTGGTAGAACATATAGAACATATAGAGTATAGAACATATTTAATATCATTTAATAACATATAGAAATCATTCAAATGTTTTTAATTCTGTAACATTTTTAAAAAATTGATGATGATATCACAAAAAATGATATTTGTGATATATAATATATTACATTAAAAAAATTCTGCTAATTTACTGAGTTTACTGAGCTAAGTTACTGACAGATGATTCTGAGAGAACTTTTAAAAAACATTAGCCAGCGCTCTGAGAACATACCCTGTTCGCCAGGATAAGGTTAGGCATGTGAAGTAGCATCTGCTGCTTCTGAATGCGATGCTTGAGTATTAGTTATCTCCAGATTGAACATCCATGGCTTGTTCTTTCTCTGGGACAGGAGTAGAAAGTGTGGCCTTTCTGTGTGCCAGCATTGTCCATTGCATGCAAGCAATGTTACAGGCACTGTGTCGCAGGTCTGAATGAGTTTCTTTGAGCTCATCCATTGTAGGAGACAGCTGGCCCCCCTGTTACTTCTCCCCTCACTGGGGGGCAAAGGGCAGCCGGCACTAGGGGATTGTGTTTCCAGTCTCATTCATCTCTATTGAGAGAGAACGGGTCCCTCTCTCTGTTTCTCTCTCCGTCTGGATCCCTCAGAATGACACATTGTTGTTGAGCAGATGACATGGGCTTGCGCCGCAGGCTCAGGAATGCGAGGCATGACTATAGACTTTTCATGTTCGGGGTTTAACATCTGTAAGGTCTGTTCACACCGAGCCTGAATTTTCAACAGGAGAAAATAAATATAAAAGAGATAAACCACAAATGAGATCTCATTCATATCTCAATAGACAGCAATGAGATTCAATGGAGGTTAAAGTGAGACTTATTGTCCAATTGTTATGTTTTTTCAGGTAATCTGATACGTGTCTTCTCTAGAGTTTTGAAAATTATTATTTCTGTTTTATTTTTAAATTGAGGAATGTTAGGAGATGTCTCAGACAAAGTTTTTTCCATGCTGACAAAATGAGTCAGAATGAGCACAGGCTGATTATGAGATACAGGCAAAGTAAGTGGAAAATGTCCATTTTGGTCTAATTTGAGGTTTCCAGAAAAATTAGTTCATTAAGCCTTCGTCTAATGATACCTCTGAGAGGTAAACCTTCCTAAATCTTTCCTTTGTTTTAATAATGCATGAAAAAGTGAGTTTTTTGACGACTGGTGCCTCAGACAGGTGTAGCTCATTTCATTTTTTGAGCTACAATAAATCTGATTCCAAAAAATCACACATCATTTTTAATTTTTTTAAATGGAGAATGTAAAAATTACAAGAACTAATTTTTGAAGATTTGCTCACTGGCTCATTTTGCCAGCACGGGTCACAAATGAAACAATGGATCTTATGAATGTTTATGCGAGTCTGAAGTATTGTACTGTGTTGAATTACTGTTTATTTATCATTGTTTTAATTATTTGCATACAGAACAATTCATTCAGGTATTAAAAACCTTATTCAGATAAAAAGTTAGATAGTTATTTTCACTAAAGAATCAACTGTCTCAAATTTAAAGAATTCAAAAATCTTATGACTTATCAAAAATAAGTTATATGACTATAGCCTATATATTTTAATACAAAATTCTGTTAATGTTGAAATGTTTTACTTCTGATTTCAGACTTCAGACAGTCTCATAGCTTCTGAAACTTTAGAGGAAATCAGAGATTCATATCCATCATGTAATATCTCATATCTGGTTCCTCCTGCAGGGCTAGATATTACCAGAGGAGGTGGTTAGATATCTCCATTACCAGAGAAGGTGTGATGCTATCAGCTACAGTGCACATCAATTTGGTCAGAAAAAAAGAGAAAAGGAACAGAGTGACCAAACTAGGGTATCTGAGCTATTTTAAGTCCTCTGTGTCTGTCTGTCTCAGATCTAACTCCAAATTTAACTCCCCTACATCAACCAATCAAAACAAGTTCTCCTGCTCCTGGGCTCAGATCCGCTTATATAATGTTGTCCTTATTCAAGAGCAGCACTAGTTCCACCATCTGGGTCTGATCTCACATGCCACCCCAGCTAACACGCTTAGGTTGTTGGAACGTTTTCCTGTGTGAAAAAATGTTATTTTGAATGTTCTAGGAATGTTCAAATCATCTAGTTTTTAGACATTGGTTTTAATGTTATTGACTGGTTACAAGAAAGCTATCCAAGCATTTTTTAAATTTCTGTAGAAATTTTAAAAACGTCATGAATCTGAATATGAATGGTTTTGACATATACAATATATGAAGTTAAAAAACATTCTACTAACTTTTAGATACCATTAGCCAACGTTCTTAGAACGTTCTCTTGTAGCTGGGACCCTCCCTGTTTATTTCATCCTGTTTAGACCCATGCCTGTATATATTTGTGCTGTTGCCGTTACAAGGTCAATTGTCTGTGACACGTTTTGGGAACCGTGTAGGAGGTTGTTTGCTTCCATTTGGATGTGACGAGCAAATTTGGAAAAAACAAACTGGGTGCAACCCAGAGGCCGCCCTGTGTATCCTGTCATTTCTGAGTACAATGGAGTCAGGGGAAGTGGAGAGCCTTCCCTGAGCTTTTCAGAACTGTGTTATGTCGCTGGGTCCAGACACACCATGTAAGATTAAATTCTCATTATCAGGGGCAAACTCCTCTGTGATGTTCATGCTGACAATCTGTCTGTTTTCTGTCATCCTCACATCTGCATCATTGGACAGGTGGGCAGAGAGTAATGTACTGTGGAAAACGTATTGTAAATATAATTTTGGTGCCATGTAAACAACATTAGAACATAAACCTAAAGAATCAGAAACAAGCATCTAGAAAACACAGGATACACTGGGATGCGTCCCCTCTCGCCAAGTATGTTCTGTAAACAAGCGGCTTCTGATTGTTCCCTCACAATGAGGTACCAGATTCTTCTTAAAGGATGTCTTTAAACATTCACCTGTTCTCTTCCTTCCAGCCTCCACCCGATCTGCAGAGACCATCACAACCTTCAAGAAACAACTTTGTAAATGTAGTTTTGTAGACTAGGCTTGTTGGTTCTTAGCGCTTTGGATAAATGTGTCTGCTAAATGAATAAATGTAAATGTAAAACCATAGCAACCATACAGCAACACCCTAGTAACCATCCAGTACATCTTTGCACTATTTTGCACAGGTGAACCCCACTTATATGTTTTTTGAAAATGTAAAAATCTCATTTGAATTTATCGCAGCTTCAATATTACAACTGCAAACAAGGAAAAGAAACTCAAACTTGATTGATGCCTTTTCATTTGTTTATGCCCCATATTTTCTTCATTGTGAATATACTGTATTTTTAACACGTCTATGGTGGAAGAATTTGAACATTTTTTAAATGTAGAAGCATTCACAAGAAGGTCACAATTGTGTTGTTATGTTAATTTTCTTATAGTGACATTTTTATCATAAAGAATACAATAGTTTACCCATTTCTAGAATGGGCTGTTTGCATTAACAACACTTTTTAATGCTAAACATTTTATTTGTGGCATTCAGTATGTTGTGCGTGTAAGCCCCCCCGCACCACTGACACACTGTAGGTCTTTTGTTTGGTGTCCAGGTGCACTGTGGGTGAAAACAGTGACATTGGAGGTGCGGTTTAATGTAGGAATATCCTTTGTCTGTCTGAGGTTTGTTGATTCTGAGCTTGCGGACGCGGCATCAGGGCCGTATTGTGACACTGCAGTTTTGGGGAGCAGCTGGTCTTGTGGCAGGGACATCCGTTAAACAGGCACCTTTTGTGGATCAGCTGTTTCTGTCACTGCTTTGTGGATCTCCATTGACTCCCCCTCCTCCTTCACTCCAGCCCAGAGAGCGGTTTTCACATGCTAATGCTGTGCCTGAGACGCACAGCCCAGCTGGAGAGCTCGATCTGTGCCTTAGATGTGGAGAGTGGTGAGGAGAGAGAGAGACAGACCAGGATGGAGTGTGCCACAGTCAGGGATTATGGAAATGATCCTGTGTCTTTTTTTAGTCTCTCACACTAACTCTCTCCCCCTCTTTCAAGCTTGATAGGGTGTATGCCTATATGTGAACTGAGAGATTGGGTCAGCTTTAAACTGTATGTGTGTATGTTTTCAGATTAAAAACCTTTATTAATGAAGATTAAAAACTCTAACACTCTTAAAAATAAAGATTCTTAAAAGGTTCTTCACAGCGATGCCATAGCAGAACCATTTTTGGTAACCCAAAGAACCATTCGGTTTTAAAAGAACCATTGCTTTCTTACCTTTTTACAGTCTAAAGAACCTTTTTCCACTACAAAGAGCCTTGTGTGAAACAGAAAGTTTCTACGGATGTTAAAGGAACCACACAGCCCTAAAAGTTTCTTCTATGGTACCATTGTACGGCACCTTTTCCCTTTAAGCAAGAAAGACATTTAATGGAACTGTTTTCCCAAAAATAGTTTCTGTCATCATGTTCTCATTCCCATTAACCTGTATGACTTTGGGATGGGATGGAAAAGAGCAGCTTGGAGATTCTTCTACATACAGATCTAATATATAATCTTCCTGAATGGATGGATCAAAGGATAGATAGATTTTAATAAAATTGCAGACAGATTGCCACATAACTGCAATTAATTATATCAATAGACGCTTCTCTTCAACGTGCATGTAACCATCAGCTTAAAAACTCTTCTTACTCTTATTCTTACTTACTCTTACTTAATCTTTACAGTACACAAGAGGGTGTAACTGTAACTTCATAAATTGTAAATATTTATGAAGAAAGTAAATATTTGTTGCTCTGTGTGAGTTTTTCCCACACCACAGAATCAGGTCATAATGTAACCTCGCTCATAAGGGAAATGTGATTTGACTTTCAGCTGAATACCTTCATGTCACTTGACACATTTGTGGAGTGCAGCGAGCCCATTTCTGCAGCGTTTGATTGGTTGCAGACATCTTCACCCTTCCCATAGTTCTCCACAGCAATCTGTCAGTGCCGTGTGACGGTGACATCTGTGTATGCGGGACTGCTGGATTAATGCTTGACAAAAGGGCGGCTTTGAGTCTCCACGACAACAGTAGACTAAGATGCCTGATCCACTGTTATCGTAGTTCATGTGACACACAAACCATTTTTACATTCTAGATATGTGTACACCTTATGGAATTTAAACTTAGAAATTCAAATGTAAATTTCAAATATATAATTTTTGTAAACTGTCCGATGTTGTTATATTTTATTTCTGTTTGGAACTATAGGTTGGTACAAATGGTAACTAACTTTTACTAAGATTTTTTGGAAATGACTTGACAAAAGAGGGCACCATTTGGGAATCATCATTCAGATTTTGTTGTCTCCAAAATAAACCGCAAAATGTCTTTGCTATGTGCAAAGGGTTCACTGTGCATCAGAGATTTGTAGGTCGTTTTCCCTCGCTGTTTTGACTCCATGGGTGAGGACACAGCCTCTTGGACGGTACCTGGGCGACAGGTGGTGAAACAGCAGTGCTTCTCATAATGAAACACTGTGTGTGTGTGTGTGTGTGATACAGATTAGACCAGAAAATCCATCCTGAATTTTAACATTTCTAATTAATTTTACATTTAGAGTCATTCACTGTATATGCTATACATTTTAAACCTAAACGTTTTAATAACACTTTACAATAAGCTTGTATACATCAAACAATAACAACATGTACTAACAATGTACAGTAACATTTATAAATTAACCAAAAATAATAAATGCTGTGTATGGATGTTTATTGGATGTCTACTATTAGGTAATGATACCTAATGCAGTTACCACTATGAAAGAACCTTATCATAAATTTCCCCTATTGAAACCTGTATAAACCATGTATAAAACCTGTTTTTTTTTATAATGCAGATACCATGTAATGTACCATACACATACAGTAAGTGTTAAATAAGAGGTCGTTGTTGTGAAATACTGTGGCTATCTTGAGACTGCCCTTGTCCTGCTGTCTACACTTCAGGAAGGGATTGAACAGTTTGTTCATATGTACATAACAAAATGATTAGATAAGGGACCAAATGACAAAGAGTCTCTTGTTCACAAGTACAACATCTGACTGGTGAATGGTGTGTGTTGTAGGTTTTCTGATGAGAGATCGCACGCCACAACTGCGTTTCATCAAAACCTGATTTCATACATGACATTCATATGACTTGGAGGAAATGGCTTCCTGGATGCTCTTTGTGATTGGACCACACATTGATCACTGACTTCAGTTATAACCGAGTGCCATGTTTCCTTGTCTTGTTGCTCCAGAAGTCTAATCTAATTCTCTTGCCACACACACACATACAGAATACACACTTGCAGCTTTGTTTAAACAGTGATCTTGGGTTTGCTTTTCATGCCTGTTTATGCAGATGAGCTAAATATGTGGGCAGGGTGTGTTTTGTGTGGATACCAAAAAAAACTAAACCGTAGTCCATGTGTTTTCACTTAATTGCACAATCCTCTATTTTTTTTAGACCTCCCCTAACAAGACCACTATGGTGAAGGGTGTTCTATGCCGGCAGTGAGCGCACATTTGCCTGTAATATCGCAGGTGGCACAGTACCAGCCCTGGTAGTCACCACTCAATAACGTCCCAAAAGAAGGGAAAATAATACCGGAACAATAAAAATGATTTAGGGATATCTAATGCACAGGGCTTGTTTGGTTAAAAACAGGGAGATTATTCTTTCATCACAACATGTTCTCTGTCTCATTTCACCCGCCTTCATAATCAAATTAGGGTTCATTCTAGGCAGAGGACTCCAGTTGCGCACAGTCGACTACGCCCTCCAACTGCATTTGTTTTCCTCGTAAATTGTGGCTTTTACTGAGAGGATGTTGTGGGTGGATTCAGAGCTCACAGGCCTGTAAAAGTAGATATTAGATTGTCTTCATTTTGTCTTGGTAGGAAGTGTATTTGTCTATGTCTGTCTAATCGTGAATAAATGTAAAACAGAACAGCTGCCAAAAATGTACAAAACAAATGGAGTTTTTTGGCTTTATAATCTTTAATGAATAGTCTTATTTAAAAAATTATTTGCCCAAAAATGAAATTCTGTAATGATTTACCCTCATGTTGTTCTAAACCTCTTCTGTGGAACAAAAAGGCTTATTTATTTTGAAGCTTATTCTGTCCCCTTGTTATATAATGTAAGTGAACAGAGAAATGGGTCACCATACACATTTTTTAGGTATTCTATACTCTTATGATCACAATTTTGTGAGATATTGACCAAAATTTGTTGGTCATTATATTTGCAAGTGGCTTATTTTTCTACATAGTCTACATTGGGTAGGCTATAACATAGCATACAAATCATACAATCTTTAAATCATGGACCAAAGTTGGACACAATACGATCTTACATAACTGCACTACATGTGTCTCCTGGCAAACATTTATGCAGTGCTGAGTCTGGCAGAATTATCTCTTAACACTTATGTAAGTCCTATGCCACACACCTGAAGAGCTGCACAGGCTTAACCAGGACAGTGCGCTATAATTAACAATCAAACCTAAATCCAGCTGCCGCCAGCACAGAGACATCTAGGCTATTCACTGAAATGTTATATAAATGATTGGTTGAATTAGTCTCTGAATAATTCATTTGGTCTACACTCAGCTAACAATTTTTGGTTGTCAGAATGTTTCCATAACATTTCCATTAAGTAACCAAAATGTTAAAAACATTATTTTGGAAGTTTTTAGGAACGTTCAAAACGTGCAGTTTTTTAAATGTTATATTAACATTATTGCCTGGTTATAAGAATGTTGTTCAGACATTTTTTAATCATGTAACTTTTTTTAAAATGTTCCACTTAACTACTTAAGAATAACATTTTTGATCTACAATATATAATGTTAGAAAAACCTTCTAAAGTTACTGCAAGAACATTTTTGATAACTATAAGAGAACTTTTAAAGAATGTTCTGAGAACATTCCCTGTTAGACACATTTGGATGAAAGTGTTGCCGATCTCTTCAATCATAACATTTTTCAGATGGTAATCATTATTTGACCATTAATTTCTGGGGTAGAGAATGAGAAATGTGTCATGTCCAATTACAAAGATATCATTTACAAAGAGATACTTTAAAACGAATCAGCTTTAATGTGTTTGGTCCTCGCAATGCGTCCAGTTTCCATCCATCATGTTTTCTTCCTGGAGTACCGCTGCTCACAGTTAAAAGAAACTGATAAAAACAGATCAAAGAAACTGTAACCAAAATGAAACATGCCTTCAGTACTCAATACTAAAACTATATTCTGCACACAATCCTGAAATTCACAATCTGAGCTCTGACGTTTGTCCTGACGTCATCTACTGCCATCTAGTGGCTATACATATATTGTATTATATCACATAATATACGATCATATATTGTGTGATCACAAATCTCGCATATGACACGGGCTCATTAAAGCTAAAAATATACATTTTTAAATGCCCCTTATGTGTCATGAATCTGTTTTCATTTCCATAATGAAGAAAAAGCTATTAGTTCATCATCTATACTTTCTTTACTAAAATCAGTAACTTATCCAGTGTTTAAATGTGGCATCTTTTGGCGTTTTATTTTTTATTCTTGTCGAAATCAGACAGCAAGTGAAATGAAAATCACACACATATCGCATTTTCCTGCAGTTTCAAATCTTCCGCTTACCGCGAAACTCCTCCTCCTCCTCCTCCTCCTCCTCGCGCGTGAATGAACGGCGTCGTGACGTCACAGCGTAGACATTTGACGCTCTAGTTGTGCCACTCATGATTTATTCACAGCGGACAAGAAACTTAACATTATGATTTTGTTCACTGAAGAAATGCAGTACATAAACAATGTTATTATTATTACTAGTAAAATAATTATTTATTAGTTTTAGCTCCCGCATATTGGGTTTTTTCACGGTCCCTTACCATGTATTTTTATTCTTACGTACTGCAATGCCTAATGGCCTAAATGTGTAATACTTGTAATTTTTAAAAGCGTATGTTGCCTGAACTTTATTATATTTATTTAGCATACTTCCTGTTAAATGTATGTGAATTGCCCACAGTGCAATGTGATCCAACGACTCCATTAAGCGTGTTTTATTAAGGGAAGGTTTGGCTAACGTTATTTATATATTTACATATTTAGAAACAAATAAATGTATTGCAGTTCACGTCGAAATGAAGGAATAACAGATGCATACGTGAAAATCATAACGTTTATTTTTACGTGGAAAAAGCTAGTGGAGAAGCTAACGTGTAGCGTCCGGTGGATCTCACAGCACGTGTGGTTTTGGCGCTTCAACACGCGTTTTGCTGCCACTCACAACAAACGCGGATATGACTTATTTCCACTGAATCGTTAGTCGTTTTTTAATCAACAGTTTAATTTCATCAACATTGGCTGACAGGAGATCAGGTACTGCGTTTCATTTGTCTTTTGCTTGTTTGTGCTCTTATTATCAAAGTGCGCCGCAGCGTTACGTAATGTATAGGTCTGTAATGCGTTTGATCTGTTATTAAAACACGACATTATATGACTATATAATCAGATATAACATATATGTACGTGATGCATTAGTGAAGGAATATGTAGGCTGGTGAATGTCGTATAACTTGTGTGTACAAGGTCATGGTTGTCTTGATATCTTATGAATGAACATGTTGGTACATTGGTAAACGCTTTTATACTAAGCGACTCACAAGCTAAACATTGTTTTTGTTTAATCTGTACGTGTGTTGCCTAAAAAGCAACTATTTTATTAACTATGACATATAAATAACATCTACAACGCAATGATGGCCGGTTTGTTCTTTACGTTAACAACGAAGCCAGCGTCACTTTTCAGTCCTTTGCTTTATATTTAAGTTGAATATACTATATAAAAGAAACATATTTTGTTACAGGTTACAAATGAACGTCACAAATTATTAATTATAATAATTAATAATTGGGTTTGTAAGCGACAATAATCGCTTACAACCACAAAACACGATATAACAATCGGGCAGCTCAACAGATAGGGAAGCGGAATGAATAAAAATAATAATACAAATACAACGAAAGCTGTTATAAAATCAAATAACTTAAAAAAAAAAACATCACATAGAGAGATCTGGTGCGATTTGCTTTTTGATAAGCGATCCATTTTTTTATTGCGATCGCTGGACAGTGACGTCACTGGTGACGTGCGCATCACTTTTACGTGTTTCTGACAGGGGCAGTTCAATGATGAAGTACATACTGGTGACAGGAGGGGTGATATCCGGCATCGGTAAAGGCATCATAGCCAGCAGTGTGGGCACAATACTCAAATCTTGTGGTCTGCATGTCACTGCCATCAAAATTGACCCCTACATTAACATTGATGCTGGTACCTTCTCTCCGTATGAACATGGTGAGTGCAGGACGTCTTATTACTCCATCTGTTCTTTGTTTTGATGCAGACATGCACACAGCCGTACGAGAGGTTTGTTTTGTTTGATAGGGCCTTTGGTTGATCACATCTCCTTAACCGTGTGTTTTTTGTTAAGAGTAAATGAAGATCAAGGTACAGATGCTGATGTCAGCTGGTATCTGTTTACGTCTGTCTGCACGCGTGTGTCATACCGTCTAAACACTCTGATCAACAGGTGAGGTGTTTGTGCTGGATGATGGCGGCGAGGTTGACTTGGATTTAGGGAACTATGAACGGTTTCTGGACATCCGGCTAACCAGAGACAACAATCTGACCACGGGGAAGATCTACCAGTCTGTTATAACTAAAGAGAGAAGAGGGGATTATCTGGGCAAAACGGTACAAGGTGAGTTATGCAATGAAGTGACCATGACGTGAAGTTTGGAGTAGAAATAAGATGTATGCCACAATGACAATACATGTTTTAAAGGGATAGTTCAGCCAAAAAATACTTCCATCATTTGCCATTCCACACCTGTATGACACAAAAAGACAAGGACATTTTAAGAAATGTCTCGGGTACAAAACATGTACGGTGGACGTCAGTGGATACCACTGTTGTTTGGTTACCAACATACTTCAAAATATCTCTTCGTGTTTCTCAGTAGCCAAAAAGTCATACAGGTCTGGAATGACATGAAGGGGAGCAAGTGATGGATGAATTTCCCTTTGTGGGTTAACTACCCCTTTAATCGATGTATATTGAGCTTCATAATTTTGTACCAAGAATACACAATGAACACAATGTGCAATTCGCATACTCTTCCGTAATTAAATTACAGACGTTTACACATGTTCATACTCTCAAGGTATCAACATTACACAGTGATTTCATACAGTGCCACTAAAGTGACTGTGGATTATTTTTACAGTGGTACCACACATCACTGATGCTATTCAGGAATGGGTGATGCGACAGGCTAAAGTCTCAGTGGATGATGACGGTATTGAACCAGAAGTCTGTGTTATTGAGGTATGAGTCTTTATGTTTTGTACTGTATATTACTGTAGTACTCAGTTACTTTTGCTTAGTTACTTTAGTTACTCACACACTTTTCATCTTTTACTTCTACTAAGAGATGGAGATTATCTAACAGATCATTTCCAAATAACAGTGGAAAAACCTCAAACAGCTTCACAAACTCTTGTCCTTCATTGATGGATGAATCATTGTATGAACGTTATTTCTACAGCTTGGAGGTACAGTTGGAGATATTGAGAGCATGCCTTTCATTGAAGCTTTCAGACAGTTTCAGTTTAAAGTGAGACGGGAGAACTTTTGTAACATCCATGTCAGTCTTGTCCCTCAGGTAAGACAAATAAGCTCAAATTTGTCATACGGCACTGGTTTGTTTTTTTCTAATAGTTTTATTTAAACAACTGTAGTTCATGAAAGATGAAATGTCATACATAAAGGTTTCAACAGTCTTGTGTTGTGGTCTGTGGATACATTTTCAGCCAAGTTCTACAGGAGAACAGAAGACCAAACCCACCCAGAACAGCGTTCGAGAGCTTCGTGGGCTTGGTTTATCCCCAGACCTGGTGAGTCCGTACCATGCCTCACATCCTTTGAAGTACTGCTTTTACTGGGTAAATCCTTCTCTGAAATTTGTTTCTTCTTGGCAGATTGTTTGTCGTTGCTCCACTCCATTGGACACTGCTGTCAAAGAGAAAATCTCCATGTTTTGCCATGTTGAACCTGAGCAGGTAGTTGAGTCAAGTTAATTTGACTTTTAATAGCACTTTTTACAGCACATTCTGCAGTTTTCTGAGTATTCTCTTATTTATGGAAGACTCTTACAGTGCATTTAAAGTCTAAGACCTCACCATTGTTAACATCATGTTTAACCAGCTGAGCTGTTTGAACTAAATCGTTGTGTGTAACAAGGTGTAACCTGTGCCTAATTGTTCCTGTATCTCAACTGGTAGAGTATTTTGTTAGCAGTGCAAAAGGTTGTGAGTTCGATGCCCAGGGAACACATACTGATAAAATGTATTGCTTGAATGCACTCTAAGTTGCTTTGGATAAAAGCGTCCACCAAATGCATCAATGTAAATAAATGTAAATGTTACTGTCTTTCACTTAGGAAAATTTATGTTATAAAAACATGCTTTCTTCTGCAGGTGATCTGCATACATGATGTCTCCTCCATCTACAGAGTACCTCTACTGCTGGAGGACCAGGGCATTGTTGACTACTTCTGCCACAGACTGGATTTGCCAGTTGAAATGAGGCCACGTAAAATGCTTACTAAGTGGAAGGAGATGTCAGACAGGTTTGAGCAGTTTGGATACTCCAAACTACCTTTGTATCTGTAAAATTCTTCTGATAATGCAAATGTTTGTTCTGTGTTCTCTAGATCTGACAGACTCTTGGAACATACTTCTATTGCTTTAGTGGGCAAGTACACCAAACTCTCTGATTCTTATGCTTCAGTGATCAAAGCACTGGAGCACTCGGCCCTGGCTATCAACTGTAAGCTAGAGGTCAAGGTAAGAACACCTCAAGAATCGATTGAAACACACCCGTTTCTTGTGAAAGGAAGATGTTTTTGGACACATACAAAATATTAGATGTTTTAGTAGATTGTAGTTTGAAAGTGTAATACTAGAATACTATTTCAGTACATAGATTCTGCTGATCTGGAGCCAGCTACGTTGCAGGAAGAGCCAGTGAAGTACCATGAGGCCTGGCAGAAGCTCTGCAGTGCTGAGTAAGTGTGTTGCTATAATGGGCCTGTGCATATTGTGGAATATTTGATTCTGATAGGTCAGTTGAGGCATCCAGTGATCTGATATTACCCAATTACCACCACATTTCCCAGGATTAAGATATATTGGACCAATCATTCATTTTTAACGTTCAAATGTTTCACAGATGAAAGAACAAAAATAAATTAAAATGTAATCTCTCACTAATATCTCTCACTAATATTTCAAATCAATATTTTGTGTCCAATTATCTAATTATGTGAAGCCATTAGTTATATAAATGAAGCCCATCAGCATGATCCAAGACTTCCTTGTCCATGTCAGGGTCCTGATCACCTTCTCCTGCTTTATTTTGAGATAACGACTGGTTGACTGTACATTATCATTTACATATTTTCACTAGAAAATAATGCAACTAAAAACAGATGCAGTTTTGTCTATCAACATAGAACATGTTAATTTTAGGTTTCATTCAACTCTTAACACATACACACACACACACACAACTCTTTCTGAATGCTATTGGTAATGTAACCTGTGGTAATACAGTTGGCTGCCTCTTTATTTAGACCAGTGACTGGTTTTATTAACACTGGGTTGTTCGTTTGAATGTTAATTTCTCATTTGATCTATAACGTGTATTTTAATGGTGGTTTGTACTGTCAGTGGAGTTCTTGTTCCTGGAGGCTTTGGTGTGAGAGGAACTGAGGGAAAAATCCAAGCCATCCACTGGGCGAGGAAGCAGAAAAAGCCATTTTTAGGTAACACATTTTGTTCAGAAATCTAGGTTTTAGGTAACATTTTGTTTAGTAATGAGTAGTACTTATTTTCGAGATGCTTGTGATTGGATGGAAATGATTTCATTTTGCAGGCGTTTGTTTGGGCATGCAGCTGGCCGTGTGTGAATTTGCTCGTAACATGCTTGGTTGGGAAGGTAAGATGCATACAATGCGTACAATTGGCTTGTGTTTATAAAATTTAATCTGATATGGCTTTTTTTATTTTTAAATTCTTTTAAAATCTTCCAACAGATGCCAATTCTACAGAATTTGATCCTGAAACAAAACACCCTGTGGTGGGTTACACGTTTTTTTTTTACAAGTTAACAAGTTTTGTTAACCTGTTTTGCATCAACATTATCGTTCTGTTTTTATGGTGAGACCTGTTTCTTCTGTGCAGGTGATTGAAATGCCAGAGCACAACCCTGGGCAAAAGGGAGGAACCATGAGACTGGGGAAAAGGCGAACCTTGTTCAAAAGCACCTCCAGTGTTATTCGTAAGTTTTGATCTTTTGTGCCTGCGGGCACATTGTAAAGGTCAGGTATCACAAAAATACAAACTGACGCCATAGTCACAGGTTTTGAAAATGTGGCATCTGTATTTCTAAATAAGTGCTGTGCTGCCTTTAAAACATTTGTAAACAGATTTGTTTGACTCATTCTTTTGTAGGAAAACTGTATGGAGATGCTGAACATGTGGATGAACGGCATCGCCATCGCTTTGAGGTTCACAATAAAATAGATATAAAATGTAATTTTTATATATATAAAAATGAATTGATCTATTCATTTTGCTTGACGTATTTACAGGTGAATCCAGAACTGAAGCAGTACTTTGAGGAAAAAGGGTTCAGATTTGTGGGGGAAGATCTGGAGGGGGAACGAATGGAGATTATTGAACTTGATGGTCAGTGGACTTCTGATGTATGAATCCTTGGCTCTAGGAGTCTTCGCTCAGTATCTGTTTTTCTCTGTTTTGGCAGATCATTCTTACTTTGTTGGAGTGCAGTACCATCCAGAGTTTACCTCTCGCCCCATCAAACCCTCACCCCCTTACTTTGGCCTTCTACTGGCAGCATCTGGGAAACTGCAAAACTACTTGCAGAAAGGGTGCCGTCTCTCACCTAGGTAATTCCTGGCGGACTACTACTACTAAAGTCATGATTATTAATTACAAAGTCTTAGTGCAGTCCTAATAAACCTTCTAATAGACCTTGTATATTCTTATGGAATATCTCTCAGACCCGATTAACTTTTTAAATCGACAATTAGTATATAGACTGTCTTCTATTTTGAAATTGTCTTTTTTTTCTATTTTAGGGACACTTACAGTGACCGGAGTGGCAGTAGTTCACCAGATTCTGAGATCTCTGAACTTAAATTCCCATCAGTGTCCTAAAAGCGAATTACCCACATGAAAATGTTTAATTTTATGACCATTTCATGGATTGAATAAAATTAAACAAAAAAAGTTTGGTTTTTTTTGTAAACTTGATATATGCAGACATGTTTTAATACAAATCATGTAAAGACATTTACTTATATTATTTTATATTTTTATCTTATTTATAATAATATTACTATATATTATAATAATCATAATTGTTAAATAATATAAAACTTGGGTCGATTGTCCGGATATCCGGTATTCCATACCGTGGGGTTTCTCTGGACTTTTATTTTGTAAAATCAAAGTCTCGCGAGAGTTCTGAGCTCCGTTAACTAGAAGAGGCGCCTGCGAGAAGAAATCAATTTTACAGGAAATTTTGCACATTTCCAGCTGAAGCATGTTAAAGATGAGAAGACGGTAAACAATAACTTTCATCAGGTATTGCGTTGCTTACTATCCACCGGCTATACAAAAAGCAAGTAGCAGAACAAACGCTGATTGCCACAAATGTTTACTCGTTAGCCGTTAACGTGACAGCACAAGTGAAGCTTCAATGATGCTGAACTACAGTCACCATGATCATACTTGTGCTAGAAGAAAGATGGGTTTGTTAACTCGGTTACATGTATAAATATTATTATTGCATTGATGTTTGTCTTGCAATTTAAACCGCCTCAAAGGACAAAACTAGCTAAATCCGCTAGCCTGCTTAGCCAAATGACAGATCTGAAACTTGCAGCTTTAGGTTAATGTTTGAGACTTTGGTGATGAATTATGCAATGTTTGATCGTTTTCTTGCTTTAACTACGTTGTTATTATCTCAGATTTTATCTTAACATTTCGTAACTACATACATTGTTGACTATTTCGGCCCATTTTGGCTTGAAGTCATTTCGTTTGATTCTTCAATCGTCTCGTATTTGCTGAATTTTTCATTTTTAAACCTTGATTCCCAACTCATTTATTCAGATAACTATTGACCGGCATAGTATGACCCAGTACCCACCGCAGTCTAGTCGCTCAAATTTCTACACTGTTGTGAAAGCAGAAGCCTCGTCAACACCGCCCATATCCACCAACATGGCCAACAGCACTGTTGCTCCAGGCAAAGTTACAGGCACCCCTGGGCCTGCAGGGAGATTGAGTCCTGAAGGACCCCAGGTGAGGCATACCAGGAAGCCAAATGCATTATGTATTGGGTTTTGGTCCTGTTTTAGAAGATCTGTTGTTGTATCATCTAATAATTATACCTACAGGTGCTCAGTAAGAAGAAGCTGCAGGATCTTGTGCGAGAAATTGACCCCAACGAGCAACTAGATGAAGATGTGGAGGAGGTAGTTATGACTGCTAGTATTTTGTCTTAACTAGATACTCAGAGGTGCATTAAGAAAATAAATGGTTTGCTTTGGTGCTCTTCAGATGCTCCTGCAGATCACAGACGACTTCATCGAAAGCGTAGCAACTGCTGCATGTCAGCTTGCCCGACACAGGAAGTCAAACACTCTTGAGGTGAAGGATGTCCAGCTGCATCTTGGTAAGGGTCTTGTTTGAATATGTTGTTTAAATGTTTTATGGGTAGAGCGACCCTGCCTAACTCCAATATTGCACTGCAGAACGCCAGTGGAACATGTGGATTCCTGGCTTTGGTTCTGATGAGATTCGACCGTACAAGAAGGCATGCACCACAGAGGCCCACAAGCAGGTCGGCCTTTACTCTCATGCATTTCTTTACAGCTGTTCTTAAATGAATTAAATATGGTTTTATAAATGAAATGACTTACACTTTTGCATCCGTCTTTACAGAGAATGGCATTGATTCGCAAAACAACCAAAAAGTAGCAAGATCTGGAGTATCAAGGAAAATTGTATTTTACATTTTTTCCTGACAGTTTTGGAATGGGGGGGTTTGGAATAACCTGTAAATGTTCAGTTAATCAGAGGAACAAAATGTGCTGTGTTGTTTTACAGTATGGTTTAATATAAACATTGAAAAGGTGAGCAGGAATTTAGATAATTTGTCTGTAAAGTTCACTTTTCTGTTAGAACCATCATATTAATATTTTCGGACTCTGGCACACATTGGTCTCCAGCTTGGTGCTATTTTGCAGTGTTTATTGCATTGTAGATATCTCACAGACCTCTGTTCAAATATATTTGTTTTACTTACTCACACACACATTTCCATTTATATTAAAGGTAAGGTTGACCTTCTGCTCAGCTGGCCTTAGTAGCTGTGCACATTTACCAATCACCACGTGTCTGTTTTGTTCAGTGTTAGAAACCTTTTAAGTGATGGGTAGTTGTGTAGTCAAAAGCCTTAGGGTGTTACTTTCTGAAAGTAAAGATTCATTTGAGATTAATAAATACCATGTTTAAGCAGTTAATCATTTAGAGCAGTTAACACATTTATTTACATACGTTTATAGTCATTTGCATTACAACCCTCTGCTATGGGTTTGTGGGTGGGGTTGAATATTTTGACATGTTTGGTATTCTTTTTTTGGTCATGTATCACAGTGTTTGACAGTCTCTTTTCTCATAAATAAAAAGAGTTATTCACATTGAACTCAAGTTGTTCATTTCTAAGATGTCCAGGATAAACTGTATAAACTGCAAAAAAAGCAACTAAACATGTAAACATCATTTATACACTAATGTGCTGCTGAGGTGAATTCAGTTCTTTACAAATGTACAGGATTAGTTCTCAAATCCCTTGCTGTGTTTATGAATTCTTTCAGGTAGGCATTGCATTACAGTCAGTAATCTTTTAATCTGACCTTTGTGAAAAAGCAAAAAACACATTTTTTGGGTGATAAGAGGAATAATAGGCTTACGTGATCGCACAGCAATAATTTATGACACCCTTATCTGAAGTTAAACAGATAAATGGATAAACATTTTAGGTCAATTTGTGTAATAGGTCTGTGAATCATGAAAACATGTTTAACCCCCCCAAACAGCCGAAATGTTTTAATGAAGCCTCTGTTAGGTCCATTAAGATTTCTCATTATGAAATAACTTTCATGACCATTCAGCAAGTTTACTGTAGCGTACTATACTATGCATATGGAAAAATATTGAAGTCTTAATTTCTTTACAGCAACAATCCGTAACTCGCCTCCATCTCTGATTAAAAAACATAAAATTGCAGGTTACTTTACGCACCTTTCAGTATGTTAAAGTGGAATGAAGCCAAACTGGCATTTCCTGGGAAACTTGGAGAAAGGGATCGGTCAGCTGAGATTATAAATCATTATTATAAACTCACTACTGTGAATCAGGGTAAGGTCAGAAAGTGTATTTTGAACACTGATCAGTGACATCCTTGCTCACTAACACATTTTTCTTCATTTGTAACCCCAAAGAGCACCACTTTTTCCTTTTACCTTTTATTCCTTAACCCTTAACTGCAAGATTCAGTAATGTTCACATGTTTTATTGAGGTTTGTGTCTGTTCATATTAACAACATTTATATCCACAATCTTGCACCTGATGGGGCTTGTTTGTCAGGAGTGCAATAAATGCAAAGCCCCTTTAGGTGATTTAAGTCAACAAGCGCAGCTCTTGTTTTCCTCCGGAGGTTGATTCATCTTGACCCTCTGAAGGGTCTCTATAGTCGGACCCGAGCTCTTCACCCCGTCCCAGCCCTCACGCAGCTGCACCTCCCCGCTCTTCAGGCCCTGATAAACCCGCCGGGTCAACAGGTCGAAGGTTTCCTTCACGCAGTGACCGGTTTTGGACGACGCCTCGATGTACGGCGCTCCCAGCTGGCTCGCCAGTTTCTCGGCCTCGGCCCGGTCCACCGCCCGCTCTCCGGCCGTCGCTCGGTCGCTCTTGTGTCCCACCAGCACGAAGAGGACGCTGTGCGGGTGCACGCGCTCGCACACCTCGTCGTACCACTGCCGCACGTGCTCGAAGGAGTCTCGGTTGCCCAGATCGAAGACCAGCAGACCGCCCACCGAGTTACGGTAATAAGAGCGGGTCACTGATCTGAGAACAGCACCCGGGGACATGTGAATAGACGCGCACAGCTTTCTCTGTGGCGCAGAGGTCTATCTTTCTTTCTTTCTTTCTTTCTTTCTTTCTTTCTTTCTTTCTTTCTTTCTTTCTTTATCTTTCTTTCTTTTCTTTCTTTCTTTCTTTATCTTTCTTTTTCTTTATCTTTCTATCTTTCTTTCTTTATCTTTCTTTCTTTCTTTCTTTCTTTCTTTCTTTCTTTCTTTCTTTCTTTCTTTCTTTATCTTTCTTTCTTTTCTTCTTTCTTTCTTTATCTTTCTTTTTCTTTATTTTTCTTTATCTTTCTTTCTTTTTCTTTATCTTTCTTTCTTTCTTTCTTTCTTTATCTTTCTTTCTTTCTTTCTTTCTCTTTCTTTCTTTCTTTCTTTCTTTCTTTCTCTTTACAAATAACGGTACCATCACAAAGAAGCACACAATCATTTCCACTAGCGACTTTTCATGCATCCTGATCTCATAAATGTATGTGGCTGCCAACAGTAATAAATGTGCTACCTGATCTTAAAATACCTGCTTAGCACTTCCCTGTTATTCAGAAACTTCGCTGATCATCACCTTCCTAAAATAATACTAATATTTCCAACAGTTGTTCCCGTCTGTTTGGAAATTACATTTCAAGTGATTCAAGGAGTTTTGACTCACAGAGTGTTATGAATAAAAACCTGAACTGCCTTAAATAACAGGAAGAAGTGGGAAGAAGCCAGTGATAAGGTCATCTGTTCTGACCAGTAAGTACATTAACAGTGTAGACATCGATACTTCCTGGAAACTTTATTTGAATATTGTAAACTCGATGCTGCGATGAGCAATATGTTTCACAATCTTTAATTTTACAGAAGTGAGAAACTTCTTGAAACTGTTTTTAGAAGCATGTACTTCTTAGGAAACCCACAGTATTTGTTAGTTTAAAAAGTCACACGCCGTCAAGTCACGCTAGAACGTTTAATAGCTTTAAGATTAAATGGTGTTAAGTTAAGAGAAGTTGAAGATGCTTACCTAAACCTCTCTTGACCAGCTGTATCCCAGAACTGCAATTTCACCCTTACCCCAGGCTCCACCTCTAGGAAGTGTACATAGAAGTCCACTCCAACTGTCTGGTTTATGCACTCCAGAAATAGATCCTCTGTGTAGCGTTTCAGCATAGATGACTTGCCCACAGTGGAGTCTCCTAGCATGATTATTCGAAACTGGTACTGCCACAAAGTGAGATCCATGACTTGTCAAGAAGGCCACAGTTGCCTCACTCACCACACTCTGACGAGAGATGAAGATTTATCACTCCACCAGAGTTCTTGGAGGTCAGACCAGAGAATCCCTTTCTTTAAACGTGGTATTTAGCAGACCAATCTAGAAGTTTTAATTTTATACATTGAAGGAGATGAACCCATACTTCCTCAGGTTTGTTCTCATGAGCGTTTTTTTGTTTGAATGTTATAGGGGTGGGACGTGCCAGAGTTGATCTGCTTCTTTAATCTTTGCCTGTTCATACTTGTAAGTGGGAGGGGTTTATTTGAGAGCCTGGGTTTATAAAGAACAGCAGAAAGCTTTGGAATTTTTCCTAGGCCACAGGGAGTGAGCGTGCATTGTCATATCAGAACAAGCCCAGCATTTCCTGTTGTGGCCAGTTCAAGCACATTTAATAAAAAACAACATTTAAAATGAAACTTTTTTAAACCGATGTTTAAAAACAGAATGTTTCCCGTCTAGGTCCTTAAAGATTACTGAAAGACATCCAGTGTTGTGATGAAATCGTACCATTTTTGAGAAGCATTAAGCGGATTACATAAGGTATGATGAAACACCACATACTGTTGCTGAGAAAATTCCCCAATATTCCCTACTATTGTAAATCTAGGTTAGTTTGCTTCTGTTTACGTAATTATGAGGCTTTTTCAAACAGGAGGTGGACAACAAAGGAAGTACCTCCCATAGGACACAGACAGATGATTTAACCGGGCTTAAGATATAAATAAACCTACAATTAAAGTACTACCGCATTTTAAATTGTACACAAACACTTTAGTTAACTAGATAGGTAGAATACTTTTAAGGTTTTCATTTTATTACTATTCACAGTGTTATATTGTTATGAGGGTTTGTAGGTGTGGAAGCATAAAAAAGTTCATTAATAAGCCACTTGAACACTGTTCAGGCATTTGGCACTATGTAATTTTAGGTTAGCATGGGTGGGGATCCAATGAAGCAGAATGAACGTCCATTATTTACTGAGGAAGACAGAGATAAAACAGGAAAGCACTTTCAATGTTATTGGTTCAAATCTCCAGTAAACTTAAATTTATTGTTATTTTAGTGAAAAAGATTGAAATGACAAATTGTGCTAAGTTATTTAAATTAAAGCATTTTAATTACAGCATTTCTCTAACCAAACCCGATTTGCTGGTCTATAAAGGCCACTAAGAAGAGGATATATTTTTGTGTAAGCCCACACCCAGCCTCACAGGAAGTTCAAGCTTCATTTATAGTCATTAGCAGTCTAATGGTTTCTCCTTTGGTTTAGGGCTGCTGGTGGTGGGGTGATATTTTTGCAGAATACCTGTAGTTCAATTACATACCCCAATCATGTGAGCAAAACTATCCTTCAAAAACGGCAATGCATCATTTAGCCTGCATCATTAAACAGATCAGTGCTTTAATGAACCTGTGGAAATCAGTACAAAATTTAATTTAATTATAGGAAAAATATGTTTTGAAACACGTTAGTGCTTTATAAGTCTCTCAGAAATCCTCATGCAGAATATTCTGATTATTTACAGATATAAAACACATTTACATTCAGTAAAAATATACATTTTTTTAGTTAGCAGCTGATAAACAGTCTTGCAAAACAACTATGTCCTAAACTTCTATTGCCACCCTGATTCTGAATATAACACAGTGCATTTTATTGCCTCTGTCATTAGGTTACATTATAAACAGCAATATAATATACTGTAAATTATATTGTAGGTTAAGAGACACAGCACATCTTATTTTCATCATTCTGGGCTGTTACAGGCATTTTAGAGGGTGCATCATCGTCCCAGTTTTCTGGTGTCTTGTATTCAAACAGCAAGCTCTGATACATTCGCCGGGTCAACAGCTCAAAAATCTCAGCCACACTGTGACCCATTTTGGCCGAGACCTCATAGTATGACACTTTCCATTGACTTGCCAGCCTTTCTGTCAGAAAGCAAACATCTCTATTAAATGTGTCACACTTGTTTCCCACCAGCACGGTGTTCTTCTGCCAGGTCATGTGCAGCTGTCTGTGCATATACTGCTTAGTTTGTTTGAAAGACGTATTTTCACCCAGATCCAACACATACAGGATTACATCCGCTGTGTGTAAGTAAGGATTGATCATATGCCAGAAAACAAGGATGTAAAAGGAAGTATAGAAAAGTATTTTTATATATATATAGCGTTTAATGTATGTGAGCGTACTGCTTACTGACTTGACCACATTACTGCCTCCTAGCAAGAAGATTTTAAAGTTGTACAGACTGTCAGCGACATCCATGGCGACTCAATATATATATATATAAATATATATGTGTGTGTGTGTGTGTGTGTGTATGTATATGTATATATATGTATAATAAAAAATAAAAACGCACACAAATCACCAAACAACAAAGGCAAAATGAGTCAACAAACACCTAAATACAATTTAAACTCAGTTTAAATCAATCTCAAATTAAACATTTCAACACAAGACAAATACGTGGAACATCACAACAAATTAATCTTCCAGGGTGGCATCACCTTCACAAATGAATGATCAGTTAATTGATAATTAATTAATACTCGTTACAACACAATCAAATCCTGTCCATCCACTCATTAAACATTTTGCAAATATGTTTCAGACATCTTTTACAATAACACGTATACAAGAGCACCGTTCACCGCTGAACAGAAATGATGTCAGAACGCCAACTTTACCAAAAGAAAAACAAAGTTCAAATAAAGGTGTATTGTTTCCTTGAACAAAAAGCAAATAAAAATAAGCAGGAAGGACTATTAGTGAAATAAATGAAATACCCTGAATATGCATTCATGAATATTAACATCTGTTACATTGATTATTGTAGGTTAAGTGACACAAAACCTATACATTTTATCATCCTGGACAGCTGGTTGATATTTTGGAGCGTGTATCTCCATCACAGTCTTCATAAGGCTTGTACACCATCAACAAGCTCTGATAAATACGCCGGGCCACGTGTTGGTCACACTTGTGTCGAACCAGCCCGACCAGCACAGGGTCTGTAGGTGTTGTGTGCATAGAGCTTTTGACTCTTCCTGTTTATACTTTTAAGTAGGAGAGGCTGAGAGGCTGAGTACAAAAGTATATTTTTTTAAGTATAGCCAGCGCCACAAATAAAAATCCAAACAAAACACTTTAAAATTTTGTTTTACTTTTTTAAATATATTAAAAATACAGGTATATGAAATTTACGTTTTTGTCTGATCCATGCTTCCCGGGCATTAACCGTGATCATAATTCAGATTACCTGCTGAGAAAGCTTGTGGATTTTGAATGGATGCCATTATAAACGGACTGTGTGAATGTAATGTACTCATACAAAGCCCTTGCACCTTCACAAGGTAAAACAGACACACATTTCCAGGCGAACATTCATAAATGGACAATGCCTGCCCCTCTTATCAGTAAAGTTTGAGGAAAAATGAACAGTGTCCTGTTATTTAGATGTGTGAAATACAACTTCAGAATCTGAATTCGGAGTTTGCTAGGAGAGTTTGGGGACAGATGACCCGGATCCAGATAAATGCATTTGAAGACATTTTTGAAAGACATTTGAAAGGCAAAAGTTCGATCATTAAAGTTAAACCCATGCCTGTCAGCTCCTGTACTTTGAGTTTAATTAATGATTTTCTTAGACAAGTACAACCCCAAATCAGAAAAAGTTGGGACAGTATGGAAAACACAAATACAGAAAGTAGTGATTTCTATATTTACTTTCACTTGTATTTCATTGCAGACAATACAACAGCACATTATTTAGTGTGTTCCTCATGATTTTTATTGTTTTTTCTTCAAAAAAACAAAATTCCTATTTTGGTTCTTGCAACACATTTAAAAAATAGTTGGAACAGGAGCAATTTAGGGCTAGTAATCAGGTAAACTGGTTAAATAATGATGTGATTTGAAACAGGTGATGTCAACAGGTGATTGTAATTATGATTTGGTGCAAAAGCAGCATCCAAGAAAGGTCTAGTCCTTTAGGAGCAAAGATGGGCCGAGGATCGCCAGTTTGCCAACAAATACGTGAGAAAATTATTGAAATGTTTAAAAACAATGTTCCTCAAAGAAAGATAGGAAGACATTTGCTTATTTCACCTTCAACAGTGCATAACATAATTAAAAGATTCAAGGAATGTGGAGGAATTTCAGTGCGTAAAGGACAAGGGCGCAAGCCTAACCTGAACAACCGTGCTCTCCGATCCCTCAGACGGCACTGCATCAAGAATCGTCATTCATCTATAAGCAATATCTCCACATGGGCTCAGGACTACTTTGGCAAACCTTTGTCAAGTACCACAATTCGTAGTTGCATCCACAAATGCCACTTAAAACTGTACTGTGCCAAAAGGAATCCCTATGTATTGTCTGCAATGAAATACAAGTCAAAGTAAATACAGAAATCACTACTTTTTTTTTATGTGTTTTGCATACTGGCCCAACATTTTCTGATTTGGGGTTGTAAATTTACTGAGAGGCTCTCAGGAAAGCCAGACAAGCAAGTTCATTAAATTCATTCACAGTATGCTCACATTCATTACTGCTGAAACATAAACATTATTAATTTATTATTATAAATTCACAGTTCTCCAATGGGGAAAGTTACATTATTAACTGTAAAATCCCATTACAGTAGGCTAAGTAAATTTCTTATTGTAAATTACTGTGGAAGTAATGCAATTATTAGCCAGTAATTTCTTATTTTAAAACGTCAAAATCCCAGTGGATCTTTTTTTACAGTGAAGGTTTGTGAGATTATATTGTAGGTTAAGAGATGCAGCACTTATTTTCATCATTCTGGGCCATTACATTCTGGGGTATGTCCGTCACATTCTTCCGAAGACTCGTATTCCTTCAGCATGCCTTGAAATATTTGCTGGGCCAACAGCTCAAAACTCTCCGCCACATTGTGACCTGTTTTGGCTGAGACCTCAATGTATGGCACTTTCCATTGGCTTGCCAGCATTTCTGCTTGACCACAATCTACTTTCCGCTCTTTTTGGTCACACTTGTTTCCCACCAAAACGAAAGGCACAGTGTTCGGCTGCATGGTTTTACACACCTCTTTGTGCAGACACTCGGCGTGTCTGAAAGTACGTTCATCTCCCAGGTCAAACACCAACAGGAATCCATCTGTTTTAGGCAAGAAGCACCGGGTTGTAGACCTAAAAACATGAATGACAACTCATTAGTTTTATTTCTTACACACCACATTATAAGCAGCCATATAGTGACACAGATGGAAAAGAAAACAGGAAAAACACTATTTGCACCAATACCCTGGCCCATTGCATGGTGTAAGTTACCGAAGCTTCTGTTAAACATTTAGGGCTTTTACATTGCACACAGCCCTGGTTGTGAAGCATCAGATATTAAAAAAAAACAAGCTTAAGTTAAGCCCTGGTAAATTATGAGCAGTGTGAAACGTGAATTCCGTTTACCCGGGGTTTAGAATGACCCAGGGTTAATTATTTCAAGCCTTTTAGTTTTTCTGATAGGATACCATGGTAATGTTCAAAACTAACTATCAAATTTGTTTAGTCAACAAAATTTGTCATACATTATGATAAAATAACTTTCGAAGAACAGGTTAAAGGTATTCTGTTCACTGCTCACCAAAAACCTTCAGCACCAGCTGTATCCAAAAGCTGCATCTTCACCATCGCTCCGGGTTCCACCTCTAGGTTGTGCATACTGAAGTTTATGCCGATGGATGAGATTATGTGCTGTGGAAATGACCCTTCTGTGTAGCGCTTTATTATACATGACTTCCCCACATTTTTGTAGCCTAGCAAAACAATTTTAAATTTGAACAGACAATCAGTAAGATCCATTGAGACTAACAGATTGCACAGCCGTGACAGGATCGCACAGGAATGGCGTTTGTTCACCTGGATCGTTGGAGTTGGGCTGGTGTTGGCGTTTATTGCTTTTGAACCTTTGATTGAATCCTTCTGTTTATACCTAAAGTTTATACATAAAGTAGGAGGGGATGTTGGTTAGAGGCTAGATATGAAAGAGTTTTTATAATTTTTTTTATAAAGAGTTTATAAGAGTTTTAATTAATTTTTAACTTTTATAAACGTTTATTTTAGTAGTCGGTGCCAGGCCCATAAAATTAATTCCTCCATAGGTCACGTGAATGCACCCACCCACCCAACGTCATTCCTTTCTGTTGATTACTGGCAGACATCCGATATTATTTATTATAAATATGATAAACTATTGATATCACAAGTTATAATAATTATTTCAGTTATTCTTTTATTTTATAGATATATATATTTTATTATATAATTATGTTAAAAGGTGTAATGGTCATAATAATAATTCATATTTATAATAATTGTTACAATAATAGTTCACTAAAAATGAAATAGCTCATGTACACACCTGAACGTAACATGCTCTTTTCTGATGTCCTCTAGGGGTAGTATAATCATTCTCTTTGTGAATATAAAGCTGAGATTATATTTAAAGGTAGGGTAGGCAATTTCAGAGAGGCTAGCAATAGTATAAGATTTTTATTTGGTACTGCTCTGAACAAATTTCACATAACAAATGTTTATTTATATGTATTGCTTACTAAAAATTAAATCTCACCTTTATGTTCTTCCAAATTCGGTCATAAATGTACTAAAATGTTGATGTGTGTGTGTGTATGTGAGATTTTTAATCCAGTGGTTTTAATGCAAGTTTCACTTTGAGATAAGCATGTCTGAATCACTCAATATTCTGTTGGCCACTAGGAGGAGTATAATTTTTTTGCGAATGGATTCACATACAGTAGCCATAAATGCTTTACTTTTCAACATGTTTTAGGCTTTTTGGTTCTCTCAGATGGTGGGTGCCATAACGGATCACATCTGGATCTTTAGACGCTTCCATGTCAGATGCTGTATACAAGCCAAGACAGTAGCTCAAGCTACATGACACAAAAATATATATTGGTTTTATAGTTTTTAAAACAACAAAAGTGTGCTTTGAAATCAACCTGTTACATTTTTCGTATAAAATGGCACAAGTTTATTTCACAGGCATTAAAAGGTTAAATATTTTTGAACACTGCAGTGATTTCAAATAACAAAGACACACATCCTTTAGAATTATATACTAATTAGTTACAGATATAAAACATACATTTGCATTAAATACAAAATAGGTTTACTGGTCAACTAAACGACACAAACAAAAAATCATAAATATTTCTCCCGCGTTCTACATTTTATTACCACCCAAAAAAATAAATGCTTATTTTATGCTGGTCTCTAAAGCTATTTAACACTGCAGAAGTTATTGTGTTAGTCATGGCCACAGCATGCCACATTAATGTGTAAGTTAATGTTCAATATATGAACACATATGATCTACATGTATTTAATATAAATTATGCTCCATTTGCACAGTACTTAAGATGTTTATTGTTTTGCTGGCAATGACAGTGCATGGTGCCAAGAATTGTATTATCGTTATTAATAGCCAATATCCTGCTGTCTTTAGAACCACAGAGATGCTCTTCAAAGCAGAAAATGAAGGCTTAGTGGAAGGGTCTTCAGTAGGAGATGCCCTGATGGCTCAGAGTGGCTCATGGTAGGTATGCAATAGAGGTTCTACTGTTTGAGGTTCAGCATATATCACGCTAGTCTTACGTGGGCTAGTACAATGTGAGACTGGAGTGCAGTACCCGTTAGAGATGACTCTGTGGGCAGGGCAGTCATACTGTTGAGGGAGCACCTCTGTTGTGCCCCGTGTGGATCTGCACACAGGTAGATTGGTGTTACGACGGCTGTCCAGGGATGAGGACATAAGGGAGTCTGTGGGAATTTCCCCGAAAGGTGTTGCATATTCTGGCTCGGGGGGCACAGGATAGGTGTATTCAGGAAGTTCTCCTGGGGTGTCGTAGTGGTTGAGGGCGTAGGGGACAGTGTAGCCCTCCTCCATTGGGGGTCGGAACGTGAGACCCACCATTTGCCCACTTGCGATTACGTCAGGCTCAGCATAGTCTGTAAACAACAGAAAAATATTGCTGGGGTAATGTATCATTTATATATAATTTTAAATGTTTATCAAATCAATGTGACAGTACCCCCCTGAGAGTACCTCACTAAAAAAAAATAAAAATAAATAAATAAAAAACTTGCTCATCAAAATTTCCATGGCATGTTTACTTCATTTAAAGCCATTAGCCTTTCACTTTTAAGTTTTTCAAATGAATTTAATAATGAATTGAATACATTTAAACATCTGCCTGTTTAATTTTAAACATTTTGTTTGATAGTTTCATTTTAACATTTATGTTATACGTGAGTAATTTCCATTTTAGATGTGTCATTAGCCAACAATTGATATTCATCATACTCCTCAACTCAATTATCGACCAATCAGGTTCAAAATATAGCAAATAAACCTTCCTTCTGATTGGCTCTCATACCCAGGGGCTGGCCTTTCTCTTGGTCAGCTCATTTTGAGATATTATTAAGTTCCCACATGACCTCACTGGCCACCCACCACACTGTGTCCAAAAGCAGTTAGGGCTGTGAAAGGGGCCCCATGTTCTTTTCTCTCTCTTTGCCCCCTCCTTTCAATCATTCACTCACTCAGCAGGAATGCCAAAAGGGGGGAACTGCTTTAATTGAAGCGACTTCAGAAAGAACTCTGATTGTCTTGACCGCTGAGCCTCTGCCCTCCTTATCCCAGAACCCGGTACAGAAGGGTCTGATGGCCAGAGGGTGGCGAGGAGGGTGTTCTTCTGACTTGAATGTTCTTCTGACTTGAGCCCAAATTTGGGCTCCAATTAAAGAACCCCTCTCAGAGAACAGCGCACTAAAGATAGACATGTTTAAGACGTGTTTACCCAGCTAACAGGAAATATTCTCAGAACCTTGGCTAACATTCTCTAAAAGTTCTCTCTCTAAGTTGTCAAAAACAATCCTGTAGTAACGTTCATAAAAATATTCATCATATTATAGATCACAAATATCAAAAACATTCTTTAGTATTAGTGAAACGATTTAAAAACATTACAGAATTAAAAAATGTTGAATAACGTTCTTATAACCAAGCAACAATGTTGATACAACGTCTAAAAAACTGGATTTTGTGTTTCACAGAAGAAAAGGGCATACAGGTTTGGAATAATATGAGGGTAAATGATGGAAGAATTTTTGGGTAAACTATCTCTTTAGTATGAAAGATATATCTAATACATATATGAATATGTGTATATTTTTTACTGTAATACAGTAAGAAATACAGTAATGAGAATCTAATGATAATCACCACTGAGAATACAAATAGGAATTACAATAAACTTTAAATGAATATCCAGGTAGATAATGGGTAATGAGAATTTGGAGTGAAGGGGTTTCATCCCACATTTTTCATTTGCAGTGATCAGTTAACTACTTTATGAGTTCCATTGGCACTGAGCAAAAGCACACAGAGTGGGGCGAGCGAGAAGAGGGCGGGTGGGGGTGACTTGAACAAAGGGGTCAGAATGACTACTTGGCTTTCCTTCTGCATCCGTCCTGCTGTTTGAGGCACAGTAACCCTCTTATTCACTTTTATATATTAGCATGACACCCGAGAAGCTGTTGATCTGCAGAGACTCAGAGAACTTTTGTACCCAGCAGCGTCTTCTTTACAAACACTGCCTTGTCTCAGTTGTCGATCGAAACATTCCTTCATGAATTTTGGTATTCATTGCTATACTGGGTTGAGGAGCTGTGTGGATCTCACCATTGAGAGGAGGGTTGGGGAGGGCATCATGGATGTTCCTAACCAGAGGGTAAGACACAAGCTCAGCGTTTGTACATGGAAGTCTCTTTCCCTGAAAACCCTGATGGCCTGAAGCAGAGACAAAGAAAGTCAGTCAGGAAACAGCAGCAACACAGAACATAGTAAAAATAAGTACCAGAAATAAAGACCATAAAATGTTACCTTGGTTAACACAGCCTTTCTTTATTTGCGCATTTCTTTTTCTAAAAATAAAAAGTGAAGAGGTGAATCTCATGAATCCTGTCATGATCATTGTAAGAAAGAAAGTCCTGCTATTTTTATAAGGAACAACTGATGTAGTACCTTCTCCACAACATAAGACCAGCCAATAGGCAACTGACACAAAGAGCGGCACCCAAAACCATCCCTGCCACTAGAATCACTGCCTGGCTGGGGCCTGAGGGCAAATAATGAAAGCTTGTTTTTAAGGAATAGTTCATTTAAAAATAATTCTGTCATTATTCACTTTAACGTTTTTTCATTCCAAACCAATATGCTGTTATTTTCCATTGCACACAAAAGTAGACTTTTTGTAGTACATACTTAACATACATTTACAATACATTAGGCTGTATGTAAGAAACAAAACAAACTCAAATCGTTTTTCATTGATTTCCATGTTTGCTTGATCTCTGTGATCATTGTAAGCAGTCAATGTATGAGAAGATCGGTCTAACAGTTATTCAACATGAATAATGAGCATGAATAAATAACAGAAGTTTCTTTTTTGGGGTAAATAATGTTTGAAGGTTTAGGGTTAGGGTTAGGGTTATCATTATATTAATATTGTCAATCATTGTAGCAGTTGTTAAATGAACGCCTTGCAAAAAGGCATTTTACTTTTACTTCACCTGAGTTTTTTGTGATCACAGGACCCTCGGTGGGGAGTGTGTCTGGAGTCACAGTTTCTGTGAAAACCCCTTTATCAGTGTTCAGTTCTGATGAAAGAATAAGGAGAGTTCATCACAAGGTTAAAATTAATTGTAATTCATTCATTAGATTTACTGCAATGATCAAGTTAATATATAGCTTATATAGCTTATATAAATCTTATATGAGTGTATATATGCTATAAAAATGTCTAAACTGAAGTTTATATGGCATAAACACAAGATCCAAAGAACCTTCTACCATGCAATGAAAAGAGATTCTGAATTCTGCAGCAAAGCCTCACCGTCTCCATGGGAACGAGGTCTGGGAAGGGCAGAAGGGCAACCCAGCACTTGCACTTGGGCAGAGGCTCTAATATGCCACCGCAGGGGTTTCAGAAGGAGGTAGCGAGCTATTATTGGAGGAATCAGACTGTTTAACACCGCCACATGACCATCTGTGTAGGCCTCAAACACCTTAAAATAGATAAAATTGATCATAAGAATTTGAAGGCTTAATGATATGAGATACACCTAATAATAAAGATATTAGAGAAGCGTTAGACTGGGGCATCATTGTGTACCTTTCTTTCTTTACTGGATGCAGCTTTGTAGACCTTCCAGTTTTTGCGGTCTTTGCTGAACATGAGGGTGTAGGTTTCTATGTAGTAATGTGGCGTTCCCTTTGTTATGATACCTGAAAGCAGGTGTCAGATCAGCCATTAACCATCAGTGCAATACAAACAAATCAGCTGCAATCAAATCATCTCTTAATGGAACAATGAACAATGCTTCCTATGTCTGCATGAGGTGTTTCGACATATTAATGGCTCATATTTCTTCATTAAATGTTCAATTTTCATTAAAGCTGCAATAACTATTACCTGCCTATCACCATCTCTGTTTAAAAACGTAAAATTGCAGGTTCATTTACGTACTTTTCATTATGTATGTTGAAGTTAAATGAAGCTAAACTGGGAAATCAGACTCAGTAATTATAAATTATTATTATAACCTTACTGTTGGGAATTGGGATAAGGTAAGGAGATCGTGTTGAACACTGATCTGTCATGTACTTGCTTAGTAACTTATTTTTGTTTATTTTAAACCCCAAGAAGTTACAGATTGCAGCTTTAAACATAACTCTCACATTTTCTATAAGGGTACAGCGACTTTAGAAAACTCTAAACTCTGTTAGATCTGGCTATTTATGTGGCTTGTTATAAGTTTGCAGAGGTGCACAGTGATGGTTAAATGTTGATCTCTGACCTGTGACCGTACTCTTGTTCCACAGTTCGAGCTCCAGCCACGGCTGCTGGTCCTCAGAAGCTGCCGCCCACTGAGAGCCCTCGTGTCCTGGAGACCAGAAGACTTTTTGACCAAGTCTGTTGACCTCCTTCCACACTGAAGAAGTGTTGTAAGTCTTCACCATTACCTCCTTATCACACTCTGTGTAAACAGAACTTGTTCAAACATGCATAAGATGATCCCTTAACATACTTCAGATCTACACTGTTACCCATGCAAGTAAATGTTAGTGTTCAAACGTCAATCCTGTGTTTATATTCTAGCAATGTGTAATCACGAGTAGGTGATAACATCATGTTTAAGATTTAAGTATCATGTAGCATGTGTAACTGATTGCTGTATAAACTGTAATTTCTTGTGCAGTGACACACAGACTCATCCCTGTTATTAGGATCTAATTAAACTGAGAATTGTCTGTTTTATAATGAAAGGTTTTCTGCACTAGTATGACCAAGCGTCCATTTGATGGGCCAAACCTTAAGCAAACAGAGCAATGTTTTGATGGCTCTGCCGAACCAATTTTTACACTTCAGTGGAATTAACTTAAGAATGTCTTATTTAGCTGTCTCTGCATGCTAAGATGGCATAGGAGAAAGTATTTTAACACTAAAAACTATAATACTGTGATACAATCACTTCTTTTTTGTGTTATATATAGTTACAGCATTGTGTAACAAAATATGTTAACCTATGTGTATATCTTAAAAGCTGCAATCTGTAACTTCTCTACTGCCATCTCTGTTTAAAACATAAAATTGCAGGTTACTTGTGGAGTTATTTTTCCCAACATGGGCAACAATTTTAAATTCTAAACAAGTGCTGTAAGGACAAGCTACAAAAGCTGAACCATCTACAAGACCTGGACATGCAATATAGTAGCTGGATCATTTTCTTTCTGTTTAAAGATGGACATTTCCTGCTAAATCTGACCCGGCAGCTCAAATTATAAATCATTATTATAAACTTTTATATAAAACTGTTGTGAATCGGGGTATGGTAAGGAGATCATTTTGAACACTGATCTGTCATGTACTTGCTCAAAAACTGATTCATGTTCATTTTAACCAAAGAAAGTTACGGATTGCAGCTTTAATAAAAAATAGCTTGTGTTTTATCTGCAGTTAAAGAAACCTTCATATATGCTTGAATCATATTTGTAAACTGGGAAATAACAGTGAAATTACCTCTGTGGAAGACAAGCCGTTTATCTGATAAAGAACCGCTGTGAAGAAAAGAGAACACTGATTTACAGTTGCTTTTGATTCTACAATTTGACAAACCGGGCTACACCTAAATTCACACCTAAATTTCTGTGCATGTTAATGTTCTGTCCTTTTACATTAGCATCTACTTTAGCTTGCCAAAACACCTGGGGCACTTGAAGTGAATGCGTAACATTTATGCTAAATGATTCCTTCAAATCAAACTTTGCTTTAGTGCACATACAAACTGCAGATGCAAGACCACCAACAAACAGCACACTCACGTTTTGGACAGCACTCCATTCGAGAAGCCTGACTCGTATAGAGTAATGCCCCTCTGCAGGGACACAGTGACCATGCCCCCAAGACTGTCTGAAATAATGCCTGCATGGATTGCAGCCTTGCACAACACAGAGGTCTAGAAATAAACAAACACACATATTTCATCATACCTCTATGCAAGCTATGTGTTCCTGTAGCTCAGCTGGTAGAGCACTGTGTTAACAGCGCAAAGGCTGTGGGTTCGATTCCCAGAGAACACACATGCACTGATAAATGTATAAATGAATGCGTTGTAAGTTGCTTTGGATAAACATGTCTGTCAAATGCGTAAATGTACCAAGTTATTAATAATGCCTGTTACTTTTCTTGATAATTACTTGATCATACTTCATGATTAGTTTACAGAAAAAGGAAAACTTTTTGCTCACCATTATTCTGTTTTCATTATTATTCTTATAATGAAAGTGGATAGGGACTAGGGACAGTTGTGGTCACCATTTACTTTCATAGTATGAAAACAGCTGTACATTATGCTAAATTTTAATATTCTGAACAATATGAGTGCGAGTAAACAATAACTTTTTTATTTTGGGGTGAACTGTTTCTTTAATAATCAGTGTCTATACTGTACAAACAAAGTGCGGTAACAATCCATATATGGTAGTGCATTCACAGATTGTTACTCATAGTAATCAAAGCCCAGGCTGTGGTGCAAAGCTTACATCACGGTATCCTTGGCCAGGCCAGCCCCAGATTTCTCCTGCAATACCTTTGCAGCCTGCAGGACAGAATGCACTGCAACACAAGTGAGCCCAAATATTAACCATTAAAATGGAACCAATGAGAACCTATGAGAGTGATGAATGTGATGAGAATTATTGTTGACATCAGGTCGCTGTTGAAGATTTTCTTCTCACCTGATCTGCTGAGCGAAGAAGTGTGTTCCTCGATGCAGGCATGAAATGAGCTCTGAGAAAGACACAGTATGTAAAAAATATATAAACGAAATTTCTTAAAGGGATAGTTTAAAAATAAAGATTTTTCTATCATTTACAAACCCTCATGTCATTCCAAACCTATATGACTTTTCTATTCTGTGGAACACAAAAGAAGATATTTTAATAACTTTGGTTTTGTGTCCATATTATGGAAGTCAATGGGTGCCAGTGTTGTTTGGTTACCAACAAACTTCAAAATATTTTCTTTTGTGTTTCTCAGAAGCAAAAAAGTCATACAGATTTGGCATGACACAAGGGTGAGTAAATGATGGAAGAATTTTAATTTTGGGAACTGTTCCCCTAACATGTGCTCATATATAAACCATGATGCCTACAATTCTAACTGACTCAATAAGACTACATTTTGCAATACTGATGCTGCGGTGTGTAGTCACAGGAATGGAGTAAGAATGCGGCACATAGCACAGCTAGATGTCTAGGGCTTTAAATAAACAACTTAATACACAACAGGAAAGCAAGAAGGATACAAGCCATTTTGTTCACAGAAACGTCAGAACTCCTGGAACGTCTGACTGTACATTGACCTCACTGGATCTTTTCCGGGAAGTTGTAGCTTTTAACTGTTTCTGCCCTCCCATGTTTGTGGATGTGTGGGCTGAATTGATTAATGACTAATATAATAATGGTGTGTATTTGAAATCATGCTTTAAAAAAGCAACATTTGTTTTCACTAAATAATTGAACCACATAATGGAATTTAAAGCTGCAATCTATAACTTCTGCCTCTCTATCTCCATCTCTGTTTAAAACATAAAATTGCAGGTTACTTCACATACTTTATGCTGGAAGTCAAATGAAGTCAAACTGACATTACCTGGCAAATCTGATCCCACAGTTCAAACTATAAATCACTATTATAATCTTACCTTAATGAATCAGGGTAAGGTAAGGAGACAGTTTTGAACAATGATCTTTCATGTACTTGCTTATGAACTGATTTTATTTTTAACCCAAACATGTATGGATTGCAGCTTTAATTGTTAAATTATAAATTGTTACCATAAACCATTCTGATCTAAATGCTTATGCTAAACTCTAAATGATAGCTTTGATTTGTTCTGTAGTTTTGATTACTTTAAGTATTAATACAAATAAGTAGGTGTGTCACTGGTACTTTTGACTGGTAATGTAAAACTAAACAAAAAATCCTTTGCATTCCATGATAGCCATAATATTACCCGCACAACACAAGGATATTGGGTTAAAAAACAGAGAAATGACAGTGAAATGACTGTGTGCATAACAACAGTCAGTTAAAGAATGCCATGAGGAGCTGCTTCTGTGTGGTCAGGTGATGTTGTCAGGCTGTGCTTGTCTAAGGCTGTGCTTGTCTATGCAGGAAGAGTAAGCGCACAGCATTCCATCAGCTTGCAGTGTGTGCCCAAGCTCTGGGGCCTCTCCTTATTCAGGCCAAGAGAGGCAGTCTGCTGCCCTGATTACAAAGCAAACGCCCTGAAACTCAGCCAAGGAGGAGAGTTGCATTCCTGTCAGTCACCCTAACACACAGATTATATCACAGTCTGAGCCCTGTAGTCCTGCAAACATCTCATTTAATGACAGTATTGTGCTGTTATCAACTGTGGTTATGGAAACGGTGGATGCATGTAGTTATTTTTCACACTTTTGCTCTGCCAATTAAAAGAACTTAAAACAAGTCCAAAGAAGGATTAACCGTCACGTGTCGCCAAGCGACGCAGACCGACAGTCCGCCTGAAACGCCGCAAACACAGAAAAGCAGAACATTCCAGTGCGGAAGTGTTATATAAAAATGTTAGTAAATGTTGACATACTGAGGTGACTTTGTTAACTACCATTATGACACATAAAGATAAAGTAACGATGTTTATTTAGCAGTCCACACATGCTGACGTCCGGTAGGGTGGTTCAGAAAAGATGTTGGACATTAGAGTAAACACTAATAGAGATTAGGATGGGAACTACTCTTGGCCCCAGAGTCGAACGGAATGCTGTTTATTGAGTTAGCTGTACTTTTAAAGAACGAACAGTCCCTGCCTTGTTTACTTTAACACGATACAACACAGAACTGAACATGAAGGATCATAGCCCAACTTGGTATAATAAATTAGCTCGTTTTGAATGAATTTCGCTAAATAACACATTGATAAGGATTACATTCCTGGCCAATGTTTATAGGGTAGGGGAGGGGCAAGAATGTGTGATGTAGTAGATAAACTGTTGTACCTGAATGCTGATTGGTTGAATAGGACAAGACAAATCCCCGCCCTGAACGGTGAGTGCTGGAGATGAAACGCACTGTAACTTCATTAGTACTCACAGACACATTTCTTTGTGTGGCAGCCAACTTCCCACACAGAGGACCTGTAAAACACAGTCACATACAAGATAAATAAGCAGATATGACACATTTGTTTATACATGCATACAATGTATACAAAGGCCAGCTCTGGATCACACATGCAGGCTGACTTTTATATTTAAAAAAAGGAAATTACACAGAGTAGAGAAGAATACACATTTGCCTTTCTTGTAAACAGTATCTGTTCTAAACCTAATGCGCTTCCTCACAGTGTACTGTTTACATAGTCAGTTACCTTTTAAGGGTACCTTCTAAGTGACTTATCTAAAACAGTAATTCACCTTGATTATATGTAACTTTCTGTGAGCCCTCATAGACAAATTATTTTCATTCATTTCATTTTCTGTAACTGATTCTGTTGCAGTGCATGCGGGGATTGCCTGATCCTGGAAGGATGCATGCAGTGCTACCTTAGAGTTTGGCCAGATTGAGGTACCCAGCTAACAATTTTAGGTTGTAAGAATGTTTTTGTAATACTTCCAAGTTTCAGTAGACGTTGCTTTAACATTATTGCTTGGTTGTAAAAACATTCTTTAATTTTGTAACATTGTTAAAACGTTCCACTAACTACTTAAGAATAACATATTTGATGATATATAATGTTAATATTATTATTAATATATATAACTTTAAATATTCTACTAACGTTACCCCAAGAAAATTTTGGATAACTTGGAGAAAATGTTAGTCAACATTCTGAGAATGTTCTCTGTTATCTGGGTATCTTCAAACACAGCATCATTTTACTCAATTTGGGACACAACCATAGTGCTATCCCTGCAAGACCAACACACGCAGTCAATGTAAACAAGCGCAGCTGCATTAGTGCTTTTGTAGATTAACACAATCCTGTGCACTGTTACTGCCATAAAAGGCTCACTCCTTCTCATGCACTCTTGGGAGCATGGAATAATTATGTTGTGATGCATTGCCCTCTTGCAGTGTGTGTGTGTGTGTGTATGTTGGCACTCATACAGTATTCGACCATGCGAGTGCCAGTCACGTAAACGTCATGCTACAGCAGATTGGAATGCAGAATGCAGGCTGCAGTAATGCTTGTATGGTCACGTGACCTGGTGAAAGGTGCTGTAGAGCAGTCAGAAGTAGGACCTGTGGGATTTCTCTATAACAGCGGTATTGTAGGAGGTGTAGCTTCAGTATCACAACATTTTGAAGGTGGAAAACAGCTTTGAAGCTTGTAATGTTGCACTTTTTGGAGGGTATAAATCTGGAAAAAGTGTAGAAAAGTAGCAGAGATGTTTTGCGGACAGTCTTGAGATTTATTGCTGATAAATTGGTGATGTATAGTACATTGGTTATGACTTTGCTGACAATATAAAATAAACCTGAATGAATGCATGACCTAATTAAAGCTACAATCCATAACTTTTGCCTCTCTATCTCTGTTTGAAGCATAACATTTCATCTTTACATATGTTAAAGTCAAATTATAAGTTTCAAGTGGGGTAACATAAGGAGAGAGTTTTGACCGCTGATCTGTTATGTACTTTCTCAATAACTGATTTTTTTTTTTTTTTAGCTTCAATACTCATGTATGAAACCATTTTGTGACATCACAACCAGCATTTTTGGGTAAACCAGACTGTTTATAATATTCAGAGCATATAAGACAGTAAATCTTAAGGAATTTTTATGTGGTGCTATTGCGACATACAGTCCATTGGGCTATACTCTGTTTGAAAAGGGTCATACCCACTCTAGTGGATCCACTGCTGTCTGTGATGGTAAGCGAGCCAGCTACGCAGTCTTGGCTCCATTCCAAGTCAAAGTCCCCAAAGGTCAAGAGCAGTGTCTGGCCCTCGGGGACCCTCAGGCTCCACTCACACTGGGTGTGGTTAGGGTAAGTTCCTGGGAAGTTCTGTGAGGCCAGCGTACCACTGGTGGGACTCAGGACTGTGTGACCACACCCATCTCCTACAGGGAGAAGACAGACAGAAGAATACATGGATATTTATAGAAAACTTTTAAAAAGCATTTATTATCTTCTGTAATTGTTTTTGTCTAGTGGTTTGTGTTTCCACTTATATAATTTAACAATATTTTATCTCCCCTATTTATTTCTATTAATCATCAAACGCAGTAACTCATTTCTCCTTTGGTATGTTTTGGTATGAACCATTGTATTCCCAGCTAGCAATCTGAGGTTGTAAGAACATTTCCCTAACGTTTCCATTAAGTAACAAAAATGTTAAAAACTTCTAGGATGTTATGTATTTATGTTATTGCTTGGTTATATGAAAATAATTCAAACAATGTTTTTAATTCTGTAATGTTTTTAAAACTTAAAAAAAACTGTTTTTAAAAACTTCGTTTTTAACGAATAACACTTAATATATATTCCATATAATGTTAAAATAAGTTCTACTAACGTTACGAAAAAACATTAAAATAACTTTGAGAGAACATTCCCTGTTAACTGGGTAGCTTCCACATTCTCTGACAAGTTCTTTAGCATGTCATCATAACGGCAACATAACCCCAGAACAACTGGCAATTAGTCTGAAGTTTAACTAAACTACTCTGACATTGTATACAGACATTTTTATATTACTAAATCTATCTGTGGAAACTGAGTTGCTTATACCATTTATGGCACAGGCCCTATGTGACTAATTAACATGGTCTGAGTTCTTCATTGGCGTCTCATTCCAACTATCTCAGTCAACTCTGATTCATTTGGGTTTACAGCTGCACACAGATTCTGTGGTCCACGTCTTTCCGTTTTTGTCACAATTTATCTCCGTATCTACCAAACCTCTTGTTGCCATGACCAATCTCAACCATCTCACGGGAAACAAACATGATTTTGTGGTCAGGCTGCTAACTTCCCTCAACTGGCAATGTTCAAACACTGACTCAGTGTAGTCAAAGAGCTGAATGTTTGATTTGGTTGAGAGTGGTTTTATCTACCGAAGCCTTTTTTTACACTTCCACCTGGATTTAACCCCTTCTGGGGGCAGTTTCTTGCTAATAGCCTAACATTAGTCCCTGTGTAATGTTTTGTTTGCATTCATAAAAATATACAGTATATTACTATTAAATCAGTAAAGTAACCTGCAATTTTATGTTTCAAACAGAGATGGCGATAGAGAGGCAAAAGTTATGGATTGCAGCATTAATTATTATTACATCATCTGTATTTTAAACTATTTTGCCAAATAAGTACTTTGCCGGTTGCTTTATGTATATTAGATCTACATTACCTGGAATATCTTTTGTATCTAGTTCAGTTTTGTTATGTATACTTCACTATGAGAACTAGGAACAACCACGTGAAAAACTTCCTGTTATACTGATGTTCCGATGACTTCCAGGAGGAAGATATTTTGGACTCTGTTCTCTGTCTCTCTTATAACAAGGGCATGTTTCCTTTTAACCCTACAAACTTCACAATTAACATCTCATAAAGGCCAGCCTGAGGCAATCTTTAGACGTTACACTTCATTTAACTGCGAGATGTCTGGAAGTTCAGTTCAAAGGAGGCTTTAAAAATGTAGCGCTGGAGGATACAAATGTCTGAGGATAATTAGAACACTCGCTGACACAGAATATAAAATTCCTCACGGCTGAGCTGCTTTGAAAGTTGTGACTGGAATTCATAGATACCAGTCTATCACCAGCACCGCACTATCTGGCAGCGTGTAATTTTATTTTCTCATCTGGGGATTTGCAGGCACGTCCTTGCAGGCCTCGGCTTACGGTAGACAGGATGTTCGCCTGTTTAGATTGTCACTTCACAATTCATGCACGTCAATCATGCCACAACTGTAAAGTCGAAAATATTTGTGGACAAGATGTTTTTCCTGCTCCTGAATATAATGGCAAATCCTGGACACCTTGTATATCTTCTAAAGCTATAGAATGTAATCCAGTCTCAATAACATGTAAGGTCTCACGCTGAACAGCATGCCAAAAAGAAAGCCCAGCTAACAGTTTTATGTTGTTGTAACGAAAAACATTAAAAAATGTTATTTTGAAAGTTCTAGAAACGTTCAGAAGGTCCAGTTTTTTTAGACGTTGTATTAATGTTATTGCTAAAACACTACTTAAGAATAACGTTTTTGATATATGATATATACAATGTTAAACGTTAGTACAGAACATGTTGTGATAACTTTGAGAGAACGTTGAGAGAAATGTTAGCCAGCATTCTGAGAACATTCCCTGTTAGTTGGGAGTCTGCTTTCCCTCTGGTTCAATGAAGTGGAGGAGAAGATCACACTATAAGTGGAGATCTGGGGGAGGACATATGACTGGAAAACATTCTTCAATAGTTGTCCTCATAGTCTATGAATCTGACTGTGATTCATGCTGACCCCACTCATATTAAGAGATAAACAAACACATTCTTCCTTCCCCTATGAAGAAAACATGCTCTAAACTTTAACACAGACACAACCTGTGGACGTCATCAAGGTCAGTTTAAAGGGAGAGGACTTTTTTCACCGGTGAGATTATAAAGCGAGAGAAATCAGCCTACAAGTGCGTACATGTGAAGTGCTTTAAAAGTACTGGATATCTCATAAACTCATAAAGATGGTGAGAACATGCCCAGAATGTAGGTCATTACCGTGCATTGTTTTTGGTTACTGCATAATCCCATAATTTGTAATCCATAATTTATTTGTGTTTACGACTTCACTGTTACTCTAAAAGGTAGGACATTAGTAATAAAGACAGTGTTTAAAAAACACAAAAAGTAAGAATAATGATACAGAGGGTTAAATAATAAGAGATTATTATGAATACACAGAATTTAATGTAGAAATAGACAGACAGATAAACAGACAGATAGACAGATAGCTAATTGGACAGACACACACACACACACACACACACACACATATATATATACACATATAGTATAGTATAGTATATATATATATATATATATAGATCTCTTTTGCTCTCTCTCTCTCTCCCTCTTTCTCTCTATATATATGTATATATAGACGGTATATAAAGTCTCTCTCTCTCTCTCTCTCTCTCTCTCTCTCTCTATATATATATATATATATGTATATATAAATGAAAAGATGCACTCAGAGTATGTATGTATATATATATATATATATATTATATATTTTTTTTTTTTTTTTGATAGATCTCTTTTATGATAGATCTCTCTCTCTCTCTCTCTCTCTCTCTCTCTATATATATATATATATATATATATATATATAATTAAATGCACTCAGAGTATATATATATATATATAGATTTTTTGATAGATCTCTTTTATGATAGATCTCTCTCTCTCTCTCTCTCTCTCTCTCTCTCTATATATATATATATATATATATATATATGAATGCACTCAGAGTATATATATATATATTTTCTGAAGTCTGTTCATAAAGTCATCTCACCCTTTTGCCCGCATACCAGCAGCACCGTTTCGACGCTGATAATAAGCCAGATCTTTGAGGAGAGCTCGACAACATCCCAAACATCTCCATTCCTGGCGTGCATAGTTTCCTCCTGGATGTCCCGTCAGCGACTCCAGCGTTCAGACTTTATGCCATGAGTTAAATGAGTTAAATGAGTTAAATGAGTTAAAGTTACGATGATGTGCTACTGAACAGTTTCTCACACAAGTTAAGCAGCACAAGTGAGAGCCCATCCCCGTTCCTGCACTCTTCTCTTATTGGCTTCATGATGTGCTCTTCAACTTCTTTACTGTTTCACTCGTTCTCGTTTCAGCTCAAGTCTATTACATTGTTGAACGTAAAATACTCTGTCAACTTCTATACATTCATACGTCGTTCTGTAACGTGTATTATTATTCTGTGTGAAACGTGTAACCTTGTGCAAGGGATACAATTCAACATGCAAGAGGAAATACCGCCATCTGCTGGCATTCAACAGACACTGAATTCATAATGTGAGTGCACATTATTCACCTTATACATTTAGAAACACCTTTAGACTATATAAAACATTATGTAATGTACATTTATATACATTAAAGGTTATGTAATGTGTGCCACAGTACAATACAATACAATATTATACTGTACTATACTATACCATACCATACTGTACTATATTGTAGGTATATCTATACATAAACCACGTGTTTTGAGTAATATATAACAGATGCCGATATAATATAACATATGCTCAGAATACGTAGAACAGATGCAGTTCTTCTACACACTTTATCTCCGATGTTTGAACTGCTGGACTCATTGAGATGCTGCAGAACCTACAAAGCAGCAAAACCGATCAGCAGCGAATTCATGACACACTTAACAGTGAGATGGTGACCATTATGCAGATTGGAGAACATTACGCAGACAGTAACCAAAGTAAAAGTCCAATCTGCAGATGATTTAAAGCTGAAGTGTGTAATTTCCTTGATGTTAAAAGACTTTCTTCTGTCCTGGCTTAATATAAAGAGACAGCTGTAAGTAAGCCATTTGAAAGCTGATTTTCCTGAAAAGCAGCTTACTGGAGCTCTGTGTGTGATCACAAACTTTCCTTGTTTTTTTAAGCTTCCCAATCAGCCCTATTCAGCAATGCTGGCTTGACCATGACTCATTGATTGAGCAGGGAATATATATTACATAAATGTATATTTAAGTTATATTGACCCGGACTATTCCTTTAAGATCAACTAGTGTGTAGTCTGGTGGGGTCATAAGATACCGTATATATTTACTTTTTGCATTTTGCAGTAACATTTCTCTGTAGTTAGTTTGTTGTCAAGGAACAGACTGTGTCTTATGTATTGATCTTGATTCTGCAAGGTTACACAGAACATTTGAATACTTCTTGTATTCTCTGCTTGGTAGCATATGACCCATTGCACAAAGCAAAGCTGTTAGGTTTTAGCTGACTAATGCTTATTCACTGTTTGTTATATGGGAGGAGCAGAAAGAACATCATGTTTAGATTAGACAACACTTCTTTTTTTGCTTGAGGGAAAGCACTTAGAACTCAGACTCAAATTGACATTGTAACAGACAATGCAGTGTGGGTAAACGTAAATAGTATGCAGGATGTATTTTTTACAGTATTGACTCTTTGACACCTTTTAGGGCAAAAAAGTGTAAGAAGTGTAAGTGCAAAGTTCACTGTACTGCAATCATTTTTATACGTAAAATATGAAGCATATTACCTGTCACTTTCTGTATCTGTGTGTCGAATTAATAACAGTGTGTGAGAAGGTAAAAACACAATTTTAAGCTTACTTTTTTACTTTTAATCTAAAGTCCTTAAATTGACTTTTCTTTTTAAATTATCTGTCCTCTCCACCCTTCTTCATAAAGCTGAGATTTCATCGTGTCGGATGCACCAAAACTTCTGGTTAACCATTATTTGTTAATCCTATTTGCATTCTAAATTTTTTCCACCAGGTGGCAATGAAACATTAAGAAGTTTACAATCCTATTGAATACGGTCTGACAGCCTTACAGTGTGAACATATCTGTCTCCCAGACAGATTACAATGCATTTAAGTGTGCACTTTAAGTAGAGCTCATTCTGGTCTCAATAAGAGGTCACGACCTTCAGCCTGTTTCTTTTACATTAGATATAATATTTTCCCTCTAACTCACAGTCGTGTGTCCAACCGTGTCAGTAATTTTGAGTTCTTAACTGGAGTTATTTTGGAACAACTGAGAAACGTACATATATTTATTCATCGTACAATTTTCCCTATACGCTGCATGTACATGCTCACAATCTCATTGTAGGTGAGAGGAGCTCTTCATAATCCTCTCAGATTTCGCTGAAATCGAATAAAACTCTGCACAGTCCATCATTCTTTTGTCATTTACCACAAAAAAGGTTTGTGGCTGTACCGGGGACTCCCATAACAGAGCTCAAATGTCGTTTTGCGGAGGGGAGTGCAACTGTCTCATCTTTCACAATACAATACGGGCCCATTTCTGAAGTCCGCATGGGGCACCTAAACAAATGATAAACCACTGCGCAGAGCCCACCAATGCAATGACTGTACAAGGTCATATAAGAGTTGGTGGCTATAATGAGGCCATTTGTGCCTTTGTTCAATGCAGATCATGTATTTGAATACATTTACAGTATTAGCCTTGTTAGGTATTATTTCATAGGCATGATTTTGAGCCATATTTTGGACACAATAAGGAAAATCTGATGACAAATTTTCTCAGGGTTGGACTGTGTTTTACATATCCACTGAGCTATTTAAATTTAAATAGAAGCTATTTTGCCCATGCAAGTAACTTTAATGGGTTAGGTCAGTCAAAATGAAAATTCTGTCACCATGTATTCATTCTCAGGTCAATCCTGTATGATTGTTCTTTCAATGAAACACATGAGCAAATATATGAAAGAATGCTCTGTTTTCCATGAAATGAAAGTGAATAGGCTCTGAGCCAGTCTAACATTCTGCCTAACATCTCGTTTTGTGTCGCACATTAAAGGCAGGGTAGGCGATCTTTTCCAGAAATGTTTTTTGTTACGGTTGAAGTCTCTTCACATCCTGATAGCGATCACTAAGTAAAATGGTCTAAATATATTTATATATCTTCTGTGGAAAGTGCAGAACCATAAAATGTTCGTCCAATCATTGCAGTCGCTCTGAATGCAATGATAGGATGTCCTACTTGCCTATTAAACTATGCATGTGCTCGTGTGTTTGGGGAAGCGTGGCTTTGCGTTTTAAAGCTAGCTTGCTATTGCTAGCCTCTCTGGAAATACCTACCTTACCTTTAAGAAAGAAAGCCATAGAGATTTACACATCCAAAAGGAAGAGGTTTCAAACTGGATATACAGAGGAGCCAGCAAACACATAGGCCTGTCCCTTATTTGAGGTCTGAGCACAGTAAATACCCTTATCCTGTTTGTATCAAACTGTCATACTGTTAGCCCGCACTTCTTCTTTGGCATACTTTATTTGGCTCATGTTTTAATAACAGACCATCCTATTGCTTGATCTGCGACTCTGCATGGAGATACCCTGCTATGAATTTATAATAAGGACAGTGATTGTGATAGAGAGAAAAAAGGTTCGTTGCTGTGTGAAAATAAATTGGTATATGAATGGATTAGCATGTTGTTATCTACGCCTGCCATCCCTTCTGGCTGTGGGACATGGATGGACCTTGAGCTGCTGAGCTCCAAGTTGGCCCTGTTGCTTCTATTCATGGCTCAATACGTTGTCCTTCCTTTGTTGAGCCTAAACAGATTAACACAAATTCATGCAACCTGTGGGACTGCGGAGATAAGATGATGGTCCAGTATCTCATGCTCCAGAGCCTGCTGGCCTGGTAATGGCTATTGTTCTAAGGAACTGGAAACACGCAGCATGAAAGTCAGCTTGGCGTAACGGCTTACATTTGCTTGGAAAAGGAGGAGTCATTTCAAAAACCTATTTTCACAAGTAAGACTTGATCGGTGACCCAGCGAACAGGGAACGTTCTCAGAACAGTGAACATAACGTTCTCAGAACAGTGAACATAACGTTCTCTCAAAGTACTCTCAGCGTTATCAAAAACATTCTTGCGGTAACGTTAGTAGAACTTTTTTAAAGTTATATGTCATATATATAAAAAATGTTATTCTTAAGCTGTTAGTGGAACATTTTAAAAATGTTACAGAATTAAAATAATTGAATAATTGAATCACTGAAAAATGTTCTTATTAAAAAGCAATAACATGTCTAAAATTGGACGTTTTGAACATTCGGAGAGCTTTCAAAATAACATTTTTAACATTTTAGTTAACATTTTAATGGAAATGTTGGGAAAACATTCTTACAACCTAAAACTGTTAGCCGGGGACATGGTCACAATTGTTTATTCTGTTGTAACCCTCAGTGAGCAGTGCAATACGATACTACACTACTTTATTATCCAATATACACATATCTATTGGTATATGCATATTGGTTATATACATACACCAAAAATCACATACATGTATACAACACACATTAACACATTTCCATGTTCTCTGCAGGAAGTTCACAGTGGGAATGACGAAATTCAGATCAGGCCCTCCAAATGAAACACGCACACTCAACTTCCCCAAAACACCGCTTGGGGGCGTCGTTCGCACACTTTCAAGTACACTACGCACACAGGCAAGCCAGAAAGTGCGCTCGGGGAGAAAGAAACATCCCTACGAAGTGTTTATCGTGACGTCAGTGTGAGCGCACCGCACAGCCCCCGGATCACTTCACGCGACTCTGAATTGCGCTTCGCCCGGATTTCGGGAATCGATGAACGGGAGTCAGTCCGCAACTTCATCATCCGGAGCCACTGAAATGATCTCGGTTTGTTTTCCCAGCTGGACTAAAACATAAAATGAATACCTGCGCGTTTCTCTTGATTTTGGCTCTTAGGGTTCACGCCGACAGCGTGGAGGGACCAACAGGTAAAGAAGAGACTGCGCACTTTTCCCAACTCTTGTTTGCGTGGACGGCACGGCAAACATCGGCTTGCATAAGCGATCGTAAGACGTTTCCTTGGCAGAAAAAAGGAGGCTGAGTTGTTTTGCAACTGCATAACTTTTCTGATAGCGGCGTGCGTTTGCTCCGCGTCGTTAAAGCGAGCGGAGGTGCCGTCGGAGGCGGCGGATGAGTCGCGGTTTGCCGCGTACGATGTGCCGATTCTCCGTTTAAGCGATGGTTTCGGCTTTGTGTGTGTTTATTATTGTCACTTAAAATGGGACGATGTTTTGTGAAGTAAACGTAAATGCATCCACCTCCAATCGTAGTCGTGATGTCAGTGGTTTGACTCGTAATGTGTGGCTTATCCAGACGCGTTATGTGATGTATAGAAAGCGTTTGCGTTTTATGGCATTAGGATTTCATTATGCAGTGTTTTTGTAAATCAACTTTAGAAATAAATGACGTCTCCCTGTCCGCTTTTCCTGTAAGAGTTTACCGTAACAAAGTCAATGTGATTCACATGCACCAGAAAAAACTTTTGCTGAAAATAAATGTGCGTTTATTAGGATCGCGTCTAATAAAGTCTCTCTCTGATTCACTCCGTTGCGCTCTTTTTGCTGGTGAAAAACACTCGCTTTAATCATATAATTTTAGCTATACATGATCACAGATCGTCTATGAAAACGTATTATCCATTATATAGCTTTTTGTTCAAGAATTTCGTAACAAATCTGTGTTTTAAAGTGCGCTGGGAAGTGTGCAGCTTTAATGTGATTTATAACGAGATCTTCTTCTGTCCCCTACGAACTATAAACAAGCTGCTGAAAAATGGTGCAAATCGTGTTTCATCACAGATCATTTACACATGCAAATGGTGCACATTAAAACGAGCCTCCGTCGACTTTTAATGGTGTTACTTCTGTTTTATTTGAGGTACTGCCGTCAGTTGGTGCATCAGTAGATGATGATAATATTTCTGTTATTTACACACATCACAAATTCCCCCTCTGTCTCTCTCTCTCTCTCTCTCTCTCTGTTCAGTTTCTCTCTCTCTCTCTCTCTCTCTCTCTCTCTCTCTCTCTTCCTCTGTCTCTCTCTTTCTCTCTGTTTAGTTTCTCTCCCTCTCTCTCTCTTTCTCTCTCTCTCTCTTTCTCTCTGTTCAGTTTCTCTCCCTCTCTCTCCCTCTCTCTCTATTTCTCTCTCTCTCTTTCTCTCTGTTCAGTTTCTCTCTCTCCTCTCTCTCCTCTGTCTATCTCTCTCTCTCTCTGTTCTGTTTCTCTCCCTCTCTCTCCCTCTATCTCTTTCTCTCTTTCTCTCTGTCCAGTTTCTCTCTCTCTCTCTCTCTCTCTCATCCACACACACACACACACACACACACACACACACACACACACACACACACACACACACACACACACACACACACACACACACACACAGCTTATGAACTGCTTTCCTCCTCCGCACTGTTAGTGGGCTGTATGAAGACAGAGCAGGTACAGGGAAACTGAAGGGTGCAGTGTGTGATTGTTCATAACAGAACGCTTTCTCAGAGCCGGGCAGCGGGAAACACGTCGCACGATTCGACCAAAAAACTTGACAAACAATCATGATTCGTTTGAGGAAGTTATTGATTTTCAGTTAACTAAATGGCTTCCATTTAGCAAGCTGTCGAGCAGCTGTAGGCTTGTGTGACTGCTGCATTCTCTCTGTTCTCGAGCTGTAGACTAATCCTGCTTTTGTTGGGTTTTGCCTGAGTTACACGATGTAATCCAGCCTTATTGTGTAGGGCTGCCATTTCCGCCACTGTTTTTACTTTCTGTTTCTCGTGTGGACTGGTTGACAGAAGGCAGTGATGAGTGAACTGATGTGAGATGAATACAGGCATTGTAACCGAGCGTATACTTCTTTTTTAGCTTTTCGCACCCTCCCCACCTGCGTGCTTTCACGTCGTGGGCTATAGCATAGCTTTCTCGAGTTTGTTCTCAATTAATAAAGGATGAACTTTATTCTGAGAATTGTTGATATAATCTTAAACGATTCAATGAAAAAACACAAAAGCAGAAAATCTAAGATAGTTTAAAGGAATTAATCTATTAGTGAGGTGACCCTGATGGTGTTGCTTTTCTTCAGATGACTGAGTTTCAGTCAGCAGTGAGGTTAATGAAGGCACGAGGGGTTTTGTCTGTCATTCTGAATAGCATAACGATTGCGTGACTGAAGGACGCAAATTTATTTCACCTTTCAAGGATCTTTTTTCCCCTACGTTCATATTAGTTCAATAATCAGAAACTATAGTAATCCAAAAACCCATCAGTATCCAAACTGTCACCAACAGACACAAGCAAATGTCTCTCATAATAAGGAGAATGAAGCACATCATTAGGATGAATTAGAGAAATAATTAAAGCACATGAATATAATTATACAAAAGGCAGAATAGAATAGGGAAGCTAACACAATAACTGTGTGGTGATGTTTCTGGAGACTTGTCATGCAGTACTATTAGCTATTTTAAACCATGGTTAATTTGTGGTTACCATGGTCTAACTATAGTAACCAAGTTTTTTGTTCTTTTTTGTAGTTACCATGGTTAATTTTTGTAAGAGATGTGCTTGGCTGTTAACGGGTCTTTTAACAATTAACGTACAGTGCATTCAAGCTATCCATTTTATTGGTATGTTATAAGCGTTGCTGGCTACAGGATCAGTATTTTTCGTTGTCAGGATTGTTGGTATATTTCGAAACTGACACATGAGGAAACAACTGTAGGGTTCTGTTCACTGGACAAGTGGGTACAGTTATCGACCAATAAATTGGCCTGGTTGATATCGGTCTGTCACTAGCGGTGAGGGAACTTGAAGTTGAAGAGCGTTTCAATATGCTATCAACTCTGTTGGGAAACGATGTCTTTCTGTCCTTCCTCAGTGCCTAATTGGCTTCCTCAGGTTTGTTGGACTGTCACTCCTCCAGAATAGTTATAGTTTAGACTGTGACTGGTTCTAGAACAGAGCAATGGAACGGCCATCAATGTGTTATCAGATTTTGGGGACCCATTTGTAACTCACTGCAGTAGGCAGCTAGTGAAGGCAGCTATAAGCCCTTGTGGAAACAGTTTTTGTGTGTGTAATGCCATATAACAAACATAGATAAGTGCCATAATCATGCTTAGCTGTAGGGATGGGTCAGAATGTTTAATTGGTCTACTAGTTATTCACCAACTAAATAGAATTTAAGTGTGTCGTCCCCTTTAAATTACTGCTTCTGAAGCCATCAAAGTAACATTTTTTTTAAAGTTGCAAGTAACTTTTGCTTCTCTGTCGCCACCTCTGTTTGAAACATAAAACTACTTTTATTTATATGTATTTTGAAGTCACATGAAGCCAAATGGAAAATCTGACCCAGCAGCTTACTGTTGGAAGTCGAGGTAAAGGACACTAAACACTTTAAACACTGATTTGTTATGTATTTGCTCAATAAGTGATTTTTGTTTATGTATAATCAAAATTATATTGTTTTTGAATATATTAATATTCAAATTATATTAAATGTATTACTTTCTTTGCGTAATCAGCTTTCTTTGGGAGGGCTATGCTAGTTTTGTGCCATAAAATGTGTTTTATGTAGTAATGCACACTCCTAGTTAACAGCCCTGGTGCGTGAAACTGCTTTATTTGTTTTCAAAGGTAGCTTTTGGTAGTGGAATTAAATGCACAGTGGCCTGTTGAAATTGTATGGCGCTTTGAAAGCATGGGACATCTGCAGTGATGAAGTTTTCGAGGGATTTCCCCACTGATTATGGGATGATAATGCGGCATGTCTGAACATCACGGAGGCAGCCCCGGTGCCCAGGTGTAGGCAGCAGGTCATGGAGTAGGGCTCAAATGCATCAGGCACCACAGATACTACACATCAAGCAGATGCATTAATCAGAATCAACCTGACAGCCAAATTCTGTGACCTCAAATAATTACAGAGTACCTGTATAAAAGAAGGCAGCGCAGGACCCCGGCGACCGTAATTTCATTTTCTTTGTAATTAGGGAAATTGCCTGGCTGCCATTGTTTTTTTTTTTGTTTTTTTTTAACTTCCATCTGCAGCATAAGCTCGGAGGACCTCTTATTTTCTTTCAGCGCTGACTATGGTTGACGCCACCGAAATAATGAGGAAACGTGTCAAAGAGATTTTTTGAAAGCAGCAGCTGAGAGTGCTTGTTCCCCGGCATCTGAGGCAGTCCGTCTCCTGTCGAGAAATGTTTTCTTTAGACTTGCCTGTCAACTGCATTGGACATATAAAAGGTGCGAGGGAGAGGGGGGGTTTGGGAAGGGGGACCGCCAGAGGGCTCTTCCCCTCCTCTTCTTCAAACGGCTGAGCTTCTCTGAGTCAACATCTGACGGGAAGCTAGTGTACAACAACAGAGTGAAAGGGTTCTGGCTTTTCTTTTGTTGTCTCTGGAAGGCTGCTCCATTCCTCAGTGATTTATCTACGCTTTTCAAAAACAGTTTCAATTTCGAGGGGCCCAGATGGAAATTTGGCTCTGAGAGACCTGGGACTGAAGTTTAGATGATAAAATGACAGTAAAATAGATCATCAGGGCTTAGGAACAGGAGGGCACTTAGAATCCTTGGCCGGACCTTAAGTTAAAGATGCATTCTCCCAGCTCAGTGAGTTTTGCTGGGGAAGTAATGTTGTGTTGAGAAGCTCAGTCAGCTTCCACAAACTGTTTCTTTAAGAGTCACGTAAATCCAACCTAACCAGGTGCAGCTTCATTCAGTCTGACACTGTGCTCTGTGATTTGTTCTCTGCTTTACAAACAGTTATGCCGGAGGCTGCAGTTCTTTCATTTTTGTTTTGAGGAATCTCTTTGCGTAACGTTTCTGTTTGGTGTCTTTTTATTAAAACCACATATCAGAAGGTATCAGGGATTTATGCTTCTTAGTTGGTGGAGACGTGATAGTAAATAATGATTTAAGTTAAAAGGCCAATGGCTTTACAGTTATGCTCACATGTGGGGTGTTTTGTTTTCAAAACCTTAAAGGTAATAATTGTCAAAAACCTCCATAGTATTATCCTCTTTTATCCCAAAAGTGAATATTCTCTCTAAAGGTGTTCTACTGGAAGGTCCATGAAACAGCTAACTATTTAAGGTTATAGGAATGTTGCTCTAACATTTTCATTGAGTAGCAAAAACGTTAAAAGTGTTATTTTTCATTAGGAATGTTCAAAACGTCCAGTTTCTTAGACATTGCATTAACGTTATTATTTGATTATAAGCTACAGGAGAACTACATTCTCCTGTAAAAGCACGCAGCTACAGGAGAATGTAGTTCTCCTGTAGAATGTAGTTCTCCTGTAGCTCAGTGGTAGAGCATTGCGTTAGCAGCGCAAGAGGTCATGGGTTCGATTCCCAGGGAGTACATGTACTAAGAAAAATGTATAACTTGAATGCAACTCTAAGTTGCTTTGGATAAAAGTGTCTGTCAAATGCGTAAATGTTAATGTTATTCAGTCTTTTTAAAATTCTGTAACGTTTTAACGGAGAGTTCTGAGAATGTTCCCTGTTTGCTGGGAAGTCTCCTGGTTCTTATGATTCTTAGAAATAGTCCAACCAAAAGTTAAAAAAAATGTATATATATTTTGAGAACTGTTTAAGCTGCCTTTTCAGTGTCTTTTACTGTACCATGACGTAGGACAATTGCAGGCATAATAAGCATTTTGTTTGTTCACAAAATGTTTGACGTAAGTCGTGAACAAAGCAGATTTAGGGCTTTAGAGGATAAGTCTGGTCCATGATGGTGATTAAACTCCATGTAGGCAGGAGATCCTGCCACCAGAACAGATCTTCTGTCATTCTGGCCTGTGCTGTTTCTTTCGTTTGGCTTATTTTTTTTATCAGAAGAAGTTCGTCACAGTTCCTTGTAGCTCCTGAAAAACACCACTGAGAGATGCACAGCAGTCAAGGGCATAATTGCATATGTTTTGTGTGGTAAGATTTCCTAGAGGGCTAATTAAGGTCATTAAGACCGGAAACCAGTCATACTGAATGGAAACAGTCAATGATTTAGGATCTAGAATGCAATTTGCCATTAGAAAAGAGTTAAACTAATGCAAACTGATGCAAAAAGAAGACTTAAAGCTGCAATCTTTAACCTTTTTGATTAAAAATGAACAAAAATCAGTTATTGAGCAATTACTTAACAGATCAGTGTTTAAAACAATCTCTCCTTACTTGATTTGCAACTGTAAGCTTACAGTAATAAATACAATTTAAGCTGTCGAGTCCGATTTCCTTAGAAATGTCATTTGACTTAACACACATAAAGTGCATAAAGTAACCTGCAGTTTTGTTTCAAACAGAGATGGCGACAGAGAGGCAAAAGTTACAGATTGGTGCTTTGAGTTTTCCATGGCGATGAGGCATTTATTGTTTCTTGCTTTATGAAGAATTTGAGGAATGTTAAAAGTTCCCTACTTTTGCAATTTTATCGGACTCGATTCAACATAGCTTTAATAGCTTCAAAAGAAATGTATACAATTGCAAGGCAGATAGATTTTCTCAGTTTAAACTCTCAGTGTTTAATTTTGTAGTTCTGCAGTGCTTTGTCTAACTGTATGTGTATCCAGTTACTACCATATACTATAACCTTCAGCGATTAGACTTAGCCCTGACTATATTATTATGTATTTTGCATGTTAAACCAGCCAATAAAAAAATCTTTTTGTTATGATACTTAGTATATAATACTTAGCTGGTCTTCATACTTGCTTTATATTTTCATGTAATGACCTGTTTTGAAGTTATGTATTGAGTTCCTTTTGTTCTTTTGCTTTCTTTGAATAATCCACGTGACCCAGTGCCATTTTCTTTGTACCTTTTCTTTAAACAAATGGGAAGAGCTCTTGTCTGAGTCATTTATCTGATTTGCCAATTCCTGGCAGATACAATGATCAGGATGCAAAATGTTCTCACAGCGAAATAGATCTTTTGTGATTCTGGAACTCTTTATTCTGTTAATGTGAATGTATCTCGCCCCCCACCCCTTGAGATTTCTTTTTCTTTCTGTCTTGCTTCAGTAAGTTTCATACTGCGTGTTATAATGCTGCTACGGCTGTGCATAAAATTTGGTTTATGGTGGAAGGCATTTACCAAACTGCGTTTCCTTGACCTTTGAGGTCGCGTTTTGCAAAACAGAAACGATGCTTTTCAGAATCTTTAATTTTCGTGATTTTGTAGTTGTAGAGCTTTCATGTCGTGTGTGTGTGTGTGTTATTGAAGGAACAAGACTTGGTAAACACACAGGAACACAGAGGGAATGTTGTGACAATACTGATGATGTGGAGTTCTGAAGGTTTCAGAACCTTCAGTCCTAGCACTGCACCGACAGCTTGGAGAGATTTACACCAGCCCTGCCCTTACTCTCCATACTCAGTCTTTCATAGCCCAGTCCAGCAGAGATTAAAGTCATATTGATCCATGAGCCCTAGAAAGTCTATTTCACTAAGACTCCATCAAACACGGGCTCCCCTTTATGAACCATGTGTTTCTGATATAGAGACATGACATATGGTGGGTATGAAATACAGTGGGCGAAAGCAGGCCAGCTCGTACCTGGACTCATGAATGTAATACGGTCATAAAATATCTTGCTCTTTGGGCTTTGTATAATTCCTGTGGGGAATGATTTAGAGTTGGGTCGAAAAGTCTGAAGCCACATAGAACATCTGGGAATCAGAATTTAATTTACACCTAGTAGTTAACAGAAAGCTTTAGGATTTTGAATAATTTCACTCAGAGACATGGTATGTGGTAAAATGAATACATAATATTTAACATTCTGTAGGTCACTGATCAAATAAGCACACCTGGGGCCTTAATCTTATAAAATGTGCTGAGAAGGGTCAAGTTCATTTTTTTAAGTCAACTTTCTTAAGCTATAATTTTTAATAAATGTGAAATCAGTTAGATTTTAAAATGCAGGATGGAAGCATTTTGTGGAAGCAAAAAGAGGAGATTTGCTTATTCTGTCTTTCATTCAATTGAGAAAATTATGTATGCATTGGATGGTGTTTTTATTATTTATTTTTTTATTGGGGTGGACAGAGAAAAATATTGGCAGTATAAACGGCAGTGCCTCTTTTGAATAGCAAATTGAAGATTTGTAAATGTTCCTTTTTAATAGGGCAGAAAGCGTCTAACCAGCTCCTTCAGTCTTGTCTCTTTAAATGAGCTCCAGTGACTGAACTTGACTCCTGACTCCAGACTAGATTAAGTCATTAGTCTGGGATTCACATTTTCCTCCCTGTACTGTAAATGTTTGCACTGTTTGTTTAGTAAAGTGTTTCCTTGTCTGTGAGGTATTTAAGCAGAGTGTGTTTGTCTGCTGTTGTCACTTAGATAAGTCGCTGTAGATAAGATCAGGTTTTATGACTGCATTTTGCAGAAGTCCAAGAAAATCACATGCTTTTTCCTACAACTGTGTATTGTGCATCTCAATTTTTCCATGATTGATGGAATAAAGCTGTGTTTTTTATCAGGCAAACAGATTATGCAGGGCAAACGCAAGCTATAAATATGGGTATTCAAAAATGAATATTTGAATGCAACTTCTGTAAACTCCAGAGAGCACTTTGCAGCAGATATTGGCAGTGAGTGTAAGTGCACGATCACAGATGCAGTCTGTCATGCTTGTTAGATCTCATCATAAACACGCCCATCTGGTTGGCCATTCACTGCCTGATGGCTTCTGTCTCCAGTTCTCTTCCATTCAAACATGCATTGTGACACCCAAGCAGAAAGTTGACGCCCGTACTGCGGGACACACATTTTGCAGCAAACTCCATTGCCACTCCCCTGAGATCCTTTGAGAAAGTGTTGAGTTACACAGTCTCAGGCATTGATCTGAAGCTAGATTAAGTTTGAATTTCAGAAATCCACGGAAATCTTTCTCCCTCCTCGAATGACACTTGGTCAGGTCTGGATGTTCGCCAAAACCTCCTCACTGTTTCCCCTTCTGGCGGACGAACCGCTTTAGCTGCGGCTCCTGTCATCTTTCTTGATTTCCAAAGTGTTTTTTGACGCCAAATGGCCCACACAGCCCCTCGTCTGCTGTTAAAAGTTACGCGCTATCACAGTTAACTCAGCAGAAAAAGGGCAAAGGTCGCTTTGGCTTCTGACAGCTGGCTCTTTGTATTTGCTCAGCGCTCAATTTTTAGTCAACACTATGAAATATGAAACCGCCAAAAGAGCAGTAGCTCTTTCCAAAGAAGTTTCCCGTTATTGTGAGCGTGAGGGGCGTGTAGGATAGTCACAAGCTGGTATAACAGGTTCTTATGGGCATCGTTTAGCAAACGTACTGACTGTGAGGCGGGCAGGTGGCATCCCGTGGCTCATAATCGCATCTGCACTGTCAAACCATTATAGACAAATGAAAAAGCGGTAGGTGATTGTAGCTGCTCTCAGTTCCTTCCAAAGAGAATTAAAGCAGGCTGTGCCGTCAGCTCAATTTAAAGCACACACATTCACACCTCCAAATGGAAAACATCAAGCCTGAAATTGTCAGTTTCCACTCTTTTGCAGCTTTCTCTGACACCTGCCATGTCACAGTACCGTGGTTGTTATTTGAATGGGAAGTATGCCGTCTCTGTCGGTGACTTCTCTGTGGGTGACAGCTGTTTTTGGCAGGTTATGGCATGAGTGCACCCAGTGTCAGCCGAGACCGCATCACTCTCACCTCATCGGACCTCTTTTTCACACCTGTCAGTACCTGAGCTCCATGTGCCATCACGTGTGTGTGTGTGTGTGTGTGTGTGTGTTTGTGTGTGTGAGTGAGCTGTCACACGTTTACAAGCTTTTCTCACTTCGTCATATTAAGTTATTCTCACGAGCACTACATAAATGAGTAAGGACATACCTTTGGGCCGAATGATCAAATGTAAAAGTGGAATAGCTTTGTTTTAAAACCTAGGGAGCTGCCTACTGTCTACATAGATAGCTTTTAAAGGGATAGTTCACCTAAACATAAAAATCTTTTTCATCATTTACTTTAATCTTACTTTTTCTTCTATGGAACACAAAAGAAGATATTTCGAGAAATGTCTCAGTGGTTTTATGTCCATACAATGGAAGTCAATTGGTGCCACTGTTGTTTGATTACCAACATACATACCTCTGGGTGCAGATAAATGGAATGACATGAAGGTGAATAAATGACTAAAGAACTTTGTTTGTGGGTCAACTATCCCTTTAAGGCAGCACCCAAAACCTCACAGGTAGATTCTGCGTTGGAGCTCTTTACATAAACAGTAACTCATGTAAAGAACATGGGAGATTCAATTATGATTTTGTTAAATCTATAAAACAGACATTACTGTGTGCAAATCGCTGCGTCATTCATGATATTTCCTAAATGTTAAAGCTTAAACGATAAATCTGATACCAAAACTGCAAATGACTTTGACTAAATGTTCCATTTGCATTTCATTTATAAATAAATTTCACGTTAGAGGTTCCTCTGAGGGAGTTTCTCCATAATTCCCCTCAGAACTTAAAATTAGACAAAGAAAATCAGGTGTCTTAATAAAGGTGAAGGAAAATGTGAAGAATCAGAATCATCAGTTTGTAGTTTTAAAATGAATACTTTTAATGATGACTGTTTTGATAATGTTAAAAGATATTCAGTACAATAGATACGTTTCTGCTATGGTGAACTTGAGTGTTACAGATTAGGTTGTGCTCATTAGGTTCGAAACAGAGATGATTGAAATGTTCTCTCACAATGCCCTTATTATAAAGCGAAGCCAAACCACAGACACATTATGCTCTTCAGATAAAAGGAAAGGTGCTCTCTGAATGTTTCTACACATTTTGTATGATTCATGTAGGTGGGTACAATTTATAATTTTCTCAGACCTTCTCTACGTACACCTACACGTTCCTGAATCTGTGGTGTACAGAACGATTATCTCCCACATGTTCTCCAAATAGAGCCGAGACGTACGTCAGTAGAAGCTTCTCCAGCACCTGCTTGGCACACCAAGGTAGATGCTGAGCAATTCATAAGACATGTGCTGTGATCTGACATATGGTTTTGATTTATATGAATCCAGCATGAGTAAAATTGAATGAGCGAGGAGGCCAGATGACACGTGAGATGTTTGGATTCAGGTGTACCTGCTGAGAGACTTGAGAGTGAGGGATTATTGATCTACTGCCAGCTGCCTGAAAGAGCTTATCAGTTCCTTTAGAGTTCCTCTCGCAGTTCTCTCCCTCGGGTCTCTGGACTCCACTCGCAGATCATGATCTGATCACCTTAGATGGAGTGCTCCTTCCTCACAGCACGTTGTGTGCTCTTTCTATCTCTCTGTCTCTCTCTGTGTCAGCCTGTCTCTCTCGCTCTGTCTCTCTCTGTCTCTTGCTGTCTCTTAATTTAAATTTAAGTGTGCTTTATTGGCATGACAAAAATTGTACATTTGTATTGTCAAAGAAATGGCAGTCTCTCTGTCTCTGCTTGTCTCCCCCTCTCTGTCTTTGCCTGTCTCTCTCTTTCTGCCCCTCTGTCTCTCACTCTCTCTCTCTCTCTCTCTCTCTCTCACTCACTCTCTCTCTCTCACTCACTCTCTCTCTCTATCACACTCTCTCTCTCTCTCTCTCTTTCTCTTGCCTTGTCTGTCTCCTTTTGTCTCTTTTTTCTTCTGGTTCTCCTCTCAGATTGCCCTTCATATTCTCAGGCTCGGGTGAAATCAGCACGCAGCACTTGGTTGACATCCATAATGCATATGCATGTGCTGGAGTGAACTTGCTGGGGTTTGTGTTTCTTCTCCTGGGACATGGTGTCTGGCTCATGTTGAATCCAGAAGGGTTTCAGTATACGCTATGAGAGCCCTCGGGCTTCTTCCTCTAACTCCGTTCTCCCTGGGAAGTTCAGGCATCACTCTTCCGGATACTAATCAGGAACAAATCCGAATTCTATCTCTCTGTATTCTTGTCTAACCACAATATCAGAGCTAGCACAGCTAACAGGGAATATTCTCAGAACATTGGCTAGCATTCTCTCTAGTTCTGTCAAATTATCAGCAAAACGGTCTTGCAGTAATGTTAGTAGACTTTTTTTATGTTTTATATACTATATATCAAAACTATTTGTAAGTTGTAATTGGAACGTTTTAGAATTAAAACAATTCAATACCCAAGCAATAATGTTAATACAATTTAAAAAACTGCATGTTTTGTTCTTGAACATTTAAAATAACATTTTTAATGTTTTTGTTACTTATCGGAAATGTTAGGGAAGCGTTCTTATATCCTAAAATTCTTAGCTGGGATGGAGCTAGTCGGACCCTCCCTTTAGCTCCATTTAACAAGAGAGAGAGTGTAATTCTTGCCTGCAGCCATTGTAGATCAATGAAAGCTTTGGTGTCTTAAGTACTTAGGCTGTAACATTCTCACCCTTTTATTGTAGTCTGTCTAGATACTTAGACACCCAGCAAGGGCCTTTTAGGTTTATGAATATAGACTTGATTTTCTGGCTACTTATAGGTTTAATGCTGAAGGCAAAGCGTTAAGCAACATTTTATCTATGTAACAAGTTTCATGAGAACACTATATAGTGTAGTTTCAGATATACATAAGTTCTGCTAAGTATATTAGCATACAGATCGTGAAGAGTCCTGTGTGGGTGGGTGTGGCCTCAAAAACGGTTCACATTAATGCCGCTGGAGAATAGCCATCGTGCCTGGAGTTGTAAAGGAATGAGAAATCTTCAGTGTCAATTAGCGGTGTAGCATATCCTTTTTTTGTTTTGGCCCGAGGGCCTGATTGGTCACATTTCAACCACACGTAATGTGTGCTCGGTCCTAGTTGTGTGTATGATGTGTATGTGTAGTGGTGGGCAGTATAGATTTTTCAATACCAATATGTCAGTATGTACAATATATAATATATATAATGTATATATAATGTATAATACTGTTAAAATATATGTAATACAAACAAACTATATAAATATATATTAATAAAAATTAAATAATTATATGTATGAAAGTTCATTTTACAGTTTCATTACAAGTAAACTAAAAACAAGAAATTGTCTTTGAAGTTCAGATCTAGCCAGGTTTTTTTAGCCAGGTTACAGTGTTGATGCCAGTAATCTCTAATTAATCTTTTATTAGTTTAATATATATTCTAATTTAATTATTTTGCTGATATTTTGCACTATATTGCACCCAACTAGTCAATGAGATGTTTTGTTTTTCTCTAGCTTTATGAAATGCTTTTGTTTCTCTCTGGATCCATTAGCTGGTCAGACTAGCTAATTGAGAACGGGTTTAAGAAGGGATTAATGCAGCATGAGATATAGGTGGATGAGGCGAGGGGAAAAAGCTTTGGAAAGAGATGAGTGGCTAATATGGGTATTAGTGCACGTAGGAGCAGTTATATGTCGTCATGAGGCACTGAGTAGGAACAGAACAAAGGTCTCCTGACAGCGGCCCCCGATGCTTCAAGAGAGCTTACATTCTCTGAGGTCCTCAATGTTAATGGCTTTAGAGTCTCTTTTTCGTTCTGGCCTTTCCCTTGCCTTTGTTTCTGGGTTTATGTGCATCGTTGCATGAAATGCGTTGAATCTGAGGCTGTTTAAACGCGACTGCAGTGTACCGGTTCCTCATGCTAAATAAGTTTAATGCAGCTTTAAGGTCTGAGGTCACCTTCAAAGGAGAACATACTACACATCACATAAAATAAAATCTGATATTTAAAGAGACAGTTCATCCAAAATCGAATTTTTTTTCCATCATTTACTTACCCATCATGTCATTCCAACCCCATATGACTTTTCTCTTCTATGGAACACAAAGGAAGATATTTTGGTACTTCTTTTGTGTTCCTCAGAAGCCATACAGGTTTGGAATGACATAAGGGGGAGTAAATGAATTTTCGTATTGGGTGAACTATTCCTTTAAGTCTTTATTTGCTCTGTTTTGGTGTCTATGAGAGCTAACTAAAATATTAAAGAGATCTCATTGTGCTTTCCTTAGGGTTTTCACTGTTTACTTTGTACACTTCCCTCAACCTTGTAAAATCGCCTTTCCGTGACCCTGTCTGCAGTGCTTTTGATGTACAGGTCAGAGTTGAGGATGCCCTGATGCGTCATGTGAAAGGGCTTAGAGGTTAGAGGTTACATTGTTGCTTTTTGCCTGTGCGCCCCCTCGTTTCTTCTGTCTTGATTAATGGTGAAGAATTTCTCAGGTTAGTTTTAGTTGATTTAACTCTCTGTTGTGTTTCAGTACGGTGCATCGAGCGCAGTTGGACCGAGTTCACTTCAGGTTAAAACGAGGCAGCTGTGTGTCGCTTCTCTGGGTGCTTTTAAAAGAATGTAGCTTTATACATGCCCCCCTCCAAACTCGCCCATAATCCTATTACAAAGGCTAGTCAGTAAGTCAAACCTCAGGACATATGAATGCAACCAAACTTCAGAGATTTGGCACAAGATATTTTCCCGTGTTGAGGCAAAACGTTCAATTCTTGCCAGTCTTGCCACTCAGTAGGACTCTGTGCTGCTGTGAGGAGATATTTTAGATTCTTTTATTGTGGATATGTCAGCTGTTGTTTTGTATCGCAGTATTAACCCAAACCGCTCTACCGTAGAACAGGAAGCACGGCACGGTTGGCAATCCGTTGGCTGTAGATTCATACAAACTCCAGACTTTGCCGTACCTCAGGGTGCTATACAAGGAAACGACTGCGGCACTGAAGATTTGTTCTGGTCCACTGAGCCCGAGTGGCGCCAAAGATCTACCCAGGGTTTTGAGAGGTATTCCAGAGACCAAATCCCGGAAGAGAAAGAGCAGAGCAGCCCCTAATCTCTTCATTATTAACTCATCAATATGTATTAGAGGTTGTGTGTAAAGGCAGAGATTTGCTCGCAGATCTTCAGAGAACTCTGTCTTTAATCTTCGCGGAAGGGCCTGTTTTTGAACTTGAGAGCCGTGTGCCACAACATTGCTGCCGTTGCTCTCAGCAGAGAAAGTCTTCAGCCTGTCACACAGCTCACCTCTGCTCCAGGGCTGTTTCAAGAGTGTGCAGTTGTGTGTCCACATTCGTGCCTGCATTGGCCCACAGCAGACAGAGTCTCAGGGCGATCATTAGTGCCCCAGATAACAAATAGTGTTGTGTCTGTTTCCTCGTGCCCCAGGGGAGGAAAAATCTGCAATGTCTGAAAGATGCGGGACGAAAATATCACCTCGGTCCCCGGAGCAGGCGCACAGTGTAACTTCATTAGCCAGCTCCATCCACACATTAACTTGATTAAGGTAACTAACGTATTTAGCTGGTGACATTGGGGCTGTGGCCGGTGTTGCTTGTACAGTGTTTGCTGTAGGGTGTGTGTTTGTAGTCACGTTGGCATGTTTGTAGGACAATGAACCGAGACAAGGTTTAGACAAGTTTTTTTTTATTTTGTGTAAGGTTGAGTGGACTTTATTTGTATTTAAATAATTTATTTGTATTTGAGTGTTTACATTTAAATTAAATTTAAATTTGTACCCAAATGTCAGCACAAGCTGATAAATCTGAGCAAAACCTCCTTTTGGGGACGTCCTCATTTGTAAAAAGACTAGTTTTCTGTTAGGTCTACAGTGTGGGTTAGGAGAAGGTGATAGAAATTTATCTCAATATAAAAATCACTACATCTGTAAAGACTCCCTATAAACCATATGTGGTTGTGTGTGTGTGTGTGTTCCTGCCATATTTTAGGGACAAATATGGACCCAAAAGCAAAACCTGACAACACTTCCTGTTGGAGGATGTCCTCATTTGTAAAAGGCCATGAAAATATAGGAAGTCGCTGAAAATGCAGAAAGTTTTCTGTTAGGGTTAAATTACAGTATTTATAATTATCTCTGTATAAAAACAATAGTCTATGGAACGTTCCCATTTAGACAATCAAGTATGTGTGTGTTTGTGTGTGTGGCTATAGTAGACACACTGCAGTCATCTGATCTCTGTAATCAAAACAAATACAAAGTTACTCGGTGCACTTTTACATATATGAAAATACGAAACTTGCATATTAGAGTTTCCTTTGTGTACGTTGTTGTTTATTATACAAGTAGGAGTATTAAATATCACTTTCAGAGTCAAATTGGTGTTGGTTTCAGGAGTCAGCTCATCAAACCGGCTGTTTTGCAAAGTTGTGCAGTAAATGAAACCACACCATTTAAACAACTATACACAATCGACTGACACATGCAGTAATAGGGCTGCATGACCTCAGATAAACTCATGGCCCATTAAATATTATTAATGGTCATTTATATGTTGTATTTTATGTTTGCTTCTTGTTTCTTTAGCCATTGAAAGGTCTTTAGTAATGTTAGCATTCATAAATAACCTTGATCTCCTCAAACTGTTTATACAGTGGATAAAAAGTCTATATCATGTACATTGTGTCCCAGCCAAAGATCTGAGTCTGCATGATGTTAATGTCTCATATTAATAATCAAGCTGAAATATATTCCAGTAATGGATGACTGAATAAATATGACTTGTATATCAATTATTAATCCACAGTCGAATATGAAACATTGCACCATTCATTTCCTCTCTGGATCTTCATCATTTTATTCTGTTTTAATTCGCATTAACGTTCTTCCCGCCTGTTGGACTTGTGTCCTTCAAGGTACTTGAGTTTGTTTTTTTCCACTCGTCTTCTGACCCGCTGCAACTCTTGAATGCAGCATGCATGAGTGAGCCCCTTGGCCCCTAACGAGACGTGTCTTCGCACACTCGCTAGACTGGAAATTAGGTGGCATCCCTGACCTACAAAACATTCTGCACTGCCACATTGGCAGCCTTTTCTATAGCTCACTAAGATGTTGAGGACAAGGGGGTGGGGCTTGGGCCAGTGGGTGGGGTTTTGAATAAGTGGGCAGTGCCAGAGTTTAAGGAAAATGTCCCAAATTAAAATAAATGGTAAAATGAAACAACTGATTGGTTAGATTCATCCTCCTGTTTCATGTCTGGCATAAGAATAGATGCCAATGCAAGTTGCCTGGCAACAATCTTGAAGTTGGACTTTTTAAAAAGAACATTGAGAATCTTCTTAGGGGGTCTTGTGCTGACATCAGACATGTGCTTAATTATTGGCTTATGCTGAGGAGATGTTGTTCCTTTTGAGCAAATCTTTTCTGGTTACATTCGTGACACATGTGTTCTTGGGAACATAATGTAAATGTCTCAGGGTACATTTATGCTTTATAAAGAATTTTTAAATATTTTTACAGTAAAATGCATGCCTGTTAGAGCTATTGAATTTAAATGCAGTTGTGCAGTAGGCTATATGTTTATTCATGTAAATATTTATATGTGTTATGGATGTTTTAGAACTTTAACTTTTGACTGTTGCTTTACTTGATATGCAAAGGCCTTATTTTCCTTGCCCTTCATTTTGGTGCAGTATTACCTGATCGTTTAACTTATTACTGTATGCTGAGTTTCAGGATGGAGGGCAGATGTTGAAAGCTGAAAGCAAGGATATTTTTATTCTTGTTTTTTTACATGGTTTTGTATTTTTAACCTTGGTGTTGGATGATAAGTCTGTTGTTTTAATTTATCATCAGCTGCCTCAATGTTTCTCATTACGTGGGGTGGCTTAGTCAGCATGAAATCAAACTTAATTTTTACTTCTTTAATTCACATTCTTGGTATTATTGTGCATGATTTATTTGAAAGCAAGCAAATATTTGTCTTTCTAACCTTTCATTAAAGTGAAATGACTTTCCTTTTTTAATTAAAATCACCAATGTCTATTATTTTTTATTATTTTTCACCTGACTATCTTTTAGTTTAAAGTTTGTAACAACCTTTTCGTATATCCAAACGATTCAGAATGGTTTAAACCACGTCCTGCCGGTTTTTAAAAAATGTTTTTGGCAGAAAATCCGTCAAAAGTTAAATGGTGAGTGCTGTTTCTTGGTGGTATAATGTTTATATTTTTTGGTTTTAGAAAAGCTCCTACAATGGCACCTATTATATTTTTCAAAACAACTCAAGGAAATAGACTTTCAAACATTTTAGGGAAAGTTTGGGTTTCATTCTCATGGTATTCATAGTCCAGTGTGTGTGTCATAAATGCATTTCTTTTTGTCTATCGTCCATGTGCAGAATTTTACCATTTTAACACGAGGTCAGCACGGCTTTAAAATTCTGTTTCATGAAGGCTCTTGTAATGTAACAAAAACATTCTCAGGGGAAATGGAGTTTTATCAGAGGCATACAAGTGATTCACAGCTCGTAAACACTGAAATTACAGCTTTTTTTGTTGAAGAAAGAAATTTGGACCTGAGTGGTTTGCTTGAAGAAGCCAGGTGATAATTCTGTGCCAAAATCAGCTAAAGGAATGTTCTCAGAACACTGACTAAAGTTTAAAAGGTTCTTGCAATAACATAAGTAGAACGTTATTGTAATGCTATATCCAAAAAATTTTAAAAATATTATAGAATTTGAAAAAGTTTGCATAACGTTCTTATAACAAAACAATATTGTTAATGCAACGCTCCTACAACTTTCAAAGTCACATTTTTGTTACTTAATGGAAACGTTAGGGAAACGTTCTTACAACCCACAGTTGTTAACGGTGTCTGCGTCTGACCTAGCTGGTCATAAATGGACGTGAGGGACAGAGACACATAAACAAAGTCATGCACCTGCTTCCTCTTTAGTATGAGGTCGGTGTCGTCGCCGTGACTGATGCTGTTTGGTGGCGTTCATGCGTGTCAAAGATGTCACACACTCATACACACACACACACACACACTTATATACACACACACACACACACACACTGTCTGTCTCATTCACTACATCTATAAACACTGTAGGCAAACATATCTATGCAACAAAGACTCATGAATAATTAAAGTGATAAAGCTATTTTTATTTTTTTTATTTTCGTTTGGAATCCAGCTGATATCGGATGTCACCGAACTATTTGTCCTGACAATGACACTTGTCTCTGTGACAGCCCTAGACTCTGTAAACAGCAAAATAAATATAAAAATAAATGAAAGAACCTGACTGCAGCCGGCAAATGTTAGCCAATCAGTGTACATGGAGTCAATTGTCTACCAATGGCGTGAGCTTGAGGCGGGACTAAGAATTTATGCAAATAATGAAATTCAGAGGTCGCTTGAGAAAAGCTGCTTGGAAAGATGCGGGTTTTTTTTAATAATTATTGTTTGGAAAAACTTGCTTCAATCGAATTTTAATGTTGTACATTTATGTAACATAAATCCCAGTTTCCCAGGTGACTGAAACAATGTGTAGCTTGAATGCGCTGTAAGTCACTTATAAAAGCATCTGCCAAGAAAATAGATGTAAATGTCATTTTCATACGTCTACTTCCCAGCATTAGTGTTTCATTAAAGCAGCAGTGATTAAACTGAGGCCTCAGTGTGGAGAATTGAAACAGCTGCAGTCACAAACACACTGCAGCCCAGGAGGAGGAGACAGATTCCTCGCTCCATTTCTCTTTTCATCCTGCTTTAGACTTCAAGAACAGGAGAAAAAGAATCAGACAGAGGTCAGGAGAGAAAGATAGAGGGAGAGATACACAGTCAGACGTTTTCAGTCTTTTTATTTTATTTTATTTGGCTCATTTCTTGCTTCAACCTCTCTGTGTAGCCCCAGATTTTCTCCCACATTTCCATAACTCTGGTGTCGTCCAATTTTTTTTGCCCTTTCCAAAAATGTTCTGAAATCCATCTTGCGTTTGTCTCCACATCTTCATCCTTCATTTCCTGTTACGGCCTTTAGATGTGGTTTCTGTGTAGAAGCTGTCATCACACTGAGAAAAAATGGCTGCTGTCTTTATCTTTGCTGTCTGTGAGTAAAACATATAGAGGAATGTTTATCTGCTGAGCTCATGAGGTACTGCAGTATTTCGGGCTTGTTCTTTCACGTGTACTTTCATTTTGTATAGAACAGAGGAGCTTAACTTGTTAGTGGTGCTTGGTAAGGAGAGTATCACCTTTTTTTTTGAAAGAGTTTTTGAAAGTATTTGTAGTTATTAAAACTTCTGTATGTAGTTTGTTCTGCATTGTTTGTGCTATGAGCATGAATGATGTCTCAGATCATTGGTTTGTTGAGGGGAGGTGTGCTGTGATTACATTTTTTAACTAATCTATGAGTCATTTTTAGTTTTATTTATGATTTTTGCCCACCAGAGGAATAAAATATCTAAGGAACAGAATCTTAAAGAGACTTGAGAATGGGTGCTTTTGTCTTACCCCTTTAAGCCACCAGCTACAGTTTGTCAAAATCTAGCCAAGAAATCCACAAACTATTATCCAGTCTGGTATTTTATTTTTTATATTATCATACGGATGGTTAAATTACTGTCTATAGTGTCTTTTTGAGGTTTATTATGGTTATTATGAGTTTCGTTAAAGATGTAATACTCAGAGTTTGCCATTAAGCTGTTGATATGGCGTTAGAGATAAAATAAAGGAAAAAAAATAAAGAAACCCACACATGCAATTTTTAAAGAAAGGTTCCTCACATTATTCCACAAGTTTTATATTTAAATTTATAGCAGATGTTCCTGACTGCTGGTTTCTGTGCTGTTACGTGTTGGTTTGTTGTGCTGTTTGACATCGCAAAACCTTGTAGAGCATCTTTTTCCTAAGAGGCAGGTTATGATAAGCCTTAACTCTGGCCTCTGGCCCACGGGTCTCTACAGTGGGTTCTGTCGGGACCAGGCAGGATATCGCGAACTGGCAAAGGGTCTGCTGCTCTCTTCTGACTCAAGTCAATGTCACTGAGTCATCGTGCTTCAACACAACTTTGCATGATCATGGCTTTGTGTCAGGAATCAGGACATGACCTAGAGTCTGAACCTGAGTCTGAGTGAGCCAACAGATTTTGCACCAGCCCACTGCACCTAGTCACACAATAAACTAGTCAGCAAACAGTTGCCGGCTTGTGATTGTTTTTCTGTACCCCTCAATTGCATCCACTCTGTTATGAGCACAAGGCAAATATTGGTGCATAAGGGTCAATGTGTTTGTACTTATTAGATCACATTGACTTTCATCAAACTACTGTGGCTACTTAGGGCGTCTTCTTTCTGGAGCCTGGGGAGTGAATGAGAAATGAGTCAATATCATGATTGTTACACTGAGGCTCTGTCCCGCTCTGGGGAGTGCTCTGTGCTCCTGGCCTCCATCATTGGCTTGTTAGAGCTGCATTTGTCTTCAATCGACCCAGGAGTCTGTAACACGGCTCCCTGTTATTCTTCTCGCTCCGTCTTTGATCCGCCGTCTGTCTGCTGCTTCTGCCAACCTGCTGGAAAACATCCAATCGAATCATTGTGATGTCATCGAGGGACACAGGAAGTCAACGTTGCACCGTTTAGCATAAAGGTGTACAGTGAGGGAGGTGGGGGGCCTCACCTTTTAGAACTCCTTTAACCGAGGTATAAAGGTTTATTTTGATTGGTTTAAACAACAGAATATATTTATTTTTCATGGCTGTTAATGGTAAATTCTGATGTCAACATAAAAGAGAGGAAGATAAGTCTTTTGTATTCATAGTTGTTTGCAGAAATGTTTTAGGCCTAAAACAGACATTTTAAACTTTTAAGACAGAAACTGTTTGTATTATTGACATTTCTGGAAAGTGTAATTTAAAAAAAAGTTTTTTTTAAAGGTTTAAAAGGGTACCTCGGATGAGGGTATCCGTGGCAACTAGGCACTTTAAACAGAATCACGGTTGTGAAGCGAGTCTGATGAAATTTAAAATGTCCCCACGACTATTTGAATTGTTCCTGAGGCCCCGTGTGTAGTGAATATTTAAGTCCATATGGGTCCAGACTGTGGAGCAAATGATGAATAACTTAAAGCAACGTGATTTTGAAATTCAATTTTATTTTCAGAGTTTAGGAATGACTTTGTATTGGCCCTTTAAGAGAGCAAAGGGATCTCACTATAGTCCCTCTAGGTGCCTGCTACACCTTCTGTCACAACAGCTCAATCAGCTAGTCAAACATTCCACAACGGGTGGTGACGTAAAGCGATGTGACAGGAAGGCCCGTCATCTTACGTTCGTTTCTGATCCGTACCGTGATTGACAGGTGGAAAACACCCGCAGACCTGAGCGGAGGCTGCAGTACGGTTCTCGATGAGCAGCGCGTGGGGTGGCTTACGTGGGCACAAGGTTTCATTTATCATCCCTCTCACTTGACAAGACAATTGGCCCGTGGGTCTCTTTAACGCTTTAGATGTGACGGGTGAAACGAAAATCACTTGTAAATTTTCTTGGAGCTAACTGGTCTCTGAATCCTTGCTGTGATCTAACGAACAGTTTTTGGCCCGGTGGTTGCCTCATCAAAGACGAGCTCAACTCAGTATGTGGCAATGATGTTTCTTTAAATGAACGGAGAACAGCGCGAGCTGGGGGCTTAATTCACCCTCTACATGTGCTGTAGACAGTTTTAAAAGTTCTGTGCCTCAAGTGACACCAAATGGAATTGGAAAAATAGTGACTTTTGTCAAAAAGTTTTCCTTAACGCCTGCCATTGGTCTGAAAAAATACCAGATAGCCCCTCCCCAAACTCACAATTGGTTAAGGTAATGTAGCTGTCACTTTGCAGCAAAAATCAACCTACTAATGGATCACTTAATAATAATGGTCTCTGTATATTTATTAAAAGCTGCAATCTGTAATTGTTTGGGGTTAAAAAAATCCCAATCCCAATTCCCAATTCGCAATGGTAAGTTTAAATTACTTATAATATTTAAATTATTTAATATAAAAATTATTTATAATATGAGCTAGTCGGGTACGATTTCCAGGGAAATGTCAGTTTGGCTTCATTTGACTTTGGCAGACGTACTGAGAAGTACTGCAATGTTATGGCAGTAGAGAGGTGAAAGTTATGGATTGCAGCTTTAAAAGGAGAAGAAAATAGTTTTGTTTTTTGGTAGTTGTGTTTTAAAAACTGCTTGTTCTTTTTGAGTAACTTCTTTATTAGCTCTTGTAGTTGGCAGAAACTCCCTGTGTTGGGTGGGCGTCACTGAAAGTGTATTTTGTTTACACTTCAATCAGTGCCGGGTTTAATGTAATTGCCGGGGCCCGTTTGACTCATTACATGGTAGCATTTCCCTGCATGGCTGGGCCCAGACGTTATGTTAATCAGCTCACTTCTGAGAGGAGAGAACCCAGGGCCACGAGCGGACACGCGTCCCAGTATCCAATGGGTGTGCATAAATTATGCGTTTTGTTGTCATTATTTCATACCAATTTTCTCCTCTGAAAAATTCAGTGAGGCTTTGTGATTAATTTGAAAGGAGATGACACGGATAAGTGGGTCTTGTAATTACTTTGACTTTGAGAAACTTGTTAGCTCGATAACATGTTAGCAAATTTAATGTCCATTAACACACTTTGGGAGCTCGAGTTTGGCGTGCAGTAAGCCGTTCTGTTAACTTTTCCTGCTTATTTTAAGTGTCACCAAGCCACCTAAGCATCCTTTCTCAGGAAACCTTTATAAGGTAGTTCAATTTCTTCGGCTCTTTGTTCTTAGCCACACGGCGTGTCAAGGAAAGATAGCTTACATAAACAAGGATTGGCTTTTCGGATGCCTTGCAACCTGCAATTTGCGTTTCATTATACTGGACACAGCTTCACACACGGCATAACAAAGCAGATTAATAGTCTGTAATTTTAATCAGGCAACACAGTCGCGTTGCTCAACAAATGCAGCCCTGGTGTGTGACAGCAATTTGAGGTTATTTTCTTCACGGCAGCTCAAGTGCGGTGGGATGGACTGTGTAACCTTCTATTCAGCGCTGATGAGATGCTTTTCATTTGTTTTGTAAAAGATTTATAATAGGACTGATTATTGAATCATGTCGCTGCTTTTTTGTGTTAAAGCACAGCAGAATTCTTTCTAAGTGTAAAAAGACACGTACATGCATATACTGCAGGGTGGGGCAAAATACTGAAACAAGTATACTTTATATTTATCTATCAGTAATAGATTATATATGTGTGTGTGTGTGTGTGTGTGTGTGTGTGCGCGTGTGTGTAAAATATATATATATTATATATCCACACACATATATGCATACACATACCCCTATATGTATACATACATATATAAATATGTATGTATGCTTGTAATATACTAATATACAGTTCCCCTTCCCTCTTACGCTTCATTCCAAGTGTACAATTTCATTACTTTAAATTGCTATATGAAAATCACAGTTCTCTGTGCAATCCAAACATTGTGGCTCTGAATTGTAATTTCACACATTCTTCTCTGCAGCATTGATTAGTTTTGTTGGTGGTGTTGCTCATTAGAAAGCGCTGTAGCCCTGTCTGTCATTTGGGGGATCAGCATACATTTGTTGTGTTCATTTTTTGTGGGATTTGCTCGTGGGATTAAACTCAAAATTATTCAGAATGACTTGACTCAACCGAGCTCTGGGGAAAAAGAGACTTTGATCAATCATCTGTCTCCTTGCCTGCCACAGTACTTTATCCATTACCAGCATATGGAGGAAAAGCTTGCTTCCCCCGTTAGCTGAAGGGTAAAGTGGCTCTTTTTCTGATGACAAAGTATATGTTTCAGGTTGTCATTACGGTTTGGATTTAACCGCTGATGGTAAGGGTTGACAGGGAGGGCAAGTCTAGACAACTCCTAGGTAAAGTTTTTTGTCGCTGGTACCTTCCACCTGGTCCCTTCCTACTAGACAGGTATCTACTTGCCTCAGACAAAAATATGCACCTGTACTGCCATTGTTTTGCCTGCTAGGCCAAGCCCGAAGGCTCTGTTCGACTTGGGTGTCAATATTTACACAATCCAATCTTCAATGTAACCAGAGGTTGTAAGCAGTAGAGATGTAAGTATTGTAAACTGTATTTAGAGGAAGTAGGCCAAGCTGTGCTCAGATTCAGAATGTATGTTTTAAGCACACTGAGAGATTAGTAGCTTATTTGGACTGTAATCGCAGGATTACCACGCAACCCAAATTCTTGCACAGAGTTTGCTAAAAACATAACAAGTGTATTATGTTTTTCTTTCGTTTATAACTTGGTCCATAACCTATTTGTCCTCTTTCTGAGGAGATCCCCAGACGTGTCAGATGTTCCAGCGCCCCCTTATGGAGGGTGGTTCAGTTGCAGTTGGGTTCACGTTTACATTCTGTATAAGTACATTCTGTAAATTTTACACTTGTTGTAGAAGTAGACAGTGTTTTACACTGCACCCTGATCTGCTGCAGTTCAGAAAATACAAGATAATGAGGCTGTTCTGTTCCACTTCCTCTGTAGCTCAGAATTATTTTTTTATTAATATATGTAGTCTGAAATGTCAGACAGGAGCAGCAGACGTGTGGACAGGAAAAGTTCAGTGGAACATTGAGTAGTGATATTTTTCAGCTACTTGTTTTTTTTTTAATTAAACTAGTTTTGTATGGTATTAACTAGTTTGGCAGATGGTATGATTGTAACAAGCCATGCAAAGAAATGGTTTACTAGTTCACACAAACAAGTTAATACTATCATTAACTCACCCTCATGTTTTTTTATGGTTTTTTTTATGACTGACAATCTCGATCCCCATTCACGTTCATTGTATGGAATAACATGCAATGAAAGTGAATGGTGACCGAGGCTGTTATAGTGGATTAACCAACACAAGTGAGTGAACATTGAAAGATTGTAAATTGTTTGGTGAACTATCCTTTAAAAGCAACTTACAAGCTAAGAGGATTAATATGGTAATAAGTCTACAGACATCCTTCAGGTTTTAATAAAGAACATATTGTTTATTTTTTTAAAGGTCTTAACTAAACTGACAGATGGTACACCAGCGGAAAAATGTCCTTCCTCAGACAACACATTAAAACCTTGAATTCACCTTTTGTGTGTACTCCGTAGAAAGCTTTGCTCTTCGTGCCACAAAAAAACAGAATAATAAATAGATTATTTAGGTTCTTTTGACACTCTGCCTGATTATGCAGATGGTGGTAGCGCAGAACAGGATGTGTTGTTTGAAACCTGGTTATTTATAATAAGGAGGCTCAAAGACGGGCAGGAAAATGTTTCTGCTGCATTGTCACAAATGGAATGTCAGACTTGGCAATTTTCACTGGAAGAAACGTTCATGCATCCCCAGGGACTTCAGTGGCAGCCTGCTCAAGAGGAAGTGACATTTAGGGATTAGATGCAGCAACAGGGATATTGATGATATTGCCATTAAAAACAGGTTATTGATGATATTAGCTCTTAACGAGGGGCCGTGCCGTGAGAGAATCATTTGTTCTTCCTTTCTCCTTACCGTTTGGGAGAATATTTATGTTCTCCATACATTTTAAGTAGGGCGGGTGATATAACTAAAGCATTACGGCTCTGTTTTTTCAGCCTTTTGATGATATTCGGTATGTTTCTTCATATTTATGTATGTGCTTTGAAATGGTATAAATAGGTGATATACTTTTTATACTATATTTTTCCAATCAGAAGAACCATTATTTCAGCCAAATAGCCTTTGTTGCCAAAGTAGATTCAAACGACATGAAGACAGAAGAAACACACAGTGTAAATCCATTAGCACTGTGGCAACATCTCCAAGATGCTTGGAACAACCTACCTGCAGAGCTACATTGAAAACTGTGTGCAGGTTTACCAATGACAAATGCTGTTTTAGGGTAAAATGGTGGTCACATCACTTCCAAGAGAGTGTGAATGGGAGAAATTTCTTATTTGATTAAATTAATATAAGTTAATTGATAAAATATGTTCATGACATTATTTTTTAAAGCACAATTTTTTCCTCAGTTCATAGTTATTTTGCCTAGTTTCACCTAGTAGTTCCTACAAGCACTGCAGTTTCCGGTTAGGTTAAGGGTTTTTAAAATCCCCCAAAGAATTTGCCAACACCTCATTTTGTAATTCATGTTAACATTTTAGGCACATTAGATGCGTCACCAAAAAAGACTTTTGCACACTACTGTATATACAGATAACATTATTAATCTACATAGTCTGTTTCCTGTTTTTCACACCAGTATTTACCCATGATCTTAATCACCTAAAATATGTATTTTTTCACCTGTTTATATATTTTCGTTTCATATAGAGCCTCCCACCATCTGTTGTTCAGCATTATATCTGTTGTAAACCATGGTGCGGTACTGACAGGCACACCTGGGTTGCTGTAAACCATCCAATCATTTTCAGACCAGTGTCACGGTCGGCACCCCCCGCCCCCCTCCGACCCCACCTTTCCTGTTACACTTCTGGTACGCAGTTCAAAGTCACTCTCGATGTGGAGGTGACCTCTCGGCTCCAGATTAAGTTATGAATCATCTCCTTAATGTGTCCAGACAGGGAGTCACCCTGCAAACTGGGAGATGGACTTCTGTGGCGTGTCATCGGCTAACAGATGGCATAAATCTTACTCTTAAATGCAACGTTAAGTATTAATCATTCCTGGCCGTGTTACTGTCACGCTGGCACGCGAAAAGCCGTGGGCGTGCAAAGTGTGATTAATGAACTCTGGGACTGAAGGAGTCAAGCACAGGAGCACCCCGCCCGCCCCGACGTTGTGCCCTCTTTATTGCACTTCCTCCAAACAGGAAAGAGATAGGCAGATGGATCATCCTGGGTAATTAGCCCAAGGGAGGTGACACGAGCTATCGCCCTCTCACTCTCAAAAGGGCTCCTGGATTTAGCTCCTGTCACCTCACGCGCAGCACTGTCTTTCCTCTTTTGTCCTGGTCTAGCAGAGGCTGAGAAACAGAAGGACGCACGTTAGCAAAGCCATGACGTACGTGGACAACTTGCTGAGTCAGGCAACAGTTTTTATCACTTTGTCAGACACATTTCCTAGATGCTTTCTAAAAGTTCTCTGAAAGTTGGCAAAAAGCTTCCTTGCAGTAATGTTTGTAAAACTTTTTTTGACATAATCATATCAAAAATGTTATTTTTTAAATTTTATACATTCATTCATACAGCATTTACTCATTAAGCATTTATTCATACAGCATTCTTAAAACCAAGCAAAAACATTAATACAATGTCTAAAAAATTGGACGTTTTGAACGTTTCTAGAATTTTCAAAACCACAAAACGTTTTTGGCTACATAATGGAAAGTTAGGAAAACTTTCTTATAACCTAACAATGTTACCTGCATTGTCACGGCACAATGTTGCGGCATGTGTTGACGATGGCTGATGATGATTTTACTGAAACATTATCATTGGTTGGTTTGTTGCAAAAGTCTTAAAGTTCTGTATTATAAGCCCTGTGATGCATGGTGCGGACAGATCTTCAAAAGCCATTTTGAACAATTCATGGAGTTGAATCCAAATGACCCTGGGCGAATTTAACTGTTACCCATAATTCTACATGACTGTCCACTTTATATGTCATTGTGTTTTTGATTTTAAAGACAACATAAATTTATCATAGCTACAAATGTAGTGGTACTTATATTCATATTTATCGTTGTATTGCAATGAAACAATGTGTTTATTTTTAGAATATGAGAAGTGACATGTTATTAAGTAGAAATACATATTTGTATTTCTGCAATTTGCATCTTTGTGAAGAATGTGAAAGTGGAACAGTAGCATAATGATTACATTTGTGTTAGACAGAGGCTTTTATGCAAAGTAATTGACATTTGCATTATTTTATTAGTAAGTGTGTTTCTTGGGAATCGAACCTTTGACCTTGAGGTTGCGAACACCATTCTAAATCAGCTGATCTACAGGAACTGAATGTCAGCTTTGCTAAGGAGTCTTATTAGTGACTCACTGTGCATTTGGCTTTGAATCAGAGTGAATCATAATGAAGAGACGCAATGTTCCTTTGTTTTTGCACACAGATTCAGCATACTCACTGTTGCTTGGCAAATATACACAGATAAAAGGGAACGTTCTCCGAATTTTGGCTAACATTCTCAGTGCTATCAAAAACGTTCTTGCAGTAATGTTAGTAGAATGCTTTAATGTTAATTATCACACATATCAAAAATATTATTCTTAAGGTGTTAGTGAAATGTTTTAAAAACATTACCAAATTAAAAACATTGTTTGAATGTTTGAATAGCGTTCTTTTAACCAAGCGATAATGTTAATACAGTGTCTAAAAACTAAATGTACGAAGTTTAGCACAGTAATTATAACAAACTTTTACCTTATTAGCTAAGCGCCAAAAATACATAATGGCTGATCAGACTCTTTGTATTGCTGTGGAACTGTTTTTGCAGCATTTTCACTGTGCTGGTGTTTCTCTCTCATTTTAAAGTGTAGCACCAGCAGAAGAACTCGAAGATGAAAAGTACATTATTCATTCACATTTCTGCTTTCTCATGCACAGAATCCACTTTGAGGCCGTGCTGCACACGCTGTGTTCATAGTGGAGAGACTGTGGACGACTTCTGATTTCTCCAGTCAGACTAGGTTTTCTGTTGTGGCGGTACACTGTGTGCCGTGTCACAGTCTCTCAACTCAGCGTAGCTGTGCAAGTACCCTTGAGTGCCTCTCCTCTTTCGACCCCTCCCTTCTGAGGATAAGCGGCTGGCGCCATTTACATAATCAATGCTGGATTGAGTTTACATAAGCTGCTTTCTACCACTGAGAAATACCTGGCAGAGCAGCCATCTTTGCTCTTAAATCTGTCCGTCTTCTAGCTCTGCTGGTGCCATGTTGATTCAGAGGCCCGGAATTCAGATATCCCTTGTTGGATGAAGAACGGAAGTCTGAAGCGGGTATGAAGGCTGTCATTTTCAGTCCATGCATTAGATGGAAATTGGTTTTATTTTAACAACAAACGATGACGCACGGCTTGCGTGTTTTTGGACAAAGTTTGCTTTGCGCTTTTTAAATCACTTGATGTGATGACGGGTGATTTTATTAACATAAGAGTTCCGTTCTTGCATTCTGATTGCAAAGCTGTTGTGTTTGTGTGTTATTTTGTGTAGATTTGTGCACTTGGCCCTCTCGCTCTGATGGTAATGTAATCTGAAGGGACACTAGGGCTCTGCCCATACCCAGCATGCCCCAGTGCCTCACCCCCCCACTGTACTGCTGCCAACCTTCTGCATCCCTGGACATGACCAGTGTGATGAGAACCACAAGGCATAATTACATTGTCTGAGCGAATCAGGAAGCAGACACTTTGGGTCCCAGTGAAGCGCCCTGGCTGCGCCACTAGACATCTCTTCCGCGGCACCATTAGTAAAATCAGCAGAGGCTTTGTCAGATTAAGTGTTGACTCCAGCTCGTGATTAGTTAAGCAACTTTCTTCGCCTTATTTTGCCCGAGCAGTTGTTGGGAATGATGTGAACATTTCTGCTCTTTCTATGAGCCATTTGCACATTCATTCTTTCTTTGGCAACTAGCTGTGCATAATCAGTGAATCTGATGGTTAAAGCAATTCATGGAGAAACATATTTCTGACATGCAAAGAGCACAAATATTCACATCATAAGCTTTGGTTAGTTGCAATTTACTGTTACTGTTGCTCACAAGTAGGGTTAGGGATAAGAGCAGACTTGTTCAGAATTACTATATTGAGCGATTGAACTGTATGTTTTTGCTTAGCATAGACTTAACAGGGCCAGTAAGAAATCACCCTAGCAACACCTACACAACCACCCAGAAATCCCTAGAAAATGCATAGCAACACACTAATATCTATTCCGTTGATATTGGAGACTGCATAAAAAGGCTTTGGTGATCACCTTCAACACCCACACATTTTGGACTCCCATTAAAACCTAGTTTAACTCATTACCTTTGCTGTTTAATAAAAATGATGATAAAAAATCATTTCTCTGATATGCGTCTCGCTTGTTACATCATTGCAGGGCCTGTTTATCTGCAGATCAGGTGTCTCAGGTGTGCATAAAAAATCTTACTGTACAAGCAGAAGCAATTCCAACCTGCTCCACATAATTGATATATGAACTGAATGTTGAACCTTTTCTTTTTTTACTGTTATGCCAGGCAATCAGCTTTGATTGACAACAGAATGTGAATAGCAGACCTAGGCCAGTCTTTTTGTTTTCGCTAACACGTCCCCAACTGCTGGCATCAAAAATCTGATGGATGTTTTATGTACTTCAGTTATTTATTTACAAATTGCCAAGCTCAGCAGGCACGGCAACGTCCTACATTGTTCCTTAGCTCGTTTGTCAGCTGTTGAACCACACGAAAAGACTCGCAGTTAGAATCGCAAAATGGTCAAAGCGCGATCGCATGCTGGGAATTTCAGTTCGGAAAGAACATAAAGTGTCCGCCTATGCATTAAAAATAAATAGTGACTATTAAAGGCAAAAGAACCGCCCCACTGAGAACGATTGGCACATAGAGTTGTTTTAAATGGCTGAATTTATTTTTGGTTTAGTTAAAACTGTGAAATAGTTAGCGTGGAGGCAGGGGGCACCCCTTGTGAGGTTTATTTATTAAGAGACCCTTTAAAGTGGGCACAAAGACAGGCGTATTTGAAAAACAGCCAGAGGCTAAATACATGTCTGTCACTCCAATCTTTCAGCTCAGCAGCTGCTTTAATTTCTGCAGTTTCTGCATGCTGTTTGAGGTAGAGTCCAGTTTGTGCACTTTGTGTCTCCAGAAAGCTGCTGTAGATCTTGGGCAGCACTCTGAACTTTGCTGCCTGAAAAGCTGGCTGATATGTATGCTTGAAATTGATATTTTTGGACTCAAAGTTCAAATGCATCTCTGTATAGTAAGACTTTTACAAACCCTGACTTTACTCTGGGTGAAACATCTTCACATTTGTTCTTTTCAAAGGTGGTTTAACCCTGGTCTGTGGAATCCTGCTTTGGACCAGGGTAAGGACCAAAGATATAGTACAGTGAGTTCAGAAGCATCAATCGTAATCTGTCTTGGTGGTTATTCAAGTATTCATGCAGTTTATACAGTCTCAGAAACTTCTGCCTACTGTTTAACATCAACATCTGAAGGGGAAAGTTTGACTAGCTAAACCCAGAATTAAGTAAAAGTTAAATGTGAACGGTTCAGAGCAAGATAACCAAGGATTAAGTTAACCCAGGATTTAACACTGAGTAACAAGTGTGAAAATTCCAGCCCATTAAAACACGTCTAAGTTGATTGGACTTCATGGTTTATTTTAATAATTTATTCAGATAGGGTTTTTAATGTATTAATAGGCTAATGATGATGTTCTAACAATGTTTTTTGGCTTGTTTTTGCTCAGCCAATCAGTCTAGCATTTTAGACTGTTATTTTACCGTCACAATATAATAATATATTGGATTTATGTGCTGTGCCAAAGATCTTTAAAGAATCTCAATATGATTTCAAAAGGTGTTGTATCTTTGTTGAAGAGCAGCTTTTGTATCTGTCAAATCTTCACTGAGGAAACTTGAGACGTTAATTGTATGGTTGAACTGTGTGGGGTTTTTGATGGTGATGTCAACAGAACAGCATAAAACGAACCAGCGTCACTCAATAACTGATGCTGGCTACTTTTTCTCCATTACAAAAGATGTTTCTCTGGTTTAATTTTGCTAAGACCCCCAGGGTCAGACTGGTTAAAGAGAAAAGCTAACTGCTGCCTACGCTGTCAGAGTTTTAGAGAAATAGCCAATGTATGACTTGCTCTAATGTGTCAGGAGAGAGAATAAGTGCTCTTGGAATAAAACTACAGCGTTTGTTCTTTGATGGCACTAGGTGTAATTTGCGACGACAGCACCGAACGTGTTGTAATAGACAGGGAAATTCAGATTCCAGCTGAGTTCATGTTAGGTACCTGGGATGAGGTTAGCTTTGACTTTCTGACTGTGTAATTGGATAAAATATAAAACCGGAGTCTCTGGAGTCATCTCTGATTAGGAAATTCAATTTAAATTGAAAGTGGGGGGCTGACTTTGTGGACCTTGTGTGGAGCTAGCAAGAGTCCAATCATTGGCTTTATTATCAGAAGAAGATGGATGGGATATGTACAGACCACAGCTCAGGTTGAATTATGGGTAATACTCTGATCATGCCAGATGATCATAAATTGCTGTTCATAGACCACAAGGGTCATTTCAGGGAGAAATACAAAGGTTAGAGTTTTTGCAAACTGCTACCCAGCTAAAAAAAGTTCTTATAGAGTTATTAAGTGCTTGCATTAAACTTACTAGAATGTTTCTTTAATGTTATATATCATTTTAAAAACATTACTATATTAAAAAGTTTCATAATGTTCTTAAAACCAAGCAGTAACTTTAATACAGCGTCTAAAAAATTTAATGTTTTGAATGTTTATAAGAAATATTAAGAAACTTTTTCAAAATTATATTGCCTCTTTTCTTGTTAGCATTGCTGGTGAAATGTGACAATAAACTTGATTTGATTGAATTGAACAAATCAAATATTATTAAAAAGCATGCATACCATTTCTGTTTTTTTTTGCCCATTCACATTGAAAACTGAATCAAAGTGACTTGGTTTACACCAGAGAGTGGTGCTCTGAAGATCATGTTAAATCTCTGGGTTTGTCATCCACTGGATGATATTTGCGCAGCTTCGTTAATGCTCAGATTCTAAATAATTCATGTTCAATTAAAAACAGCACGTAATTAAACTATCTGCCTCACAGCTTGCGAAAGGAAGTGACTTTCTCATTATCTCCATGGCAGGCCATTGCTTTGGTTCATCTGTTCAGCTTGTTTTTCAAAGTCACGCACGCGCTCTGCAGCGGCATTACAGCCGTCATAAAGCAGACCAGGGAAGATTAATTATCTTGGGATTTCGGAAGAAAGGGAACATGTAATCTTTTCAACCTCTTTGGAGCTTATAACACTTACTGGAATCTAAAGTCACTGACTCATTTTGCCTCAGAGGACAATGTGTGGAAAAAAACAGGGCAGCGAGGTTCAGCTTTTTAAAAGTCATTGTGTAAATCCTTGTTCGACACATAAGAAACTAGACACAACTCCTCAGCTTTGTTAATCTGGATTTCGGTGCAGTAAAGAGAGTCTGGCTTTCTGTTGCAGAATTGAATGGCTCTACTGTTGTGTTGTGCTGCTAAAGCCTGACTCGACTCTCTCACTCTTATAAATTTAGCAGCTACCCTGCTAGCAAGTTTAGATTGTAAGAACATTTCAATAACTTTCCTATTAAGTAACAAAACATTAAAAATGTTACTTTAAAAGTCTACGAACGTTCAACACATCCAGTGTTTTAGACATTATATTAACATTATTGCTTGGTTATAATGATCCAATATTCAATATATCGATAATATATATATATTTTCGATATATTGAAAATAATCCAATATATCCAATATTCAAACATTGTTTAATTCTGTAATATTTCTAAATTGTGACACTTAAGAACAACAACTTAAGAATAACGTTTTTGACATATTATACATAACATTAAAAAAGTTACTGTTACTGCAAGAATGTTTTTTGATAACATTGAGAGAACATTTGCAGAATATTAGCCAGTGTTCTGAGAACGCACCCTGTTAGCTGGTTAGTTGGGTAGCTGTGTAGTAATCACATAGGCTTGTTACCTGACTGTTGAGGCACAACATTTTCACTCTAAAAATACCCCCTTCTTGCAAATCGGGATAACTCAGTAAAGTTTGGCTTGCATAGCAGACTGGTTTCAACTTTTAACCTGCTATTTGTGAGCGCAGAGCTCATAATTAGGATGTGAAGTGTGTTCAAGTGATTTCGATCTGCAAAAATGAATGTTACGCATTTATTTCTCTCCAGCATTTTCACTTCAAGGAAAAACAATTTTTTTTTAGTCCTGATGTAATAATGTGAAAAGAATGGATTCACAATCTCTGTGTATTTGATGCTGCTGTGTAGAAAATTATTGGAAATGTTTTGTTTTCTCACAGTAATAACGTTGTGGTGGAATTTTGTGCATTTATCTCGTAAATGCTGTATGATTATTCTGGTGTAATTTTAAAGCAATGTTTTACTGTACCAAGGTTTAATCTTAACCAAGATTTACTCAGTTGTACGACGTTCTTGGCGAGAGTGTGATGAGAAATTTATCCAAGCCAGAGTCACGTATGAGTAATTTTATTTACAACGAGGAGCAGATGGTAAGGAACATATTCAGCAAGTGAGTCTGTTCTCCTTCACCTGTTATTCGTCAAGGTTTTGTAGCGGAGTCGCTGCCAGTCACACAGAGCATATGGCTACTGCTCAAACTTTAATTACCCAATAAAACCCTAGAAATACAACCCCAGAAATGCCAGGCCGCCGATGTTTGCTTTTCTCTTGTTTTATTTGAGCTCACCGTTTCTGACACGATGTCGAATTCACCGCACACATAGACACGTGGTTCGGTTTGCCCTCTGTGATCTCCTGCCGTTGGACGGTAGAGAGCAACAGGGGAAGCTACTGTATAAATAAAAAGTGCAGAGGAAGGAAATGGGGAATTGCTTTTTAGTTCTGCTTATCATCACCAGTGGAGGGTTGACTGTCTAACATGGGCCACTTTGAAGTGGAGACGTGTGTCCCGGAGCGAGTCAAGTCCCTTGTCTCAACTCTCACCTTGGCAATGCTTTAATTAGCTTCTTAACAGCGAGTCTCTGTGCACTCACTCCATACTGCTCTACAGGTGCCGCAGATCTGAGACACTGCCCCCTGCTGGCTGCCTGACACTCCATCACATTTGTTTTCCTTCTCCTTTTTCCTCTGATGAGTTTCCTGTCTTTTCTTTCTCAAACTTTCAAGCTTTTTTAAAGACCGTCAGGATTAACGGCGTTTTCCTATATCTTTCATTCTCACTTTCTCTCTCGTAGGACAGAAAAATGACGGATGAGATATCTTTAATATCTCAATTGTTTCTCCAAGACAGGAATGAGACTAAAAGAAGGGGAATTGTTTCTCCAAGACAGGAATGAGACTAAAAGAAGGGGAAATTGAGGTTTTTACATCAAGCTGGGTAACCACACAAACAAAACAATGATTTGATAACATTACAGAGGCATGTTGTTTACACTCTTTAGAGAAATCCACCTAGAAATAGCTTATTTATAGTTGTCTCAGAAGATTAAGCTAGGATAGATGAAGGTGTTTTAACATCAAAACAAAATTGCACGCTTCAGTTTTAAGTCGGTTTCAGTTTCTCCTTTATATCAGACTGCAGGAATCTCACAGGTGTTGTTTCTAGTTTCACATGAGATCTCTGTCACTAACTGTGCTCAGATCAGCCAAGAGTACCAAAGCAATGACTCATACCCTTTAATATGAGCTAAAATATCAAATTCTCCCAAGAGCAAGTTATCTGAGCTATGCTATCCACATTAATGTCAATAATTGTCTCATTCGTGTGTATTTTTATTTCTCCGCAAGAATTTTTAAGGGGAAACAAAGTTGATACTGAGAACTCCATTAATTCTCCTGAGCAATGAAAGAGCAATTAAATATTCCTCCAGGATACAGCAATGTCCCAGTTCAGCTGAATTTTGCCTTGTTTCGCTGAGAGTTGAGGTTTATTTGTTAGAAAATTGTCCAGCAATATATAATAATCAGGCTCATTTTTCATTTCTTTAGCATTGTGAGGCTATAAGATCACAGCTAACAATTTTAGGTTGTAAGAACGTTTTCCTAACGCTTCAGTTAAGTAACAAAATGGAAAAATGTTATTTTGAAAGTTATAGGAAGGTTCAAAACATCCGGTTTTTAGACATTATATTAACGTTCTTGCTTGGTTATAAGAATGTTATTTAAACATTTTCTTTAGTCTGTATTGTTTTAAAACGTTTCACCAACAACTGATATGATACAAAAACATATTGAACAATATATATATTATATATATATTATTATATATATATATATATATATTATATATAGTAGCAAAAATATTCTTCTAATGATACTGCAAGAACTTTTTGATAATTGTGAGAGAATTTATAGAGAACATTAGTCAGCATTCTAAGAAATTCACTGTTAACTGGGATATTATATTAAGCCTTACAGCAAACGATTCCTTTACATCCTCATAGGGCTGCTACAGTAACTATTCAATGTGATTAACAATTTAGGATATATTGTTTAGTTGAAAAGATGGTGTTATTCAATTACTTCGAGTCTCTCGGTTCAATGCTTTTAGCATTGTGAGATGTGTGATTCACCACAAGTATCCTTAGCAACTGCGGGTGTAACATTTTCACAAAACATTCATAGCCAGCCGGCGTTTACCCAGTCAGAGGTGAAACGCTCTATAAAACATTACAGAAAAACAACTCTGAATAAACAGTTTCTCAGTTGAGACCAAACCATAATCGGGCCATGTGACTCCCAGAGCAGTTATGCTTTAAAATACAGTGCGTGCAGAAGTAGCAAATCATGCTAAATTTGCCCTTTAGTCAGGTCCACTAGAACCCAGAATCTAGTTGGCCTCTCTTCATCTCCCTCATTCATCACAGACGCATAACTGTGCTGTCCACACCTTGCTCTGTTCTGCACTCATTTGCTTGCAGGGCCGGATGTCATGCTTGTCACAGCCTGATGAGACCTCGAGAGAATCCTGCTTTGCTTTCTGCCCATCTCTCATTATACAATACAAGCTTCCCACGTAAACATTAGCTGCTTGCATATGTTCGGCTGTTTTCAGGCAACTAGGGCTTTTTCGTCTTTCTCAGCTGTTTTTCTGCTGTCCCTCAATCTCCTCCTTTATATTCTCCTCTCCTCTCCATTGTCGTATCGTAAGTTCCATAAAATGTTATTTTTCTCATTCCAGAAGTGTGATTTGTCATTTTTGCCGGTGACGTTCCGTTAGTCTTTTTGCAATTGTGACAATAACAACAGTCCTGTACAGTTGCATGATGAGAGTTGGGAACACAAAAGCTCCTAGTGTGTGAGAATGAAATGAATGATGCTGTATTACTGTGAGAACAGAGGGGGAAGTGCGTGTGTGTGTGTGTGTGTGTGTGCATGTGTGAGCAAGCGAAAGCATTGTTGTTTTGGGACGTGCGTGTGTGTGTTTAGCTAGCGGCTGCTTATTTGGTTTAGCTGTGAGTGATTCTCCAGCGAGACAGCATATGCAAACAGATATGTGCGACTTCAGATTGCCAGGCTGCATACCTCCATCTGTCCATCTCTCTGGTTCTGTTTGGATTCTTCAGCGTGTTGCTAGCGATTTCCTCGTGTCATCGTGGGTGTTCTGTGAATGCATGCCTAAAAATATGTTTCAATCATTTATTGAATTTAAAACACCATCTTGTTAACATCCACCCTCTGCACACTCAAAATAGCATGACTCGTGGTGGGTGATGTAATGATGTGGAGATTTCAGTTTAGTTTTTTGATGTGTTGAGGCTTGATGCATTTTGTATTGTTGGTTGACAGGCTTTCACTATTATGAGAGCGCCTGTGTATACACATCTTGTGCATGTTTACAGAGCCTTTGGCTGAGTTTCTATTTTGATCACAAGTGCCACTTGACTCCAGTCCCTATGGAGATGCCAGGTAAGCTAATTAAGCAAGGACCAGACCAAACTCTTAATAAACCCGCAGTTTAATAATCTTGCGGTTGCCAGGTACCCGTGCCAAAAATGCAAGCTATGGGATTCTAACTATCTTTTACTGTGAGTATAAGTTAATTAAAGTGCTTCTAGACAATCATCTCTGTTCTTATTGCTTTTAATTGTATGGACATGAATGATGCCGTATGAATTTTGAATTGTTTAGCTTGTTAAGAGGTATGCTGTTTCTTGTTATGCAGTTTATTCAGTTTTAACCATGAACCGTGAGAAATTTGAGCTTCCCATTTTCCCAATTTCCCATTTGAGTTTGCCTAGTAAACAACCACTTTCCAACAACCCAGAACACCATAACAACTGCATAGCAACACATTGGCAACCACAGACAACATCCTAGAATTTTTGCACAGGCTAGAACAACTCGCATCTTGAAATATGTAGAAACCGAGTTATATAATACTGTTTTAAAAAAACCTGTTGTAACGAGAACAGACTTAATTCTCTGTTGGGCTGAACTAGCATCAGATACCGGACTTAAAGGCCACTTGAGTTTCCTCCAGCATGTATTAATGAAACTAACCCTAGATCAGTGTTTTACAACTTACTGCTGCATTCATTTACCGAGGTACGCTTTAAGAGTTTCTATACCTGCATTTCTCTCCCTCTCTCTCTCTCTTTCTGTGTCTTTCTATCTCTGGCTCCCTCCCCATATGTAATTAGTTTAATTTTCTAGTGAGACACCCTGAGGTTTCCCTCATTCTCTGGGCAGAAACAGATAGATTGAATGTTGTGGCCCCCACTGATTTGAAGATTGCCACAATCCACCACAGGTGCTCACAGGGACACCATCTCTACACATGCACACACACACGCACACACACACGCACACACTGTAAATGTCTCATTAAAAAGTCATTTCCACATTCTTGCTCCTCTGTAAGATAGATGGAGTTGAGTTGCTATTATGCAGACTTTAGTTACAAACAGTAATAAAATCGTGTCTATCAGTGCTCGGCTCTGTTTAAACAATCGTTTCAACTCTGAACTGCGTCTGACCCAGATGATATTCATCTTGTATATTTATATGATAAAGCAGGAAATTGGGCTTGTTGATGCTTATCCCTTCAGCTTGTTTAACACAGCTTGTGTGTTAGCGTGAGTTTGGCGGACAACGTTTTTGAACGTCTTTGTTTAATGTTTGTTCTGTATTCTCTTCCATGGATCTGGAGGCATTTTTGTAAGAAAGAAATCTTCCTCAGTCTTTGATATTAGTGGCTGTCTATCGTCAGCTGTCTTTAGATCATTCTGGAACATTCACATCACTTAAAACTACATCTGTTTTAGCCATTTGGGTATAGACATAATGACAATAGACATAATGTTCTTAAAGGGATAGTTCACCCAAAAAAAATTTCCATCATTTACTCACCCTCATGTCATTCCAAACCTGTATGACTTTTATGCTTCTGTGGAACACAAAGATATTTTGAGAAATGTCTCAGTGGTTTCGGATCCATACAATGAAAGTCAATGTGTGCCACTGTTGTTGGTTACCAACATACTTCACAATGTCTTCTTTTTTTCCCTAAGAAGGTAAAAAATCATACAGAGGGAGTAAATGATGGAAGAATTGTCTTTTTTGTGTGAACTGTAAATCTGTTCAAAACACATAGCAGCTGTATAAACTGACCAGATGCATGTCTGATATGAGTAACAATAGTGTTGAATTTCGTCTGCAATGGCTGCTTTGTAGATTGCATAAAGCTGCTCTGTAGATTGCACGTTCCAAGATGTTACTCACTAGTGTTTCTTCACAGGTGTCAAGCTTGTACCCGATTGGCTGATTGCCTGGAACATGTGATGTCTTGATACTAAAAAACTGTTTCTCAATGCCTCTGCACATTTTAGGTGTCTGACTAATGCGAAACACCCCATTGAGGTCATGGAGAAGTCTACTAATGAGCAGCAGAGTTGAGTCATGTCTCTTAGATAAGAGACACATCCACAATGTGCATTTACAAATTCTGTTCCAAAGGATTCCTAAGCCTTCTTTAAACTCTATAAATCATAACTTGGGTTTGAAATTGTTTTGGCATACAGTTGTTATCCGCCTGTGTTTTAAGAGAAAGCGTCTTCGGCAGAGCCCAGATATCTGCAGCTTCCCACTCTATGCTGTGTTGAACAATGCATTATCATTACTCAAAGTCACCATCATTTGATTCAAGGGTACCCAGGTGGAGTGGAGTATAGAGACAAGGGATTAGCATAGTAGGGGACGGAAAAGAATAAATACACTAGTCTCTGCATGACATGGATGTAATTTTGCACCAGTCCAGATACCTGTGGATGACTATTAGGTAGAGCTGCTTTGAATGCAAAATGACTGTCATGCCTGACAAATTAGCTTTCAGTAGGAGGACAATATTTGGCAAGAAATTTCCGATTTCTGAGAATGCCATAAAACATTAGTAGCCTGCTGATATGAAAATACGTTTCTTTGCAAAACAGGTTTTTGCAGTTACTCCAAGTAAAAGTCTATTAACCTCAGAACTGTTCCTCAGCCTGCAAAGCTTGTCTGGTCAATTGTCTTTTTTTGGCGGTTTTGATTAGCTATTTTTACTCAAATTATTCTGTTTTGTACCTTGTCTTATTCTTCACATAAGCCGTGTCTTATTCCGTTCCTTAATTCCCTATGTTTCGTTCATTTTCATACAGCTTAAGGGACTTAAGAAGCCATGACAACGTTTTTGGCAGTAAACATAGTGAGCACCTCCATTGGAAAAGTTTTGACCATGGATGAGCCCTAGAAAAGGCCCTAGACTCCCTAGGACACTTCTTAGTGCACTTGCCAGGAAGTTAATTGAGACACACCCTTATTGAACTCCTTATGGAGACTGTGGAGCAATGCCTCAGGTGCAAGGATGAAATCCTTCCTTTTTTGGCTCCCGCCAATGAGAGCTCGGTCCTCAGGTTGTCTCATTTAGCATTCCAGCAGTCTGTCCAGGCAGCTATTCTATGAAGTCTCTAAATGTGCTGCTAGACGGGTTTCTCATTTGGATTTGGTGATGCCGGTCTCTGGAGTGCCTGCTGCCACTTAGCCTCAGGTGCTAACGTGTTCCTCAGCCACACTGAGAGCGAGTGGAGTGAATACATAACAGAGCCCCAGAATGTTTGCTTTAAACTTCAGATGGTGACCTTGAAAACGATCGCATTTAAAGTTTACCCCCCTCGTTACAATTTACGCTGAGGCACTGAGGCAAAGTAATGAGGTAAAACGCCCTCGTCAGTCTTTATTCTTGCATCATTCCTTACTTAATTCATTTGTGTTTGTTTCATTGTTCCTCGCGACACGAGCACCATCTCAAGTAACAATATGTTTTGCAGTGGCGTGGCCATCATTATAACTAGAGCGACACGTTCCTTCTGCTTTAAGAACTTTTTTATATAAGATAATTATTGCTTTTCAAAGATGCAGGCGTTAAATATAGTTTATACATAATAGTTCTGTCATCATTTACTGTCTTTCCAAAGCCTTTGAACAATAGACAGGTTGCTTTTCATGCAGTTACAATGAATGGAGAATGAAGCATTAAAACACCAGACAATAAATTTGTTTTGTGTAACTGAACACTTTGAAATATATAAACTTGAAATAATTGTTGCATCCCAAATATTTAACATCTTGCCAATATTTTGGAACAGTACTGATAAAGCATGGTTTGAAATTTAGTGGATCAACACTTTTGGTGCGTGTTGCTCGGTTACAATATTACCTCCCAATGATATAATTTGTATTTTTTTTCTGCCAAACGTGCTAGTCTACGATAGGGCATCCATCTTCAGACCATTGTTACATGCATTATGGATAAAATCCATGATTCTTTCTCCACTCTGTATGGCTGCCACTGTGCAAGCTTGGGCTTCCTCATTAAAACCAGGAGTAGGAAGTGAAACACATTCATTGTGAGTGCTAAGAATGGATGAATAGCCTTGCAGTGGAGTGCTGAGGAGAGACTTCCCTGCTCAACACAAACAGGGCCGGTCTTTGTCTTGATGGTCAGGGCTGTGCGCCAGGATGCTAATGAGGCTAGCAGAGGAGCTAGTCTGAGGCCCAGACAGCCGCGGTACATTCCAGCCGCGTGCCTGAGCGGTGAAGAAATGTCTGATTAACATAGAAGCAGATCTAAAGAACCACTGAATGAACAGGAGCGTTAAAACCTAGTTCACATGGGCTGTAATGATGGAGATTATGATTCATTCCTTAGACACAATTATTTTAATCAGAGTGTTTCAGAGAATGATTAAACAATTTGTTGACGCCGTCACATGGTCTCTGACGTCCTGGTGTGGCATATAATGTGCTAAAACATTTATTAATAAGGGATTTTGTTGTAATTTCATGTGTTTGTTGTGGCCGTGATTCAGTTCACGGAAATAGTTCCTTAGGTCCTGAATATAATAGTTATTAGAATATAATAGTTATAGAATATAGTTATTTATTAAAATAAGTGATGTCATACAATCAAATCATAAACATAGTTGCAATATGATTTTGTGTGTACATTTCTGCAGTTTCTCTTAAAGCAGCTTGCTTTTAAAATTCCAGTCAATTTAAATCGAATTTCCTGTACACTTTGAATGCTTTTATGAATTGTACGCATTCAAAACTTATTTTTTGCAGTTTAGTGAACCGTTTGCATTGATTTGGTCTGATCTATGAATGAATCACTCACCTTGGATTTGTGAACCGTTTCAAACGATTCATTGATCCAACTCGATCCTAATCGCTTCGTTGCGACTTCGCTCTCAGAGCTCGTTGCGCGCTGCCATTTGATGTAAATCAAAGAGCAAGTGCTCCTAGAGGAGCGAGGCAGAGAAACTGCAAATGCCATTAATTTCAAATGCCATAAATGACTTAGCCTCTGTTAAAAGAGTTATCTCAGTGAGAGGGCCATCATGTATGCCTGTTAATGACAACAAATCTTTCACACATTTTTGAACCGCAGAGGGCTGTTTAAGGGCAGCTGCTCCTCTAAATTCTGGGTGTAAAATGAAGTACCGTGGGAGGCTTTTAATGAACGCAGGCTGTCGTGCCTGTGAGTAAACGTTTGTGCCTCTTTGATTATGTGTGCGTTTAAAAGAGGGCAAGTCTCACTGGCGTGAAGGACACATGGTGCAGCCGGGCTGCGTTATGAGCCAATTATATTATGGTCACATTTGCCTGTTTAGAGCTGTAGACTTCCTGTAGTTCATCAAAATTGACATTTTCTAAATCTAGAAAGATATTTCAGAATGGAAAAGACAAAATAAAAAGTTGAAGCATTGGAGAGATGTAATGGTTTGTCTTATTTAGCCACACTGGTGCTTACCCAGCTAACAGGGAACTTTCTCAGAATGTTTGTTAATGTTTTCTAAAAGTTCTCTCGATGTTATCAAAACATTCTTACAGTAACTTAGTAAAATGTTTTCTAACATTATATGTCATACATATCAAAAAACGTTATTCTTAAGTAGTTAGTGGAACATTTTGAAAACATTACAGAATTAAAAAATGTTTGAATAACGTTCTTATATCCAAACAATAATGTTAATATAACATCTAAAAAACTGGACATTTGAACATTCCTACAAGCTTCCTAAATAATGTTTTTACATTTTGTTACTTAATGGAAATTTTACGGAAACCCTACAGAATTCTTACAACCTGAATATGTTAGCTGGGTACCCACAATGCAAATGCTTGTATATGTCACCACAAGTGGGCGGAGCCTTCAAGACCTGCAGTACATACTGGCATGGCTACATGGTTTTATTTCCTTGCACTCACTGGCATTAAAGAGTTTATTTAAAGTGAAAAGTTTGTAGAGCTCTGCATTCATGGTCGAAAAAGAATGCAATTGTGAGCATGTCCTTTATTTTCAGGGATTTAATCCCAATACTAACTCTGTGTCTCACAAGTGTGGCACAAGCGCTCAATTACAAGACGAGGTGGTGGTGGAAGTCAGGAACCTCTGGAGAACATGTCAGCAGAGGAGAATCTCATTTATGAAGAAAGCGTCTCTCAGAAGGCAAGCTGAGATTCAGATGGAATGCACATTTCAAAGTGGGACACCCTTTAAATATCTCTTGGCAAGGTAGAGCTAACCTGGAAGCATTGTTAAACAAATTGCCTCTCTCTAACATTACTGCTCTAGATAAATCTGATTTATTCCTCTGACAACATCCTATTTGTCTTGTCCCTGCACTCTGCAGTGTTGTAAAACCCTTTGTGGCCAGCTAGCACATCCACAGAACTTCTGAAGTTACGATATTTGGTGGCTCTTAAATCTGTGCTGTTTTTAACGGATTCCACAGCATCAGATGTAGTTCTTTGATCTGTATCAACGCTTCTGGGTTTCAGCGGAGGTGTGCACAGATTCTTCTTTAAGGCAAAACATTGTAATACTGTCTGTTTGATGCTGAAATACTGCTCTGCTTTTTCAGATTTTCTCTTCTCTTATCTTCTCTGTGTAGCTTTTGAAATATTTCTTTGTCTTTGGTGATTAATTAGGCAATAAGGTACGAATGATCTTTTTTCTTTTCTTAGATGTGCTTATAGCTAAAGGGCTTTTTGCACAGTGTAGCTGCAGTATGGCCTCAAAGTGCCTTATTGCTTTTATTAGTTATTAGTTTTAACAGTAACTACATAATAAACGTACTTAGGATACATCTTTTTAAATGAAAACAATATTTTGTTAAGAAAATCTCCAATAATGTAAACCACCCTAGAATGTGTCCTCCATAGAACAGACAGATGTATTATATACATACATCTATCTGTCTGTCTGTCTGTCTATCTGTTTTACATTTTAGTGCTATATCATGTATCTTTATACATAGCTCACCAATCAGCTTGTAGGACATGGTGCAATCTGCTTTACAAATGACGATCAATTATACACACTAATTATATACATTAAGCACTTAGCAGTACCTTTGTTAACAGAAAAATAGGAGAGCGGGAATAAATGAATCTAAATCTTTTATCCACAGTCTTGAAGCTAGCTTCACTGGAATGTCCTTAGAGGGCTCAGGCAGACCATTCTTCAAAATTTTAATGAAGGCTAATAACAGGCTGGCTCTCAAAAGGGAGTTTGTTCACATTAATAAACAAAACAAGCGGATGGGCTTGCGCACACAAAAGCCTCCGTGCTCTCCAGCCGGAGGGCTTTAAACTCTGGCTTTGGCTCAAGCGTGATGTTTTCTGTGTATTCTGTTTTCTGTGCCAAATGATATTGTAATTATTTTTTGGAGACAGTCATGACAGGGCTGAGGCTGTGAGGCTGGGAGCTTTCTTTTGTTGCTGTGCAGTTGTGATGGTAACTCATGTCTTGGCTTTAAGAAGATGTTTACTGATGGAAGAAAAGCAGAGCTCTTTGTGTCTCGCTCTGGATCTCTTGAGAAAGCCTCACATGTCTTTGGCTTTGGTAGGAGTGGAGTAATTGACCAAATAAGGTCTCAGTTTGTCAGCTTTGGTATCTTGCCCTGCTCTTATAGAAACGGATCCCTGTTCTGAACGATTAGTGAGTGGTGTAAGTCAAATCTCTTGGGATGGATTTGTTCTGCTCTTCCAGATAAGCTGGCTATACCTTACTGACATGAGCAATGTGGGTGGGAATCAGAGTGGAATGTCATGATTCCGGTTATAATGTTCATTCTGCTTCTTAATGTTTTAGTAACTCTAATCTGTCATCTCAAATCTTTATTTATGCATTATCTGCATTGGATAATGGTTATACAATGTAGAGCAGTCGTGACCTAATGGTTAGAGAGCCGGTTTCAAAGGTTGCAGGTTCGATTTCCACTGCTGACAGAAAATGATTAAGGTGCCCCTGAGCAAGGCACATTTTCCCCAGTTTGCTCTCCAGGTGCTGCCTGCTGCTCAGGGTGTGTGTTCCTGGTTTGCATTGTACATGTTCAAAATGCAGAGGTCACATTTCAAGCATGGCTTATCATACCTGACAAATACATCACTTTTACTTTTGTATATTTCAGAGTTGATTGGGTTTTTGTTTTGATTTGGGTTTTATTGTTTATTGTGTTATTGATTTATTTTATAACTCTCTCTTATCACCTTTAATTCAGACCGCAGGCTCAAACTCACAGTAGTGCTGCAGTAACACACTGTGAAAGTATTGTTGTACACTGACCCATCCACATTATTAGAATAATTCAAACCTTCAGCCACTGTTAAATTATTTAGTTTCCAATGTTTTCAGTTTTTGATTAAGACCCCATGGCGAGGTAGGAGAGATGTAGCAAAACCATGGTTAATTTGTGGTTATCATGGTTTTGTATATTAACTGTGGTTTTTGGTTTTAATTTTAGTAGACGTTTTACTAAAAACTTAGAATTTTACTAAAGGATATTTTAAAGATTGTAACTAATGTAACTAATAAATGGCTTGTAGTATGCAAGCACTGATGCTTTTGTAGTATGCAAACACTGATGCTTTTGTAGTACACATTTCAAGCAGCCCAGTTCTTGCATGTAGCAGGTGTAAAACATTCCCCATTTGGCCGTAGTGTGGCACATGGCCAGAGGTGGCAGTAATGAGGCAGTCAGCTATGAGGGTCACCTTGATGACATGGTTATTGTCATAGCGTGGTTTCTCACCTCTGTGCCCTGCTCTGCTTTGAGCTGGCACAAATCAGCAGCACGTGACTGGGATTAGTGGACAGCCCTTGTCCGCCTGCTCTTTCTCACCCTGTGAGGCTAATGTGAGGGACTGCAGCAGATGTGCTGAGCTGCTCGGGCTGTAGCACGTTAAACCGCTGCCCCAGGTCACGAATGTGTTGTGTATTAAATGTAATTTGGAGGCGAAATTAGTTGTAGGCTGGCTTTAAGAAGTCCCTGGTGGATTAAAATAATAGTTTGGAATAGTTAAGGAAAGAGAGGGAGGTAGTTGGCCCCTAGCTTGACCTAACAGGAAGTGGGGCTTAAAATGTAAATTTTGTGACCTTTCGTAAATTGGTTGTGCGCTTTTTTTTAAACAGGCTTAGTTTAAAGTGTAGTGGTCAGTGCCAATATGTAGTGAGCAGGGTGGCCGCTGTGTTGATGATAATTATATGATTGTAATGCAATGTATCTAATACAATGTATATGTTTTTCTGTATAGCTCAGTTGGTAGAGCATGTTAGCAGGTGTTAGCAGTTCAAAGGTTGTGGGTTTGAGTCCTAGGGAACACTGATAAAATGTGTAGCTTGATGGCACTGTAAGTTGTTTTCGATAAAAGCATCTGCCAATTGCATGCCATAATGCTAAAATGTATATCATGAAATCTCTGTATCAAACACTGTAGATATTGGAACTTGTAGGTCAAATGGAAGTTGTATTGTGTGTCTAATTATGATCATCTTAAAATAGTCAAACACTTGTTCATTAATCAGCCCGGCTTACTTGACATCAGCACGGAGTGACAAAGATCATGTGAAACACATCAGAAGTGTAAATGTGTGAAAAACTTAAATGTGTGTTATGTGTATTGTTTGGGTGGAGGGGAGAGTACATTGCCAGTGGCTGCTAAGAGACGGTGTCTGGTGTTGGAAATGGAAGTGGGTGTGCAGTCTGGCACCTTTCTCCTTCTGCAGAGACAGAAATAAGATCAGAGGGGATTGCATGATGAAACAGAACCCCAAATAACACACGGATGCTTAATTAGAAGGCTGTCATGCCAGGGGGTCTTAGTGTGGTTGCCTGAAGCCATATAAACCTCCCAAGAGAGTCGAGGAGTCATGCGTATTGTCGGCTAATGCACATGTTGGTGTCAACAAATTGTGGATCAAATGCTGCGCAAATAAAACTGTTTCACCCCTGAATCTTTTCTGTTGGGTCCATGTGCTTTAATAATTCATGAGCAGAGGCTGTCAGGTTAAACAGGAAGCACATATATGGTTTGAAGTGAAGTCATAGGCACGAATAAAGAATGATAACATGTTTTTTCTCTCCCTGCAGCGGGTTGCACGTTTGATGAGGACTCGGACCCCAGCCTCTGTGAGTTCAGCCAAGGGGAGGAGGATGACTTTGATTGGCAGTTGTACCGCGCCCACGCCTCGCCATACCCAAACTCTGATCTCCTGCGTGGTAAGCCTGCCCTGGCGTCGCCCATTCTTATTCCACAGGTTTATTCACACTGTCACCAACCGTTTCGCATCGTGTGCCTGTCCAACTACGACACCCTCCCACTGGGCTCATCAGAGCGAAGACTAAAATGACAGCCCCCAAACAGCATGTTCAGATTTTGTCCTTGCACTTGTTTTTGTTTTATTTGTAGTTTTGTCAAATTTGAACAAAGTTTTATTTGCTTCAGAGTAAAATGTGCTGTATTACGCTGGTCAAAGTTAAAGAAGGGCATTTTGATTATTTTTTTTTTCTACTTGAGAATTCCATCGTCATAATTTGCACATAATTGTAAAGCTATTTGATATACTTAATCAAAAGATTCCACAAAAAATTACACCGTAATGATTGATTATTCATTTTCTAATTGTTCCCAATTTTAGTCAAGTGAAGTGACATGGTGGCCCATACTTGAAATTTGTCCCTTTTAACCTATTCAGTTAGTGCACATACATTAGTAGTGAGTTGTGAATACACACACTGAAAACTGTGAACACACACCTGAAGCAGTGGGAAGCACTGCAGCACTCTGAAAGCAATCAGGGGTAAGGTGCCTCAACCTCAGTTGTTTCTTGACAGCACTGGGAATTGAACCTGTGACCTTCTGGTTGCAAGTCCAACTCTCTAACCAGAAGGCTTTAGATGCCAAAATCTACTTCCCCCAAACCTAACATATTCTAATACTGGACCCAAATCTGTCCTTTGACCAATCAGCACATATGTTGTACACATTTGTTTTACATCAAAGCTGGAGCTACTGGAAACATTTGGTGGAGGTTCAAGCTTTGTAGATGGGGAAATTAATAGAATTCCTCTGGCACGGGTGCAGAGAGCTCATCAGTAGCGTGTGGCCACATGCAGATGTGATGAGCTACCTCAGCCAATCAAAACAAGCAGACAGAAGGCACACGCTCACCATGAGTAAAGAGTAGAAGGTAAAGAGTCGCATCTATACATTGCACGTCAGCAGGGCTCCTCTAAGGCTCCTATCTTTATGTTTCATTGTGTTCAAGTCGACAGTCGAACCGTGTTTAGACAGTCAGCCCTGCCTGAAATAAATCAATCTGTACAATCGATGGGTTCTTCTTTGAAGTGTTGCCCATCCCAAACGGGAAGTGTCAGTGAGATGTGCACGGCCTGCTGGGAAGGGGCTGTTATTGAGAGCCATTGTGAGTCTAGATCAAAACAAGCAGGAGGAGGCAAGAAGGCGGAGAACTAGTTATTGGACGCATGAATTGTAAGGACGTTGATGCAAGAAGAGATAGGACACAAAGGAGACAATGAGACAGGTATAAACTTGGTGAGGTTCTCAGCAGTGAGGTAAAACACAGGGGAGCAGCACAGAAACACTTGTAAAACTGAATCTCAGGGGATTGAGAGCCAAGCTGTATAATCTTACACAAGTTTGTATGGAAGGTCAAAGCCTGTAAAGAAATTTGCAGAGGTGGGGCAGCTGATCTCTGTTTTTGAGGAGACAAATTGAACTTTACCTGTGGTGTGTCAACAGTCACGTAATGCCTGGATATATTAGGACATTTTTATCAGAACTAGAAAAGTCATAGAAGTGAATGTGGTATTAAAAAGTCATAGAAATTTCAGTGGTGAATTTCTACCTTACATTTATGCATTTGGCAGATGCATCGAAGGTTTACATTTCTATCATTACACGTTCCCTGGAATCGAACCGGCAATCTTTGCGCTGCGAACGCAATGCTTCACCAACTGAGCTACAAGAACATACATTTTGTAGTTAATTGTTCATCGTTTCATATTTCTTTGCCTGGAAGCTGCTTTGGGAGTGCACTTTCCATGAAAATTTTTTTTCATTCATCAAAAACTACTGGAAATACCACGGAAATTGATCAAAAGGTGCGAGAAGCCTGAAAATGAAATAAAATACAGAGTAAGCGCAGAGTAAATGATAAACAACAGATTTAATCAGCTCATTTGAAATGTATGAATGAGTCATTAGAAGAGTTAACTATGAAGGAATCCTGCACAGTACATCATAATCAGCATTCTAATCACACGCAGACCCTAGACACTTCACCCACAGTCACAGGCGCTGTGCAGTAATTAATACATTTCCCTCTGGGTTTAATTAAAGCTGACTGTCTGTCGTGTGACATTCGCATTGCTCCGAGGGCAACAGATGAGTTTAGGCATGCAAAGTTTAAATAGGCGAGAATGATGTCACACCTTGAAAACACAGCAGGGAACCATTTGACAGCTCAATGTAAACAGACACTGACATCACACTTTCACTCGACAAAATGAATTTCCTGTGCCTTATTACATGCTATTACATAATACATATTACAAATCAAACAAACATCTCTCTCTCTCTCTCTCTCTCTGAAATATCTGTCTGTCTGACTTTTAATCTCTGTATCTGTCTGTTAATCTATCAGGTCTGTCTGTTAATCAATCTTTCTGTCTGTGAATCAATCAATCGGCCTATGTACTGTATATGTATGTACAGTATATGCAAGGTGATGCAGTTAATGCATCTACCAGCAGCAAATAAATTCCCATGTTTACCTTCTAAACCTCGACCCGGTGGCAATAACTTGTTGTCCAAAACTACTAGTTTGCATTGTGGAAGATTTGATCGTCATAGCATGGGGTGCTTTGTTACTGGGGAAACTAGGTCAAAACCTGCCACGGTTAGTGTACCGAGTGGCAAACCAGCTCCTTTCATGTTGTTTCTGTCTTGAAGTGTGCAGCAAGTGTTGTGCTCACACATGCTAAACTGGGCCAGTTGTATTTTGTAAAGTCTTAAATACTGCACCGATTCTGTCACTGTTTTTCCATCGTAATTCAGAGCACTGCGCTGTTGCCTTTAACTTGCTTAAAAAATAAAGCTGTTTACAAGGGGATTTGTTATGACTGGTCCCTATGTGTCGAGATGTGTGGATGTAATTCTAAAATTGACGAAAAGCCAAATTGACATTTTATGTTTGAGAAAGGGGGATCACAGGTTTGGGGGGGTGGTCTTATGCCTACACAAAGGGTCCAGTGAAGTTTTTGCCATACCTGCTAATACCAGTTTGTGTATGTTTTATATATATCAATCACCATATGGAGTTCGGGGAGGTGGGGACGTAGGCGTTGTGGATAAACTTATGATGGTAAATTGTCCTCTAAGAAAAAGTGTGAATAGTGCCAGATGTTTTCTTTTGTAGGTGTTGTTTTGATTTGAATCTCTCACAACACTTCAGTGAGAAGTCTTACAGTTACACTTAAAGAGAGCATTGCATTAGCAGTGCAAAGGTTTTGGGTTCGATTCTCCGGGAACACGAGCTGATAAATTGGATACCTCGAATGCACTGTAAGTTGCTTAGGATAAAAGCGCCCGCCAAATGCATGAATAGAGATGTGGCGACTAACCAATCCATGTTGGCACCTGTTTAGTTTGACTAGTACTTTGGCTAACTAATGGATACATTTATGCCAACAAATGGTGGTTTTTGATTGGTCAAACAGCTTTCAATGACAACAACAAAAGATATGGGAAGCATTTTGGCCTCTCTTTTATAAACCTTTTTAACCATATATCCTAATTACGCAATTGTATAATTAGTTCAGTTTTATTATTTGCATGAAACATTTTTATTCTGGCTGTCAGTAGCCCAGAACAGACCTGTGACCCATTTTTGGCTTGCGACTCCCCAGTTAAGAAGCATGTACAGTAGTGCGTTGCGGTTCTTAATCAAGTTACCAGCCATCTGGTGAGTAACTCCATAGCCAATTGCCAATTTCTACAGTAGAGGCCCATTATTTGGAGGCCTGACAGTGTGAGCATTCATTTGCAAGAAGATAATTTGTTACTGTATTGTTTGTTGAAGGTGTTTGTCCAATCACAATGCTTTCTGGTGCATTCTGAGGTGAGATATGCATAGAGCACATATGCACAGTTTAAAATCATTGGTTTGAGTATGAGACAGGAAGTCCACTCTGTACACTGTAGGGAAACCTGTGGCACTTGTTCCTAATTGGTCCCTTCTCACTGAAATCCAGGTGTCTGGGTTTGACATAGATCTGTAGTAATCTTCTCACAGGACGGAGGTTCTCATAGATATTAGTACTAAAGCCAGGCAATTCCCTGGGCCCGTTGGATTTTATTATGGACCTCCTTAGTCAGAGAGGAACAGAGGCAGGCGGTGCTGATCAGAGACCTGTAGGTCTTTATTACCAGCTGCCCTTCACCTTCCTCAAACAGCAGGCTTGTGTCCCATCTGTACATTATCCACACTCTGATGCCCAGGCCTTATTCATCACTGATATGAGAGACCACAGGGGCCCCTGACAGAGGAAGTTGGTGGGGAGACACATCTGGTGGAGTTGTAGGGTCATTATCAGCCCTGGCTGGCTTCCCTCAATGATCTAATAAAGTTTCCTGCTGCCTGGTGTTGTTTGCCTGGATACTCCATCTCTCAATCACTGACTTTTGCTCCGGCACTTAATGCGTATGTATGGAATAGAGTTTGCAGTGCACTGCAATAACTTCAAATTGGACAGGATGTCCATATTTGGGCATTATTTGTTTATATATGACCATGTATATACATATATGTGAATGAGTTACAAATGTATTATGTATTAAAGGTAGGGTAGGCAATTACGAAGAGGCTAGCATCCCGCCCTCCTATCAGAGTGCTCTTCAAAGCCACGCCTCCTCCAATAATGCACAGAGATATGCAAAAGCATAGTTGGACATGCCAGTTGTTTCTGGAAAAGATCATCTATCCTGCCTTTAAATAAGTAATGACCACTGACCCGAATGGTACTGATCCAAAAGCTGCTCTTACTTCTTCAGCAATTTATTCTGGATATAAATTAGTTTAATGTTCTGTTCATTTAAGCCTCATTAAAAGGAACAATCCAAATAAATGGATATAAGCATCTTGACAATAATGAGCTGGGCATTTAAAGCATTTTTGGAAGCAGATTTTCCACGTGACAAAATACCAGCTGCTTTAGAATTTTTTTCTCGCTGCGTGGAAAGCAGAATATTTTCAGAACCAAGTTTAGGTGCAGACAGAAGGCTTTTTGTAACTGTTTGGAGGGGCTGCAGCTGTTTTATGCAGGTGTATATAAGGACCATCTGAGCTCCAATCTCAACTCTGAGCAAAGAATTGATTAATCACGCTTCTCTCCCGTGTTCAATTTTTCAGAAACTTTGGGATTATTGCAATGATCCTCTGCTTCTCTTTGAACTTTCATCTGATCTAAGCAGCGTTCGTATTTTTTAAGTGTGTGATCTCGAGTCTGGAGTTATTCATTTAGCTCCTCGTAATGGAATCAGCTCACGACAAAGGTCCCAAACAAAGACCTTACAAATTCCACCATCAAAGTGTGCATGAGATCAAAGCTTGATTAATTCTACATAGATTTCACACAGCTGTACTTCTGTACTAAAGGGGAACTGGAGAAAATCTGATTGCAATGCAGTTAATTGCCAATTTATATATGCAAATTTTATATAAAAAAAAAATATATATATATATATTTATATATATTTTTATATATTTAATATATATTTAAATATATATTTATATATATATAATTGTTATGGGATATATATATAATTGTTAGCTGGGAAATATATCCATGTATGTATGCCAATTTTATGACCAACCATAAAAATATTATTTTGAAAGTTTTAGGAACAGTCAAAATGTCACTTTTAGATTTTATATTAATGTTAAACCTTTGTTATAAGAATGTTATTCAAACATTTGTATAATTCTGTAATGTTTTTAAAAGTTCATTCCATGAACTGCTGATCCTCTAACTTTAAAGAAACATACTAATTTAAAGAAAACATACTAATGTTACTGCAAGAATGTTTTTAAGAACACTGAGAAAACGTTTAGAGAACATTAGACAATGTTAGCTGGGTTATTTCTTTAAGCACAAAAGTATGCCTTATCTTTCTTTCCTAAAACTTCCTTGCTGCAAGAAGAGCTATATCCGCATGAGAAGTTTGATGATTTTTATTTATAAGCTCCAGACAAGGATTTACTTCATGGTTTGGAGTGCATTTATTTATTTATTAAATTTTTTAATCAAAGAACGAATTATAAATCCATCGTCCGGCGCATGATTTGGTGGAACGGAACATTATGTGAGCGTAAATTTTCACACACACGACTAAGATGGAAGGTGAAATAAGAAAATGAATTACTGTTCAAATCTAACAGGACAGACTAAATCCAGTTGTATTAGACAACAGATAGCATAAACATCGATGTTCGATGTTCCACTGCAGCTTGTTCTCAAGAGTAAATAAGTAGCAAGATGGATTGTTCAACAGGGTGGTAAAATGAAGACATTTTCACATCTAATGAAAGGTAATAAAACTCTGTATATCTCTATTGGCACACAAAGATCCTGTTTACTTAGGAGGAGCTTGTGTCAAATGAGGTGACATTAAGAATTTAAAGGGCCCCCGTGGAAACTCATAAAATTGAATGTTTGAATTTTAGATCTGCCGCCTGTGGAAATGGGTAGATTAATGCTCCAAATTCTGCTTTTCAAATGTTTATGGGTGTAAATTAAGTTTTGAAAAGGGTTTTGGAAATACAGACGTGTGACGTGACTGATATAATTAGGCTTTCAGTTTGAGGGCTTGTCCCTACAGCAACATTAAAATCTAATTTAGATAATCACAATACAAACAAATTGTCTGTAATTTGTGTAATTAGAAGGCTATAAAGCAAAAGAAATCGAGCACCTAGCGTGATGTCTGTACATGCTGTAATGTAACTCACAGCTGGGTTTGCTTGATTAAACAATGGCGTGAATTAATGACACTTAACAGTTAGGATTTAATTATGCTTAACTGTGTTTACCTTATGAATGAGAGCGTCTATTGATCGGAAGTAAAATAAGGTCATTTATATATAGGTTGTTTTTGGTATGCATGTGACCCAGTGGTGACAATCAGCTAGTGGTTTGGCCAGTTGGCTTGTTTATATAGATTTTTGTCTCATAATTTGAATAATCAAAGATTTGCTATTTTCAGTCATAGTGCTTTGATTAGCATGTAAGTCAGTTTTGATAGTTAAACATTTTCTAAAAAGTTGCATCTTTAAACTTTTGTTTTCTTCGTACAGCCTACATTTAGAAAGACATTTTGACTGCCCTGTCACGTCTCATCCTTTATTTTTGAGCCGCCCCAAGAGTCTGAATCCAGTCTTTAGGTGGGATTAATTTGTCTTTGTTTGAAGTTAAAACAGAAAACACCCACAGGGACTTGACATTAACCGAAGTGATGGCATAGCCGCGCGTGTTCTATGCTAATGTTAGCCCCCCTGTCGGCGACAGCATCCTTATAATTAACGTTGTTTTGCGGCTGCTGGCGAGACCTTTCAGAGTAAAGAGGTCTGTTTAACAGAATAATTGAGAGTGAGGTGGCAGATATGGTCGCAACCTTCAGACAGTTTGTGATGGTGGTCACCTTGACCGTGTCAGGTAATTGCGGCTAGCGCGACTTAACTTTGATGGTTTCGACGAATCAAAAGCCTATTTGCGGGGTTGTGATCTTAAGGTGGAGAAAACTACGAGGAGATATAATGGCATAATGTGCGCGTAACAGTTTCGCTTCAGCGCGACGCTTTATCCGCAGGCGAAATGGCTGGTTGTGTTTATGTTGTCACGCTTGCTTAGCTGTTGTGCTAAACAGCAGGGGGTTTAGGGAAAACACCCTGATGGTGCCTGTGCCACTTTTTTTCACCTGCTCTCTCATTTTCTGTGTCACTGATATAGAACCCGTGACATAAAATACTCGTTCACAGTATTTCAGAGCTGCACTTAAAGCCATTATCGATGTGGCATTAGATGAGCACTGTGAAAATCGTAATCCACATAAAGGTCTTTACACATCTTTTCAGGGTAATTTAAGATGTGTCTAACAGCACAGCATGAATTAGCCTGTGACATGGCACACAGACATACAGTATTAACTGATACATGTAGTTCATTGTTTAATGTTGAAAATACACAGATTATACAATTAAAATTTGGAGTCCCTACAGCAAAATGTTACCATTTTAATCGTAGTCACTGTTTCCCTGAAGAATTAACAGCTTTTTCTACCCTGATCTGTCATAATTTACTTACCTTCATGTTGTGCGAGTTTCTTCTGCTGAACACAAAAAAAAATGTTTAAAGGAGAGTCACACAATGAAAGAGGATGGGGACCGGGAGGGTGAATCTCCTGAAAGGTACAACAAAAGCACGTTTAAAGTAGTCCATACAACTTACGAGATCTTCTGACAGCTTTGTGTAAAGTACAGCGATTCAAGTTGTTTTTAAAGGAAAGGTAGGCAAGCATTTTTTATTATGCTGGTTAGAAGTCTCTTCACTTCTGATAGCAATTACTGAGTGGTCGAAAATATTTATATAACTATATTTGTTCTGTGGAAGTCGCAGGACCATAAAGAGTTCGTCCAATCATTGCATTCGGTCTGAAAGCTTTCAAAGCTAGCTTGCTATTGCTAGCCTCCCCAAAATTGCCTACCCTACCTACATACCTTAGCTGAACCTTTTCTTGAGAATTTAGCCTGACAGGACATTTTCATTGTATAGCAAAGAGCAACTTGAACATTCTGCTATAAATAACTCTTTTTGCACAAAAGAAAGACAGTTACATGCATTAATAAAGACTCAAGGGTGAGTGATTCAAGAGTGTTCACTTTATAGCAGATTCTCTTTAGAAAACACACAGCAGATTGCCATGAGTGCCTCCACTTGATGCTGTGACATCATATAGCTTGACCCACGCGCGATCTCAGAGAATTTATTTGGATTTACAGTGATTCAGAAGACGCCAGATCTGCATAAATGGAAGAGGTATATTTTCGCTGCAGGTGTACAGTAAGGCATATATTAGTGGTCTGCTGACTTGGCTTGTTTTCAGCTGTAGAAAACGCTGGTGTTTTACTGCTGGGAGGCTGGTTTTTAATCACGGGTTGAGGAAAGCTCCCTGGGGAAGGCTGAAACCATTCATGGTTGAGCATAGCCTGGCTGCTGCCTAATACATTCGGAGTCAAAGCCACCAGTAAATTCACTGTCCTGCTCTTTGGTCACAGCATTAGGCCTGAAGGTAAAGCATATAGTGTATATAAAAGCATATATGTGTATAGTGCATATCCTTTGTCCTTTATTTCAGTATATGGGCATGCAGGGGCAAAGCAACCATTTTAACTTGGAAAACCACTTATGATAATATTTCTAAGAGTTTAATTTTGCTTGGATGTGGTTCAAAGAAAAAAATGAAACTTTCAGAATGGCATGTCTCATGCTTACTTACCAGCCTTATAGCAAATCAGCGAGGAGGACTGCAGAGCAAATATGATGTCACCTAGTTAATATTCATGAGTATAAGTGTATAAGCTAAGTGTATAAACTTCATAATGTGACTGTCCCAGCTGTCCAGCTCATTCCATAGACTTCTATTATTTTAATACACCACTAGCTACTAAACAATATAACCTAACCCAAACCCACACTCTAACCATGACAGAAAACTTTCTGCATTTTTACAACTGAAAAAAGCTTTATTTACTTTACATGTTTGTAAAGTACATTTACACTTTACATGTTTGTGAAAGGATGTTTGTAAAAACATGTGTTAGAGTCCCAACAGCAAGTCAGATTATGCTGGGCTATAAAAACTTCTGATTATCCTTGAATTGACTTTATTCCCATTGTAGTAATAGATGTTATATATGGAAAGTTCTAGAGCCCATACAGAAGTAGTAATTAGCTCTCAAGGTATCAGCAAGCCCAGTGCCTGAGTTACAAACATCATCACCATCTTTCCCTGAGCTCCCATAAAAGTTGTTTGTGTATCTAAGCTCCCCTTTGGTGACAACAACAACAACAGTGAGAGGGAATAACTCAACTGACGGTCGGTTGGTTATTTCTGTCCCATGAGACGGAATATGAGATAAAACGTAAGACTTCCAAGTCTCAAATGCCGGTTAGCTCATACTGGAACTGTAGGCTTTCTCTCACAGTGAAGAGTCAGAGTCAGATCTTTGTCTTTTATCATCTGGCATGCTCTGTTTTTCTCTTATTCGTTTTCCTCTGTTCATCTCAGGTGCAATCTATTTCAGGCGGGATTACCATAATACGTGTATAACACGAGACTGCCTGTCATTGTAATTGATAGGCTGACGCGACTGCTGGGCGGAGCTATTTGCATATAATCACTTTAACTCATGATAATGAATGTGGAGGGCCTGATGCAAGCAAAAAGTCTCTCAGGAGACGGATGGCTATTTGAATTGTACTCAATAAACAATATATTATCCCAGGCAGAGGGAGTCCTCCTTCTGCATAGTGCAACCAGACACACCTGGACGAATTTAACAAGGTCCACCTCGGTTATATAAGCAGCCCCCTCCGTGTTTGTACACGTTTTCTCGTAACCTTAATTGCTTGGCCTTGTTCTCTTAGATCTCTCTTGAGTGAGTTGTGTCTCTTGGCCTTGCAACCATCTGGAGTTTGTTTTTTATTTATGTGGCAGGTAAATGATCTCGCAAGTGGTGTGGGAAGGACTGTTATTTCTTAATTTAGAGAAAATTTCAGAAACCCTAAAATGTTGGTTTAAGCACTCACGCATGAAGACTAGCGGTAATTAAGGTGCTTACTCATAAATCAGAGATAATTAGGCACAGTTTGTAAGTCATTGGTGTAGCTTTCCCACAGAACTCAGAGAGTGAAACAAAAAAACCCTGAAAATGGCTGCTCTGCTTTTCAAGCACACCAGAAGACCCAAAACTAACAACTTATAAATTATCGTAGCACATCCATTATCCTTTCCTGCAGTTTTTTATAATTATGAAATAAAAAAGTGAAACTTAACTCAAAAATTAAAAATTGTGGCATTGTCAATTCAAACTCCTGTAACCTGCATGGCTCTCTTTCTTCCATGGAACCAAAATTTTGATGTTTTATCAGAATTGTAATAGATGCTTATTGAATGCAATTCCAGTGAATGGAGACGGAAGCTTTTAAGCTTCATAATTTTGGCATGAAGCTAAAAGAAAGAGGTGCCATAGGATACAGTAAGAGTACTGGGGGATTGATTCCAGGAAATGTTTGAGATATCATGTAGACTTTAAGCTGGCAACTGTCTTAGTTGAGTCCATTTAATTCTTCGAATACACACGCTGACCTCAAGTTTGTGCTATAACTGGCATCACATACAAGCTGAAAGCTTTAAAAATACTCCTGTAGAAAAACAGTTCGAGGATGATTAGCACAAAACTCTGCCTTGCTACGCCTACAGATCGCATATCTGCAGCAAATTACTGATACAGTTTATTTCCTTCAAAAAGATAATGACAAAGACATTTTACTTTCATACTGTCGAGGAAAGTGAAGACTTAACTATTCACAATGTCTACTGTCCAACTAATAATTTGTAAAGCTGTACATTATTTTGTAATAATATTAAAAAAAAGTTTAATAAAAGTAATAATAAAGTGCTACTAAGACGATTTTGCTTTTTAAATTTAACAGGAAATATTCTAAGAACGTTGGCTAACATTCTCTATAAGTTGTCTCAAAGTTATCAAAAACATTCTTACACTAATGTCAGTAGAACATGTTATATATCATATATTTCAAAAACGTTATTCTTAAGTTGTTAGTGGAACATTTTTGTTAGCTGGGTTACAGAATTACAAAATGTTTGAATAAAAGTCTTATAACCAATCAATAATGTTCATACAATGTTATTACAACATTCATAAAACGTTTTTGAATGATGTTCAAAAAACTAGTGATTTAAACGTCCCTAGAACCTTCAAAATAACAATTTTAACATCTGTGTTGCTCAACTAAAATGTTAAGGAAACGTTCTTACAACTGTTGGCTCAGTGAAAATTTGAACAGGCGTGCTGTTTCTATATGTATGTAACATTGTTGAATGGTCACACCTGCTGTTTGTGTAATTGGCTTTCTTTTCATTCTCTTTCCACCAATCCAGCACTCAGTAGTCAGTCAGTGTCTTCTCTCAGTGCCCTCATTCTGCAGAACAACAAAGACATGCTGCTATCATATGAGCAGAGACAGGAGCACAACCAACTGCAATTAACCTAACACAGAGAGAGAGAAAGAACATTAATAGGATTTTGAACCTGTGGATGATGGAGAGAGAAATTGGAAAGAACCAAATGAAGCGAGAGGATGAAAAAAATAGATGATTTCCACTAATACTGTACACTTTGGTGTCCCATGACATTTTATTTAAAATCATTAAAGGCACAAATCTCATGTTTTTTTTGTGTATGATCTACTGTTAGACAAGCTATTTAAGGGCAGGATAGGCAGAGAGGCTAACAATTGCAATCTAAAGCAATCTCTTTATTCGGAGCGATCTCCAAAGCCACACCTCCTCTAATACATGTGAACATGGAGGTATGCAAATACATAGTTTAACCAGCAAGCAGGACATCCTGTCATTGCATTTGGACTGAATGCAGTGATTGGACAAACATTTTATGGTCCTGCATCTTCCACAGAAGATATATATTAATAATTAGTTATAATTATTAATATAATTATAATTAATAATTAATATATTCAAAATAATTAGACCACTTTACTTAGTAATTGCTATCAGGATGAGACTTTTAACCAGCATAACAAAAATGTTTCTGGGAAAAAATTGCCTACCTTGCCTTTAACATTAAATCAGTAAGTCAATTAGGCATATTTTGGCCTATTCCATATCAAAGGTCTTTTGATTAAAAATATTCTTAATCTGAATACATCTACATATCCTTCTTTGTGTCCTAATCATGGAAAGTGGTTTTAGTGAGGAGTAAGACCTAACTAAAATGTGTATTGTTTGTAGCTGAAGTCCCTCAGTTTTTGCTGATGTATTCAATTCCGTTCATTCTGTTACAGTATAAAATGAAACATTGTCTTTTTGAGAACTGAACATTTCTTCGTAAACCTTTAATACACAAAAAGCAACATCATGTGGGCTCTGTCTACAGCAAGGTTCAAAAACAGGTAAATCTGATTTCATTACAAATATTGTTGTATTGACTGTGTTTGTCAAATTCAACTCTGTTGCCTAGCTTATTGAAAAAAATCAAACCAAACAGCTATTATAATACTTATTTTGACTTGCTTAAGGTTGACGGTCTCCATTTTCTGAAGGTTAAGCGCCTCCTCTCACCCGACATTTGTTGAATACTTATACAGGCCCTATTTTGTATCCTATTCATGGAAAGTGCCAATAAAGAAGATAAGAAGTGTAACAGGGTTGAGGAGAGGGAGAGAGTGTGAAGGATTAGAGAAAGTCTGTAGATACGACACAAGGAGGAACAGCGGATGATGAGCAGTGAGGAAGACACTGAGCTGCAAGACAAAAGAGTGAAGAGAAGAGATAACACTGCAGAGAGAGAGAGAGAGAGAGAGAGAGAGGGAGAGAGCTCTGCTGAAGAAATCAAAGCTTGAAGGATTGGGAAAAGGAAGACTGAAAGTAAGGCTAAAAAAGTGAAATATAAAATATGAAGCAGAAGGAAAACATGAAAGAGAATATTTTTGCTCTCTTTTTCAGCAGTGTGACAAACACGAACCTTCATGTTAAGATAACGCTGTGATTGTATTGAGGGGTGAGACTTAGCTGAACTATGTATTTTTTTCAGCTGAAGTTCTTGCGTTTGTGCTGATACATCAGATTTCCTACGTTCTGTATATAAGTCACAGTGAACAAAGAAAGGTTGTTCGATTTCGCTTTTCCACCGCAGCTCAATGCCAGGTGGTCTGGCCCCATTTAAAAATCACTGAATTAACGTTTATGGGTTAAAAAAAGTTTCATAAAAAGTTTCTCCTCAGAAACTTTTGTTGACCGTAGCTTGAAGTTAGCCTCAAAGTCTAGCTTTACTGCCAGATCCCCTACTAACAAACACACACACACATGCCACCCGTGTGCTGTTTTATGTACAGCCGAACAGCACGGCTCTCAGTCAAACACTTCGACTGCCACTACAAATGACTGCTGGGACTCATCCAGCAGGAGCTGTCTAAAGCGATCTGCTCAGCCTGAGACGCAGCTAATGCAGGCACAAGTGAACCTCAGTGTGGAATTGTAATAATGCCATGCGTCTAGCTGCAGTCCGACAGTAGTGAGACGTTCACGCGGCATAATGAGAAACATGGTCACAGACGTATGCACCCATGTTATTTGCTCCCACACACAAATACAGACACACACACTGTGTAGGTCTTGAGCAGCCCCTGACAGAGATTTATGAGTTGCATATATCCACTGCAATGCATTGTTTTTTATTTAAACATGAGTGTACGCATGGAACAGGTACCTGTAGTCATCTGCTGGAAACTTGTGTCTGTTGCATACTTTTTATTTACTGTAGAGGTGGTTGGTAACTTTTAGAGGCCTTATTTTGTACCTTTTTAGTGTCAGATATCATTTTATTTACTTAGAGAAAGTGCTTATAAAAATGAACCATAGTTTTACCATGGTATTTGTAATAGAGTCACAATATTGTCACATTGTCTCATTACAGTCACCATATTTTAAAGATAAGGTGGGCAAGTTCAGAGAGCCACACCTCTGAAACACATGAACGCAATGCAGATACATAGTTTGACAGGCAAGCACGACATCCTATCATTGCATTCGATTGAACATTTCATGGTCCTGTGCCTTCCACAGAAGATCTGCCAGAAGCATGGTTAGCAGTTTTACCCAGCATGGTTATTTTTCATAAGGCAGGAAGGAATAATATTTAACTGTTGACTCTTGTCTATCAGAAAGTGTTTGGACAGCCTGAGTTTGGTGTTTTGCTCTGGTAGAGTTTTCTAATGGGTACATCATTTTTGTCCTTATTTTGCAGAAGCTAATTCAACCAGCGTCAGAACACAACCAGAGCAAAAATGCTCCTGTAGTGATTTGTTTGTCAGCATTTTATATGTGTTCTATCTCTGTTACTGTATATATCTATCTTGGCCTTATCTTATGGCTTTAGTGAGTTTAGTGACTGCTAGCTGTCAGATGATGTGTTTGCAGTCTCAGAGCCCTAATTGGCCCTTAATAAAAAGTTTATTTCTGAAACTGACTTCAATGTCCCTTTGGACTTACATAACAGAGATGGCTCGGTCAAACAAATCTAGTCCTCTTTTTTTCTCTCTCTATGCCTTTCTCTCTTGATTTCTCTCTCTCCTTTCTCTGCCCCGCTCTCTCTCTCTCTGTCTCTGGATGGACATGGAACTAAGCTGGCAGGGCTTTCCATGCACTAGTTCGGGTCATCATGTTTGCCCGTTCACATGCCCTGCTTGCCATGGCTTCAGGAAAGACAGAACTGCATTTAGCTTTATACTAGTGGTTCTGTCCCCTCTGTACTCCTGCGTCTATTAAACCCAGCCCACTGCTCCATGTCTCCAGCACATGCCTCCAGAGAGGATGGAGCCTCAGCGGCCCCTGTCCTTAATCCAGGGTCGGTTTCTCTCCAACCAGCTTCAGCTCTCATTAGAGCTTCTCTCAGGGTCTCTTTGGGACTGCTAGCACTATATGAAATGTCCAGAGGACTAGACACGTGCCTCTACTGGGGTCACATGATGCTGTGCTGGGAAGGTGAAGCCAACACCCCCCTCAGACGAGTTTCAGTTTATGTTCAAGAAAAAAAAAAAGCAAAACAGATTTACTTGTGAAAAATTGTCCTTTTTATTTGTCAGGTAGACTGTATTTTAAATACATCACATAATACATCTGAAGTTTGTTTTTTGGTACCACATCTGTGATTTGTTTTTCTTGTTTTAAGCACAAACCTCACTAAATTTCACTAACTTTAAATTAGTATACATATTTAGAAAAGAAATTACTACATTTATGCTTAAAATAAGAAAAATGAGTGACGAAAAATAAAATCTATTAATTCAAGGTGTGTTTTCTGAAAGTAGGTCTTATATCTTATGCAGTTTTGTTTCTCAGGTGAATTTGTTTTGTTTTTTAAAGATTTTTTGTGGAAAACAAAAGACAGAATGATTTGCTCCAGTGTAAGCTCAGATATCCACTCATTGTAATTGTATTAGCCTGAGATCAACAGAAACCGATATGGAAACCCATTACTCAATACATTACTGCTTTCAGCTGCCTGGCCAGCCTGGTTTTGATTGTAGAGGTGTTAAAGTGGCTGCATTATCTCTTGTGACGATTAGAGGGTAAGATAACCGGGATTTATTGGCCCAATAAGGATAACAATTCATTACAAGGAAAGGACTGTTGTAATCCTATTTCCACAAGCTGTAATTGGGTCTAAACACCCACATACTCCCCTCCCTCCCCCCATCGCCCAGCTTTCCCTCCATCGGCTCCAAAGGCTAACAATTTTGTAAGAACGTTTTCATTATGTAACTTAAATAATGCTCAAGGAACGCTCAAAACATCCAGTTTTTTAAACAATGTATTAACATTGTTTGGTTGTAAGAATGTTATTTAAACTTTGTTTAGTTTAAAACTTTGAGAGAACATTTAGAGAATGTTAGCCAACGTTCTGACATCATCCCCTTTTAGCTGTGCAGCAGCCACCCGCACTCCACCTCCCTTAAGTTAAAAAGATTAAAGTTAAAAAGAAGCTTAGTTTAATCTTTATGCACTGTGTGTTTATGTGAGTCGAGACTGAGACACTTATGAGGGTACAAACACGCTTGTGTACCGCGGTGAGTCTTGGCTGCATGGAGCAGTTTTCCTGCGTTTTAAGCGTGTGGCTTAAAACAGGCTCATCGGTTCAAAGACTTCTCCTTCAATGTTGCCGCCTGCCGCTGTTCTCCGCCTCGCATGCGCATTCACACTCTCTGCCTTTTACTTTACTTCTGTCTTCCTGTGCCTGTCAACCCACACTCAATCTCTGCAACCATCTGTGTGTTGAGAAAAGAACAGCACTTAACACAAGCGAGCACGGGCTGTTACATGATTACATGCGGGGAAGGAACAAGTCAGTCATTATGCACAGAAAAAGACGCAGTTTCCATAGCCTGCAGACTGTGGAAGGTAATATCCTGTCTCTTTCTTGTCACTCCACCTTGTCTGCAGTGAAAGCAGCGTTATAGCTGACAGCTAAACAAAAGATCTGTTTTTAGCACACCCTTCCCCTATTAAGTCATTTAACGCTGTATTTTATAAGACAAAAAAGCTTTGTTTATTAAGCCACATCTGATTATGGCTTCCTAATTGCCACTTTTTTGGCTTTGAATTGATGTTTGACTCCATTTTCCCAATTACTGGAATTCCATTGTTTTGTTTCAGTGATAATGAGAGCGCAAAAGATCTTCAGAGGTTAAACAAGCTTCTCTCTCCCACAGATCTGCTACAGAATGGCCAAGTTCACTTTTTTCTCCGTCTGTGACATTAACTTACGGTGTGATACCTCCCATCCCAAGCTGCTGTCTTAGCAAGATCCGTATCCTGTTAAGCCGTTACGACGCATCCGCAGAACGTGTCAAAAACAGGAAACTCGTCCTGCTTAAAGCATCACCAAGGAAAACATTTAAGGCAATTTGTAGGCATAAAACAGGGCGTGGGAGGAAAAGAAACATTATGCTTGAGGGATTGTGGGAAATACTCTAGGATATTAAGCACTGCTTGTCTCATATCTGTTCTCTTCAATGACCCTTTTAACATATCCTTGTAGAAGAGCTATTGTCATTGTAGAATACAGTCACGCTCACGCAGATGGAGTTCAAATTAAAAAGCTCCATCTCATGCTTCTTGGAGCACTAAAACCATCATAAGCCTGACCTGTATATATCAGAAGTGTTTGTGGTCTGATAAGTTAACTGCAGCTTCCATTAAAGGTTCTTGTGTCAATGTAAATGTTGTCTGTTTAAGGTTAATGTTCTGACTCTTATTGAAATACTTATTGCTTTGTGCCAGATAAACACTGCTCAGACTTTAAAATCCAGCATGTTAAGTATTTCAAGAGATATTGTTTCCTTAAATATAGGGTAGGCAGTTTCAGACAGGCTAATGATAGCAACCTAGCTTTGAAAGCATAAGTCCCAACCTCCGCCCAGAGTGATCTCCAAAACGACGCCTCCTCGAATAGTGCACAATGTATACAACAACATACTTTGACAGACAAGTAGGATGTCCTATCATTGCATTCAGACCGAGCGCACTGATTGGATGAACATTTTATGGTCCTGCATCTTTCACAGAAGATATATATTTATTTATATGAATATATTTAGACAGCTTAGTGGATGCTATCATGATGTGAAGACACTTTTAACCAGCATAACAATGTTTCTGTAAAAGTTGCCTACCTTGCCCTTAACGTTGAAGGGTGTGATTTTTTTTTTTTGGTGATGTTATTGGTGCTGAAATTACACAGATAGCATGGCTGTCTGTCTGTGAGGATGAGTCAAACCTTACTGTATTTTGCTTTAGAGCGTCTCCCTCACATGTCGCCTGGTTTATTCTGATCATGTTAGCTGGTTGACTGTAATGTGAAGTGAAGCAGCAGCAAAATTTCTGTCTCTGTGGGTATTTTTCAAAAAACAGTGCATTGATGAAGGCAAGCTGCCAAAATTGATGTGCCAAGTATCTCTCAGCATCCATTTATAGTGAGATGAAGAGCTAGACGAAGAAAGAGAGAGAGGACGGTGAAGGAAAAGATAAGAGTTTATTTCTGTCTGTGCACGCATGTTGAGATAAACTCGGAAATACTCTCCAGATTTCGGCTCATAATTTGGCTCAAGAGTTCTGAGGGAAGCCAACTGGATTGTTATTAAAAGACCTGGGTTTCACAATAGCAATTCAAGACCCAGAATCCTCCAGCATTTCTGTGGCTTCATAAGTGATTTTCCTCATGTTTCATTTCCTTTGGAGGGTAGATTTGTAGTCAGGTACATATCAAGACCTTGACATGACTGAAACAACACCCTCGTCTGGTATGTGCATGAAGTGTTCTGCTTAAAGAGGTAGTTCACCCAAAAATAAAAATTCTTCCATCATTTACCCTCTCTCATGCTATTCCAAACCTGTATGAGTATTTTTTGCTTCTGAGGAACACAAGAAGGTATTTTGGTATGAGGTATTTTGAAGTATGCTGGTAAAAAAACAACAATGGCACCCATTGACTTCCATTATATTAATACAAAACCACTGAGACATTTCTCAAAATGTCTTCATTGTGTTCCACAGAAGAAAATTGTCATTTAGGTTTGGAATGACATGAGGGGGAGTAAATGATGGAAAAATCATGGTTTCTTTAACCATGATGATGGTAAGACATTGCTGCTTTGACTAAACTATACGAGTACAGTTGAAAGTACGAATGGAAGAGACATGGAGACAGGAGTTTTTGTGTTATGGTTTGTTTAAACAAAGGTCTCTCAATCTTAATAGTTTTACTCTAGAGCATCTAGTGGAAACATTCAGTTGTGCAGTCAAATCCCATCATGCACTTTGAAACTGATGGAACGTAGTTGCCAGAGCGCAGCTGCTTATGCTAATGTTATATGTGCTATGAGGCTCTATAACGGCACATTGAATTGTGGAATTTCGTTGACCCAATTATTTAGTTGTGCTGTGGGCACAGAAGTAACTCAATATCATGTGCTCAAGCAAACCAGGAGGAAAAAAAAATCTATAAATCACATTCCAGCGCATTTTGCATAAACCCACACTTTTCTAATGGAATATGTATGAGAGTTGAGCTCCATTGGAAAATGAAACCTGCATCTAATCGTCTGCCCAAGTTATTTCCTGCTTCAATATTAGCTTGCTTCTTATCTAGTCCGAGCCCTGGCGTTAAAGGATATGGTCTTCTCTCTCTCTTGCTTTCTACTTCTCCCTTTCGTCTTTTCCTTCTTTTCTACCTCCCTCTCTCCTCCATTTTTTCCATCTCCCTTGATCTCTGCACTATTCTATCTATTCTATCTCATTCTTTACTTGTCTCATCCATCTGGCTCTCTTCCATCTTTTATGGCAGATCTAAGAGAGGATGAAAAGAAGCTCAGATTTTCCAAAACAAGGCACAGTCTGCGCAGCTACCCCATAATATCCCCACACACATGATAAACTATCCATATTTTAAAAACTGCCATTTCTAGAGGTTCGGACAAAGTGCTTTGCTTGCATTCACATATTACTTGACGCAAGGCAACACTAAACCAAATTAAACTGTATTGATTATTTCAGAGCCTGCGTATAGGAAACAAAATGGCGTCAGGGTAAAGTGGTTTGGAGCGGTGGTGACATTTTGTTGATTTATCGTCCTTTCATAATGATAAGTGAAGGTGCTTGAGTATGTTTCTGCTGACAGTGTTGGATTATATATGGACTGAACGACACTAGTTTTTCCCAGGAGCCCTCTGTCTGTGAGACTGTATATCATTCCATTAACCATTGTCCAGATTCTCATAAACCATAAGTAAAACTGAAACCAACCCACTGCAAATCTCTCTTTTTTTTGATATGCTGCAGACAGGGTCCAGATACCTTTCAGCTATATCTGCGAATGAGAGTGAAATGAGAAAAGTTTTATTTTTACTGCTACTTTTACTTTTTTTTTGTTAGTTTTACTTGACCTTTACTTGACTGTCCAAGTATTTCTTATGAATTTAAAATCTGTATTGAGCATTTCTTATTTATTAAAAGATTTGTTGTGTGTCTCACGAAAACGTTTTCTTCACTTCCTTTTCATGACAAACAGCACAACATTCATCGTTCGCCACATAATATTCGAGATTAACTGGTGAAACTGTAAAGTATGTTAACAACAAATGTAAAGAATCCTGATTTTGTATATGTCATTTTACTCTACATAATCAGGATTAAATGTATACAACAGTGATTCTGAATCCTGGTCTTTGGAAACCACATTGCTCCATGTTTTGTACAGTAAGTGTCTTCAAGTGAGAGTGTCACATACTGTAAGGGAGACTGTGGGTCCCAAAACCACGATTAAGAAGCACTTGTAATTGTCCTTGTATTGTACTTGTATTTATTGTAAAATTCTCAGAGTCAAATCAGATTCAAGGCCCTGTGAGTGCTGCAACACTTTTGCCTTTATAGACAACGAAGTGTTTAAGTCGTGTAAAACTGACCTTTATGTTATCTTAAAGTGAACCATCTCAAGCATTTACAACAATGGCTGTTTTGTGTTCTGCTTACTTTGATCTCATTCTTTCAGTGGTGATGGAGAGGTTACTATTGGTGTTCCATACTTTGTGTTGCAGTGTTTGGCCATTTGACACCTCACTCTCATAGAAAGCTTCATGTAGCCCACCATAGCCAGACTTCCCTAATTAATTCCCAAGGGGCTGCTGTGGTCTCTGCAGTGAGCTGTATCGTACAAAACTAGCTGAGACAGAGAGCGCACCTCTGCACCATCCCTTTTCTTAGTGTGTTTAGGTCACACACAAATATCCAGCTGGACCTGTATGTGGACTATAGGGGTGCAGGTGATACTCAGTTGCCTAGATCACAAGACTAGATGGAGGTGTGTCGCTCAAAAAGGCCCACAAATAATTCACTGAGCTTAGCGATGAGAAACATCCATCAGTGTGAGTTTAACCGAAAGCAACATCTGCAGAGCTTTGCTACTGAGAGAAAAAGAGAAACAATGAGACATTTGGAAAACATTTGGAAATTTCTTTTCTAGCCACGTCTGAGTGAGATTTCAACCTGCTGCTTTATTCCCATTGGTCATGTAAAGTTAAAGTAAAAAACAACAGATAAAGATGAGCGATGTGGCACCGCATGTTTTTATGGCTTTCCATTTTGCCTCGTCTTTCATTCTTGCCTTTTAAAGTCGACATGAAATGACATTTACAGCCTATTTTACTTTTCTAATGTGACGTGACTGAAACAGAGTTTGTATTGTGGAAAAAATGTAGTGTTGGACATGATTTTATACATCTGCAGTTGATTGGATTGTGAAAGTGGGTGTTTTATACCAGTGTTTGCAGTCAGCTGTGGAGATGTACTTCCCCTGAAACACCACAACTGGTTGAATTGTAAGCAGCCTTGGTGATATGAAAATGAAAAGGAAAGTCAATTCAAAGGCAACTTGTGGTTGAAAAAACATTTTCTTAGTATTTTCGTCTTGTTTTTAGTGAAAATCTCAAAATGTCTTGAGAAACAATTTTTTAATAATAGTTGTTTTCAAACAACATACCTTGAATAAAAGCAATGTTTCTTACACAATTAGATTTTCCACCGATTTTAAGCATAAAATTGACTAAACTTGTTATATTTTCTTTATTGAAATAACATGCTCTGTTGAGCCATGCACAGGTACAGAAATTTGTATTAAGGAATGTTAAATAGGGTTTGGTTAGATTTTTATATCTCAGCTGTGCTGCTTTTAATAATAATACACTGCCTATTAACATTTTTGAGACTGATTAATGGTTTAGTCGAGGTTTTTAAACTTAATTTAGTGGGGTCAAATAAACAACAAGGCGGCTTCTTTTGTAGCATGTCCTATATTTTATGAGTCGCTGTCTGAGCCCGTCTGTCTGGTCTCCAGCCCGGACTCAAGGCTGAGAGCGTGCAGCCTGTCAGAATGATGAGTGTGTCTAATTGAGACGGAGCACTGCTGGCTGAGCCGAGGGATTGACAGTTAATCACGGCCACGTTAAACTCTTTAGCACACACACACAGAAAATGCCTCCTCCTGCGCCGGCTCGTCTCCTGCTCACCTCCACGCCGCGTGAGCTGCGGCCCACCACTATCCGCGCGAGATTTATGTCATCTTCACGACAGCTCGGTTTGGCGGCCATCCATCAGGGTTTAAAAGCCCCTCCGGTGGTGTTTTGGTTACCGGCCCGCTCACTTAAGCCATGTCAGTGCCAGAAACAGACACACCGACTTAACGGTTTGTTGAATACTTTGTACACACCCGTGATTTTAAAGACTTAAGTCCGTCCTTTGATTCGTCATTATAAGTGTTGCTGACAAGCATTCCCGATATGAAAATAAGTCACTTGTCAGTTTAGTTTCATAGGACACTTTAAACCGCTAATATCCCAGCTAACAGGGAACGTTCTCAGAACGTTGGCTAATGCCCTCTGACAATTCTCTTAAGGTTATCAAAAATGTTCTTGTAGTAACATAGAACTTTTTTTAACGTTATGTAGCAAAATGGTATTCTTAAGTAGTTTTAAAATTGTTTAAATAACATTCTTATAACAAACAATAATGTTAACGTTATTTAACATTAAATTTAATGTTAAATAACATTAACGTTTTTGTTACTAATGGAAACGTTTGGGAAATGTTCTTACAACCTAAAATTGTTAGCTGGGATGCTGTCTACCTTTAATTTGTGTTGTGCTGGAATGCTTTTCTAAAATCCAGCTCAAGGATTATTGTGGGTGGATGACAGATCTGTGGATGAAGACGTCTGGTTTTAATTGCTGACGGGAAGCAAGGAGACAGAATCAACATGCACAGTAATAATTGTATGTTCACAGTGACAATTTTATGGCTTGCGGTCATCTGGTTTCTATACTGTAGGTCGCTAGTGGGCGTTTCTAACATTATTGGTGGACTGTATGTCTGGCCATGGCTTTTTAAACATCACAAATGAGATATATTACCAGTAATATAAGATCTTATTCTGTTTAGACACCGACGTAGTTTTTGATGATTTTTATGCAGATTGCTGTATTGCATAATATGTGGTGATATGAATAATTAGCAATACATGAATTAAACTCCAAATACATGAATTAAACCAAAATTTTGACATGTTTTACACTTCAGTATTTTTAAAATGTACCTACTGAAAAAAACATCATATATATCTACCTAGGCTGGTCTGCTGGTTGGTGGTTTAATATGGTCTTAACTTGTCTCTCAGCCTGAACTGCTAAAACCTCTAAAACCAAATTCTGACCAGTCTGGGTGACCAGCTAAGACCATATTAAACCACCTGAGACCAACAAACCAGCCTAGGCAGATTTATGGTGTTCTTTTCCAGCAGGGATATTAAAAAAAAAAAAAAATTAAAGCATAAAACATGTCAGGTTAAGAAGAATTATTTCAGCAGGTGTAGTACAATGTGTGTGGGAATGTCCATATAGACCAGTGAAAGTGCTCATGCTAGCTTTAGCTTCTCCTTTGTTGAAACTGTTTTACACAGATCGTGTGAGCTTCACTGTCTTTTCTCTCCTTGGTAGTCATCATGTCTTATGCCTATTTCAATAAAGTTAAACTTTCCTTGACTTTGAGTCACTTTACATGACCACATCACATCATCAGCGGTCTCTGTCAACAGTCTCATGTCCGCGTGAACCATCGTCTCTGACTGAAAATAAATGCTTTCAGTTTGCTGTATAAGTAGCTGTCAGTACAGACTCCCCCCGTAACTACATTTAAACAATGTGTTCCTGCCCCCCTTTTCCCTCTTTTGGACACAGGAACGAGAGGAAACAGCAGCTTGCTGCATTAAAGGCAGCTTTTTGTTGAATGCCTTATTACGCTGATTTATCACTATTGATTTTAATTCCGCCAATAGTGGCCGCAAGCTACATAATTAAAAGACTGCAATGTTGAGCTTGACCGTGGTCCCTCAAGACTGCAGATAACTTGTAAATTTGTCGTTTTTTTCTTTAATAAATAATGCCTAGTGAGCATTCAGAGCCCTTAAAGGGCATAAAGGAATGACCACTGGGATGGAACGATGGCTTAGGTAGACATTGTTCAGCACAGTGAAAGATGTCCCCTGACTTCAGGACCTGCAGCTTATATTTAGCATCTGGCGTGTCAGCGTCGCTGTTGAAGTCAGCCCAGATTTCGACCATCCTTTTGGTTCTCTGCCCCAAGGGCTGTTTGAAAGGTGCGCTGGGAGATCAGTATCGGACCGCTGTTGTTATAAAGTGAGGTAAGCAGAAAAAAGTTCCCACCCAGTTTCACTCAGTTCTGACACTCCCCGCAGTGCTGTTTGTTTCTCTCGGGCCCCAATGAGTCTCTGCCCCAAATAGTGTAAATGAAAATAGGAAGTTTGCAAACAGTATCAAAACTGTGCTGGTTCTCATGTTTCTCCCTCGCCTAGTTAGAAGCGGCATTTTACTGAAAGCACTACACCAGCAAAACGAAAACTTTGAGCTGTTATTTGAAGAGCTAGGTCCTCCAGGACTGAAAATTTGGAGATTATTTGCACATGTCTATATTCAAACCTGTTTGATTTTCCTTTTTGTGTGTGAAATTTAAAGTATTGTACTGATCACTGTTTTTCCAGCAATTACAATAAGTAGTTTCATAAGTGTCACAAAAGTGGTCAGTATGATTGTACGCTGTATGTTTCTTCAAGCCATACAAATGCTTTGTAAGGGAAACGGACTGCATTTTAAGTTTATTTACTAAAAATCTTGTCACCCACCCTAGCTCTCTTGGCACTTTCTGAGAGAAATGATAGATGATAGAAATGAACAGATTGTTATTTTGAATGTTACATTTAAACTTCTCACTGAAAGTCTTTTGAATGATTCATTCAGAATATTTATCTGTTCCTCTCATGAAGCTAATCGTATGACCTTATCTGGAATATAGCCTTCACACTTTAATCATGCGTCCTTTTTGAAAAATTTCTCTCCTTTTACATGAAACAAGAGAAAAGTAATACGGGTTTGAGGTGACAGTAGGATGAATAAATAGTGATAAAATTTTAATTCTTGGTCTAATGAAAAGCAGACTACTTTATTGCCCGCTGGCATTATTTTCCCCTCGGCTTCCTGCTACATCCATCAGATGAGAACTTGATAAATGACATTTTCTGGTAATTGAATACAGGGGCTGGATTTATATAGAAAACACTTCAGTACCTCAGTGAGGTGTGGCTCACGCATCGTACACAACTGCTGTGCATCCGTCCCTTTCACAGACTGATTGAATAACTTTTCAAAATGTACGAGCTGTTTTAGAAAAGCTTGTTTTTTCCACATCGCCCTTGGCGACAGTAACCATAGATGCAGGGGCTCCTGATACGACCTTATCTTCTCCTAGTTCCAGAGGGCGCTGGTAAACTTGGCGCAGCTGCGTTTCCGCTGTCATTTGTTCGTTATCGAGGATGTTATTTTGTTTTGTTTGTCTTTTCTCGTTCTCCTTGCTGTTTAGCTTCTCTCCCAAGGCACAAGATAATATGAACTTGGTTTTCTCTTTCTTTCTCACTTTCTTTGGCTCACCTGAGGGTCTGTATGTGTTTTGTCCCCTGAGAGACTGAGGTAATTGCGGCCCGGCCCTCTCGTTCCCGATTTAAACAGCTGGAACTGTGCCAGTGGCTCAACCTGTGAAGCTGCGTGTTGTTTGGTTAAGGAGGTTTTGTTTGCGCCAAGAGGAACCGAGGGGCTGAATTGGGAATACAGATATCAGTTAGCTCCCTTTGAGGCGATGCTTTTCAAGTCAAGTGCTCTTTCTTTCATTACCAAGTTCTCAAGCAGGAAATTTATTTTTAATATGCCTCTGCTGACAGATTAATATGGGAAAACACAGGCGAACACATTTTATTAAGATGTTTGCCTGGTTATATATCAAGAATTATAGCAGTATGATATACAGATAGCAGTATGAAACAATATTTGTTTGAATAAGTTCTTTCCTCATCGATTACATAAGAGACCATGTGCAGTCATGTTTTATTTGTGTAAGAATGACTAGCAGACCGGACATTACCTCACTAGTTACACAGCTGCTTACTAAATATATAAATAAATAGACAAAATGTTAATTTGACTTGAAATTGTTTTATTATGTAAGAAGAAAGACAGCACAGAGTGCTACAAGAGACATGAAACTAACTTAAAATTGGTTGATTTGTAGACATCTGTTGATCATAGGCAATGTACCAATATTTACAATAACTGAGATATTAATCATGATTAACACATATTATAATATTATGAATAATTCATCACCAGTATCTGACTGGCGCTCCAACACAGTGGGTGGTGCTATTGCACCCGTTAAACATTTTGCCTTACGTCATTCATTAAGTCACAATGATTACAACTCTCTCTATGCCTCCTTCATTAGTATTTTGAACCTGATTCATTGGTCAATAAAGAGAAAACACTAAATAAACTAAATTAAAGATGTACTGATAACATTATTGTCTTAATTTCAATAGATACTATGATTATACAGTTACTGTTAATTTTGTGGGCCTTGTAGGGAAAATCTGATACTATGACAGCATCGGTTGATAACATCAGTTATACAGTTTAACCGTCCAAAATACCAAATATCTGATCACTGAATGGTGCAATCGGCCAATCAGAATTAAGTATTCCAGAGAGCCATGTTGCAAAGTATAATAATGTTAAGATAAACAAGTGCCAGGCTACAGGATTAATATAAGAGAGAAGATAAACATGGAAAAAAGAAATAAATTCATTAACAGACAAACCATATTGATGGCCAAGTGATCTAACGAATGAGGGAAAAGGAAGAGAGATGAATCAAATGGTGAGGAAGTGTGGGTACAGATTAAGTCACACTTTAGGTGATGTGTCACACCCAGGAGTAGGACACTTGTCATGAGATGCTACACTGACTTTCATGGTAGAGATAGAAAATTGATTTTTGCCAGTGAGTAGGTTTCACACCGTTAAACGCGGCTCGTAGGTCTTTTTTTATCACTTCACATGCTTTTACACACTCGGGATGGTGTTAATACAAAACACATACACTGCATTTGAAATGGATACCATGGAAACCAATAAAAGCATTTGGTTTTGTGTCACGGCTACACTTTTCTTTGGAAAAGTTGAAAAGTCATAGGTCATGGATAGTAAGTGAAGAGCAAGAAATTGTGATTTTGTTATTAAAACCGGTTTGTTACAAATTGTGTGTTAAAAATATTCTTACACCACCTGGAATTTTGTTGGCAGTGATTAATGAATTTCATATTCAGTCTGTTGGGGTCATTCCAAGAAATAGCTTTCTCATATTGTCACGCTCAGCGTACCAGTACATTAAGAGGACCTGTGGTAATTGCATTTCGATATAAAAACATAGTCTATTAATGAATGCTAATGAAATGTTTTCCCATTGAACTAATGAGACATTTAATTTGATGACAGAAAGGCATCGTTTAATGAAGTTTATGATGGAACAAATTAGTTGGGTTACTTGCATTGTGATCACAAATACAATTTGATGCACCAGATGTCAGACCGGGTTACTATGTATAAACTGTGTTTTAAATATGTATTTATAATGTGTGTTCTTTAAAGATTCTGAGGTAAATCATATTTGTTTATAACAAAATAAATTTACTGTTTAATAAAAATAATGGCCTAAACATCTGTTATAGTTTGGAATGCTAAGTATTATAGAGACAGTAATTCAGTGAAACTGTGTGTAATAGTCACAAACTGTGTTTTTTTTAATGCATTGACAAAATTTTGTTTTCGAACCCTGTCTGAAGTAATGAAGGAATGTGATTACACAACAGGTTTTGAAATATTAATTTGTGATTAAATATTCATTTGTGTATGTTGATTTCAGCACACACTCCTGCACTGTAATTGTGTCTTTAGGGGAAAGGCACCCATCACTGTAAGCTGCATGGAAATGACACAAGATGTTTTCATCATTGGGTTTTTAAGACTGGGATTCTTAAGGCTTCAATCCATAACTTTTGCTTCTCTACTGCCCTTTCTGTTCGAAACATAAAATCGCAAATTGCTTGCAGTTGTTTTCTTAGCGTGGATGAAAAGTAAACTGCTGTTTAGCTGGATCTTCTTTCTGTTTATATTGATGATGTGACCACAAGTCAAACTGACATTTCCCAGAAAATCATACCCAGCAGCTCAAATTATAAATCATTATTATAAACGTATTGTTCCGAATCAGGGTACACTAAGGAGACAGTTTTGAACACTGATCTGTTACGTTCTTGCTCAATAACTGATTTTCGTTCATTTTTAACCAAGAAAAGTTACAGATTGCAGCTTTAATAATGTGGATTAAATATAAATGGTGTTGAGATTGATTTGTGAAGTGTAAATAGTAATATCTCATGGTTGTTATATTTGCAGCATATATAAAAAGGTACAGTAGAGAGAAGAGAGAAAAGTATTTAGATGGCACTAAATTACCCCCAAAACATCACTGTCTGTTTCCACCAGCCAGTACAAACAGCACAAACATACTGTAATGTAACCATTTGTGCCACTGAAGCCATGTAGCTTTTTTACACATGATATAATGTGTCTGATCATCCCAAATTAGAGCTCTGAAAGGAATGCTTTTTGTCACAATAAAAAATACAAAAGAAAAATGCCTGTGTACTGTTGGGTTGCTCTCTGGTGCATGACGAGTCTGAGAAAATGCTTTAATTAATTGGTTTTACCGCTTGTACATCTTATATCTTGGCCTCACAGGTCATATGAGACAAATTGAGACATGAGAGAGCATCACCTGACCCCTGCCCTTTAAAAAGCATGCCCATTCTTATGTGCGTTTGTGAAAGTCAAGGGAAAATACCTTAATCTGAACTGACCTTATAAGAAAAAGATGTAAAGAAATGAGCATCAGGGGGATAAGGCCTCAAACACATTTAGGAAGGCTGCAATAAAGGCTGCTTTTAAAATTGAAGTGCTAGGAGGACCTATTGATTCAACTGTATTCAGCACTGCGCCCCACTCACCTCCCTTTTTATTCTCAAAAACACTATTGAAGCCTTTGAGATCGGGGGTGGAGAAAGCCCTGTTGATGAGGTCAAACGGAGAAAAGAAGCTCTTAAAGGTTCTGAGAAACAGGACAGCAGAATTGGGAGGCACCCTTCCACTAGGTCTGTATCTGTCAGGGTGTGTTGTTGCCTTTCTGCTTCAAATTGTCTTATTTTTTCACTTTTTCAGTCTGTCCTCTCTTCCTGTTTTTCACATCTCAATTCCTTTGACCGTTTTAGACCTCAACTTTTAAGTCCATGGTAACTTTTTCTTTTTTTCGTGATTGCATCTTTCAGCCTCTCGCTTGTCCGCATCAGCTCTGTCCTTGGTCGTTTCTTAGCTCCCTCTCCCTCTCTCGCGCTCTCTTTCACTCTCTCTCTGCGATAGCATCTCGGCGAGCCGGCGAGTGGCTGTTTTCCTGCATCGCAGTTTGAATGACGATAGGCTCGATCGCTCCAAATCTCGTTATGTATGTTCGGACGCCCTTGGGAGGGTTAGCAGTGAATGGGTGGGACTTTATCAGATTTCACCAGCCTTGGAGACGTAATTCACCAAAGGTCACCTTATGTTTGATATTTCAGGTTATGTGAACAGTATGTCTCGCCAGTGAGTAACAGTGTGTCTGTGATGAGGTGAATAGTCAAAGGTTAACCGGAGACAGCATGCCGTGTAAATATCAAAAAGGCAAGAGGGACGTCTGACCTTATTGAGCGGTTGAGCAGCTGGTTCTTGGCCTAGTTTGCCTTTAACGTTATACATTAAAATACACAAAACTGAAAAACAACAGCCTTGTCCTGTATTTGGTACCTGGAAACTTTATAGCCTTGGTTTAGTTTGTGTATTTGCTCTGTTTGTTATAGTTGATATCTTTTTACTTCGCTAATGCACACAATCTATTTCAAAAGGTAGAAAAATAGACATTTAGTTTAATAAGTTTAGAAGTTCACATTATTAAAGCTGTAATCCAAAAACTTTTTTGGTTTCCAGTGAACTAAAGTCAGTCAAACAGTTACTTAACAGATTGTTTTAGATGGTGTCCTCACCATACCCCAAACTGCAATGTTAAGTTTATCATAATGATTTATAATATGAGCCACTGGGTTCGATTTCCCAAAAAAATTTCAGTTAGACTTCATCTGACCAAAAAATACATAAAGTACATAAAGTAGCCTGCAATTTTATGGTTCAAACAGAGATGGCGGTAGAGTGGTGAAAGTTACAGATTGCAGCTTTAGTAATGCAGAATAAGGAAAAGTATGTTTTCATCATTGGGTGATACTTATAGCTTTTGAGATGTATTGCTAATTGCTAAACTAGGGTCTTGTTGGATAATAAAACTTTGGGTCATTTTCAAGGATGTAATTGAATATGTATGAACACTAATGCACAATGTGACATTGTCTAGCATGATGCATCACTTGAGCTTCACTAGACTACATTAGAAATGATTTATGAACGTAACCATGCAAACATGGACGTTTTATTGACTGTTTTTGATGGTTGCTTTTATACACAATTAACTTTTGAGCAATTCCCCAAAACATTTTATTTAAAAAAAATAAGACGGAATATCCAATGAATGCTGCATTGAACATTTCTCAGATCATTTTCAAAGTCAACTGATCTCTCAGCTGGAATTAGTTGCACTAAAATATTTCCAGTCTCACAGGTGACACCTCTGTGATAGTACCTGCGCTTGACAGTAAACAGGATGTAGTTTGCAAGTTTTAGTGGAAAGAATTTGACAAGTGTAATAAACTCAGAGCGGCGGATAAAAACACGATCATGAGGGGTTTGTAAAACTCGTCTGCGTTCTGTCACTGCCAAGTTTCTTTAAAGTGAAATTAATGTTTATTCTGTCAGACGGTTTAAATTTAAATGCATTTTTTTCTGAGCTTACCAAACTCCACGATTTGCGCAGTTGTGGCTGCGCAGCACTAATGAACTACAGTAGGTTGGGCTGAAATTTCACTCATCATGAGACTTTATCAGCAGTTCCAAAAGATCTCCAGTGTGCCCAGGCCACATGTAGCCATAATGTAATACATCACAATACAGACATATTTATAAATTACTCTTGTTTTTTTTTAACTGAATAAGACTTGTGCTTTTAACCAAAACTGAAGCTTTTCTCATATATCATTTTGTAAGTAACACTTTGCAGTAACCTTCCATTCATTGACATTAAATAATAAGTAACCAATTTTGATAGCATGAACTAACAATGAAAAATTGTTTTACAGCATTTAACAATCCTTGTTATTGTTAATGTAAATGTGATTGTTTATTAATCATTTATGTTAGTTTATGGTGCATTAAGTAAAGTTAACAATGCAGCTTTTGATTTTAAAAGTGTATTAGTAAATGTTGAAATTAACTAAGACTAGTAAGTGCTGTATTGTTAATTATTAGCTTTGTTATATATTGTTAGTTTATGTTAAGGTAGTTAACGAATGGTAACAACTGGAGCTTTATTATGTAACAGTTTTAGGATGAGTTGCTGAAGAATAACTTTCTTCAGTAACTGAAAGCTATTTAAAGTGTGAGAGATTTTTCCTGGAATATTTGTGTGATGCTCATGATGTAAAGGAAATTAGATCTTGTATTATAAACTTTGTAGTACTCCAGGTGAAGTGGCTGCCCTGGCTTTGAGGTTTCAGACTGGCTCTGGGATATTAGATTCTAATCTGAAACAGCAGAGGAAGTTAGTGAAAAACTGAATGTCAGCAGCAGTATGTACTGTGCTGCTCCCCGCTGACACCCGTGAGAGGCAGCAGCACAGGGGTTGCCACTGTACTCAGAGGCTTTTTGGGCTCTCTGACTGAGATGTGTGGTCAGCTCTCTTGTTTGGGTTTAGATTCAATATGATATGATGAACTATAGACTCTCCACTGTGAATTCAATCACAGTCTCCTTGAGAGAGTTCTGGAGTGTACTGTCAAATGTCAGCATATGTTGTTCTTTCTTTCTCTGCTGTAGTACAAGCTTTTGTGGTTGTACTGAAGGTTTGAATAGGTGAATAGATCTGTCTCTGGTTCTGTCTGTCTTCATATGTAGTCCTATCTGTCAGGGATGCACCAATATTTTGGCCAATATTAAAAATATAGATGCTACAAAAGGTTCATCACGGCCATAATGCTATAGAAGAAGCATTTTTGTTCCCCAAAGAATTATTTACCCAAAGGTTCTTAAACTAACCTTTTTGTAGTCTAAAGAACCTTTTCCACTACAAAGAACCTTTTGTAAAACAGAAAGGTTCTGCAGACATCAAAGGTTTATGGAACCATACTGCCAAATATGGTTCTTATGTGGCATCAGTTATTGCAGCACCTGTTTTTAAAGGTGTAGACAGTAAACAATGTAGGATTGGGAAGTTGGAAACATCTGTATTGAGAGCTTTAATTGGTCATTTCAGAAAAGTTAAGAGCTATACGTTCATAGACAGGAGAAAATCAACATTACCTTTTGAACTGTGTGAGTATTTGCTTACAGTTGCTCTCAACAGAATCTCTGCGGAATATGAAGCGTGTTTATGTGTGGATGTAGATGTCTTCTTCTTTTCTTCTTTCCTCTCCTTCAGATGTGCTCTTCAGACGTCTCTGGAGTGCAATACGAGGGAAGCCTTGAGAAATCTAATTAAGCTAAATGCTTTGAGAGAGAAGGGATTTTCACACACACATAAACACATCTTTATAAAACTTTTGTTCATATGTTTCATTAGAATATGCGATAAATGAAGAAATCAGAAACTGTAAAACTCTCCAACGCAACGGCATCTTTTGGCCACTGAATTCTCACCAGTTTATATTTACCAGACGCGACTAAATCTCTACTTGACTATGGGGCCCTTTTCTTTGCTTTATATTTCATGGCTGTTAACCTTGTCCATCTCAATGATGATTCCAGCTCTGTCAGACCACATAAAAACTCTTTGATACCAAGGCAACAAGTACTGTCTGGTCTTGTCTTGTATTTTTCAAATAAATAAACACAGAGACCTTGGAATGGAGTAATAGTGTTCGTATAGACTGACTTGGGATGTAGATGACAAAATACTTTTGTAAACTTTTTTGTGCCATGTGGTGTGACATGCTGTACTCCATTAAAAACCGCATTTTGATAATTCTTTATTAATATTTATGAAAAGAAAATGTTTGTAAACATGTTATGCTTCAACAAAACAGGGTTTGGTCAGCAGATATGTTTGAAGGGTGTTTGTGTTGTTAAAGGGTAAAAGAACCACGGTTAAAGATCCATCCTCATGAGTGTATGTATATATAGGGTTCATCTTTAATTATTCAAACAGCTCACCTTGATAGAGCGTCCTCTGTGTGTTATCAGCATGTCTTGCTGATTAATAATGAGCAAGTGTGCTGTTCTTGTGTGTGTGTGTGTGTGTGTGTGTGTGTGTGTGTGTGTGTTTGGTCCTGGTATTCACTACAATATACATTTTTATACACTATATAAAATATTACGCTTATGTAATGTCCCTACAAAACGTGAAAACCCAATGTGCGTGTATGTGTGTGTACTGGTTTAGGTGGTTTATGAGGATACAAATGTGTATAATGACATAAACATGGTTTATGAGGTCATTTCCTGTGTCCTCATAAACCAAATCGCTTAAAATCATACATAAATGGTGTTTTTTATTTTTAAATATGTCAAGTTTTTTTGTGAGGGTTAGGTTTAGGGGAGGGGTTAGGAGAAGGCGATAGAAAATTTGATTGGCTCAGTATTCAAATCATTTTGCCTATGGAGAGTTCCTGTAAACCGCATATGCATGTGTGTATGTATGTAAAAAGAGGAATGGGGCTAGTTGTCACATGGGCTACAGTATATTTCAACTACAAGTCTTTGAGGCTGTGAACACACTCAGCACAATGATTAGGAGAAACACTGATGTTCTGATATTTGGGCATGTTGGCAGAACAGGTCAACTGTATCTTTTCTCAAGCAATAACTGTAGAAAATTTCAGTAGCTTTTATTATAACCACCACTATGTGGTGTGTACACAGAAATTGACTTTCAAAAACAAATCCACCATGGGAAATATTCACTGTAGAATAAAGTGTGACAACTAGCCCCGGTCTTCCCCCTGCCTGTTTTGAATATTTCTGCCCGTTTCTATACCAACACATCATAATTTTCTCTCTTTGTACAAAGAAATTTCACAATTGTCACACTCCATAGAGACAGAACGCCTCAAGGCTAAAAAGAGCATGAAAGACATTTTAGTATTCCGTTCTGTGTTGTCTCTCGCTCTCTGTGCTCGGCATTGAGAGAGTAATGCCAAAATTGTCATCTTTTGTGAAATTTACTGAAGGGAGAGATACTCTACAGAAAGAGACAAATAGACAAACAAGAGCTTTTGAAAAGTATGAACAGGAAAACTACACAGAAGTTTCAGAGGAGGCTGTAATACACAGATATGCTCCATGGAGAAGCTTGGTGTTCACCTCTCCGACTGTGTTATTCTCTGTGAGCTTAGTGTATGTGTCTGTTTCTTTATGAAGACGTGCTCTAGTATGCACTAAAGCCTTCCACAAATGTTTTTACCCACACAAGGATAAGAACTGTTTTCAGAGAAAATATTTCTACATTCTATCCTTCAGTTCCCTGTTTAATATTATATCTCCAGCTTACAGCTAATATTTAATAGCCAGACACAGTAAAACGTGACTGTGTTAAAAGAATAGTTCACACAAATAAAAATGTTGACATATTTCTCATAACTAAGCGTGGCATAACATGTACAAGCGTAAGTTCATATAAAATTTTCTCCTCTCATGTTCCTCCCAAGTTTAGAACAACACAAGGCTAAGTACAGTAAATACAAAGATTATAAAATTTACAAGATGCCACAGTTCTGTTACTATGAATGATGGAGACTGCAAAGGAAGTCCAGCCTACTTGTAGAAACAGTCAGTTGTCAGTCTCAAAACAGTAGCATTCTCTGGGGGAGGGTTTGACAGCCTTTGTACATATGCAGTACCTGAAGAGATGTGAAAAAAACTTATTTTTGTGGTGCAATCTGAGCTTAAGAAACAAACTTGGTACAGGTACAGTTGATGTCAGGTTTGGTTGGAAATAAACTGTTTTATTGTGAGCTGCGATTTTAGAGGTATCTGTTTTCCCTCATTTGAGTGGATAAGACTTGGTCTTGTATGACTGAAATAGCTGCCTGTAGGCATTGCAAAGATGGTCGCAGAGTGCAGAGACTTCCCTAAAGGGCCTTTGGTAAATGACAGATGTATAATTGTTGGTGGAACTGTGCCTTTAAAAAGTTGATATTTAAATATATGTGATGGCAGTGACCTTCCACTGATTCTTCCTCTCCACTGTGTTGTCTTTCTCCTTTAGGCTCCTACATGCTGGTCAACTCTTCCCAGCATGCAGCGGGGCAGAGGGCTCAGCTTCTGCTGCAGACATTAAGTGAAAATGACACGCACTGCGTTCAGTTCGGCTACTTCTTGTACAGCAGAGATGGCCACAGCCCTGGGGCGCTGCGAGTTTACGTGCGGGTCAATGGCGGGCCGCTTGGCATTCCCGTATGGAACGTCTCTGGCTCACGCGGACGACAATGGCACCAAGTGGAACTGGCAGTCAGCACATTCTGGCCAAATGAGTACCAGGTGGGCAGCATTAAGAATCAGTCACCTTTTATCCTGGGAGTGCTTGCACAACAGTCGATTGAATTATTTATCTGTATGCAAATAATGCTCCACTTAGTTAATGCTGCAATTCGTAACTTTTTTCTCTACCACCATCTCTGGTAAATTCTTTAAAAACATTTGAGTATCTTTATCTTTATTTATGTCATGAAGTTTGTCAGGGTTATTATTTTTCTTGCTTGTAAATAATTGGAATTAGATTTTTTACCACCTGCACTAGTTTTATATAAAAGCCGTGGCAGATAAATGTAATAATTTTAAAGTACCATTGTGTACATCAAACTACGGTAGCATAGCTATCTAATATAATTACTGTGCCATGGTGCCACCCCGACTGTTTTTGTAAAGTTCCACCAGACTTTTTCAAAAGCAAACACTAAGCTAATTACTCGCTGTCGTGTTTGCCTTTTCGAAACAGCGCAAGAACGTCACAAATGAACAATGTGACTGACAGTACTTGTAATCGTGGTGGCAGCCCTAGTAAACTGATTTTCGACTACATGCTCGTAGTTGTAGTAAGTTGCATTGACACAAGTACATCAGATCTCTGCTGACAGCAGTGCGTGGACGTTTTTATCCTCCCACAGAGGTGTTACACAGACAGTGATGGAGGCTACTGTCTTATTAGTCATGCTTCTTGCTTTGTTTAATTGGCATTGATCTCTGCCTGAATGTAGGTTAGTGCTGTAGGGCTTGGACATACCCACAATATCTAAACCGAGTCAATAGTGTTGACACGGTCCTTATCTATTAACCAAATTTCCCTACAGGACCATCACATATGAGACCCCATCAGCCAGATCACTGTTTACGAAATGTCTGCCTATGACAGCTCATTCATGCCCCTTATGCCGATTGATCGGTGACGGCGGTTGGTTCGAACTTCACTTTACACGCCGCTGTAGAGGTGCAAGCGGGCGAACTCGGGGGACTTCATCCATAAATTCAATTTCTCCTTTCTGCAAACTCTGCGCATCTGTCAGAAAGCAATTTAGTTGAGTAGTGTTAGCTTTATCGAGAATTGTCAATCTCTCCAACCTAATTAACTTTCACATGCCGGTTAAAAGATGTGGCCTTCATGTGTAAATAACAGTCCCTCTGTCAGCCAACCAGAGGTGAAGGTGGAGGTCACATGACAATAGCGCATTGTTGCGTTGTGTGCAGTTTGTTGGCTTTTCTATATTTTACAGTTTTAAGGCGAAATTAAATCTTATGGTTACGTATTTAACATTATTCTACTTAAAACTAAATATCCTGTTTCACTCACATTATAGTAGTAGGATTGGTTGAATGAATGTTGTTTCAGTGTTGACTTGATGCTATGATGGAACGTCTCTGTTGTGTCTCTCTGCAAAAGCAAACAAACAAGCAAAATGTAGTTACTGTAATAGCAGCACAGTCATTTACAGTCTTCCATCATTAAAATGGTGCAGCAGACATCTTGTATGACCTGAAGTATTTGGGGACCAGGCGCTGAATAGCTGCTATAATAGTTTGTGCATCTAATGAGATGATGACTTTGCTATTTCTCAGTGTAGTTTTCTCACAGCAGGATTCTTGCTAAATCTCGCTCTGGGTTTGGAATATGGCACACTGTTCTGGTCGTTGGTGAGACTAGAGCTGTGTCACAGTCTCAGAGGATATAGCGTTTAGGCCAGTTTGCAAACACTGAGCCAATAAGAGGGATCATTTAAAGCCCTATTCTAACAATTGTCACATTTTTAGACCATTCAGACGATCTCCTGTGGCAACAACAATTTGGCCACTTTAGTAATTGCCCTTAATTTGATTGTCTGTTTATGTTTCTGAAGTGTCTTGTTCTCTTTTGTCTTTTTGCCTGTAATGCCACAAACACACTGCCGCTAAATACAGTGCCGTACAGACAGAATTCACACGGGGAGTGGTGACTGCATTCTCCAGCAGGAAGTGACAACTGCATTGATGTTGAATTGAAAAGCTAGCTGTTAATGCAATTTTGTCTTGTGGTCAAGTGGCTAATGTTGCAATATTGTGTCTCCTGTATTCTGTATGCCTTCATGGAGATCATTTTGGGCATATTTCTCTCTCTCTCTCTCTCTTTTCTTTTTCTTTCATTCATTCTTTCTTTCTTTCTCACCTATTCCAAACCTGTATGCTGTTATTTTTCGTGAAACAGAGGAGAAGAACATTTTGAAGAATGACATGACATCGTTCATAACGACCAAATGCTTTCAGGCTCCATAAAGGACACGGAAGGTTTGGAGTGTAATGAGAGTAAATAAATATCAACCATTAAATGTTTGTTTTTGGGGGTACTGTACCTTTAAACTGGTTTCCTGTGAGTGAGCATCTGCGTGTGCTAGTGTGAACAGAGCGTGTGAAACAGGGTTTATCACCTCAAGGTGGGCATCTTTTCAAGTCAGAGACAAATAACAAAAGTAAATGGAGCTTTGTGCTCATCCCTGTGTCTCCAGGTCAGTTTCTTGGAACACAGGCACAAACTCAGAATGTGCTGTGAGGATGTACTAACCACCTCCGGGAAAATGACCTTTGCTACCAGACTCAAAAAGCAGCATTAGGGGTTTTGATCATGGCCTCATAATGTGGCCTTCTGTGTGTCATCGGTCTTTCTCTTCGTCCTGCCAGTATCTTTGTTTCTCTATGGCTTCCTGTCCTTTGAACTGTTGCTGGCCTTTTAACATTCAAAGATCAAGTTGGACATCGTACAGATATTTAGCTAGTAATCTCTGCTAAGACTCATTCAGTCCTAATGGCCGCTGAGCGTTCCCGACAACTGCCTCGCGACTCTCCTCAAAAGGGATGAGAACAAATGAATCAAAACAAGCAGATCTAAGAAAAAACATAATGCACATGATCATAAATTCATACAAAATCAATAAAGGCAGACATATCAGTGCTTTACAGTGCCATTGTACCTTCAGTCGGTCAGCAAATAAAGCCTTAGTGAAGAGGTTCTAGGAAAGAGCTGAACTTCAAGGACAACATAGTCGATGCTCAATAAAGGCTTTTAGCATTGAAGCATCTGACTTAAAATATTTTCCAGTGTTTGTGTCGGTATCCAGGCTGGCAGTGAGGGACGTTCCAGTTAAAGTGATGTTTCAGTTAAAAGGCTCCACTTCTGTTGAGAGGACGAGGGCTTTGCTTTTACAAAGAGTAGTGAATGGTAGGAAACATCGTGTTTTCCTGAGCTGAAATCATTAAACTGATTATTTCCATAAAGTAAAACCCTCCCACTTCATTCAATACCACCCAGATTGGATAGCTATTTAGAAGCAGCTAATAGCCTGTTTGTTCGACTCTTGTTTTTGCCTTATAATTAAGGGTTTCATGCAACATAATGTTTTCTTTCCACATAACCATGATAAGTGGACAAAGCTGTTAATAGATTCCTGATAAACAACCCTGGGGGTTTGTTATTTTCATCCACATTGTTTCTTTCTTATTGCCTATTATGAATTATAAAGTAATGAAGTACTTTGTTTAAAAAAATACACAGGGCTTGATGTAAACATAGCTAAAATGCAGGGAAGGCAGCACTGGGCCTTTGTGAACATGGTAACGTGGAACTGTGTTTTTTTAGGGATGAACTAAATGTCTCCTAATCAGCTCACCAACCCAAACTGAATGTGCAGTGTTGACACAAATTGCTTTCTGAGGAGTTGGCACCCAGTGTCCCACCGAAAATGTTGTAACTGATCATAAAATTAAAAATGAAACCCCTTTTTGACATGTTTGTGTCTGTAAAAATCCAGTTTCTTCAGCTCAACTGGTCGAGCATGGCATCAACATTTTCTACACACATTTCACTACTTGTCACACATTTCACTACTTGTCACACATTTCACTGCTTGTCACACATTTCACTGCTTGTCACACATTTCACTACTTGTCACACATTTCACTACGTGTTGTATTCTGTATAACTTGTATGTGACAAATAAATCTTGACTCTTGACTCTATTAAGTACCAACATTTAAAAAATGTTATTTTGAAAGTTCTTGGAACGTTCAGAATGTCCATTTGTTTAGACATTGTATTAATGTTATTGCTTTGTTGCAAGAACGCAATTCAAACTTTTTTAATTCATTTTTTTTATTTTCCACTAACCACTTAAGAATAACGTGTGTGATATATACAATATATAACATTAAAAGAAAGTTCTAACAATGTCACTGCAAGAATGTTTTTTTGATAACTTTGGGAGAACGTTAGCCAAAGTTCTGAGAACATTCCCTGTAAGTTTGGAAGGTCATGATTTAGTTCTTAGGGAATGCTTAATGACAAAATATATAGCTTGAATGAACTGTAAGGCGCTTTGGATTTGGACACTGTAAGTCGCTTTGGATGCTGTAAATGTTTTGAAGTTTCAAATAGTCACACAATTTTCATTATCGATTATTGCGGTCACTAAGTACTCGGGTGCCCATCTATAGTGTTCCTATATGGGTAATATGACTCAGCGCTCTTCCCCTGGATTTATCTCACATGAGATGTGATATTTCTTCCTGTCTGCTGTCTCTGGACATCAATGGAGAGAAAGAGGAAAGAAAAAAGGAACATTGAATAGAAAGAGAGAAGGAGAGAGAGAATAATGGAAGCAGAGAGGATTCGCTTTGAGTTTAATATTTGAGTTGAAACCTCTACCGTATGCCATGCTCACTCATATATTTCTGCTGTTATTGGTGAAGGTGTAAGAGATAGTGGGAACTTGTTATCAAATATTAAAGATGTTATCGGGTCTGCCAGGACTGCCAAAAAGAATCTGGTTTCAGCCCATTCGTACAACCCTCTCTCTCTCTCTCTCTCTCTCTCTCTCTCTCGTTTTCTTTCTTCTCTGTCTCTGTTGGCCTTCCAATTAAATTCACATCACATCAACAAATCTGCGTCCGTGTATTTCTCTCTCCGCCACATTGAACAACAGAGGCGAGGCTACGAGAGAGTAATTGAACCTGACACATTTCGGAGAAAAGGCATGAGAGTGTAAATAATAAAAATTGATGACTGGTGAATAAAGAAATGCGAGGCATAGGAAGACATCACAGGTCGGATTCATTAATAATAATGCTGATGAATAAAATGCACCCCAAGAGAAGATATTCACTGCGTGTACAGTCAGGTAGGTTCTGGTTTTCATTATTTTATTGCTGTGCTTTTTATTCTTTTAACTGAAAACACACTGATATTTTTTGTTGTCAGAATCTCAAGGAAAGAACTTTTTGAGCCAGTCATCTGAGCTGTAAAAAACCATGTGACTGATCACACTGTAACCAATGAGAGATTACTAAATGACATCACAGGTCAGCTGATTGCATCTCAATAATGTGCGCAAGGAAATGCAGATTTTTCTTTCACACTTTTAAAAGGTCTCGGGCACTGCTAAAACATTTAATAAATATTCTGTCATATAATTTACATGACAAAACTATTATTGCAACTATTATTTTATATCAGAATAGTATTAGCTGGTTTTTAATGTCTATCAATTGAGAAAATGCTTTTTGCAAACAGATGTAGTTACAGCAGCTACCAGCAGGGGCTGAGTTGACCATACTAAGCAATCAAATCTTGACCCTTGACTAGATCATTTTTAGGAGAGCATGTCCTCTCTGGAGAGTCTGGTGTGTTTGTATCTGTTTTCCTTGATTGCTTTTCATGTTCTCTCTCTCTCTCGCTCTCTCTCCTGTAATTCCTGTAAATTGCATTTCCTGTAATCTGCAGCTATATCCCCCTTCAGGAGCACAACACCTGTATAATGTAAACATGACGCTTCTCCTGTCCAGCTGGCTGAGCTACAGTACACTCAGTTCTTTTGCTATTTGCTGCTCTCATCACAGCCAATGTTTGATTCTGTACCTCTGGCCCTTATTATAGACATAGGAAACTTTTGATTGGCACTACAGGAGAGTTAAATATAGATCTAAAAATGGTTGGTTAAAATTATCAGCTGTAATTACACTATCAGTGTAAACAATAATATTTTAGTTTTCTTTGTTTTTGTTGAATAATATATTGGACACGTAAATATTGTATATTGCATTGTGTATATTAAAGGCAGGATAGGCGATTTTTTTGTTTTTCCAGAAACATTTTTGTTATGCTGGTTGATAGTCGGTTTACATCCTAATAGCAATCACTAAGTGGTCTAATTTACAGTATATAAATATATTTATTTATATAATGTAAATATATATCTTTTGTTGAAGGCGCAGGACTTTAAAATGTTCGTCCAATCCTTGCATTCAGTCCAAATGAAATGACAGGATGTCCTAACTGTCAGACTAGTATGAATTTGTGTGTTGGAGGAAGCATGGCTTTGTAGATTGCTCTGAAGGGAGGGCAGGATGTTATGCTTTTAAAGCTAGCTTGCTATTGCTAGCCTTTTTGATAGTGCCTACTTTACCTTTAATAAAATATTTATAAAATAAAATAAAAGATCAATAACATATTTTTAACAGGAGCTATACCTGTACTTAAATGTAAAAAATGACACATCTAGTTACCTTTTCATTTTATTGGCCCCATACCTTTGTGATAGAAGGAAAAACTTTTCTCAATAATACTGCCTAGGAAAAGGGAAGAGGATTAAACTCAGGCTTGCATTATCATACCCAGAAAACCTAAATCACATAGCTGCTTAAGTGCCTTTTCTCTTTATTTTTATACCCATCGTAAATCTAAGACATTTGTTCCACATGTATTCTTTCCTCCGGGAGGGAAGTAGCCTTTGATTTGAATAAATGAGATGTGGGCTGGGGGAATTTCACAGGGTAAGTTCTCTTCTGCAAAAACATTCCATTCTGTTATTTCTCTTAGAAGGTTGATGTCATGCGAGCAGCGACACGCTGGTGGGCCGGTGAAGAAAAGTTGAAAACACATTTTTCAGTAATCACCCTTACCAAAACCTTGCATCATCCTGCAGATCTGATGTCAGTTTATTGTGGTTCTGTGGCAGTCGGTTCCAACAGGAGATTAAAGTTGGGTTAGGGAGTCTGAGCCAGTGCTGGCTGTATTTATCTGCTGTCTGGAGTCACTTTCCCCTCTCTTCCTGCAAAGCACAATGTGTTTTTTAGATCCCAATCAGAAACATCACATTCATCTTCACGTGTGTCTGCTGACGGAGGTCAAGGCGGGGTCGGGGGGATGAGATCACGCTGTTCCATGATGAAATAAGAGGCTTTTGAGGGGCTGGTGGGGGTTTATGGAAGTCTAGAAGGTCCAGCTGACTAGGAGATGGTGAAATTACACCTGGAAGGAAGCGACTATCCCACTGAGGTTTTGAGAGATGCTGTCTCTGCGTGTTGTCTGAAGTTTAAAGCAGAGACTGCGGCAACTCACACAAATTCAGTTTTAGCACTAGCAAAAGTCCCTGATAATTCGTCCCATTTTATTGCTTTAGAAATGAATCCTGGGGCAACAGCTGTGCTGTTGTAGCAGATGTGGAGTAAACGTTTAACAGTGAATTGAACGATAACCCTTAATTAAAACCAAAACAATCAACATTAACCTCAGTGCAATTTCCTGTTGACGGTCCTTCATCAAATTCAGTGGCAAACGCAGATGTGTTCCAGTAAAACAAAAAGTTTAACAGAGCAAAGCTATTACTTGGTTACCGTACAGTAAACACAATAGTTTTGTTTTGAAAAGAGGATTTTTCAAAACAGTCGCTCAGATTTTAGGCGTGGGCAGCTGCCCAGACCAATGCACTGAAGAGTGAACGGCCACCACCCTCTCAACAACGTGTAATAGCATCTCATCATCTCTGTCGTACGCACAGTATTGATTTGATTTCATTACACTGGGGCGGCCGTCCTTTGTGCACTGCCTTTGGCAAGTGTGGAGCTTCACTCTCGTCCCCGGGGACTCGTGGCCCTTACACTCACATTATGAGCTGGCTGTGTGTGTGTGCAGCATGGCAAATGAGAGCCATGTGTCACAGTGCACACAGGCTGCCTGATGAAGCCATTATTTCCTACAGGCCCCAGGGGCCCTTGGTGAAGTTGGCATCCATTTTCTCTTCTTTTCTTATTTTCTTTCTGTCTTTGGAATCTTTCTTCTTTTTTTATTCTTTCATTGACTGTCAGAACTTGCGATGAGCAAAAAGACAAACTCGAGAAAATGATGATGCCAAATGCAAACAGATGATGGATGTTTTTAGCCTCGGTCTTCGATCTTTCATTAAAATTTAGTTTTTCATTTTTGTTTGTTTACTTTTATTATTATTATTATTATTATTATTATTATTATTATTATTATTATTATTATTATTATTATTATTATTTTACGTAAGCTTGATGAATTGTGATGCATTTTGTCCGGTAGTAAACATCTAAAGCAGGCAGTCCATTAAAGCAATATTATATCCATAATAATAATTCTGTCATCAGCTACTCACCCTCACCACTGGTTTGTTCCAAACCAAGAAATGTTGCAGAAACTGCATTTGGTCATTGATTTGCATGTAATGAAAGTGAGTGAGAATCTGGGCTGTCAAGCTCTTTAGATGTTTTTCGAGTGAACTGTACAATACTTTTACAATAGTAAGCGTTGTTGTAAATTGTCATGATGTTTTCCAATGTAACACTTGTGAATAAACATTTTAAAACGTGAATGAGTAACTCCAAAATTTTAAATTCCAAAATAACCCACATGTTATTCTGAAGGTCATGGTCATGTTTTTCCACTTTCTGTGTTTTTCAGATATTGCTGGAGGCAACTGTGGACCGTCGAGGTTACATTGCTGTCGATGACATACTCCTGCTGAACTACCCCTGCTGTGAGTACTACACAATTGTCATTGCATTGCGTAGGAGTGCGTTTAGCTGCATGAAAATGCACAGGACTGTGCGAATGGAAGCTTCGCATTAGCATTTTCATAGATGTGATGCTGTTACCTGCTTATGCTATTTTGAGCCAATATGCTGAAGCTCGAAACATCAGAGGGATACGCTATGCTTCAACCATTAATGTGGGTTTGAACTTAAAATTAGGTTTGCTTAATTGTTTTTCCTAGAAGAGTCAGTATGCATCATAAAACGTTGTGTTTATACTAATCAAAGACCTATAGATATTCATACTTTCAGCTGGGAGCCTTGTTTTTAAGTATTTCGAGGGAAATATTTTTGTTGATTTAATTTGAACATTTGCATTATATTAGCCATCGTCTTAACCTGCTCTAGATATTTGCCATTACTAAGCTTATGTAGGTCAGCCACTAACTTAAACTACCTTTACTAAAGTCAAACTCTCACAAATGAGGCCAGGAGATTAACATTGTTCTAAAATACAGTATATAAGCGCCTCAGGTACGTCTTATGCAGGTTCACTTCTTCGCAGACCTTAAAGAAGGACTCATAAGCACACATCATTTGGATATCAAAGACACTTTTTGTACCTAAATTCACCTTTCATCCTTATTCAGTTTCAACATTAGCTGGAGGTTTTAGCCCAGCAGGATACAGCCACATTGTTACTTTGATGATGAAATGATCTAGTTCCTTGTGGCTTGTGAAAAACCTCAGCGACAAGTCTGTTATATAGTCCCTAAATATAGAATATATAGTTATTTTCAGCCAATAATTCAAGCAAATATAATAACAGAAGTAATTTGTGTACCAGGCAAGGCTAGGACTGTCAAAAGTTACAAATTCAACCCAAAATAGTCCAAAAACTGCAGTTACATAAAGAAACAACAAAAAAAATCTCATCAGTATTAATAGGAAAAAGCACTTTTAAGTTTCTCAACAGTTTAGCAGTTTCTAACAGCAATGTCAAAAATGATTCATTAATAAAATTAATAAAATGTATTAATGGCGACTTGCCGTAGGTCAAACATGGTGGAGGAGGAGCTTTTTAATGATCAAATGAATTTGCATATGAAGTGCCATGTGATGCTAAAGGAAAGCATTGTGTATAATGTTCATATAACGTTAACAATAAGGTTAATACAATATATAAAAACTATATTACTGAAATGTTCAAAATAACAATTTTAACGTTTTTGTTACTTAATGCAATAGTTACAGAAGCATTCTTACAACCTAAAATTGTTAGCTAGGAATGCACTGCCGCTCTGAATACAAGTGTTTGCCAAATTCATAAATGTGACTGTAGGATGTTTGTTACCCAGACTAGTATTCAGAATTGATGTTACAATGTCTACTGTTGCATATTAACATTCTACATACGAATCGTTCTGAAAAGGATTATTTTGTTTTAAAGGTTGCTTTAATAGCTCATACGACTTCGAGTTGTAAGGTTTGTTTCATTTAAAGGCAGGACAAGCTAGCTTTGAAAGCATAAGACCCCGCCCTCCCTTCAGAGCACTCTCCAAAGCCAGGGCTTCCTCCAACACATGAACACATGCATAGTTTAACATGCAAGTAGGACATCCTGTAACTGCATTCAGACCGAATGCAATGTTTGGACAGACATTTTATGGTACTGCACCTTCCACGAATTATATAAATATGTTTAGACCACTTAGTGATTGCTATTAGGATGTAACAAGACAAACAGCATAACAAAAATGTTTCTGGAAAAAATCGCCTACAATACCCTGCCTTTGAGTATTAACCTCTCATTTCTTCTAAAATTACGTTGGATAAATAACATTAGACACAAATTAGTGTCTACACTACAGAATTTAAAGTGTGAATAGCATATATTATATAATAAAATGGAATAATATTATGAGAAAAGTATATATTCACATATACTTCATATTGAAAACTTTTGATTGTGGACTTTGATGTCTGGTTAAACCTGAGCATAGTTTGAGAAGTTGTTGAGATCTCTTTTGAAACTCTAGAGGAGACACATGAGATTACTAGGGTCTTTTTATCAGGAGAAATATCTGAGCAGAGCCCTGAAGCAAACGTCTCCATTTACTCTGTGTTTAGTCTCATTGCTGTCTGTCTTGAATCTCATTGCCATCTATAGGAGAAATGAGTTAGATATTGAAGAGATTTCATGACTTTTTCCCTGCAAGTGGCAATATTCCACCTTCACTGTGCAGGGTCTGTATCAGTATGTTTCATATGTATTGTTGGAGAGAATGCGAACCCCGCTGGTGGTGGGCATGCTGTGATAGCCTGCTAGCTGCTGGACATGGTAGAAAACAAACAATACAAAGATGTGATGGATCAGAGCGGGGAGGAGATGCTGTGAGAGAGTGTGTGATGTGAAGGCTCTGTGTGTGTAGAGCTGTGAAGTCTTTTATTGCTGAGAGGGAAAAGTAGAAATCCTTTAAACATTCCTAATCCAACAGAGCTAGACGCTTCATTTTGTATTCTGACTGGAGGCTGGAAGTTAAATTGTAATGGCGCAGCGGTTAGCAGTAAAGAACTGTATTTTTAGAGTATTTTTGTTATGGCTAACTGAAATGGTAAATAGTATCAAAATTGGATTGGATTTTTGCTAATAGGTGTCAGAAACCAATTTAAAGTGAACAGGAAATGTTCAAAATGGGCCCTGTTGACTTTCTCAGTGGCTGTTCCTTGTCTTTTTGTGAACAGTTAATAGGTGCATGTCATTTCTTTTGCGTAGTCTTTACCAAAATATAATAACTTGCTCTTCCTCAGAACTGACTTTCCCTTATCGCTGATGTCACTTAATAGCTACAGGGTATTAGATGATATCAACCTATAATCAAATAGCTTTATTTATTATCTATATTTACTTTATTTTAGTCAACTGCGTTTTTTTCGTAGAAATTTGTTACGATGAAGAATTCCAGTGATTTATGAATACACTTTTTTGACTTATTAATTCTTATTGTTCTGTTATTGTTCTGTTCCTCTCTGGCAGGTTTTATTGAAACTAGCAGCCTCTTATAATACCGACACCCTTCTGTAACTCCCCAGCTAACAATTTTAGGTTGTAAGAACATTTCCCTAACATTTCTATTAAGTAACAAAAGTGTTATTTTGAGTTTAAGCTCTAGGAATGTTCAAAACATCCAGTTTTTAGATGTTGTATTAACATTATTGCTTGGTTAAAAGAACGTTATTTAAACTTTAATTCTGTAATGTTTTTAAAATGTTCCACTAACAACTTATGTTGTTAGAATAATGTTTTGTTATATGTGATATATAATGTATAAAATGTCTACTGACATTACAGCAAGAATGTTTTTGTTAACTGAGAGAATGTTTAGAGAACATTAGCCAATGTACAGAGCATGTTTCCTGTTAGCTGGGTCAGCCCCTTGTATTAAAACAGAAGGTTGATTGTTTCGTCCAATAGCCTTTGACAGGACAGTCATGAACTGTAATTGTCACTGATGTACCAAAATGCATTTTGGTGTCCAGCTTCCAGCCTGCAGGGACCGTTCCAGAGCTGTGTATGCGGCGCACCACAGCAATGCGATGCTCGCTCATAGTTAACAATCCTTTTCACGGGCCCTGGGGGACACCCTAATGCTTTTAAGGCTCCATAAAACGGTTGTGATATTTATACATATTTAAACAGAAAAAACTGACAAAGTGCTATTAGATGGCAGTAAAGTGCAATTCTAAACAAGCAAATCAACAGATGCTGCGGTCAAGAAAGCTCATCTCAGCCGAGTCTCTCAACACCCCCCTCCTTCACCCCCCCTCCACTTCCTGCAGGCGGCAGATGGCATCATCTAAGCCCCACTGTGCACATTAAATAATTAAAACTCTCATCAGGACCAGGACTCACATTGTCGGGAGTGGCATCACGCCAGACTGCGGAAATCACCATTTGGCAAGACAAGCCAAAAGGGGAAGGAAGGGAAAAGAGCAAAGAGAGCAACAAGAAGAGAAGGTGGATGGTTGTTTGAAGAAAGCATCTCAGATTTGCCTAGGCTGGTTTGCTGGTCTTAGCTGGATTAAGCTAGTCTAGCTGTTGTTCAGCTGGTCTAGCTGATTTTTCCAGTTCAGTTTAGTTGACCAGTTAACAGTACACATACAGTGTCATGTAAATTGACCAGGTTCAAGACTTTTACAAGCATTCCAGTTTTGGCCGGTTAAGGTTAATGTTTAGTTGTGTTTTGTGTCAGAAGGTAAATTGCATCAGTTTTTTCTTGAGAATTTGTTGTTTACATTTATAGTAGAGTGTTTCTCATCATACAGTACCAGTGTTGTGAATACAATATGTATTATTCAGACAAGACTTCAGGATACAAACTGACATATTTAACATGCTGGCTAGAACACACAACAGATTTTCAGTCACCTTCCACACTCCCTTGTTTTGTGTGATTTATGTTGCCTCATAAAAACACGAATTGAGCGTAACGCTGTGGCATGCTCTCGGTTCACCTGCTGACTACAAACATGTAACCACGGTCTCCACCTGTTTATACAAATAGGTGCGACAAAACAAGCTTTGAGATAGAAAACAGCTCAGTGTGAATGTGGAAAACTGCATTTTCTCTTTGATATCAGATCTGGTTTCCCTGGGGAATCTGCATTGATGGACACCTTTCGGATACAATTTGGGTCAGCTGTCTGCAGTGACTTTGTATCTAGCACATCCTCCTTGAGCAAAGCTCAGTGGTAATGGAAGACAAAATGATTTAAGGACCCCAGCACAGGGTTACAATTCTAACCAGGGCAGGCCCTTTATTAAGCCTACATAGAAGAAAGATTGTGCTTTTCTGCTCATGGGGTGCTGCAAATTAAGGACAAATAAGCCACATTAATGTTCAATTCCAAAACATTGTACAAACACGCTTGGAATTTTACAAACAAAAAAAATAGAATTAAGTGACTTTAAGCTCAAAAGTGTCTAAATAGTGCCACTATGAATTTTACAAGGCTCTCGGAAATTAAAGGCTCCCATTAAGGTCCTCCAGGGTATATAATAGATTTTTTAATTCAGACAAACCACCACCATGTAGATTTAATAACCAAATCTAGATCCACATTTTATCGGAGCCATATCCAGCTTGTTAGCAACAGTATGTGTGTTCATTTTAATTAGAGGTTTAAGAATAATGTTTGCATGATAAATCAAAACTGCTAGTATTAGCCTTTTATTGTGAAAAGTATAAATGTGTATACATGCGCACACACACACACACACACACACACACACACATGTTATGTTGTAAGCCTTTGCACAACCCACTGTGCCACAGCTCTGACAAAAGTAATTTTCATGTCCTCTTATCACTGCACAAGTTGAAAAAAACTTCCAGTAGTTCAAGATTTATTTTTATGAATTATACATACACTACTTAAGTAACAAGCCAACAGGGCTGGCTGCAGATCCCATAGGATCCCTTTCCATTCTCAGAAACTAAACACTGTTAACTAACACATAAAACCATTCATCCTGCCTGCAGGCATTTTTCATCTGACACCTATTCAAAAAACTGATTAAAAAGATCTTAGAGCTTCACTGAGATATTTTGTTGGGCTCACAGTGTAAGTGAAACTAAGTGTTTATCTGTTTACCGTTTATTTTGTGCATGCACTGATGGTCTTTGTTTAGGTGAACTTTAAACGATTGCCTATTGGTTAAGTGACGTCAGTATGTTTGCATTATTCACTTTTGTTCTACCAAATCCAGAAAATTGCCCATTGTGTGTAAATGCATGCATGCAATGTATGTGCATACTGTGTATGTAGTGCTGTTCCATTTACCGTTCTGTCTGGTCTTCACTGAGTCTTCACTTCACAAAGTTCACTGTGTCTTTTTGTAATAAATGTTGAAGTTTGCACCTTTTTTCTCTCAAAGATCGATAAAGTATTTCTATCTGTTACATCTGTCTATTCATTTATTTCTTCTATCTCTCTTTCGTAATCTTTGAGTATATATTTAGTTACAAGAATGTGTCTGCAAATGAATAGAAGTGACTTTTAAATTCAAAAGGTCATCTTGCTGCGTAGTTGCACTGAGACCTTTCGATTTAAGTTTAAAAGGAACGTTGGAGGAACATTATCTAGAACTTATTTTGTAGGATTATCAAATGTCTCACAGGCCACATCTGAACAATTTCCAAACTAAAAAACACAAGGTTTCTGACCACCAAGAGTGAAAAAACATATAGTTGGTACATTGTATATTGCTTTGTTGTCAATTTTTATCAATTCATTTTTAGGCTAAGTGCTTTCTGATCACCTAATCCAAGTCTTTGTTCTCTTCTCTTAGATAAAGCCCCTCATTTCTCACGCCTGGGGGACGTAGAGGTGAACGCTGGACAAAATGCCACTTTTCAGTGTGTGGCAGCCGGACGCCCATCTGAAGCAGAGAGGTTCTTGTTAGAGGTGAGTATACTGTAGATTCCCTTTTGTTTTAATGAGCGTATGGGGTTTTGCTTTAGTCAAATTTTACTTAACTGAGAAATACTTGAGGTTAGAGTCTGTCATTGTAGGTTGACGGTCAGCAAAGGTAGCAGCAAACGGGCTGTGGTGATCTTTGTTAAATTAATTTTGGTTTTAGAAAAACTACAGTTACTTACTGTATATAAGGTCAGAGAGGTCATAACCTTTTCCTGTAGCTTTACTGGTAGAGCATTGCGTTAGCAGAGCAAAGGTTGTGGGTTCAATTCCCAGGGAACACATGTACTGCTAAATTGTATACCTTGAAATCGCTGTAAGTTGCTTTGGATAAAAGCATCTGCCAAATGCATAAATGTAAATGTAACCAGCTTAGAGTCTTTGTTTGCTTTGTCACTTTTTTCCAAACGTCAGTTGTAGTTGCTTCATTTGAATAATTTATGGATCACCTTGTGTGATGTTCGAACTTTTCTGTTCCAGCCCAGATCTTTAACCACTAGGCTGCAACACAATGTCACTTCTTGACCGAAATAGAGAAAATGTGTCATTGTTTACTGTGTACATTATCAAACCAAAACTATAGGGTGACAAGCTGAGAGTATTTTTAGCTGTCCGGATTATACTGCCTTCAGAAGAAACCTTCCCTTCTGCCATTAGAGGTGGAATTAAATCAAATGAAAGATTATGTCACAACTCAAGGTCAAAGACCGCTGCCCGCAGCTCCAAGCTGTCACAGCAACGCAAGACTCTGTAATAATCGATGTTCTCAACTCTTCTCAAGTGCCCGTTCCTCCCCTCAGCACAGTGGGAGATCTATGACTCTTCACTCTTCCCGTTTTACTAAGATATTTTCCCGCTTCTTTCCATCATCATGTACCTTAGTAACAGCTGTAGCCTAGTTTCTGCCTTTACTTTAATCATGGAAACCGTGCCAACATACGCCAGGAAAGCTAATAATTCCGTCTTCCATATTTTGTTTGGTCTTAACAGACCATTCACAGATCTCTGATGCGTTTTCCTGTCTGGTGGTTCTCTGAAGTTGATTGCTAGGTTGAATAAAAGGTACTGTGCTGAGGTCTCAGTGACAGATGATTGTATGCTTGGCTTTGTTTTACGTGAACCTTGAATCTTCAGCCGTGGTTGGCGCACAAACCCTGCACTCAGGTTTGTGTGGTCTCAGACCACATTGAAAGCGTAAACACTTCGGCAACCACATAGTAAACAAACACATGCAGTTGTGTGGCAACCATAAAGCTCTTTCTGGAGTGCTTTTGGGCTGGTAAGAGAGCTCTGTGAACGCTCATTTTGTGTCCTGACTGTTCAGAGCAGGGAAGAACGGAATGCGCTGACATGGTGGATGGATTTTATTCACACCACTCTCTCGCTTAAATGACCCGAGTCTCGGTGAGAGGTTCGGTTATCAACCTGCCTCCCAACAAGATCCACGTAGCAGTTCTCAAACTCTCACTTTAATAGCAAGACTTGAGTTTTAGCGTTTAGGTTTGTCAGATGAATCTTAATTTTTATGCAACGAAAACAAATCACTGTAATACAATTCTATTCGTTTTTTTATCCAAATGGATGCTCATATTAAACCACAATTGCTTTGTTCTTTACATAATCGCCAGTGTTTGTTAATGATGTTTCTTAATTTTGTCTTTAAGAGGTACTATAATACACAGTCATTGGGCAAATTAAGTTTAGTTTTGTTTTGGCATGGTATCTTTGTTTTATTCCTAGGCTTAAAGGGATAGTTATTTTTTAAATTTGATCTTCACGTTGTTTATTTTTCTAACTCACATGGCTTTCCTCTGTACATTATGAAAATAAAAATGTTAAGGAATAAAATAGTCATTCTTTTCTATACAATTAAAATGAATGGGGATCTAGACTGTCACCTAAATGCCAAAATAAGCACCATTTTGGCAAGCACAAGTCTTTTTTTAGGTTTTTTATGTTACATGTGTTTGGTGTGTTAGGCTATAATATGTCTCCTTGTTTTTCTTCTCGTCTAGCGACACAATGGTGAAGTGTCTTCGGGTGGTTCTGTCAAGCTTTTGGGCCGCAACCGGTTCGCAGTGTCCTTTCAACTGGAGGACGTCCAGAAGCCCGAGCAGGACCTGTACCGCTGCGTCACACAGTCCTCCAGAGGTTCTGGTGTCTCCAACTTTGCTGAACTCATCGTCAAAGGTTCTTTCCGTCTTTTGTTCTTCTCCATTTCACTGCCCATAATGTGTGCTTCCTGGGATAATGGGATTCTGGTTAAATCCATGTCATTTTCTTATTGTAAGCTTTTTCTGTTATAGCCTTATGTCTTTTGTCACTAAATTGTTAGTTTTGTAATAAGTATATAATTTGTACTGTCGTAATAGAAGCCCTTTGTTTAAATTGGTGTTTAGGGAAGTTTAAATTCTTGGTAGGTTTTGTTTGCCATGGAATAAACTGTTCTCAAGCTGAAGGGTGTAATTTTTATGTTAAAATATATTTTTCTGTCTCAGCTTTATATGCAGATACTAAGTACTATAATTCAGCCATTTTGATTCCTTGTTTGAAACAGTGTAAACACAGTAACAGAACGTTTCTTGAGCTTCCCGCTTAACTCAGCATAACCACATTATCTCAAACAATGGTGTGAGTTTGGGGCAGGACTGTCTGTTTAATTGACTATTGGCAGACAGGGGAAGTGTTTGTAAATACATTCATTATTATATCAGTTCTGTCTGGTGACACTAGTGGAGCAGAAATTTCACGCTTCAGTTGAATTAAAAATCATTGACTCTCCGAGAAACTATTTTAATGTGCAACAATAAGAATAATCTTAATTCATGTAAAATCATGTTTGTTTTCAAAGTTCTTGACGAAAAGGGCAAATATTTATATTTATAGAGAACCAATTGCCTCTTTCTACTAAGATTTTCACTTTTGGAAAAGTTTTTTGCTCAATAGTAACAGCTCAAGTTTCATGACCTCTATTAAAACTGCCTTTTGTTTTGCATCTTGCAACACAATTCTACTCTACCATGATCTTGAAATGTTAAAATAAACTAATATTTTAAAATCTCAATGACTACATTCAAATTGGTATTGAAAGAAAAATGAACAATTAAAAACTGCCTCACAGGTCTTTATGAATAATTAAAATTGCCTAGCAGATCTCCTCATAGTGACTTCAAGTACAAACAATGCAATTCCGTGTGTGTGCGCACACTTGGCAAAGAAGCTAATTCTAATTCTGATTCCGATCAAGGGAAGTTAACTCAATATTTGTTATTCCATGTGCCTCGAGCGGACACCATATTTGACCAATAAAAACCTCCCCACTTCTTATTCCACCACATAATTTGACAGCTGCCCATCAGTTTGAGACGGCGGCTTTCTGTGTAAACTTCTGAACTCAGGTCAGATTTAAATTCCCTCGAAGCCAAAGGAGAAGTCAGGGGTAAAATGAGGATATGGATGGATGGAGGCGCGCGGGTTATTCAGCATCCATCCTCACGGCGTACTGAGTGAGGTTATGAGACAGCGGCGTACTAATCCCATTGATAGATGTAGCAGCATGGATTAAAGCCAGTTTAGAAACAGGGCTTTACTGTACACCTCAATGTGACCTAGAAGCACAGCATTGTAAAACCTTCAGGCTGTTTTCTATAAATTAATTCTTAATAAAACCCAAAATGAAAAATAACAAATAATCCACTGAAAGAGAAGCTTCGTGGCTGCTGTCACGTGTCTGTTCACAACACCTTCACTGCTTATTGTTCACACTGTGCACACAGAAATCACTACCTCAAGGGACTTTGCTGTTTTTTTTCTACCAAATCCACATCCTCTTCATGTGTGAACACCAGAATATGCAGCATAATAGCCCAAAACAAATGAGTTGTTTTTTGTTTATTTTGTATTCATAGTGGGTGAGTAGTTTTATTTTACTTACTAATTTGTACTGCTATTCGTAACTTTCGCCTCTCTGTTGCCATCTCTGTTTGGAATATAAAATTGCAGGTTACTTTATGTACTTTGTATGTTAAAGTCAGATGAAGTCAAGCTGAAACTTACTGTTGGGAATCGGGTAAGGTAAAGAGATTGTTTTGAACACTGATTTGTCATGTACTTGCTCAATAACTGATTTTTGTTTTTAAAAAAACGTTACGAATTGCAGCTTTAATTTTCACAAGTTCGACCCATTTTTTCATTACAGGTTACATTTAAAATTCGTACATTTTGTTTATGTATTTCGCAGATGCTTTTATTTAGATTGACTTACATTGCATTTAGGATTTGCAGTTTATCAGTACCTGCATTCCCTGGGAATCAAATCCATGACCACGGTGTTGCCAGCACCAGCTGAGCTACAGTGACACTTTGTCCATGACATTGTTGCATATGAAGCTAAAGCATGGGCTAAATGGCTTATATGTAAATGTTAAGCTGTAAAATTGTTAATGTTCTCTAGATCCTTGTTGTCATCAAACGCATAACTCATATGTCATGCACTGTTTCTTTGTGACTGACTAATTCAAGTTCTCAGATAGAGCACTCGCTGTTGTGGCACTTGTCACACTCTCATTACAACTTCATCATTATGTTTTTGCCAGAGCTGCAAGCATAATGCATCTGGGAACAATATGAAGCATAACTTCATCATCATAACTAAAGAAACCTGCTCTCGTCTCTATATTATGGAACTTTAAAGAAATGTTATAATATAGCTGCATTCCCACAGCACACCGTTATTGGCCCTGCTTTCCGATGGCTCTTACCGCAACAGGAGGCCCTATTTAAAATGCATTACTGCACTTCAGTTAAGCACAGCAGATCGGCCCCGCCGGGCGTGTCTGTAAAGCTATAGGCCCACACGCTAGCCCGCGAACCGTTGAGGCAACCTCATTACGTTTACCTTAGGTTACCCTTAGCCTTCACTCCGATCATCTTGTCTTTTCCAAACTGCCCTCCCACGCTCGCTCCTGCTAACGAGAGGCTAATCAGTCCTTTAATTAGCTTGATCAACTCATTTCACAACTCAGTGTTTCTCAATAGACTCATACGTTATGTAGCAACAGGACTAAGGCTGGAGAGTTAAAGGGCTGTGAGAATTGCTCTCAGTCAGTCAGACAGACTTCACGGTTGTTTTCCCTCACTAACCCTCAACCCTACTTTGGTGAAAGAAGCTTTCTCAGGGTAAAATTAATAATCTGCCCAAGCCAACACTGGATGGAGGGGAATTAGAAAGAACGGAATGAGATTTCAATGTCTCTTCTCATATGGAAGTGCAGTCTACAGAGTTGGAGTCTATATTATTCTCAGAGCCTTTTTCATGACAGACAAGATGAGCTTTATTACTCCCTGCTGTCTCATATCACTCCCGGGAGAGACTGGCCGTGTCCCTGGCTGGATGTTTGCCATCTGCAGCTGGCCCTGAGAGTGCAGCTTGCAGACACAGCAGACTCACAGATTAGTCATGGGGAAATCAGCGCTGAGATCTTTCTTTCATTGCAACCTGCTTTATAACTAGGTATGTGTTCCTGTAGCTCTGTTGGTGGAGCATTGCGTTAGCAGCGCAAAGGTTGTGGGTTCATTGCCCAGAGAACACACATACTTGTCTAACGTGTAACTTGAATACACTGTAATTCGCTTTGGACGGGGCGTCAGACGGATGCATACAGTAAATGTTGTCATGAACATTTCTGTCGTCTGTTTATAAAGATTACAAAGCGAGACTGTGTATACAACGGGACACGTTTTTTATTAAATTGAATATAAATTTTATTTGTTACTTATATTAATGAAAACAATGGAGCTTCCAAGTATTTGTCAGTTAAGTAAACAGCGTCAGCAAATTTAAATTAAAAGCAAATTAAACATAAATAAATAAACAAACAAATTAAAAATAAGAAAGAAAACGAGTGAGTGTTTTTTTTTTCTCTTGTCATATTGTTTGATTCATTTTAATAGCAACTCTAATAGACATCTGTATCCAAACAAAATTGTTTGTGTTGTCAGTTTGGTATGGAAATGCCAGTATTTTTGACAGAATCATTTTTAACCTTCTAAATCGATTTTTCTCCCTAATTGTTTGATAACTCAAGACTCTTGAAGTTCTACTCATAAATTAGGCTTTCTGTATGAAAAATGTGTAGTTTGACTTTTCCATTGTAAAGAAAATGGAAGATATTTCTTTTCTGTGTTATCGTGGCCGCTGTGCAGCAGGCCACCCAGCGCCTCAGGGGAACAGATATGAAAATCTCACACTAAACAGCGTAAGCTTGTATCTGACTTTCCTCCACAATCTATAGGCACGAACATCTGTTGGTTTACTCAAAGCTCTCCCTGGAGGATATGAAAGAGCTTTCTGTTGCAGAGTTTAACGTGCCTGGCCAGATTGGTGTTTTAACCCATGAACTTTGTGTTGTTCGTTTTCCCATTGTAAACAGTGGATATTCTTTTGAGAAATCTGAGAAGATTTAAAGGGGCACTCAATGTGAACGGGTTCTGGCCAAGATAAGCTTTAAAAACTGCTTGAAAGAGATTAGACAGATTCAGTTTATGCCAAGTTAAAACGTTTTTATATTTTCGTGAAGGGGCTTCTATTCTATTCTGTTTTATTCTGTTTTATTCTATTCTGTTTTGTTTCATTTGTGTTTCTTCATTCGCTGTGCCTGCAACCTCAATAGTAACTTCATTGTATCATCATGCTCTATTGTTTTTTGGTTAACAGTAAAACTGAATAAAATGGAATCTCCTCAAATATAATTTTACCATAACCTCTCTGTTTACCTCTGTTGCAGTGCCGCCGTCTCCTATTGCTCCACCCCAGCTGTTGAGAGCAGGCTCCACCTATCTGATCATTCAGCTTAACACTAACTCCATCCTGGGCGATGGTCCCATCATTCGGCGGGAAATCGAATATCGGGCAAGCCAGGCACCCTGGTCAGAGATTCTTGGAGTTAACATGGTCACCTATAAACTCTGGCATCTGGACCCAGATACCGAGTACCATATCAGCGTGCTGCTCACCCGGCCGGGTGAGGGTGGGACCGGGCCGCCTGGGCCACCCCTCATCAGCAGAACCAAGTGTGCGGGTGAGTGACGAGAGAACTTCAGTTACAGTAAATTACATTACTTCAGTGAATGTTTATTTCTTTTTAATGTTGTTTTCCACAGATCACAGGATTGTCACTCCAAAATAGAAATTCTGTCATTATTTACTTCCTCTCATGTTGTTCCAAACCTAAAACAAAATATTTTTGATGTTTTTGATGAATTGTTGCCATTCAACGACAGTTCTTAGTGACTAGTTGCCAAAAAAGAGCCCCGAAACTAGCGCACTACATTCTTACCCTTTTGAAGGCCTGTGGTTACAGTTGTTTGTCAGGAACAGACCAAAATTGAAGTGACAATCAAAATGGTCTTGTTTCATGTTTAAATCGGGATACAATTTTGGCCTGTTCCTCACACAAACCTGTTGTATAGCCTCAGAAAACCTGAACATGAGCCATACGACTACTGTTGTGGTGCTGTGAAACAGTAACAGCATACACGTTTAAAACAACATGAGGGAGAGTAAATACTGACAGAATTTTCATCTTCTGAGCAAACTATTGCTTTAATGAACAGCGTGAAATTTCGCAAAATGAATACGACTCTGAAAATCCTTTCTGAACAAGCGGATGATTAATTTGAATGGACGTTTTCTGAACCAAAACTGCAGGCGTCTCTCCTGTGGCGCCTTCTTGCGCCTGTCAAAACAAACAGCGAGGGGGACGGTAATGCGTGGTTCCACCTGAAAATGAGAGTCACAGCCTTTACCTGCTGCTTCACAACCAGAAAGGGTATGATTAGGTAGACTGATCCTGTTTTTATCTGCGTGAAAATAAAAGTCAAAACACCGGTTTGGGGATTCTGGCCCTGATCTGGTCAACATGATAATGGTCACCATTTCAGCACATAGTGTTCCCGACACACATATAGGCATTACGCAGATCACAGCCTCCCACTTTTTTATATTCTAAATGACATCACAATCATTCCCAGGCTGTTCTTGAGGCAGTTGCCATCAACGATCCAAAGTGAGACAGGAAAGAGGAAAAGAGGATCTGAGACAGAGAGAGAGAGAGAGAGAGAGAGAGAGAGAGTACAGAAGACAACACCAGAAGCTTTGGATCGACAATGCAGGTGTAAAAGGAAATCATCAGATAACAAGAAAGAGAGAGAGTGATTTTTGAGTCACCTCAACTGAGGAAGATACTGTATAATAAGTATGTGTCAACCAGCTTTTGTCTCTAAAAACAAAAGAGAGGAAATAAAAAGAGCAGCTGTTCCCTCTAAATACTTCCAGTTTCCATTTTCCCCCCACACCTTAAATCTAGATTGAAATTTTTCAATCTAGAATTTTTTTTTTTAATATAGCAGCGTTCATGAGCTAGATTGAGACGGTTACCATCAATGATTAAGAGTAAGACAGGAAAGAGAGTTGATTTGTAGAGAAAGAGAGAGAGAGTACAGAAGACAACACCAGAAGCTTTGGATCGACAATGCAGGTGTAAAAGGAAATCATCAGATAACAAGAAAGAGAGAGAGTGATTTTTTGAGTCACCTCGACTGAGGAAGATACTGTATAATAAGTATGTCTTAACCAGCTTTTGTCTCTAAGAACAAAAGAGAGGAAATAAAAAGAGCAGATGTTCATGCTACATGTTCATGCCACTGTTTCCATTTTCCCATACACGTTAAATCTAGATTGGAATTTTTCTTTAAATGGAGTATTTGCATCATATTCCCAACGGAGCAGCATGGCACATGAATGTTGGGGCTGTTCAGGCTGCTGTCAAATTTGCTAAACTAAATTTGCTAAAAGATGTAATTTTGACTCAATAGAAGCACATCAGTGGGATTGGAAGTAAAATGAAGTTTTCTGTAACTGGTTCGTGCATAAATCTCCTGTGTGTTCTGCCGTCAGCTGCATAAGAGTGGGGATGTAATTGAGTGCTTGGAGAAGTATGTTGTGTCAGAGGCTGGGAAGTTTTTATTTGTTTGACAGTGCTTGTTCACACACACGCACACGTGCACGCTCAAAGTAATGACTTATTAATCGCAGTATGGGGGGGGGTTAACATTTACAGTTGTGCGACACACTGTTCAGATTTGTCTTCAGGGAGTGTCAGCAGCAAACAATGTTTGGTCAAGGCTGCTAAAGGACTTTACAGTGCAGCTAGCATGCTAAGAAGATTATAGAAACTAAGATAATCTGTAAGATCTTCTGTAGTTTTTATTCCACGTTGAATTGATCTGTAAATTGTATTTTATGAAGGATTTGAGGGCCATTGCTTATTAGCTTCAGTCATGGCATTTGTTTCCTGTGGTTAGTCTGACGCTGTAAGTGATATCAGCCAAAGGTATATGTTATGGCTCAGAGGTTGCTCATTTATAGCTTAGGAGACTTAACAGAGCCTTAATGGAGTTATTGATTACAGGTATGTCCCATATAGTTGCAGACAGTTGTGGCCTACTGGTTAAAGATTTGGACTTGTAACCAGAAGGTCACCGGTTCAATTTCCAATACTGACAGGAAACAACTGAGGTGCCCTTGAACAAGAACCTTCACCCTCAGTTGCACACCAGGTGCTGAAGTGTTGGCCACTGCTCCAGGTGTGTGTTCACAGTTTGCAGTTAGTGTGTGTGCACTAACTGGATGAATTAAACACAGAGAACATATTCTGAATATGGGTCACCATACTTGGCCTGCACATAATTGCACTTTTATGTATTCACTTAGTCTCAGTTCTAAAGAAATATAAAGAAAAAAGACAATTTCTTGACACAGTAAGTGTAGGGTTATATAATTAGTGTGGATAAAATGGCTCAGATCAGGTCTTTATGTCAGATTATCCATATAAAAACGTGATTGGAACAGAACAGAAGACTTATTATATAGTAGTTATTAAACGTACTGTAGATATTTTCATTTGATTTTAAGTCAACAGAACTAAGCATTCCTAATGCTGTGTTTATTTACATTAAAGTAGTCTTTTATTAGGGAATCATTTAAAGGTTTTTAAGAGCCAGACGTAAATTATTTTAAAAGTTCTTGCTGGAGTACAAACGGTTTTGCACTTAGAGCTCATTTGTAAAACACTGCCACATATCTGGGAAGAAAATCAGCACAGTGATTTAATCAGAATAAAGTGATTGACTGGCTGGATTTGGCCCATGGTTTTCCAGAGCCCTGCTTTATAAGACTAGAGCAGGGCTCTGGAAGTAGGTAGAATTAGTAGGTAATTCATTAGCTGGTAGGATCTGTTTCTTAGGAGGAAACTCTTGGAACCAGGAGCCTTAAGCTAAATTTTATATTTGCTCTTCGTTTAATCGCTTTAAGAAGAAATACATGTGATTTTAAAAAACTCCCAGCTTACAGGGAATGTTTTCAGAATGTTGGCTAATGTTCTCTAAAAAATGTCTTTAAATTATCAAAAGCATTCTTGCAGTAACATTAGTAAAATGTTTTTATATATCATATGTATATCATATGTATCATATGTAAAACATTATTCTTAACTATTTAGTAAAAGGTTTTAAAAATGTTACAGAATTAAAAAGTTTAAATAATGTTCTTATAACCAAGCAATAATGATAATACAAACGTCCAAAAAGAATAATGTTTTAAACATTCCTAGAACTTTCAGAACAGCATTGTTACATTTTTGTTGCATAATGGAAATGTTAAAATTGTTAGCTGTGCTTCTTGTTTATCTTTTCTAATAGATTGTTGCACATGCTGGGATGCTTAAACTGTATACTTCCCGGCTGTTGTGTGGTTGTTTAGTTTTGCTTTTTGAAGGAAAGTACAGTCTGCTCATCTGTCTTCATCCATTCTCCATCACACAGGTGACTGTGATCATCTCTTCCCGGTATGAGCTGTTCAAAATGGCCCCCATTGGTGGGTCTGCAGAAGGACACCATGTGCACAGCCCCACGGCCAAAATTTTCCCCATTGCAGTTGTTAAAACACCTTTTGCTGGCATCCAAAGAGAGGCTTATTAGTTTATTTGTTTTGTAGTAGGAAATCTGTTCACTCACCTTGCATAGTTCCTCTTTCTGAGCAGCTTAGCAGCAAATGTTTTTTTCTTTTTCACCGCAAGAGCTGTGGATACTTCCAGAACGCTGGGTGACTTTTCCAAAAAATTGGAAGAAAATTGAGATGAATGATGAGACCACTGGGTCGGTTCTGGCTTCAGCTGAAGATTGTGTCCTGGTGTGAGCATCTTGGTAGTGACCTAGATAAAAGATGAAAGCGCAGTTCTGTGGGCTGAGCCAGGAAACTGGTGGACCTTCTGTGGGATGTGGACAGCCCAGGCCAGGTGTGCTTGATGAGGCGTTCTTGTGATTAGGATCTGGGCATGATGTAGAGGAATGTTCCTCACAGGAGAGAAGGTTTACAAAGAGAATAAGATGGAAGAGTGAGAATGACTCTGCAGCTCTGTTTACATATGGACCTCCACCTGCTGTTGGGTCTCTTTAGTTGTTTATTGGAGCGAGTTCTTGTCTGGACTATAGTTACATAATGACTAAAAGGCATCATCTCAATATTAGCATTTTGTCATGATTTAATCACCATTTCCCAGCTAACAGTTTTAGATTGTAAGAACGTTCCCCTAACGTTTCCATTAAGTAACACAAAACATTAAAAATGTTAAAGTTTAGAAGTTAAAGTTTTAAGGAATGTTCAAAACATCCAGTTATTTAGACGTTGTCTTAATGTTATTGCTTGGTTAAAGGACATTATTCAAACAATAATTCTGTAATGTTTAAAAACGTTCCACTAACTGCTTCACTAAGTGTTTGCAAACCCATGTGACTCTCTTCCTTCCATTTTGCACAAAAGGAGATCATTAAACATAAACAATGTCCTGCTTTTTGTGTATACCAACAACAGTGACTATAGGCTGATAGTTTTCAAAAACAAAGAAAGCACAATGAGAGTATTCCATACATCTCTAAACATCTCCTTTTGGGTTCTGTGGAAAAGCAAAAGTTAAACAGGCTTAGGGTGACATAAGTAAATGATTACAGAAGTTAACATTTTGGATAAAATATTTCTTTAATGAACATTTTATGAGTAAATAACTTTACAGCAGCTTAATTTATGATTTTATTCCCAAAAAATGAATTTATTAATTTTGTTAATTGAACCTCAGCCATCCAATCTATCTCCATTTAACAGTTTAACAGAGTAAAGCAAACCTTTAAAATCACGAAACCATGTTTTTCATCCTGTTGTTTTTCAGGACCGTCCACCATTTACCTTCATTAGTCCACCATATTAGCAGGAACTAGCCTGGTTCTCTCTAAACTTCCCCATGTATCTACATTATCTGGAGTAATGGGACAGAAACTGGTGTTGTTTAGGTCTTCCAGCTGCCCCTGGAGGAATTGTAATGCTGCCCCAGGCCTCTGGCCGCTCTCTCTGGGTTCGGTCCCATCCCAGATGGATGCCAGGGAGTGGGCGCTTAAAGCACTGCTTTTGGCATCCAGACAAAGCTTTCAAACTAGGTTAAGGGAAGTAGAGTGTCACAAAAGGCCCTTTTAAGCTCCTCAATGAGCGCAGTGTAGACTCTTGGATTGTCTTTTAAAAAGGGCACACGCCAAGAGAAGCCCATCGGTTTGCTTTTAACTAACAATCAATAGTTCCATTAAGACGATCAACACTCTATTTTGGTTGTACTTCCTGTTGGGCCAAATGGGTCCTTTTGTCCATTCAGTGTTTCTGCTTGTCGTGTGTATTTTCGGAACTAATATCTTTGTCAATAATGTAATTTTCAGGTCCACTGAGGGCTTGATAAGAAACCTTAAAGGGATAGTTCACTCAAAAATGAAGGTTCTTCTGTAATCTATGTACCCTCATGTGATTTCGAACCTATATGACTTTTTAATCTTCTGTGGAACATGAAAGTTATATTTTGTGAAGTCTTTTTTTGCGATTTTGTGTCAGTGGGTGCCACTGTTTTTTGGTTACCAACATATTTCAAAATATCTTCTTTTGTGTTTCTCAGAAGATTAAAACGTCATACAGGTTTGGAATGACATGAGGGTGAGTAATTGATAGACACATTTTCATTTTTGGAAAAACTATCCCTTTAAAACACCAAAGCATCATCTAAAAGTAAATCTACGATAAAACTAAATATAGGCCTCAGGAACAGTGTGGAAAAATGTCGGAAGTTGTTTGATCTGCAAAATATTTTTGGCACTGTTTTTGATTTGCACTGTTTAATGTTACAGGAGAATGCCTAAGTGTAATTCTGCAGGAGCAGCAGCACTGAATTAGTATTCTGCTATCCATATGTGCTCTTCTCTGTGGACTTCAAGAGGAAATACATTTCCTCTAATTCAGTGCCTCTCTCCTCACAATCCTGATGCATTAGTTAGCTCAACCTACCTTTAGTTGTAAGCCTAATTCTCACGAGGCTGCAGTAGATGCTCATGTCCTTTGAGCATAGGTTCAAAAGGAACAATGAAGACCTTGAGCTGTGACCTCATAGGAAGCGCATGCTTCACACCTCCTTTGTTGTACCTTCCCATTTGAGCCCATTAGTCACCAGGTTCCATTAAAAGAACAAAGAAATACAATACATTATGTGAAGATCTATTTGACAAAAATGCATTGATTGTCTTAATAATGGACCGTGACAAATGCGCTCATTGATAGTGGGGCTGGTGTCCTTGGTTCACCCTCCTAGCTGCCTGCACCTCTCTGTCATTAAACACTGCGCTTCTTGTGCTCCCTGCAGACAGTGGTTTCCTCTGTGTCTTTATATCAGATCACCAAAGGTGGTTGTTGATCTTTCTGCCCTCGCCAAACAAGAAAGGATTTAAAGGGATATTACACACAAAATTGAAAATGCTGTCATCACCCACGTTGTTCCAATGACATTTTTCTTCTTTAGAATTAAACAGGCAAAATGTTAGGGACTCACAGCCTCGGTCACTCTTCACTTTCAGTATATTTTTTCATACATATGATATATATAAGTGAATAGTGACTGGACGATCAGTTCCTGTAACATCCTGCCTAACTGCTTTTAGGTCGTTGTATCAGACATACCATAGGTGTTTTCTGAACTTTCAGCCCTTGTAAAATAAGGAACACAAAAGATTGAGAAATGTCTTTCATGGTTTTGTGTCCATTCTGTGGAAGTCAATGGGTGCCACTGTTGTTTGGTTACCAACGTACTTCAAAATATCTTCTTTTGTGTTCCTCAGAAGATTAAAACGCCATGCAGGTTTAGAATGACATGAGGGTGAGTTTAAAGGGGTTTAAAGGGATGGTAAATGCAAAATTAAAAATAACCCACACATTATTTCAGTGCCTGATTTTCTTCCTTAGAATGTAAAATGTTATGACTGACAACCTCAGTCACCATTCACTTGTAGTATTATTTTTCATACAGTGTAAGTAAATGGTGACTGAACGGTCAGTCCCTGTAATTCTTTTTGGGTTTTACAAAATAACGTCACATGCATTTGGAATAACAGTAAATGATGGAAGATTGGTCTCTATAATATTGTCTATTATATTTTGTCTTTTGGAAAATGGCTGTATGCAAATTTGAGGTCTGCCAGAAATAGTTGGCCTAATACAATGACCTAGCATTAACAGGAACCGGCAGAGCTGAATGTCCTTGAACAGGGGCTTTTATTTTTGCCACCTCATGGCCCCTGGACAAGGTACGGGCAGAATCTCGATTTGCTTAGTGACACGGAGGTGGCAAATGGTGGGAGAGAGCGTACAACCAGCAGCCTGTGAATTTAATTAATGTAATTTGGCATGAGTTGTGTCCTCATTAGCAGGAGATCTGTCAACCTTTCTGCCTGTTTGACCGTGGTGGCACCTCCTACTTGCGGTGGGTAGGGCAAGCGAGAAATCTTGTGACCTTATGATTTCCCTGTGCAGATTCCCTGCATATATGGCATATGTTAACAAAACAGAGCAATGTAGCCGTGCCGCTGCTTTTGACCTTGCTCTTAGTCTTTCTCCTTCATTGTTTGCACAGTTCTTCACTGTTATTCTCCTTCTCTCCAACAGAGCCCATGCGGGCATTGCGTGATCTTAGAGCCTCAGAGATCCAGTCCCGGCAGCTGAGTTTGCAGTGGGAGACACCGGCCTTCAACCTGACCCGCTGTCATACGTACTCCGTCTCCCTGTGCTACCGCTACACGACTGCAGGGGGCGGGGGCGGGCACAACACCACGGTCAGAGAATGCCTGGCTGTGGAGCACAATGCTTCACGCTTCACCCTCAGAGACCTGCCCCCTTATCACACTATCCAAATACGCCTGGCACTCGCCAACACCGAGGGCAAGAAGGAAGGGAAGGAGGTCAGCTTTCAGACCGAGGAGGACAGTGAGTAATGGAGCTCTCAGAATCCAAATCCACATTTTTCACTGGTTAAACTTTCATTGTTGGGAAAGGCTGAGCTGATTATGTTCCTTTAGGACCAAAATACTTATTTTATGAAGCCTGTACCGAATAACATAATGTGTCTAATGTGCAATCTAAATCACTAGCATCACAGACATAAATCTGCAGACATTCTCAAATGGATTCAAAATGCATTTTTAATTATTCTCACAGTGGGCTTTCCACAGGATTTTGATGTGCTCGATCCGGCCAGTCGCGTGCTGTGAGAATTCTGGCTGAGGGACGGAAGTCATTTTCAGAGAAAAATTCAAAACACAAGCATTTCATCAAGAGAGGAGGTGTGATGGAGTAAGAGAGAAAAAGAGAGGGAGGGGGAGATAGAGAGGGGGAGAGAGAGAGAAAGAAAGTGCTCAATTATCAACAGTTCTCTGAAGCTTCAATCAGCAGTTCCTTTCTTTCACGGCCTGTCGCGAGGAAAAAGTGATGCAGTCAGCGGTTTTGACACTATCTGAGTGAGCGTGTTATTTTAGCCACTGGCTATCGATGCCTCACCGACCATCACCCTCCACGTACACACTGCCACACACTGTGCACACACCCAAGGGCTAACAAGGATGGCTGTCTACTCAGTGACAAAGCACAAATGGCTGTAAAAACAGCTGCTGATGTGTTACTGCTGCAGTGTGCGAGAACTCACAACATCATCTGTCTCTCTAGCACCATTTCCCCTCTCTCACTCTCATTCGTCCTCTCAGCATTTGTTGTCTGCGAATGAACCCGTGTTCATATTAATCTGATAAAAAAGCCGTGTCATCAGCTGCAGGTGTTACACTATCCTTGCTGTCACTGGGGATTTGTGTTCTCCAGCTCAGACCAGCATGAATTTCCAGACTGGTTTATTGAAGTTTTGTGCTGGTCTAGTTGGTTGCGTATATGTAATTGTACAAGGGGCAAGTACATTAAAGTAATAGTTTACCCCAGAATTATTATGTTTTTTCATTATGTACTCACAGGCATGTCATTCTAAACCTGTATGCCTCTGCGGAACACAAAAGAAGATATTTTGTCAAATATTTCAATGGTTTTGTGTCCATAAACCATTACTCCATTACAGTTGTTTGCTTACCAACGTATTTAAAAAAATATCTTTTGTTGTTCTCAGAAGCAAAAAAGTCATACAGGTTTGGAACATGACAGTGAGCAAATGATGGAAGTATTTTTAGTTATTTTTAGTGAACTATCACTAAGACCTTTTTAAACCTGCTTTTTCTTTAAGAAACTTGGTAGGAGCACATGCAGTTTTCAGCACGGTTCTCTAAACCTAAACTCTGCCTGCCTCATTACTTTAAAACCAGAAAGCAGAAAAGCCCTCAGTGTTATCTACTGCAGCTCTGTCACATTTAGCTCTCTGCTTCTATACTACATATTCAAATTACAACAGTACTGAATCACTTATATTAGTTATAATGGATGTGTCTCTGTAATATATTTGTAACATAAGAGGTCTGTTTAAGCCTCAACCTTTATAATGAGAACGACTATAATGAGAAAATTACAGTTGACCTTTGGGGGACGTTAAGGGATTAACCCTCTCACTTTGAGTAAATGGTAGCGCCATTACTAGCCTGACAGTGCGAGATCATTTTATATCTTCATTCCTCTGACCAATGGCTTTCCTCGCTGGTTTCCCACAGTTCCTGGCGGCATCGCTCCCGAGTCTCTTACCTTCACCCCTCTGGAGGACATGATCTTCCTCAAGTGGGAGGAGCCTGTGGAACCCAATGGTCTCATCACACAGTATGAGGTATGTGCTTTCCCGCTCTTTTTACCTCGCTCGTATCCATTTCTCTCATGCGATCTCTATCCTCTGCGGTCTGCTCTGATGCGTCAGCAATTTGCCGGCTGAAATATTGACGAGCCACAATGCACAATCCTTGAAAGACAAAACTTCCCATTGTGTGTTAAAATTGGACTGCCAGTTTAAATAATTTATGAACATGCAGCTAACGTGTGATTGAACACACGCATGTGCACATAGAACTGACTGACAGTTTGCTGTATAGGGAAAACCTTGGAATGTGAGTATTTTTCATTTGTTGATAATTCTGAGTTTCGGTCTGGTGGACAGGAATGAGCTCTTTGCTGAGCTCTTGTTTCTCGGTACATTTCTCAGCTCAGTCAGTGACAGCCATAAGTATGTTTAAAGCCACGATTTGAACCTGTAACTCTGTATGCTGCCAGAGGCACAAAGTGCCACCAAGTCCAAACTTTCTTCTAATTGGTCCCTACTGAACCAACCATGTGTTAGTAAATGATCTCATTCTAAAAGTCCTAAATTTTGTCTTGGACAATAATGCTTTTTGCAGTTGTTTATTAGAAAATATCTTTATTGGAGCAAGTCAAAGGCTGCTTAAATTTGTTGTTGTGATGTCACCAACAACGCTAGTGATGTCATAAACCTACTAGGGGACAAATTACCCCACAGTCACCTGGAGATAATTGCCTGGCTCCAGGGCAGAATGGTGATTGCTTATGGGCAGCCCACACAGAATCTGCACTCATGGAATTTCATGGAAAGCTCTGCTGATTTTAGAGTTGGTCTGCCCATCATTCACAGACTTCTGCACACCCCCCACCTTTGCCTGTTAATATGTTGATATTCTCAGCTGCATCTCACAGGTTTCACCATGTTTTAATCTGTTCAGAATCAACAAAAGCAAATTTTCAACGTTCTTAGGAACATTGGCTAACATTCTCTAAAATATATTTCAGAGTTCTCGGTTATCAGATGTTAGTAGAATTTTTTAATGACATATATCATGTATCTTAAAAAAGTTATTCTAAAGTTGTTAATGGAAGATTTTAAAAATGTTACAGAATATGTTACAAAAATGTTACATAACATTGTTCTTGTATTTGTCACTGGTATTGTGCACATCAGTTTACACCATTGCACTGTTGTAATGAATTGAGCAGTACCTCAGCCAATCAAACTCCTTTAAGGACCAAAGAAAGGATAACTAACAATCCAATAAAAGCCCTTAACCGGTTTGTAGTTCTTCAGTTGACTGCACATGAAAATGGCCTCCTCGATGTAAAGATGGGAGGCCACCCACAGCCAGGATCTGTCTTTCCTCTCCTCTGTTCCAGAACATTCTCACACTCTTTCCCTCTCTCCGGTCACACCGGCTGACTCTGTATCACCTTTCTCCTCACCACGACTCTCAGTCGCTAAAAATCGCCACGCTCCAAAACACCTATCTCACCACAGGAGAGAAAGGCACTTTTGTTTGTGGATCTGTTGCTATGGCTGACTCCAGATTGTCACAATTTTGAATGCCACGTCTGTCCGTCAGGTGCCCCGGTTTTGTTATTTGCACCTTTTTTGAGTTATCTCTCATCGACAACACACGTTTCTTTCTCTCCTCAGGCCGTAGCTACCAAAGTCGCCTCAAGGATGTTTTCTAAAGGGGATTTAAAGGCTTGACCTATAAAGTGGAGGCAAGGACAGATTTTCAGGGCTCTGGCTTCGTGATCTCCTTAGGCATATTGAGAGAAGAAGGGAGAGAGACAGAGCTTTTCATGACGCTTGGAGAATTCGCTCTCGTTTCTCCCAGATTAGCGCATTGTCCACTTTTCTCAAGCACCATTGACAAAAAGCCTCACAGGGCATGGTGTTCCCCTCCAGCCCTCCCCTGCTGGTATTATCCAGACTTCATATCTTAAGCGGCACAAAGAGGCTGGATACTGGTGCTGTGAACACCTTGATCCCAGCAGCACATTGTGACCTGGACGCACGGGCATTAATGCCAAATCACTCTCAGAGCAGAGCAGTGAGAAAGTTACTTTTAGAAGTACTGCTGAAACTCATTATAAAAAGTGACTGTTTACATAATGATGTTATGGAAAGTTATTTTTACATCACTTGTTTAAAACTACTGTAACTCCTATAATAGAAAAAAGCAGTAATGCTATCAGTTCATCTTTAATTTTGTTCATTTAATGTTTTCTCTTTTTTGGCCAATGAATCACGTTCAAAACACAAGTGTACTGAGGCAGAGAGAGAGTTTGTGCTCTTAAGGCAAAATGGTAACTGGGTCCAATAGCACCACCTACTGTGTTGGAGTGTCAACCAGATCTTGGTGCTGAATTATTCTCAATATTATCATGTGTCGTTTTAACATGGCATAAATATTCATGGTAATTATTTTCATTGTCAATACCTGTATATACCTGTAGTATGCGTATGTGGTGATTCTTCAGTACCTTGAAAATATCTTTCGATATTATTACTGTACCGTGGTACCACCAGAGTACTTTTTAGTAAGGGCTAGCATAACATGCCCACTAGCTTTAAATTGGTATTTGTGAGTAGGCTATCATGTTTTGTTTATGCAGAAAATGTTTGATTCATATGTGAATCATTTTCAACCCACTCTTAATAAATGCTGGTGAGGGTGTCAGGGTCAACCAAGCTTTTAGAAAACAATGTTTGATCTGGGCTGCCACACACTGAGTCATGGCATGTGAAGTTGCAAAGCAATGTTCAGCACTGAAGTGAAACGGGTGAGCTGCTGTGGCAATATTTAATGTCAACATGATTCAGCTGTGACTCATTCAGATGGTTTTAATGTGTGCAATTACAGATTAGCTACCAGAGCATCGAATCGTCAGATCCCGGCATCAACGTTCCAGGCCCGAGACGCACCGTATCCAAGCTGAGGAATGAGACGTACCATATGTTCTCCAACCTGCATCCTGGCACCACCTACCTGATCTCTGTTCGAGCCCGCACCGCCAAGGGTTTTGGCCAGACGGCTCTCACTGAAATCACCACCAACATCTCTGGTGAGGAGTTTGTATGGGTGTCATTTGGTAGGGGGAAAGCTTTAGTGTTTGTGAGTGTGTATGTGTATGTAATTATGTGTGTAGGCTATATATCACTATATCTGCTCCTCTTAAAGTGTATCAATAAATAATAGTACATTTCAACTTGGAAACAAATGGAACATATCACACAGTGCCATCTATATACTGAGTTATATAAACATGAAAATGAATGCAGAGCTGTTTTATGCATCATTAATCTACTATATATAGAGGAACATACTCTTTCATTTGTTTTGAGATCCTTCAATAATTTGGACACCATCTATAAGTGACCTTTTTTGGTTTATTTATTAAATTGACTGTTTTTGTCTCACTCTACCTCTTGCAAACGTAGGCTTGATGACCCTCTAAAGTGATACTGGAAGCTAATTGGTTGGAAAGTTTTCCTCTGATAATGACTGTTTACCAGTAGGGAAAGAGGCAAAAGTTTATTTGTTCTCCCTTTATCGAACATTATTTTTATAGAAATAAATGGTGCCACTTAATTTGCCCATCTATTCTGATTGATCAGTTTATGTAGATGAACATTTAGACAATCAGCCTCCATTCAGGGTTAATTTTAGCACTTTAGATGTTGTTTTTTCTCTTTGTTTCTTTAATGGAGCATCACTGACCTTCTGCTGTGATCAAGCATGAGAAACAAGTAACCTGTCTTAGACTGAGAACAGGTGCTGTGCTGTAGGATAATTTACCAGGGCTTCACCTTCAAGTTTGAATGAAAATCCAGGAACCGTTTCATAAGGAGTTTTTAATTGACATTTTGACACTAGAACAGAACACTGTGACAGAGCAGAGATGCTCAATTAGCATTAGGGAAAATGAAACGTACGTGAATGTGTTTACAAGCGCACAGGTGTGTTTTCATGATTGGCCAGGTGAGCTCTTTAAACTTTTGATTGAAATGCCTCAGATGATGGTAGGTAGTTTGAGAGATGAGTGAGCTATAGACATCCTCTGAAATGCTCAACAGCAGGTGAATAGGCAGGAAACTAAACCAGGCTTCACATTAAAAAGAAACATGAGAAAAAAAACTGAGATTCTGGTTTTTAATCCTTTGCTTCATTGATCTTTTATGCACATACTCACGTGTGTGTGTACTGTATGTGTGTGTGCTTGCCCGTACCGATACTTAAGAGCTGTTATGTATTCCCGCGTGGACCTGAGGAAGTGATACTGAGACTAAATCACAGCAGATGCTCAGAACCCAACAGTCCCTTCAAGAGCGTTACACGCTTCCCCTTGCCTCAAAGAGAACTGACATCACTGTCATCCACACCATTCGCAACTGTCCCGGCTTACAAAACAGCACCATATGCTGCTGTCAGACAGACACGGCTGATGCTAAATCAGGATTCCTCATGCTCACACTGATGCGGAGCGATGCCTGTTCAGACCGGAATATGCACTGATGACCCTGTTGAGTTTGTAATGATGGAGAATCTCCTCAGTTTTTTTTAAATGATACTCTGATGTGTGTGGGACAACAAAATCACATTTTTAATTTTGAATAAATACTGTGTAGGTATTCTTTTAATTTCAGCAATTTTCTGTAGGTCTCATTTGCCGTCATTTAATTATAATACTGTATATACAGTGGGAGCCAAAAGTCTGGTTTTTAAAATATAATTTAAAGCTGAAAATAAAAATGTTTAAACCAATGGTTGGTTTTGGTTAAACCAAATTCAGATTTCTGGGTTTTCTACACTGACCTCTTTTGTACAAAATGTCAGATGTTCTTGGTTTCATTGAAGAACATTCTTAAATATTTCTGGGACAACATGGATCATCAGGTTTTCCACAAACTTCGAAGGCTTCAATTTAGCTTTTCCCTTAAATTCTTTTATGCTGTTAATATCCTAATTCTATAATATCTATAATTAAAAAGATTGTATTAATTTGTGTTGAGTGTTCTCATACTGTACGTTTTGGACCCCACTGTACAGTATATATCTGCTTTATATCAGCCATCAGTCACCCTACTATATGATACATATCAGCACAGAATATCAGTCAACCACTAGATCAGTGTGCATGCTTTATAGTATGGAGCGTGTTACAGTTGGAACACTTCCAGATGAAATCATTGTAAATTTTACATTAGAAGTTAAACAGAGACCTGGCACAGAACCCGAGAGCTGCCTCTGTACACTTCAGTATATACATTAACATCCTCGCGGAGCACTGCATCATGAAGACTTTTGTGTTGTTATATTGATAGATGTAAGAATAAATGCATTACAGCTACAGTACATTTGTGGGGGCAGTATAAGGTTTGTATGTCTGCACAGAAGGCCTACTGTATGCTTGTTTGTGTTATCTCATATATAGCACATCTCTTATCAGTTGTGTCATCGGTCTGTCTGCATCATACCTCAGCATTATACTGTTCACCCTAATGTCCTCGGCACTTAAAGCTATTAAAGGCTTCACTCCTGCAGATGCAGTTTAACTCAACTCATAATCATTGATTTCTCACGGATTGTTTGCGTTGTGCTCGTCAGCTGTAACTGACTGCCGATATTGCTCAACATGGCGTCTCTGGGGAAGGCCGCAGTCCAGACTGAGATCCTTCTAAATGAGTTTTCCTTCAGTGCGTCCCACATGCACACCTTTTAATTACACCCTGATTTGAAGACAGAGGGACAGGCTCGGGGAAGAAGGCTGTGACTTCATGTGAAGTGTTCATTGTTGTCATGTATTACTTGCGCTCTAATTTCAGACAACAATGTAGACGTCCTTTGCGAGGTTCTTCTAATTAAAAGGTTTAGCTGTTTGCATTGGATTATTGATAATTAGTCTAAACTTCATTCTGAAATTACAAAGTTGAATGGTTTTCAGATCCCAAACAATTTATGTTAATTGCTACACAGCCTTGGAGGTTTGGATTCAGAGGCTGTTTATACCTTTCTTAACATCAGTCTTGGGTAATCCGATCACAAGTAGTCAGATAAGACAGATTGTGGTTTACAACTAGTAATGTGTCCCCTGTGACCTGTTGTGATCGGATTTCAAGAGTGTCTGATTATGTGACTACATGCATTACTCACTATGTCAGTATGTGTCTGCACTTTGATTAAGTGATTAAAGGTCACCACACTATTGCTTTAATTGTATTTCATACTTTATCTATTGTGACGCTTTGAGCAGAATGTTCAAGTGTTGTTTTTGTTGGGCAGATATATGAAGTAAACCTTGGGTGTGTATGTTATGCAAACTGGAAGTTTTTGGGTAGTTTTGTGCATGTACGTGTGTGTGCTTTTCCAAACTTTTTGATGAGGTGATAATTTAGTTTTAAATGAACTTTAAGTTCCTTGTTTTAGTGCAGTGGTTGATTAATTGACAGCCAAGTAGGCGGTTCTTCACAGCTGTATAGAATGGATTAGCGATTATGCTACAAAAGAGATGTGGTCATGTGCATTTTTGTCTGCTTCCAAAGTAAATGTGGAGTAATCCAATAACATTCCAAAATTTCAATAATCCAATAATCTTTTGGATTTGTTAAAAGCTTTTAGTGAGGTCATTTTTCTCATTGCATTCTCTTTCTCTTCTTTTTCTCTCCTTTTGACCCGCTGAAGCACCAACATTTGATTATACAGACATGCCGTCCCCTCTGAGTGAGACCGACAGCACCATTACTGTCCTGTTGCGTCCGGCACAAGGCAGGGGAGCTCCAGTTAGGTGAGTGCAGCATCATTTACTGTAATATGTTTTACAGTAAAATTACATTCCATCAATGTCCGTCAGCATTAGGAATTTACATGACAGTCTCTTTATAAAGCTGCAATCCGTAACTTTTTCTGGTTTAAAAAAAGCAGTTAATGAGCAGGTACATAACAGATCCATGTTTAAAATGGTCTCCTTCCCTTACCCTGATTCCCAGTGGTAAGTTTATAATAATGATTTAATAATTAATTGTTTAATTATTAATTTGAGCTGCCGTGTCCTATTTCCTAGCATCTTCAACAAACATGAAGTATGTAAAGTAACCTGCAATTTTATGTTTCAGACAGGGATCGTAGCTTTAATGTTGTCATCGAGTATTTAACTGTGTATTTGCAGCACCTATCAGGTGATTGTAGAGGAGGAAGCTGGTAGGAAGGTGAAGAGAGAACTGGGCGTTCAGGAATGTTTCCCAATTCCTACCTCTCATGGTGAGGCCCAGGCCCGCGGAGCTCCACATTACTATACAGCCGAACTGCCTCCCAGCAGCCTGCCAGACGCCACACCTTTCACTGTAGGGGACAACCACACCTACAACGGCTACTGGAACAGCCCCCTGGACCCCAGGAAGAACTATCTCATCTACTTCCAGGCCATGAGCAACTTCAGAGGCGTGAGTGTCTGACGGACATTTTTCAAAAATTTCTGTTTTTCATTACATTTATATTTATGCATTTGGCACTCAGTGTCTGCATTTTATCAGTATGTGTGTTTCGTTGTACTCGAACCCATAACCTTTTGCGCTTCTAACCCAACGCTCTACCAGTTACGCTACTAGTGCACAGAGCTTTCTATAGATCCTTTTCCTAACATAACACAATTTAATCCTATTTAAAAGCGTGTTGATGCAAATTTGATTGGTTTTATGCTCCGTCCTGGAATGTTATTCTTACACACATGTTGACAGATTGTTTCGAACGTGCACAGCAGGAGCTAAATCCCCAAATGCAGGGACTACATAAAATAAATATTGAGCAGCAAATGCAACTGCTAAATCTGCAATTAGCTGGATCTCCAAAACCATTATGCTGCTTCTGTTCTCGTTTACACCCATAAGGTAATGCATGTCACGGTTTCCAGTGTGAAATTCATTATAGAGTTTCGCCGTGCACCAAGCTTTGGAAGTCCAGGTCTTATTCAGTTGGGAAAAACAGCCCCCATGTTCCCCATCCTTTCCTAGATAAGAGGATGAACAACAAGGAATAACGTCTCGCTGGCATAAACCATTTCACAGGGATAATTGGGCACAGGTGCAGCTGATCAAAAATAGATCAGCTGGCAGTTTGTGTTGTTAGGAATGGCTGGGGCTGGGAAAGAGAGCTGTGCAGCACAAGCCTGGAAAATAGCCGGAGAAATGCATCTCTCTGACTGCTCCAAAATTGATCCGGAAGGGCGCCAAATAAGTTTCTGAAAAGGAAAGAGCTCTATATTTCACGCCGCTCAGAAGCGTAATATAAATCTTGGTTAAAGAGTGCATTAGATTAGATTTGATTAGCACTTTTCCAATGCATGGAAATATAGTTTGTGGCGATGAGCAGTATGGACCACTGGGAGGTGGTGTCAAATCTTATCAATCTGCCCACTGGCTCACCCATTCTGGTCCAATTAGCTTGTCCAATTGTAATGCCAACACAAATCTGTGACTGACATCAACACTGCCTGAGTCTCATTAGTCAAATCTCATAACTGCCGGAAAAAAAGTTCATCAGACATATGGGCTCTGTCTAAAAGATAAAGCATGGTGCCTATGCAGACAGCATACAGATAACATCCTATCTACCAATAGGCAAGATCAATTGTTGCCCGTGTATGTGTGTTTTAACTGGTTTTCTTAACTTTTAACTTGGTTTTACTATTTTACTACTTACACATTTACTACTATTAGTACTTACACGTTTACTACTATTACACATTTTCTACTGAGAAAAAACAATTTTGCTGTATGTGATGTTCCTGTAGGTTGAGCAATGTGTCAGCAATGCAAGGGTCATGGGTTCGAATCCCACTGAGCATACAGGAATTGATCAAATCTGTAGCTTGAATGCAATGTAAGTTGCTTTGGACAAAACTGTCTGCCTGATGCATAAAACATTCAAATGTACTGTCAATACGTGCATGTCTAAGTCTCACTTTAATGTATTTAAATCAGTTGCACTTTATTTCTGTACTCCACTTTAGACATTATACTAACTGTAATTAACTTTGCTGCTACATGCCAAATGACTAACTAACAGATATTAAGCAGACAGTCTACTAATGCTAAAATGATTGATAAGTGGTTGCAAACTTATTAGTTAGTACAATGTCTAAAGTGGGCTTTTGAAATAAAGTTACTTTTAAGTTATTGTATGTGATGTTACAATGCCTTTGAAGCCAGTTTCACAGCCATGAAACTCAATGCCGGCCAGCAGCCATTTTGAGCATAACACAAACTTCTTTCTCTGACTCTTGCCTTTTGGTTTCATGCTTATTAGTTACCTGCCGTCCTCAATTATGCGCTGTTAAACCTCTAAGCATTTCAGGCTTTTGGGAATGAAAAGAATGTTTTAATGGTCCATTTAGATTTGACACCAGCCAGCAAACCTCATCCTCAAAAAAATGTGGATGACATTTAGAAGAAGGTTATCTCATTGGCTCAGTACCTGGAGGAACGGATGAGCCAGCTTGGCTCATTTCACTCTTCTGAACCGCATTTCAGAGACACAAAACTTGGACGGACTTTGCCTAGCGTTACTACACAGTTGGGTTTTTGAGCGGCCTTTAAGAGAAATGCCTCTCTCTGTTGACCTATAGTACAGACACACATTCCCTCCCTGTCGAACCCCTCAGGTCCTCTCACTCTTTACAGAGAAAGCACCTGTCAGCCAAGCCATTGTGACTCCGCCTCCCCCTCCATTTCTCGCTGTTTGAAAACGTGCGACTTGGAAACCGATCGCTCGCCTCTGTCTCCTCTGGGCTTTGTTGATTTACTTGACCGACCTTTAGCTAAATATTCACTTTTATTCAGCTCTGTTTTATGCTGCAGTAAGTGGCGTAACGGCTGACAGTCGGAAGCAAAGGGAACGTAGCTCAGGAGAGTTAGCTAACATTTAGCACTCCCCTGCTATCAGTGCGCACAGTCCTGTTGTGCACTGAGCCTTTTTTTAAATAAAGCCGGGCTGCGTATAAACAATGCTAATATACTTTGTTTTGTCTCTTGGCCAACTTTATGGCTTTCAGTGCTTTTCAAAGCTTCTGTCAACAGTAGCTAAGAGGGGGAAATGTCTTCACTGCAGTAGTGTAGAGTATATGTGGTAGTGTATATGTATGTATATGTGTGTATATATATATATGTATGTATGTATGTGTGAATATACACACACACACACACACACACACACACACATATATATATATAAGGGTGCTTTTCTTTCTCTGCCCTTTTGTTTTATACTTTTTGTCCTTCACTTCCTTTACAATCCTCAGAGGCAAAACAAAAAGATTGTAGCTGTCAGATTTTCTGTCTCACTTACATGCACAGAAAACTTCACTTTGCTGTTTTTTGTGTTTGGTTCTGGACCCTGTGGGACTGACCAGATACTTTCAGGGAGTCTTTTTCTCTTTAATTGCCTCTCCTGCTCTTGGTTTGAAGTCCCTGTCACATCAGGATAGATGCATGGGCAGATATCTTTTTAGGTGGATCTTACCAAAAACATGTCCAGGTCACATTTCATTTCATTACCAAATATACATTGCATATTTTAATGAGTGTTTTTGTATTGACAATTAATTTTAGTGGTTATTGTCATTACTGAATTATGTAAATAAAATATAATAAATATATCTTTAATTTAAATCATAAATGCTGTACAACAAATACTGCCTTTTTCTCTCAATACTTTATTGATTTATAATTTATAAATAATTTTATATTCTGCCACCCCCCCACAACCCCCCCACCACCCTCTCCTGCACCACCTTATTTCTCCTTTACAACAAGCATGAGCTTTCTAATAACTTCTCTCCCTGCCTCCCTGGACCTGTTATATTTATGGTGCTCATAATTCATTTACTTAGCTTGAGTTTGCTGACAGATCCCCTTTTGCGGTGCCTGCCATGACCGTTCTCACAAATTTGATTAAATAGAGCCGGGAAGCTTAAAGCTTTGTGTCTGCGTCTGTCTGATCAAAGCCCACTGGCTGTCTCTCGCCTGTCATTTAGGGTCACTCTCTCGACCGCATGGGGAGCTGTGTGTGTGTACTTGCGGTGTGACATGTAGGACCAGCTCTGCGGTAGGAGAAAACAGCCGCTGTTTGCTTTATCCTTGTGACATGGCCTTTATCCCTGTGATATGGCTTATGAGAGGTGGAGGCAGTGTGTTTTAGGAACTATGGCATACTTGCATCTTAATGTTGGCTGCTGCAACAGATAAAGACGAGTTTGTCGTAAAGCTTGGATTGGCCTACATGACATTTATAAGTGAATGTGTTGGGGGGACAGAAATATCTACACATCCCCTTGTCACTCACATCTGTGCATGTCTTTCTCTAGCGTTTATCACTTCCTATGTCCTCCTCACTCACCCCTTACGAAATTAACCATGATTTTATTATAGTAAAAGTATAGTAACCATGTTTTTTTTGGTGCATTGCCATTTATATAAGCACAGTTTTACTACAAATACAGTGGTTAAACTATGGTTGCTGTAGCAAAACCATAGTTAATTTGTGGTTAGCGTGGTTTATAACTATAGTAACCATGTTTTTTTGGTTTAAACTGTAGTAAAACTGCAGTTCATTTTCATAAGGGACACCCACAATCCACCACCCATTGGTATGTTTTCCGAGAAGATGTAGGGTTCAGCTTCAGATGGATTTTCAATTAAAAAAAAGCAATTTAGCCCCAGTCTGAGAAGAGGCCTCTCCTTTTCCGGATGGGCAGATTTGCATAATTGTTCCATAATGCCCGAATTAGCATCTGTAAATCTTAATTTGATAATGCATCTTCTTGTCGGGTTGGCAGGCCAGAATTGGATTAAGGGCTTGGATCTCATTAGCGCCATTTGACAAAGGTCATTCTCATAACACCACTATGTCATCGACTGCGATTTCAAACAAATTAATTTCATTTTTATATTTCTCTCCTGGTTGGAGATCATCTCTCCTGCATCTTTTGTCCTCCACCATCTCTCTCCTTAGTTAAATAACTTCTGTCTTTCACCGCACAAACACATACCGACACAATGCTGTTTTAGAATGTTTTTACACTTTTTTACCTGGCATTCATGCTGTTGTTGAATCAGAAAAGACAACGTGAGTCCATTTAATGTCTCATCAGGTATTATTCCTGCTCTTTGACTTTTCCCCATGGTGTGACACTGCTTTCAGACCATCTCTCTTCTCTCTGTTCTCACAGGAAACGAGGATAAACTGCGTCCGCATCGCCCGGAAAGGTGAGTCATTCAGTGCTGATGGTACAAAATATTTTCTTCTTTCAAGTACTGTGCAGTTTTGTCCTGTATGTTCTTTTGAAGACAGCGTGAGGTGAATGTTTCATGGTGGAAAATGGAGGAGGAAAACATGCACAGACAGTGCACTGTAGCCCACCAAAAACTACAAGTAGTCATTTAGCGATCTCATTTTCATTTCTTTTTGTAAACCATAAAAAACGTGCAGAAACTTTAAGAACTGAAAACTGCTTCCTAAAATGGCCTACTTTCAAAAAAAAGGAAAGGTAAGATGCTATTACTTAGCTAACAGGGAATGTTCTCAGAACATTCTATAAATGTTCCCTCAAAGTTCTCTCAAAGTTATCAAAAAAGGTTCTTGCAGTAACCTTAGTAGCTTTAGTAACATTAATAGCATAGTTTTTTTTAACATTGTATATCATATATCTATAACACTATTTTTAAGTAGTTAGTGGAACGTTTTAATGTTACAGAATTAAAAAAATTTTTGAATAACATTCTTAAACCAAGCAATAATGTTAATACAACGTCTAAAAAGGTTCATTTTTTAACATTGAGGAAACATTCTTATAACCTAAAATTGTTAGCTGGGTATTCCTCAAAACCAGAGGAACTAATGCTCTACACGTGAGCTGTTTCTGCTTGTGTGAAGCACCTGTCACTCTGCATATACTTCTGAAAGACACCAGGTTTAAAAACCAGAGGCTGATGTTCATTTTAAACAAGGTTTCAGTTCGATTGTCACATACACGTTTTAGCAGCAAGTGTTTTATTAATCTGTCACTATAAAGGCTTTGCAAAGAGGCTCCTATTGAAGGGTACGGCAGTTAAAAACTGCATTGAACCTGACAGGAAACCTCTTTGTGTGCATTAAACCTCTGCTTGTGTGTAAGGTGGTGCAAAACTCTATTCATTGCATGTGAAGGCAGTGTTTCTTAAAGGTACAGCGGCATAAAATGGACCGTTTAATTTCAAGGGTCAGAGAGATGGTGGAAATTGAATGAGAGGCCTAAATTACGTTTTTTGCACAGGAAACATGTTCTGTTAAGTGGAAATGTCTGCATAACATGAGCCCTTTAAAAGCGAATCTAAGGAGGCTGTAAATAAGATAAACTATAATAGAATGATCACAAATCGTAAAGCACTATCAAAAAATGGCAGTGATTTGAATAGATACACTAACACTGACTGCAGAGGTGAAGGTATTTCAGATTTGTTGCGTTTGCTATTCACTTATTCACAATGCTTATGCCCGGAGGCCACAGCTTTTCTAATACAATCATCCTGTTACATTCAGATCCCCTGGTAATCAACAGTTTGCTGTTTGAGTGAGTATTGTGTCGTTTTTTCCTCATCTCTTGACTAGCATCATGTCTGACTTTGGTATCAAAGTGATTCCACTGCCGTGATCCTTGCTCAAGCCCTTTTAGCTGTACCACTGAGAAATGCTCAGTAATGGGTCACCAGCTAATCTTACACATGGCCACTGCTTTTATTTTTCTTCCAGAGTGGCCAGATTTCTGACATGGGTTGCGTCTATAGATTCCCTAAAGGGCAGAGCAAAGTGAACAGCTCAAGTGGGATGTGTATTTGTCTGCTGTCTAGACACACACACACACATACACGCACACACAGGTTTTTCCTTTATGCACCACCCCTTCTGGAGGCAAGGGCATTAACGGCGAACAGGTCACTCTTTCATCATGTTTGTTTTGGGTACTTGCGGTGGGGGAGTGGACAGTATCAAAGCAGATTTGTCTAGGGCGAGCCGTCTCGGTGCAGACACGCTGCAGACACAAGGGCACAGGGATCAGTTTTCAGGGCCCCCGGTGCAGTCAGGAGAAAGGCCCCTACATCAAACACCACTGATAGAGTCACCTGTGCCTGTCAATACACGCCACCACCTGTCAGGGCCCTAAGAAAAAGATGAAAGGCGTCAGGAGCCATGAATTCCTGTCAGGACAACAAAAACGAACCTAACTCCCCACTATCGAGCGGCGTCAGAAGTCAGTGTGGGCAGGACAGTATTTATAGTCTTCAGGGTTCGCTGCTGGTGAACAGAGGCTCACGGTTAAATCGACCTGGCGGGAAGAAGGCGCTCTTTTTGAGACTGAGTAATGAGGGTGACGACCAGCCTTCCAAGCATGAAGCCAAGATGCAACAGTGGATGTTTTAGGGCTGTCTTATCCTCCATCTGCTCGATACAGGCATTTGCTGTGTGATAAATCACACGCCAACATATTGATGAACAGAATGGAGTGCTCTCCACTCCTCCTTGGTGTTAACTGGGCAAAAATAATGAAAGAAATTCTTGTCTCACAAACTAAGGAATTAGAAGCTGCTACAGTATTAGTTCCAAAAACAAAAAGTCTGTCATGATGTAATTGTTCCAAACCAATATAACTTGAATATAAGTTATATAGCACCAGACAGAAATTTAAAAATAATTTTGGGTGAACTATTTCTTTAATAATTAGACAGGCAATTTTTTGTTATGCTGTCTCTTTATATCCTAGTAGCAATCACAAAGTAAAATGTATGTATATTTTTACATTTTTTTATCTATATCTTCTGTGGAAGGCAAAAGACCATAAAATTCACTCCGAATGCTATGATAGGATGTCCTACGTGCCTGTCAAACTATGTATTTGCAGTTTTGGAGAGTGCTGTGGTGGGACTTACGTATTCAAAGCTAGGTTGTTATTGCTGACATCTCCAAAACTGTCTACCCTACTTTTAAGCCCCTAAGTTTTATGAACACTCTGTAGTAAGTAATTCAGCTTGTCAAGAAATACATAATTTTAAGTTGTTGTGTTTGATTGGCCACATAATTGTCCTTGTCCTATAAATCAGCAATCAGGGTTCAGATGAAACAGAGACTCTGATGTGCTGAAAACGCAACAGAATTACATAAGCTTCAAAACTAAGCCTCCAAGACTCCCATTTCAATACGCAGGTGACAGTTTAATTAACGGTCCCTTGGCAATCTTCACAGAACAATAGACTTTCATTGTAACTCCAAGTGCTAATTTCCACTTTTGGTGCACTCAGCAGGTGCTCGCATTAATCTTGAAACAAATTTCATGCCTGCGTTTGGCTTAATTGATATTCTGAAAGGAAACTCAGCACGACGATAAAAATCTGATCAGGTTTGCATCAAACTTTAATGGATGTTTTCCCATCTATATTTCATGTAATGAATACATTTTATACTTCATTAAGATCTTGTGATTTATCTGTTATTGTATAGATTCTACACTGAACTGCATCCTTATGAATTATTTATTTTAGAAGTATTGTACTCGCATAACAATAGCAAGCTAGCTTCAAAAGCATAAGATCCCGCCCTCCCTTCAGAGTGGTCTCCAAAGCCACGCCTCCTCCAACACATCAACACATACATGGTTTGACAGGAAGTAGGACATCATATCATTGCATTCGGACCACATCTTATGGTCCAGCGCCTTTCATAGAAGATATATATTTTTAGAAGTATATTTAGACCACTTGATTTTTATCAGATGCGAGGAGACTTTCAACCAACATAACAAAAATGTTACTGGAAAAACTCAACTACCCTGCCTTCAAAACAAGTTAATTTCACCCTAAAAGCAATATATTTTGTCAGATTTCTTGACCTGGTTTAAATTAGGTCCTTTATAACCCTTCAGTGCATCTTTCTTAGTGGATTTACTGAAGGTAGTCAAGTTCATTGGTGAGTCAACCAACAACTGACCAGCCAGATAAATCTAACAACACATTCAGTCACACAAGCTCTAGATCAGCCCTCCTGCTTTTCCTAAAAACGTGTGACTATGACAAACAAAATTATATACCTTAATATATGTCTCAATGCTACTAACACCTCCTCTCTGCCCATACAGTCAGCTCTAATCTGATTGGACAGCTGATCAAATAAACATGTTGATTTCAGCTGAACTATCCAGTACCAGAACCTCAGTCAACAGAAATGAGGCAAACCTCCTTAGTTTTCAGATTCATTACTTTGTCAGTCAGAATGAACTGCACACAGAGAGATGGAAAAGTTTGGAACCTGCCCTGGGCTGTTGATGGAGCAGAAAGTGCTATAAAACGATAATTCTTTTCTTTGTCACCCCAAATCCCTCCTTCCACGTGCTTATGATTTATTTTTACCATTGACGTACAGACCCAAAGTAGACCTCTTTCCTTAGGCCTTAGATGACTTTCTTTCGAAGCCATGTAGCTTTCAGGCCTTTGAGGCCCTGAGGAAGTGCTAACACTGGGCAGAGTAAAATCTTTAGCTCACACAGACAATGGAGCTTCTTCCACTGTGGATTAAACTGAGGGCTGTGTCCCAGTCTGCTAGTAACCGGCTATTCGTTTAATAAGCTATTTGGTGGTTTTGTGGTGCCAAAAATGTGTTTGGAAATTACATTCAGTCATTAGCAGAGGAAGGAGAGATTTATTTTTTCCCCAATGAGGTGAAGAAAATGTTGATTTGTTGTGGCAACATCTACTTGCCTTTGCCAATTAAATGAAAAGTGTCAATGTTTGCGTGATAATAGTTTTTCCTCCATAGTTTGTGCTGTATTTATAATGTAAATTTGCAGGTGTGATTTATATTTTTATGAGAGAAAATAAGAACAGGCCGGACTCGAACCTGCATTCCTAAGAGAACGTCAACCTTTGTACTGTGCTATTTGTGCTGGATAAACTCAGGAATATTCATTGGGGTCCTGTAGCCAGAGACCATGTGAGCTTCTTTGTATAAAAAGTCAGATTTTCTTGCTTCCATTAAAGCACACAAGCTGTTTAGATGATAACGATCATCAGCGTTTACACAAACTTGTGGAGTGTGTGCCAGCTCAAATGCTTGTTGTCCTCTAAAACAAAAGGGAGGACGTACCAATTACTAAGAAATTCCAAAACGCATGTTAATTTTCCAGTTCAGTGTTTCGCTGAAGTCGTTATGCTGATAATGTCATTTGTAATGAAAAGAAACATTGTGTTCCATTAGAAGAATGCAAAATAAAGGAATTTGCACTAGTGGTCTCATCATTTCGAACCTGAATTTTAAGATGATTTGTGTCTTCTTTCTCAGCCAGAGGGCCAAAGACTAAGAGGGGCTTCAGCAAACTTCTAAGGGGGCCTTAAGATGACTTTATTTAAAATAAGACAAAGCAATCATTAAAATAAGCTAAAACAAGTAAAAATCAAGATATTCCATAGTGTTTGGTAATTTTTATATATATTTCAATATGCATATTTCTATTTATGGCAAGCAGTAGAATATTTGATTGGGTAGAAATTGCAAGTTGGGGCATTTATATATTGTTGTGAAGTCAAAAATGCTGAGATTCACTGATCTAATTTTTTCTCATAGATTGAAAGATTGAGCATGACTAGGCCAACATAAATGTAACCGTAGTGAAATACTGATGAAAGCAATGAAGTACTGAAACAGTTTGAAGTGAAGTACGAGTGTAAGTAAACAATTAAAAAAAATATTTGTCCATTATTACATGCCATTTTGGCTTTTATTTGGAAAATGTGTATTTTGCATTGTTGGGAGCAGACAAGAGCGTATAGATTATATCATGCAAAGCCACAAGTTCACAAATACACATCAATACGTCTAAACGTACAAAAACATGTAAAACATCCCCATACAATCTTGTGTGTGTTAAAAAAGTATAAATAGCCCAGATGCTCACTGTCCATGTCAGGGCAGTTGGCCTCAGGCTTTGCTGCATATGCACGCTTTTCTTCTTGCTCACTAGTATATCACACAGACTCATTCTCCAGCGTGACAGAAGTCGTGCTTCCCTCAGGAGCCTCAGATTGTGAAATGACCCCTGCCCACACGCTGTCAATAGAGACAGGTGCTGGGGATAAATAGCCCTCAGGGTGCTTTCAGTGCCCGCACCACAGAAGAGGCGTGTGATGTGCGTGGTACAGTAGTAATGAGAAATGTCTGACTCTCACGATGAGAGATTGAAGGAGCTCTCAGGACCACGAGTAGCAAGAGATCTTTCATTTCTGTAACCTTGGGCCCTTAACCACAGAGTGCATTTGAGTTCTTTCCCGTAGATTGTAGGTGCATTCTTCATTTTACTTTACAGATTGTCAATTCTGTTTTTTCTTTCTTGATGCTTGTTTTGTCTTTTGCTTCTCTGCTTTCTGACAGTGGACTGCCCTTGGTCTCTTGTTTACTACTTTCTGTGTCTGTTTGAATGTCGTTTTTGATAACCCTGCTAAAATCATCTTAAAAACAGCTTCAGATGGCTGGTACATTGTTTCTAGCTGGTTAAAGCTGGTTTGAGCTGCATCCACACTGAACTTAAGGCTATATTCACTTCTATTTATGTTTATGTACAAGGAAAAGCAGAAACACAAGCACATGAAGGTTTTGTGTTTTACTTAGTACTGAAGGTCAGGTTTGGTCTCCTCTGACATGTAAATTTCTATGGTGCAAAGATCTTTGATCAATAGAAGTTCTTAGCATCACAGGTTGACCTCTTGACTCGGTGCAAAGAATCTCAACCTTAAAGGAATTATTCACCCAGAAATGAAAAGTCTTCTATCATGTACTCATACTCATTTCATTCCAAACCTGTATGATTGTTTTGCTTCTGAGGAACACAAAAGAAGATTATTTAAAGTACGCTAGTAACCAAACAACAGGTATGCATTGACTTCCATTATATGGACACAAAAACACTGACACCTTTCTCAAAATATCTTCTTTTGTGTTTGGAATGACATGAGGGTAAGGAAATAATGAAAAAAATATCATTTTTTGGTGAACTGTCACTTTAAAAGCTGCGTGGTTTGCATTGTTTTTGGTAAGGTGGAGTAGATGATATACTCTATAATTTTAAAGTTAAAGTTAGTTGTGATCTGCTGTTTATTAAATACACAGCTTGTTCAGATTCATTTGGTTCATATGAATCTCTTTCAGTAAGTGTGTTTGGTGTGGCTTTATATACTTGTAAGTAATTGATGAGGTTAAATATGTGGTTATGTTTGTTTTGTGTGTTCTCCAGCTGCCTGTAAGGACCACCAGCGAGCTCTTGAGGTCACTCAGCGCTCAGAAGAGATGGGACTGATATTGGGAGTGTGTGCTGGTGGGCTGGTGGTCCTCATACTGCTGCTAGGGGCCATTATCATAATCATTAAAAAAGGGTGAGTTCCTCCATCCAGGATGAAGAACTGAGAGCCAACACATGCTTTGCTTCAAACCATGACTGTCCTGCAGTGTACACAGTGGCTCCAGAAGGTCCACTTAAGTGTAAACTTAATTTGGACACTTAAGTCACAAAACTTAACTGAACATCATTGTATGAGATAACAAAATATCAAAGCAAGTATAAAACAAAACAATAACTTCAGTGTTAAAAATTATTTTGACACGTTTTCAAAGATAATTGGATAATTGTCTGTAGTTGTATGTGCTGAACTGCACCTGTGGATGCTTTGTGAATAGGGAAACTGGTGTCATACATCCACTGAAAATCATTTTGAAAACAGTTGGTTAAAGCTGGAAGAACCGTGAACTGAAGAAATGAAGACAATACTAAAAAAATTGAAACGCTAACGTCATTTTGATTCTTGCTTTGATATTTTTTATTTAGTGCAATGACATTTAAATATTTTTAAGTATCCCCGCACTTCTAAGGGCCACTATATGTGTAGCAAAACAAAAAAACTTCCTTGGCTTCGATGAACTTGTTAAGTCTGTGGGCCATTTTCAAAAGTGTCTTATGAAAGAGCTTTTCAAATGAGGCTTAATCTGCTCCTTAGAGACCAGGCTGTTGTGCGTTCAGCTATGACTAACCTAAACCTAACCATTGTGGTTTATAGTTACAATTATTCGGCTCTGTCGAAGGGCACACAGGTGTTCCCCTCACACGTTCCCTTGTGCATTAACATAGAGATCACCACAGGTTTTCATCTTCTGAGATTATCTGAGTGTGAAATATTTAATTAAAGAGGAATGCAATTCAATTACTTACTTAATTAGGCCCTGCCCGCTGCCACCCTGAACCAGAAATGAGCCAATAATTGGAAGGGAAAAACTGTGCTTTCAGAGATAATTAGCCCACGGTTCTTAAAAGGTCAGATCCTTTGAAATGTGAGAGACACGTGCCTCTCATGCCCGCCAATCACTGAAGATGAATCTACACAATGGCCATCTGATAGATTCATCTTCAACATCAGATTACAACCATTTACCATCTCTGTCATATGGACTTCTCACATGCATGACTAGTGATCAGCTTTAGCAGCTGCTGTTTTCTCTTTAAACTGTGGTATTAGCTTTTCCCTTCTGCTATTAGCTTTTCCCTTCTGATGGTAGCTGGTTTTAGATGGTTGTAAGCTGGTCAGAACTAGATTAGAGGGTTGATGTACTGGTTGACCTGGTAGATTTAGATCAGTTTTGGTTAAACAAGAAGTATGGGGGTTTTTTTTATTATAAATTAGCTTGACAAGAATATATCTCAGCTAGTTCATTTTCATGGTTTGCCTTAATTTACTTGATATATAAATACATTTTTTCATATATGTAAAGACAGTAGGAGGAATATTTGGCAGCTCCTAACCACCTACATTTTCAGTAACAAACCAGCTACCATATTTCACAAATCAGCTTAGGTGTTGGTGTGATGTGCTTGCTTCAGCAAGTATTTTTATTAAATCTATTATAATATATATTTTGTTAAAAATAATCGGAATATACATCAGCCAACATCTCTTCATCATTTTCCAACAAGTGGGAAAAAGTTCATATAAAACTTAAAGGTTTGAGCACAGAAAAAGTGCAGCCATTCAGCTGAAGATTAAATGTCAGAAGAACACTCTAGCTAGCTAGCTATAGGCGTCCATCTCGCTGAAATGGAAAGTGAGATAGCCCACCAGGCCCTTGTATAAAACAGAACGTTTTACGCCATTATATCCAAATGTGCCTGAAAAGGAATTACTAGATGGCTGAATGAAAACTGTTATAACTTCTGTAATATGAATTGAGATGGAAGTGTTCTCCAAGCGTTTCATTGGACGATTTAGCGAATCGAAGTACCACGAATACCAGACTAGATTACGCCGCAGAAGTTGCGATCACGTAGGGCGGCGTAAAAGTCCAACCCAGCAGGGCACTTTGTTGAACTCGTTAAAAAGCAACAAGACGGCTTATTTGATGAGGCCGCCATTTCCCGCTCTGGTTGGGGTTTTGTGCATAGCTGCATGTGTCCCATTTCTGGCGTGGCAAATGCAAGCGCCTGACGGCTTGCCATATTTCACTCTAATCAGAGCTCTGCCAGTGCTTGCATCTCATGTCCCTTCTTCCTCTTGTTCTCTTTTTCCCTTTCTTCTCTTCCTCTATTTTTTCTCTCCAGAAGGGATTACCACTCATATTCCTATTATCCGTAAGTGGCTTCTTCTCCATTGCACATCATCACACTGTATCTCATGGCTTTCTGTGCGCTTTTAGATGGGCGGGCGGCACCGGAGTGATGATCTTCTCTCTTTTTCTCTCACTGACTCCCCTAACTCACCCCATCTCTCTCCACTTTGCTTCACGTTCCATTTCTCTACCTCCCTGTTTCCTCTCTTCGACCTCTCCTCTATGTCTCCGCAGTAGGAAGCCGGTGAACATGAATAAGACCCCCATTACGTACAGGCAGGAGAAGAGTAATATGATGGGCTCCATGGAGCGCAGTTTCACTGATCAGAGCACTCTGCAGGAGGACGAGAGGATGGCCTTGTCATTTATGGACACCCATACATGCAGCACACGCAGTAAGACACACTGTAAAACTTTTCCACCCACACAATGTAAAACTTTTCCACCCACTTAAAACATGTATGTTTTTAGCGTTTGCTTTAAATGTTTATTTTAGTGTTTTATTGTTTTATTCAAGTCCTTTTGTGTTTAACATCTGTGTTTTGACTGGGGATTCGCACTGGGTTAAAAAATAGGGATTCATGCTGGGGATTCGCATTGGTTATTCACATTGGTGTTTCACACTGGGGATTTGCACTGGGGATTCCCTTTGGTGTTTCACACTGGGGATTCACGCAAGGGATTCAAATTGGCTGTTAACACTGGGGATTCGCATTGGTGTTTTACACTGGGGATTTGCATTGGTGTTTCACACTGGGGATTCACACTGGTTATCCACATTGGTGTTTCACACTGGGGATTCACACTGGTTATCCACATTGGTGTTTCACACTGGGGATTCACATTGGTGTTTTACACTAGGGATTCACTTTGGTGTTTCACACTGGGGATTCACTTTGGTGTTTTACACTGGGGATTCACTTTGCTGTTTTACACTGGGGATTTGCATTGGTGTTTCACACTGGGGATTCACACTGGTTATTCACATTGATGTTTCACGCTGGGGATTCACTTTGATGTTTCACACTGGGGATTCACTTTGGTGTTTCACACTGGGGATTCACTTTGGTGGTTCACACTGGGGATTCACTTTGGTGGTTCACACTGGGGATTCACTTTGGTGTTTCACACTGGGGATTCACTTTGGTGTTTTACACTGGGGATTTGCATTGGGGATTCGCGTTGGTGTTTCACAATGGGATTCACGCATTGGGGATTCGCATTGGCTTCATGGGTAATTTCTATAAACTGTGTCTTCTTTGTTTTATATTTATATTTATGTATTTATAATTGTCTTTTTGCTTTTGTTTATTTTAGCATAATTTTTATCAGCATAAATTAGACCTGTGTATGAAGTATACAGCTTCTTTTGTACTAAAAATATTATGTGAAATGGAAGCAACAACAGACGATAAGGTGAACTCAATATGACAAGACTGCAGCCCCAAAAGGTCAATATGCAGACGTGTCACTGACGAGCACCATGAAACCTCTGGTGCTGTATGCTTGCACTTATTTGTTTGGGCTCTTTTTGCCAAAGACCAGATACAGATCCAGCCGTGGTGAGAAGCACTTTCAAGTATAAAGGACCATTCACAAGTATAAAGGACCATCCACTCTCATACATGTTCTTGCATGTGTGAGAGTGGACCAAAATGCAAGGGTCTCTAGATGGGATTTCAAAGCCGAACAGTTTTGAATTTATTCCACTAAATCCAACCACTTCAAGTTTATTGCCATTAAATTATTGAAGTAAATCAAGCTGAAAATCTAAAAACCAAATGCCAGAAATTATAGTGGCAAGTCAAATGGAAGAAAACATGTTGATGACATAATAATAAAAATTACAGCGCAAGTATTCTGTTATGTTTCTTCTTTGCACACGCAGCATGAAATCACATGTGCTAAAAGCAATACTGACAGCTTCTAACAGAAGGGAGTAGAAATGATTGGTTATAGACCTTCAGTCACGTACACTGTTAAAGTGAGGCTCAGGGACTCTCTAGGTCACCTCTTGTTAATTTGTTCTCATTTGTAGACAACATGAAAGCTTCATCAAAGCCAATTTTTGTGTGTAAACACTCAGTTTTCACATCTTTTTAAGAAGTGTTGCTATCCACAACTTTGAATCATAATATAACACCTATTATAGAGTGATGCAGGATTATGAATCCTGAAGTAAACAAAAATCCATGTAAACCTGTAGGAAGGATATAACAGTGGAGGTCGGGGTGGGGTAAGATGTGTCACTGGGCAAACAGCTCATAACAAATTGGTGCAAACTCTGCATACATTTTTGTCATGTGACCATATATTTAAAATGGGCCCATCATATATTTCTATGCCTCTATGTGATATACTGTATAATCCTCTTTACAGTTGCTCAAAATTTTGTTTTGTTGATTTTACTTTTGTGTCATTTCTCATTGCCTAGAAAAGAACTTGAGAAGTTCTCAAAAAGTGGCACAATTTACTTCACTATCCTTATTTCAGCTTTTACAGAAAAAAAAACAATAAAAAGCACAGCTAGTTTACATGACTTGTGGTGGAGATTTTTAATCTGGAGAAAGGAGCAAAAAAACAAAAAATGCTAATATTCAATTCAAAGGTATCCGACTCCACAGGCACTGAATAGTTGATGTTTCAAAGCGAAAGATCTCTTGATCAAAATAAAGTTTTAATGGCACATCTCAGAGCTGTCTCGCCACATTTCAAGTGTCTACTGTGTTGGAATATCCTGTCTGGGGTTCATCTTGTCTATTTCCGTGGAGAAATGAGTAGCAGGCTGTTAATTTATTTGAATACACAGCCCTAGTCATGAATTTATAATTGCTCCCTGATCATATTTATGAATATTAATTATAAACAGAAGATGAAAAGCCATAAGGGATGAAATCTTAGATTTAACCCCATTATACTTTTGTTTATAAATTGTTTATTTGTTTTTTATGAAACTTTTTAAAAACACCTAAGCTGCTAACTGGGGGTTTAGCTATTACATTTTCCATGTTCATTGTAAATTCTTACTGTAATTGTTCATAAATTTATTCTATGTGTGTTCATTTTTTTCGTGTGTGTCATGAAGGTGATCCTCGAAGTTCCATGAATGAGTCCAGCAGTCTGCTCGGTGGCTCACCCAGGCGACAGTGCGGGCGTAAGGGATCGCCCTATCACACGGGTCAGCTTCACCCAGCAGTGCGCGTAGCGGATCTCCTGCAACACATCAACCAGATGAAAACCGCAGAAGGCTATGGCTTCAAACAGGAGTATGAGGTAGGTCAGTTTTTGGTGTGTATCAGAATTCAGGTTCAGAGTTGGTGTTTGGATGTGTTATCTCAGAAGATCTCTATATCAAGGTCTTGGTCTTCTTATTTAGTATGTCAAATAAGTTAAAAGTTGTAACTACAGGTGTGTTTCATTAATGTCACCTAAAACATAGACAAAAGGTTAAGACAGTTGTATACTGTGACACATGTATAGCTTGAATGCCCTTTAAGTTCCTATTAAAGCGTCTGCCAAATGCATAAATGTAATGTTTTTAGTTTTATTTCAGTGCAAACTCCATTTGTCAGGCTAGTTGGGCTTTCATATGGGAACCATTGAAAATTACTGAGCAAAAATTGCTAATAATACAAATCTTTCACCTTTCAAAAATAAAATAGTGCTTTTGCCTTAGTGAAGAACCTGTTGGTATGAACAGATGTCTTGCTGAGATGTCTGCAGCCTCCAGAACTTTCAGTCAGCAGGTCGTTGGTTTCAGAGCCCTGGAGGCTGTCAAAACAGACCACTGCACACAATCCCCAACACAAACACACATATGGATACAATAAGACAATCTCCTCCCACGCACAGATACACAAGCACACACTCCCAGCTTCTTATCACCTCTCAACAATATGACACCCTCACACTGTTTTTATACCCTGCTGAAGAAAAACAGCTTATTCCAGCTTAAAGTAGTCAAGTTGGTTTTTGGTAGATGGTAGCTGTTTTTTGCTTGCCTAACAGCCTGAACCAGCATTGCCAAAATGATTTACCAGGCTGACTTTTGCCTCACCTGCTGGTTTTCCAGCTGATCAACTAGCTAGACCAACTAGTAATGAGGTAAATCCTAAAGCTGCTATTAACTGTTTTTTCCTGATGGGTGGATGTGTGTACTGCCTGTTGGAAATGTACTTTAAAAGGATAGCTCACCAAAAACGTTTTGTTTTCTTTAAGACAGTGTTTTACACAGTTGCGCCCTAGCTAGGTGCAGAACTATTCTTCACAGATAACTTGGTATCAAACCCCTCCAGACTGAAAAGGAACAGTTATTGAGATGAAAATAGCGGTCCGATAGCCCCTCAGCATTACTGCACTAGTGGCATTACATCACTAGCCCCTCCCTCACCCCAGCATCCTCCGTGGCTAATTTTCTCTCCTCGCATTGCGGCTCAAGGATCTCTCCTCGATGCACTCCTGTGGACTGTTGACTTTCTCCTATCTGTTGTTGTCCACAGAGCTACGAGACAAAACATCTCTCCACACAATCAGAGCGCAGGACCGCCTCTCCGGAGCTCAGCTTGTAGACTCATTAAATTCTCCCCCCTAGTGTGAAACAGATTCAGCTCAAAAATCAATACACACTCTCCTGGACATAGTGACAGTGTGTGTATGTGTGTGGGGTTTTGAGGTCAGTGTCTTTGTGTCTCGTAAGCAGAAAGAAGAAGCACGCAGAGTTTGAGAGAGAACCGCAGGGTTTCATAAGCTTTATTTCCCCCAGGATCACAAGTACAAGCGATTGATCAGCAACTTATTGACAGGTTATTAGTACAGTATAGTGTTTAGATGGATGAAGAGAAGAGAAAGTACAGTAGTGGCGGTCTTGGATTGGCCCCATAAGGTTTGAACATCTGTTAAATCTCAAAGCAAGTTAAAACAAAAGGACTGGGGGTTTCAAATAGTTTCATGCGACAAAAAGTATCATTACATGAAGTACATTTAACAATGTTTTTAACCAATATTCGTTAAACACAAATTTTGATTGATGGCAAATAGAAGTCACGTTTAGTTGAAGGGGTAACCATAGCAACAGTATGCTGTTCAAATGACTTCTATTAGAATCAATGTCCCACTACACAAGTGCTGTCATTATGTCTTATGTTTTATAGATTAACATATCACAAAAGTATATCACAAAATAGCACAAAAACGTGTGTTGCAAACACTGATTCTTAACCATAATTCCTGAAAATAACCTACAGGAATTCCTTGAAATTCGCAGGTTAAGGAAAAGATTTTTACTTAAACATACATGTACTAGTGCCTCTAAATGTTTACTGAATACACTTAGTCTGATGTGGAAATTTTGCTTCTGTTTATATTTATTATTCAGTTTTGGTAGTCTGGTTTTGGGAGCGACTGAGAATTTGAAATGAAATCAGATCAATTCAGTTTGAAGTTTTTGGTGCAGCCCATGCTGAGATATTGAAAATTGTGTTTTCTTGTACCTGATGTCCACTGGCATGTTGTGGGATGTAATATTGACAGTAAAATATTCAGTACATATTTAACATATTAAAGAAACCCATCTTTGGGTAGAGACACACCATATTTATTTATTTAATGGGCATTTATGTCAAAATGTAATAGTAAAACAACAATTTTTATAAAATTAAATGCATTCCAGACAAGGTCGAAAAATATTTGCTCATAAGTAACTCATAGTTTCTCGCTCTCTTTCTCTCTCTCTCTCTGTCTCTCCTTTGACTTTATCATGTTTTCAGAGTTTCTTTGATGGCTGGGATATTAATAAGAAGAAAGATAAAGGAACTAAGGGAAGACACGATACCCTGATGGGTTGTGAGTCCATTTTTCATGCATGTAGTAATAAAATGATGCTCTAATTGGACAATTAAGTCTTTAGACATTCTCAATGATGTGGATGTTGCACATCACTTCAGTTTTCAGAGTGTCTGTTAATGTTAAACTGCATGTTAAAGTCTGCGCTCATGCAGTTGTTTTTGTGTTTCAGATGACCGTCACAGGGTGAAACTGCACCCACTGCTCGGAGACCCCAACTCTGACTATATCAACGCCAATTATATTGATGTAAGCCAGCAGTCACAAACTCTCATACTCTCAGACCAGAGTCACACACATTCACACTGTTTCAGTTATTATGTTGCACCCCATGAGCCAAATCGATATTTGTGGACACTCTCCCTTCTCTGGGCATTTCACAGGCTTTGTTCAAACAGGCAGCAAAAATCAGAGTGTTTGATGCATTTGACTCAGATTCATTTTGTTTTTTGTAGTCTAAACAGCAAACAATATGCATGGAATCTGATGTTTACAAACCCTATTCAAACGACTTTCAGTTTTGGAATCTGATTCAAATCAGATTTTTTTGGCCAGTGTGAACGGCCAAACCAAATAACTTTTGTATGCAGTGTGAACAAAGCCTACAAAATCATATCAGTTTTTGGTACAAAAACGCTTCATCAGGCCACTGTTTATTTCTTGGAAAAGATCATTTAATGCCTGCTGAGAGTTCTTGGTTGTTACTCTTGTTCCGGAATGTCTGACCAGCCAACAATCTTATTTTATAGTATTGGAGTGGTCAGATGTGGAGCATAGCCTACTAACCTGTATGGCAAAGTGTTTTGGGATCATTCTGTGTTAGTTTGCCTCTTTGATAAAGAGGCAGGTGTGCACAGATGATCACCCATACCAGCTGAAATGATTTTCCTGGAAACCTTGCCCTTCTAAACCTGCCACTCAGCAGCTAGCCCAGGGTGCAGCAGGTTTGACACGAACTCCCCTGTTCCATGTAACTCTGTCTGCTTCTTTTCTTAAAGAAACACGAAGGCTCTGTTCCAAAACATTCTGCAGATCATAGAACAACATAAGAAACTGGTTTGAAACACTCTACATTGGTAGCAATTCTGATACATAATGCAAAAAAACTAATTTCAGCATTTGGTAAAATAACCTTTAGTATTTTCTCTCTATTTCTCTCAGAATTCCTCGATTATTTTTTAAAGCTTGTTGCAATGCATTCTGGGATTGCACTCTCTGTAAAGGATACATGCAATGCCCCCTCTGTAAGCAGCTTACTAGTTTTGGAACAGAGCAGAAGGGGGTTCACTGCAAGAGACAGACACTAATTGTGAAGAGAATTGCTTTGGCTTGGCAACAGGCAGACACACTCCACTTATTTCACCTTGACTGTCTGGGCTTTAGATATAGTGAATGACTAGTTATGTTGTGTTGTGTATTCTGTGTGGAATGTTTTAAGTATGTGTAGCATTTAGCATTTTGCAGACGGTTTGGCTCTTTTGAAAGCAATGAAAAAGAATGTGAACTTATGTGGCATAATATTACTGGCATAGTAACCAGTTTTATTTATTTATTTAAATAATATAGGAATTAAAATGTCTTCAAAAACCATTATACAAAGGCAAAACAGGACATACCCAGCTAACAGGGAATGCTCTCAGAACGTTGGCTATTTTTTTCTAAAAGTTCACTCAACGTTATCAAAACTGTCTTGCGGTAACATTGATAGAAAATTCTTTTAACGTATACATCATATATTAAATAAACGTTTTAAAAATGTTACATAATTCAAAAAGTGTGAATATCATTCCTATAACCAAGCAATAATGTTAATACAGCGTCTAAAAATCTGTACATTTTGAACGTTTTTAGAACTTTTAAAATAACATTTTTATTACTTAATGGAAACGTTAGGGAAGCGTTCTTACAACCTAAAATTGTTAGCTGGGTAGGCCAATTTAACAAACATTGATTTTTCCATTTTATCTTGGCCTTTAGCCTTGTAAAAACATCCAAAAAGGACTATAATGAAAGAATGGTGTTTTTTATTATAACTGGCAATAGGATGAGGCTATTAGAGAACATACTAATGTGAGTGTAGCTCTGTTGCTTAATGTTTCACTCTTTTAATTGCTGTCCTTTTCTTTTAAACACGTCTTGAATCAACCCAATAGAGACCCGCACACTCTTTTAACTTACAGATGAAAAAATGAGGTAATATAAGGTTGGTGTGCAAAGATTTGCACGCACCCACACGAATTCTACCCACCTTCACATCCAAAATATATGCCTCCATTTCAAGGTCTGTCCCCTGGCATTCAGCTTAGCTGGCTAGCACAAGTCTCTCTCTTTCTCTCTGCCACTAATTCTTGCTCTCTCTCTGTCTGTGATCTATTAATCCTCTAGTTCTCTTCAGCTTCTCATTAACTAGACTCTGTCTTGTCTTTTTCTACCCCTTCCCACCTCTTCGACTTTGGACCCTGTAGATTCGGATAAACAGGGAAGTAAGTACTTCACTGCTCTTTCTTGACTCTCTTCCTCCTCACTTCCCCCTCTAGCTCTCTCTGATTCCTCTTTCCGTGTCATTGCATTGCTCTGTTTGGATTACTTAAACATGAGGAAGAACAGCTCTGTTACACAGAGAGATCTTCTTTATGTTCATCCCTAAATGTGGATGCATAAAACTTTCAGACTCCATCTGCTGGGTTTCTGCGCCTTACTGGTACCTAGTTTTCACAGTTTCACATGAAAATACTCCTCTCGAGATGCAGAGAGGGTCAGAGAGTTGGGGTAAATTTTTGAGTCACAGACAGGAAGTTAAAAGCTGAAGAGAGTCACAGACAGGAAGTCGAAAGCTGAAGAGAGTCGCAGACAGGAAGTCGAAAGCTGAAGAGAGTCGCAGACAGGAAGTCGAAAGCTGAAGAGAGTCGCAGACAGGAAGTCGAAAGCTGAAGAGAGTCACAGACAGGAAGTCGAAAGCTGAAGAGAGTCGCAGACAGGAAGTCGAAAGCTGAAGAGAGTCACAGACAGGAAGTCGAAAGCTGAAGAGAGTCGCAGACAGGAAGTCGAAAGCTGAAGAGAGTCGCAGACAGGAAGTCGAAAACTAAAGAGAGTCGCAGACAGGAAGTCGAAAGCTAAAAGAGTCAGAGACATAAAAGTAGAAGCTAAAGATAATTAAAGGCAGTGTAGGCAATTCTGGAGGTTCTAGTAGTAGCAACCTAGCTTTAAAAGCATAAGATCCGCCCTCCATTCAGAGTGATCTCCAAAGCCACACCCCCTCCAACAGACATGAACACATTTAGTTTGACAGACAGGTAGGACGACTGCTCCAACGTTTCATGGTCCTGCATCTTCCACAGAAAATATACATTTATATAAATGTAATTAGACCACTTAGTGATTGCTATCAAGATGTGAAGAGACTTTCAGCCAGCATAACAAAAATGTTTCTGGAAATAATTGCCTACCCTGCCTTTAATTTAAATGTTATTATAAAATGTTACCAGTAATAGAAACTCTTTAACTCTTGTTGAGTTAAAAAAGGATTTTTACCAGTGGGAGTTCTAAAGATACCACATATAGATTGCAATGCATTCATAACATCATTTCTGAATGTTTCTTTCTTTCTCTGCCTAATGAGCCTGTGTGTCTTGTGAACTTTCCTTCTAATTGCAAGTCATTTAAATGCTGTATAACATTTAGCTTAAATATAAATAGCTTAAGCATATAACTTAAAAGCATGATGTATCACCACCTTCATTTAACACTGCATTTTGGCAACACTGAGGTGGTTTAGAGATTTGGTCTGGTGATTCAGTCATTACAGATTTGATAACAGATAGCATGACCCACAAACTGTAGAGATCTAGTTCTGTCATGTCCTTGAGAACGTTTTCTTCAGTGGTACAGTCCCTGCAAAAATGCCCTAGAAACCCTGTTAGTTGCTCTGTAATGGTATTTATTATCTTTATATGCATTTATATAAATGTCTATGTGACCTGTGCTGGCAAAATGAGTCAGAATGAGCATGGGGTGATTACGAGGCAAAATAAGTGGAAAATGTCTATTTTGGTGTAATTTAAGGTTTACACAAAAATGAGATCATTAAGCCTTCGTCTAATGATCCCAATGCTCCAAATAGCAGTTAAACATCTACAAGTGTCTTTATTTACACATTTTCTGAGAGGGAAAAATTCCTAAACTTTCCTTCGTTTAATGAAAATTCGCCATTTTTTTCTGCTCTCTTGATGCTTCAGACATGTGCAGCTCATTCATTTTTTTTTGCCCGATTCCAAACAATCATAAATCATTTTTGATTTTTAAAGGAGAATGTAAAAATAACAACAATGCATTTTTGAAAATTAGCTCATTGGAAACTGCCAGCACGGCTTCCGTATTTATATAAATCAACAGACGAAAACCCTTTCCATTTTTGTCCGACTTCTAAACAAAAAGCCAAACGTTCCTCCCTCCATCCTCCATGTTCTCCGAACTCCATTTGTCAGAACGATGCTTTCCACATGGAACAAACATTGCCCCCACAATTTCTTTTTCTATTTACAGTGTCTCTGTTTTCATGTTTGTTCGTACAATGTACAGGAAATAGCTTGGCCCAAGCTGGAATGTGGTAGGCATCAGCAATGTTCTTAAATGGGGCGGCAAATGCACAGCAACAATAAAAAACATGTCTCTATTATCCCACTGCTGTCTGTTTAATGAAAACAGAGCCACTTTTTTGAGAGCATCCCCAGGTAGCTCTTTGAAAAAGCACAGCTTTGATGAATAAATTGCATGTTTTGAGATGTTCCTGGAGTTCTTCTCTCTCTGTAAACTCCAGACATGGTCTGATAGAGGTATTGTACAGGGAGCTGATCTTCTTTTGTAAGGTTTATGTCTGCGCAGAAGCGTGTTACTTTTGTGCTAAAGGTGCCTTTTTGCTTGTTTGTTTGTTTATTTGTTGGTTTGTTTTGAAGCCCCAAAAATAAGCGGTACCATTATTAGCGTTGGGAAATAACAAATTAAACATGGCAATGCTACTAACCTGAATACATTTTCATTTTATTTTTATTTAAAAAAAATAGTCGTCTTATAAATTATTCAGTCATTTCAACGAGTTCATGTAAAGCATTTTTTGTGCTCAAATTTATTATGTTAAGTTTATTACTGTGTTTGTTGCTTTTGCGCTAGAAAAATACTTCTCATATAATAAGATACATAATTAAAAATAAATTAAAATATAATTTTAAAAATGCCCCCTTAAGTTAAATGTTGCTGCCTCTGATTAGTAAGTGCTGGTGTTAAAGCTAATTACTTTCTGAAGGGCAGCTTTAATTTAGCTTAAAGGTACATATAAGTAATATTTTCCTCATTAAAAACTCAGTTTAACCCCTAAAGAAATAAATAGTATCTGAAAAATATTATTACTATCATGTGCTGTACTCTCACATGAGACTAGGACTACAGTTAGATTAGTAGTCAAATAATAAATAATAAAACATTTATTGTACATGGGTCTGGGCTGCATCATATTGATAGATAAACAACTGTCGTGTAATATGTTTTTATCCCCCATAATTGGACATTTCCGCTCACTGATTAATTTAATCATGGTTGACCTGCGAATAGCATGTTTTTATGGCATCAGTAACTGAAATGCTTACGTATGTCTTATCGGTCAGCACAATGTAAACACAACGTTACTGCGAGCGTTCTGTACAGTTAAAGAGATTCGTCCATCACCTACTCTCATGTTAATTCAGACTTTTTTGCTTCTGAGGAACACAACAGAACATATGAAGTATGTTGGTAACCAAACAACAGTGGCACCCATTGACTTCCATTGTATAGACGCAAAACCACTGAGACATTTCTCAATATAATTTCTTTGTGTTCCACAGAAGTAAAAAAGTCATATAGGGTTAAAATCACATGAGGGTGAGTAAATGGAAAAAAGTTCATTCTGGGTAACTATCCCTTTTAGTGTTTACCAATGAAACGCCAGCTTGCCTAGCTACAAGTTAATAATGTAGATATTAGAACTGAACTTTAGGACATTTTATGAAATAAGTTTTACGGACCTATGTACTGATAGAAGCAGATCACCTTTGACTGAAGACTGTTTGTTCTCGCTGTGACTTGGAGATAAGAAGCACCAATAGGAAATGTTGAGAACAGAGACAGAGCAGCTGCAGTGAGAAGCAGGCACAATGTTTTTGGGACACAAATGGTTCACTCAGCATGTCTCTCTCTCTTTCTTTTAGGGTTACCATCGATCTAACCACTTCATCGCCACTCAGGGTGAGTATCTTTGTCTGGACAGGGCTTGGAGATGAATGTGTGTGTTTATGTGGCTCTGTCTGGCAGTGGCCAATCTCGAGGGGAGAGCCACTTTCCTCTCTTTAGTCTGAGCCTTTGGGTTTGCGTGTGTGAGAGACCTTGAAAACAAGCTCCTCCAGATGGAATCTAATGAGTTTTGAGCAACGGAATTATAGAGGTAGCGTGTGAATAGAGATGGTGTGGCAGAGGAAGGATTACCGCCTGCTGGCTTCTCACCTGAGACCCCCATCAACACAAGCAGCAACACCTGCAGGACCTCAGGGGGTCCCAGACAGATTGTGTGTGTGGGGGGGTTTACTTAATCATATACTGGGGACAAAGTTGTACCCAAAAAGCCAGAAAAACCTGACAAATCTGAGCAAAACCTCCTTTTGGCAACATCCTCATTTGAAAAACATTGGTACTATAAAAATATAGTAAATATTTTTTTATAAATTGTAAAAATGCAGAAGGTTTTCTGTTAGGGTTAGTGTTGGAATGTTGGTTAGGTTATATTGTTTATAACTAGTTGTGTATGAAAACAATAGAAGTCTATGGAATGTCATTATTTAGACAAATAAATGTTTGTGTGTTCTTGGCTGTAGTTTGGGGACAATAAAACTCTCTTTAGGGATAGTCACTGGATGTCCTTAATTAAAAAAGATCCGATTTTTAAAATGCAAAGAGCATTTATTATTATTACATGGCTTTCTGATATTCTTGATTCTGATTGGTGAGTGGTAGCATTCTGAATAAATAAACAATAATGAGACAGTAAAAGTGCAGAAATGTTTGTGTAAGGGTTAAGTTATCATTAGGTCTGCGTTAACGCAATAGAACTGTATGGAAAATACACCCCAGAATAGTAAACAAATGTGTGCTTGTCATATATAACCTTTCCTCATCCTTTTCTCAGCTCGATCAAAACAAAGTCACCCTCTTTTCCCCTCGTTTCAGATCTCCCATAAATAAATCATTACGTGTTTGTGGTTTGTCTGTCTTTCCCTCTAATTGAATTTCGAGGCAGACTCAATTGATGGGAGAAATTAGCTTTTTCTGCCAGAGAGCCACATCCTGCTGAGGTTAAAAACTCTCCTATTCATCCAGAAATGGCTGCTATTGAATTACTCACCGCAAGGCTCCGGATTACAGAAGTGCCTTATAACACGCAATGACACTTCGCAAATTAAAGCCGCTGTCTGAAGCTCTGGCTGCCACTCATTGAGTGTATGTGTGTGTGTGTTTGTTTGTTTGTTTGCAGGGCCCAAGCAGGAGACCGTCTATGACTTTTGGAGGATGGTTTGGCAAGAGAACTGCTTCAGCATCGTCATGATCACCAAGCTAGTGGAGGTGGGCAGGGTATGTTCTAGATCCTTCCTCATCCACACACTAACCCATAAACCCACATCCATGCCATTTACCATCACTTTTGTATGTGTGTGTGTGTGTGTTGTGTATTTGAGTTTGGGCTTGGTTTATATGTTTATGTGCAAATTCATTATGACATCACTCTCCATAAATGATGACATCACTTTCTGCTTGGAAACAAAAATAAAATTTTCCCTTGGAAACGTTGCAGCCACACAAAGCAAACAAGTACCAAAGGGTCATGGTATTACCATGTTATTTTGTATGTACCATGGTAATACCATATTGTACCTTGGAGTAACATACAATAAATACCATAGAATATGAATATGGTAATCAATACTATGATATTTATAAAAAGTACCCTAGCCTTACCATCTTATACTACAATACAGGGCAGTGATCACGTGCATTTGTTATATAAATAGGTCTGTATTGATGTCAACTAAAAAGAACCATTGAAGTAGCGTTCAGAATTCACACACTTGTGTAATGCATTTTGCTCTCTTGCCTTGTGGCCCACTCGTTTTGAAACCACCCCTTTTTCTTCCTCCAACATAATTTCCTCTTTCATTTTCCTCTCCACACCGACATTGGGCCCTTCAGTGCTACGGAGACAGTGTGCGCCGCAGACAGAGTCCCTCTTAACAGCCTGTCCCTGCCCTCTTATGAAATTGGGGCTCTATTATGAAAAATACGCTTTTCCTTTTTATGATAAAAGCTGTGAACCGCAGGGATAAATGGATGATGGCTTGTGTCCGACAGCAAAATCTAACAGTTTGTGTAACGTAATAGAGTCGTGGAGAAATAAAGGCGGTTTACTGGACACAAGAAAAAACTTCTTTCGGTTCAGTGATTTTATGGTGTTTGTTGCTGTAAAGCTAGAAAATAGAAAAAGATTTTGCAAAACAGAGAGCGAGTTTAATTGGAAAGGACTTTTAAAGCGTGTTTTCTTTTATATCGAGTAGATGTTGTTTGTTGCTGATTGTCGTGTGCAGTAGAGTTTAAAGGTATTGTTTGGGGGTTGCAATATAGCCACAAAAATAAATAAATAAATCTAGAAGTTTTAAACCCTTTGGACGGTGTTTGATATAATTTTTTTTGTTTTTCAGTCAAAGGAAGCATCATTTCGACCACACAGGCAATGTTGCCATGTATATTTATAAAAGATACCAAATATACATGCAAATAGTAAATACGAGTAGTAAAATCTAGTTTAATATTATGTGGACATTTTTTTCCACATAATTTTAACAAAATTAGCTATTTATACAAAATAGTAATAAACAGCTATGTTTACCAACATCGATTTTTAAAAATATATTTAAATATATGAAGAAAACACAGAGAGACTTATTGATAATCATCTTTATTTATGATGTTCAATTTTATGTCACCAAAATGACATATAATCAAATATACAGTGTGTATTACGGAGCTCTAGTAATGTGACAGTATCAGTTCAATGGACCTGCAGTGTTTTCTCGCTGAATAAGTTTGTTTGTGTGTTTGTTTTGGCTTGTCTTTTAGGTGAAATGCTGTAAGTATTGGCCGGATGAGTCTGAGATGTACGGAGACATTAAGATCACGCTGCTGAAGACGGAGACTCTGGCCGAGTACACAGTACGAACATTTGCCCTGGAGCGGGTACGAGACTCTGCTTCTCCGTGCAAGAATTTTCAATTTGCTTTTATTTCTCTATTTGGCCTTTATCCATTTAAATTGATAGTGAGAGTTGAGATAGGACAGGCAATGAAAAGAATGCAGAACAGGACTGGAAATTACGTAACCGAAACTCAAACCTGTTTCTGCCATATGAGCACCAAGGCTTGTTGAGCCTTGGTTCGCAGTAGTAGTTCTGACTACTAAGCCATGGTACTTTTTCAGGTGAATTATAAAAACATGATTCTGCATACAAACTGATGCATGAATGTGAGACTTTTGTGGTGTTTGGTATGTCTCCCTTTTGCTTTAAAGACAGCATGTTGTCTGATCAAACTGACATTGCCCCACAATTTTGTGCAAAGCCTAATGTTCCATGTCATCCCAGCATGATTTTAAAATGTTCCAAACAGCATCATACCCTTTTAAATCTTAAATCTTTTTTATTAACGGTATGTCATTTTTCAACATCCTGAAACTTTCCGTTCATTTCCAGGTAAATTTGATTTTAAACCCCAGATTTTCAATATGTTCTCAGACATTTGATTCTGCTGTACAGGTGTCAGGATATATATGCCGTGCGTCTGTAGGCTGATGCGTACGGCTGCTTGGCTTTTCGCTAGGATGCTAACAGATTAGGGTGGAAGACGTTGAGTGTGTATGTGTGTTAGGGGAGAATTTGGAGTGACAGCCCTTTAAATGAAATGGAGAGAAGTGGCTGATACCCAGTGGAGGCCCATCGAGCTGTCTGTTCGAGGATTAGAGCTGCCTCATCTCAGAACGCGTTAACTAAAGCATCTCTCTCTCATTATCCCTCTTTCTCTCTTTGTGCCCCCCCGACCTCCTGATACAATAGCACGATACAAGGGCTAAATGTGGGTGCGTTTACTGAAATTAGCTCAATTTATCCTTCCCCCCATCCTCCTCTCTTCTGCCCTGTGGAGGCACAGCTCCATCAACATCCTTTGATGTGAGTTTTGAGCTTTGCGGCTCTGTCAGTCAAATTCGGGGGCTGTGGGTGGAATTATGTGTGTGTTTACGTGTTTGTAATGCGGGACAGGCTTCTGTGCATTTCCATCAGGCAGGGGTTGGTTGCATTTGACGCAACATCCGTTGCGTGTTTTCACACAGGTGAGCAATTGGGACACAGCTGACAGTCATCCCCTCCCATCATTTCCTGTGTTATCCTACTTTTTCCTACTCCTACTTTTTCACTTTATGAAAACGGACTCAGTCTAAGATGTAATAATTTAAGGGTTAATTTTAAGGGTTGCCTAAAACAATGGGCAATCATATTTAGAGGTCATTACGCAAGAACCAATCAGAATCAAGTATTCCATAAGTTGTTTTAAATACACTGATTTGGGTTAAGACTACGGACTCTGTTTGTTTTTCAGAGAGGCTACTCCGCCAAACATGAAGTGTGCCAGTTTCACTTCACATCATGGCCTGAGCATGGAGTCCCATACCACGCCACGGGTCTGCTGGCCTTCATTCGCCGGGTCAAAACCTCCACGCCACCCGATGCAGGACCTGTGGTGGTCCACTGCAGGTACAGAGTTCCTAATTCAGCGTAACACAGTTTGCTCTTTGCTCTGTGTGTAACAAGCTGCATGTATTCATTGATATAACAGCAGTTAGACACTGACCTCACAATACACTCTACATTTACCATTTACACCTGAGTTCCATATCAAAAAGTAGCAGTACCTGGGTACATTAATGATATCACGTGGTTCAGTATTATTCAGGAGCATGGGAATAAACAAATGTACCATGATGAATGTGGTTTCATAAATGGGTAGTTGATGTATAATGTGTTAATGGACTTCAGATTTACTCAGAATGTTGATTGTGCTGTAGATTAAGCTTTATAGGACTGTGTGTAAGTTTTATGAAACTGTGTGCAGTATTTTAGATTTTTCACTGTTTTTCAACTCATTTGAGACATCGTTGCATCATTTTGAATGGTCCTGCAGTTTGAGATGAATAGCTTTTAAAAAGTACACACATTCATTACCTTCTCAATGAATATGTGCTCATTAAATCCTGCAGTCCTTAATTTGTTTTGGTTAAAAATGAACAATAATCAGAGCAAGTACATAACAGAGTGTTCAAAACGGCCTCCTTACCTTACCCTGATTCACATCGGTAAGTTTATAATAATGATTTATATTTGAGCTGTCGAGTCAGAGTCCCTGGGAAATATTTCCCAGGAAATCTGGGAAATAATACAGTTTGGCTTTATTTAACTTCAAAATACCTAAAAAAAAAAGTACATATAGTAGCCTGATATTTTTTTTAAACAGAGATGGCGACAGAGAGGCACAAGTTACGGATTGCATCTTAAAAGCTGAATCCATAATATTTAATACAAACATGAGATATAAATACTGTCTATAATTATTTTAGATTGAAGATACAGTAGCATGTCACAGCACGTTACCCAGAGAGATAAAACACTCAGTATCATTCATTCAACATTTATTCCCTCTTCATCATTTCCAGTGTGGGGGCAGGCAGAACCGGCTGCTATATTGTACTGGACGTGATGTTGGACATGGCGGAATGTGAGGGTGTGGTGGACATCTACAACTGCGTGAAGACCCTCTGCTCTCGACGAATCAATATGATCCAGACAGAGGTGGAAGCACATATGCCTTTACCCATAATTCCCTGTTCCCAAATATGGCAAATGACACCTCTCAAATTAAATCTGCATAGTCATGAGCTTCGTAGGAGTCGCTATGAATATTCAGGATGTTTAGCCTTGGAATGCAGTTAAAAACTGCGCATTGAGAGGCGTGAACACATGCAAATATTCATCTTGGTTGCATCTGTCCTCTCATGCGCTTTTGCTTAGATGTTCTGAGATTTGCATATCCAAACTTTATTATGTAAATCCCTCAGTCATTTGACTGTTTATAACATTAGTAATTATTTACTAGATGCTTTAATTAAATTCACCCCGCAAGTGTTTGTTTATTTAAAGTGATGTATACTCGCTCACACCGTGTACTTTGAAATGTGCCGCATAGTATGTTTACATTGGAACATGGAGGTTAAACAAATACTAATATTGGCCTCTAGATACTTTGTATCTGTGTGCAGCTTTATCTTCATCTCTGTTGTCCTTGTTCTTGTTACAATTTCAGGCTGTGTGTGTGTAGAAGGGCTGTGTGATATCAAGAATATACACTATATATAAAAAAGTAATATTTTAAATATTGTAATGATTTCATGCAACTTTTATTTGATCATTACATTTCCAGAAGACATTAGACTTTAGAGTTTCGCAATCCTTACTTGTGTCAGTTGGGACAGTTATTAATAGCGTCTCTGCTAAACTGAATGTGCGTTGGAGTTGATAAGTTTGAACAGTTTCCACGAATCTGTTCCAAGTGCCTGTTTCAGTGAAGTGATTTATAGCTCTGATTCAGTGATTTATTTGCATCATAACGTTCACTGCAGTCTCTGTGTGACATTTTTTATATATTAAAATGTTTTATTAAAAAATATGTAGGTAAAATGTGCCATATTTTACGATATGTTGTTACATTGAGTTAAATAAAGAACAGTATAATTCTGCTCTGTGTTTATTGAGTAACACATGTTTTTGTCTCTCTGTAGGAGCAGTACATATTCATTCATGACGCGATCCTGGAGGCATGTCTTTGCGGCGAGACGGCCATCCCAGTCAACGAGTTCGCTCTGGCTTACAAAGAGATGCTGAGGGTGGATTCTCAGAGCAACTCCTCCCAGCTCAGAGAAGAGTTCCAGGTCTTTAACTGTCCTTGCATTAACAGCAACTAAATTTTCCCTCAGGTCCTCTTTAAATGTTAGGCCAGGTGTCTTGCACTAAAAATAATTTAATCTCTCTGACCTTTGGAGCTAAACACAGTGATTTCTTCTTCCTTTAAGAGTTACTCTATGTGGAATTTTTGCAGCTTTGCCTTTAAGACTTGAAAAACTAAGCATGGATGTGGCACTAAATGATAAAAGCTGTCTCGTCCATATACTTCTGCCCATTGTTAAATCTTATTGGTCCAAAACAATACAAGGGAAGTCGCCTACAACATAAAAACAGTCGATCGCAATGAAGTTGAAATGCACATTGAAATGAAGTCACAGCACAATTGAAAACTGACCATGTTTTGGCTTAATTTTATGAACATGGATTCTTGTAAACGTTCCACTGTTTGGGAACAATAGCATTGGGCAGTTTTTTATTACATCACTGTGACTGGGCGGGTCAAAATGTTCATCAATGAATAGGCTTATTGACAAATTTGGGGGGGTCATATTTGAACATACTTTTTCTTTTTGACTTCAGAACGTTCGAGAGGATGCATTTTTGCAGCTTAGTTTCAATAAAACGTCTGAACTAGGAAGAACGTTTCCGAGTTACGGCTTGTTTACATAGACCATTAAATACAAATATTTAAAAAGTTCAAGGATACGACCACTTTAACTGAAAAACAACTTTCTGTAAAGTTTTCTGGTTATAAGAAATGGACTCCATGAGCAGAATCTGAATAGGTTTAATTTTCATAATGATCCCGCAGTCTCTTTCTCGTTTTCTCTCTTGATTCTGCAAAGCCAATACACAGTTTTCATAACAGAGATAATGTTTAGTTGCAGCTTTAAACACTGTCTGAGCAGAGAGAGAATAAACAAAGTCAAATAAAGCTATAATTCAAAGCTCAAGCTTCTCAATGGAGCAAAACAAGGTTGACAGCAGCAGTCAAACAACACTGAGCTACACACAGTGAGACAAAAGCTTTGTCCCATAGATTAATGATCAGTCTTGTGTTATAAATGTATTCAGCAGAGACTTTCGGTATGGCGAGACGTTTAGAGGACATTTCAACAATGTTCTTAATTCTCAATTCCAGACTGTATAACTCTCGAACAAAAGAAGCCTACAGTAACACCAGTCATGTACAAAACAGAGCAATGATAGATGATAGAATGACAGAAACCCTTTTCTGTTGGAAACTTCTCAAAACCCATTTGGCTTCTTTTCTTATAGCAAGATACTTATTTAAATGCTGTTGTTTCTGGTAATTTAGTGGAAATGTATTTATTCTTGTTCAATGCTGTCATCCTGATCAGGATTTATTCATTCAAAAACCTTATTAAAGACTAGAATATAAACTTATAAACTAGATAAATATTGCACACATAAATTTCTGAAGTATATAATCTGATCGTTATATATATGTTTAAAATATTGGCCCCTTTAGTAACTTGAATTCAGTGAAGTTTTGGGTGTGGTATGAACTTTTCAAGTACATTTTTTTTATTAAAACTTTTTGTTGGCCCCTGAAACAACATTCTTGTCAAACCTAGTCCTATCAATAACCCAAACCTTAAACATAACTTACCCTAAAGTCAGAGAAAAATAATAGACTAAAAATGATATGCATGCTCCTAACCCAGTCCTAAGATTAAACCTAACATTAACCCTAAACTTAACCCTAAACTTAATCCTACAACCTGACTGGTTGATAGAATTGTTGTTCCAGGACCAACAACAATGTTCTTCCAGGAAGATGTCTGACTTGGTGAACTCTTTTGAAAGGCGTTCTTGAGTATCTTGACCTGGTGTTTAAATGCTTTAAATATTTACAGTTTCATCAGACATCCCAAACATCAATAATAAAAGTGATGGTGTAAAACTACAATAATAATACAGGTAACAGCTGACATGGGTTGGGAGTGTGTGCTTCCTGAAGTGTAGCTGGCCTTGTTTCAGTTTACTTCAGTTCCACAGGGAGTGAAAGGCCAGTGAAGGTTATTTAATAAAAGATGGACAACTTCACATGTGTTGCTGAGAATTCCTTTATTGATTCACGGGGAGACAGAGGAATCTGTTCTCTCACTCCTTCACTTACCTCCACATTGAATCTTTCTGACTTTATGTTTCTGGTGAATTGTAATGCATTCATTACAAGCCATTTCTCGCTGAGGTTTAGAATCAGAAGCATGGAGAGGAGCATTTGCAATAGCATTTGGGTGTGATTTTGTTTGGTATTAGAAGCTGATGAAGAACGTTTCAGATGTTCTGATTTGACGTTTACGATGACATCATCTTTTGTTGTTGCAAATGTGTTTACACTTTCTTTACCTTTTGGTTTGCCAGGGATATTTGTGCTTTATTTATGAGTTCATAGAAGCTGTTTTTATGTGTGTGGTAGGGCTGATTCTGCATTTGTATTTAGTAATTGCGGTAACTGTGTGGACGAGTGGCATTAAATGCTTTTTAAAACTGAATTTTAGGCCACATCTGCAGCCAGCAGATACGGCGTATTATTTCTGCAAAGTGGAAATAATCGCAGATGTGCTGGCAAAAATTGCTTTATATTCTCTTTAATGTTTTTTCTGTCACTTTTTCTCTAAGCCTGCTGTTTTTGCTTCCATTTTACGTTTATAATGTGAAGCATTTCCAAATAAAACAGGATTTTTAATGAGTAAAAATGTAAGGCGGGACTTCATTTTATCCATTGCAAATTGATTGGATTGTAAAAAGTGGGCGTGGCATACCAGAATGAAGCCAGAACAGAAGTTGAGAAAATCTGTGCTTGTGGCTTCACTGACAACTTGGTAGCCAAAATCTGACAGAGAAATTTTAATAATTCAGCTGTTCAGCATCTTCAATATTCTTTTTGTCCATCTTTTTTTCCCCTCAGACGCTGAACTCTGTGACGCCTCATCTGGACGTTGAGGAGTGCAGCATTGCCCTTTTACCACGAAACCGAGAAAAGAACCGCAGCATGGATGTTCTCCCACCCGACCGGGCCTTGGCCTTCTTGGTGACCACAGAGGGCGAGAGCAACAACTACATCAATGCTGCACTGATGGACAGTTTCCACCGACCTGCTGCCTTCATCGTGACCCCCCACCCGCTGCCCGGGACGACCTCTGACTTCTGGAGGCTGGTGTTCGACTACGGCTGCACCTCTGTGGTCATGCTGAATCAGCTGAACCAGTCCAACTCTGCCTGGGTAAAGCGCCCGCATAGCCACTAAATACTGCATCCAAGGGGACTTTAAGAACTGACAGGGCTTTTTCTTCAAAAATCCATCTTTATCAGTTGTTTTTCTTTGCTTTTACTTCACTCAACGTCCTTTGAAGTCGTTGAAGCTATTTTGTCCCCTGCTTTTCTTAATCTCCCTATGAAATGTTCTATATTCATAAGCCTATAGTGGAGTCTCATTTACATACAGCTTTCTTTTGAGTGGCGGAGTGGCGTTCCGGCTCTCTCCTCCATCACGGCTCTCTCTGAAAAGCCTGACGCGCGCTAACGTGTCGCCGGTTACTCAGTGTCACTCTTGCAGTCCCTCGGTTCATTTTTCTCTCTGCGGTGGATTAACGTCTCTCTCGTTCTGTCATTTTCTCTTTCTCTCTCTTCTTCATTCGCTTGATTGCTCTCCGCGGTCCATAAGTATTAATATTTATCACCTCGCTCGCCACACTGTCATTAATGTTCTTCCCTCTTTCTCGGTTTCTTTCTCGCAGCGTTTCTGCCTGTTTAATTTCTGCTCAGTTCTGTTCTGTAATGCTACAGTGTTTCATATGTGCGGATGTCAAATTCTGGTACTGCAAAGATTTCAGAGAGAATTACAAATATTGATTTGATGGTTTTGGATGTCAGATACATTATTTGAATAAATGTAGTTTCCTAAGCTCAAACTGTGCAATAACACACTTTATTGCATAAAACACAATAAAACAATTGTGTACCGGGCATGTGCTGTAATAGCTTGTACAGTGTGCCTTACCCAAACAGTCATTAGTGATTGTGATTGGCTGTTGTTAATGGAAGGTGGGACTTTCTTCTCTAGAGCGGCCATGTTAAGTGTTGCACTTTCTCTCATTCATAGAAAAACCATCTTGGTATATTCTATGGTCTTTGGCAGAATCAATGAGTTTAATAGTTAGCAGTCCCAAATAAGGTAAACCTATTAACTATATTTAGATTATGTGTTGAATATAATGTAAACCTGTTGTCTTATTCTCTAGACTTCCGTTCACTGCAATATGTTTTTCCTTCCAGAGACCTTTTTCTTAAGAACCCCTTTTCCTCTTTACCTAGATCTTGTTATTCTTCTTACTCTCTTTAAGTTTCCGAACAGTAAACTAATATTTACTGAAGTGTTTTCCTTCATCCTGAGAATGATTCAAGCACTTTTTTGAAAGACAATTGACCTTCAAGATGTTCTCCATCCTGACATAAATGCCAGATGGTCACAAAGACCTTGTAATGGCCAATTATGTCTTCTAAGCACTCTGTTTTTGTCTGTTTGTCTCTTTCATTTCTCTTTCCAGCCTTGTGTGCAGTACTGGCCTGAACCAGGTCTTCAGCAATATGGTCCTATGCAAGTGGAGTTTCTGTCCATGTCTGCAGATGAGGACATCATAACCCGTCTGTTCCGGGTCAAAAATGTGACAAGAGTGAGTTTCAGCACTGATCAGTCATAATACGTCATACAATATAGTATATAATGCAGTTTCAGTGTTGTTTTCACATCACCCCAGTAAACCAAGCTGACCATTAATATTGCCTTAAGAAAATTAATCAGTTAATCATTGTTTTGTATTGCTCACTCCAGGAAATTACTTTAATCTATGCAATTACGCAATTTATGCAATTATGCAAAGTTTCACTATACAGAAACATTCACAAGGTGGATTACTGACTCGTGGGTCGCTATGGGTCTTTAAAGGCACACGTAAGGTAAAGAGATTTCCAGCTGTGGTAAATGAGCCTCCTGATTTTCTGCTTCAAAATACTCAGTTGTTTCTGAGTAATTTTCTGGGAGAACCTCCTCAGGCGTTTTATGATGTTCTCCTTTAATACATTTTTCATCACTTGGAACAGGTTTGTCATTACATTGTGCCCTTTAACAGTGAGCTTAATGCCACAAGTTTAAAAAGTGTGGCAATGTAGACTTTTATGCAACGTTGTGAGCTTTGAATGTCTTTTCCCGTCGCCCTTGTATTACTACGAGAGCCATTATGTCACAGTGCGTTGCATTCAGATCACGGTTTAATGGACTACAAGATAAAGCGGTGCAATAAATAGGGTTTGTCAGTCCAATATATTTTGTCAGCCAGAGCTATAAGACCAATTAAAGAACATAGAAAAAGCCATCACAAAATATTCATTTTCATACCATCAGCACACGACGTTTCACTTTCCCAGACATGGACAGATGCCGAAATAAGTTTTCATAAGCCTGTAGATATGAAGTGTACGTTAATGAGCATGCCACAGAAGGTCAACATTTTACCGTTCTCAATTTCCTTCTGCTTGTCATTAGCATACAGGCTAATTTTCTTCTATTTTGCAGTTTGAACGTTTGATGGCAAGAGCTTTTCCATTAGACGTCTTCTGTACATTTGTGTCTCTGTTAGATGTGCTTTTAACGAATGTTGCAGCGTGTAAATGCTTTGAGGATGGATACTAGAGCGTTCGAGAAAGGAAATTATATTGCTGAAGCCACGTTTTGAGGGTGCGTGTTGCATGTGTTATTCAAATGTAACTCAAAAGTTTCCATTTTCTTCATTTTGTGTGGTAGCTACATCCCCACGCCTTACTGTGTGGTTATAGGGTCAGGTTGGTACAGAGAAGAAAACTGACTTGTCATGTGATGTTTCTGGTCTTCACAGTGTCAGATTATTCTTACAGTTTCAGTTTTCCTTAGCTGAAACTTTATTCCCCCAAAATGCTATTTTTTTTCAAAGGAGACATCCCAGCCAACAAATTTAGGTTGTGAGAATGTTTCTTTATCATTTCCATTAAATAACAAAAATGCTAAAAATGTTTTTTTTTACGTCCAGGTTTATAGATGTTGTAATAAAGTTATTGTTTGGTTTTACCATTTAATTATGTAATGTTTTAAAAAATGTAACAATTAAAGCATATGTATGTTTGTTATGTATGTATGTATGTATGTATGGATCGTTGAAAAAGTTCTACCAATGTTACTGCCAGGAGGTTTTTTGATAACGTTCTGAGAACATTCCCTGTTAGCTGCAATATTGCTGAACATTTTTGCCTGAATTATCCCTTTAAGCCTTGTGTATCCTTACAGACATTTTTGTCATGCGAGGACCTCTGTGTACTTTTCCTAATTGACGCACAAGGGTTAATGAGAACAAGACTTAATAAAACCGGCATCTGTTTGGTTATGCACATCCTATCATCTGTTTACAAATGGGAAGAATATTTTGACAGAAAAATCATTATGTCAAACTCGTTAAAAACAGTCAGTTGCGGTCAGTATGCTTGCGTCCTCCCAGCAGCCCTGAGGGCAGTTTTAGGGCGTGCCTCAGAGCTATGTATTCATTCCGCTCCCGTTTCATATCAAAGCATGCATGTATCAGGCCTAGTGTTTTTCTGTCCCATACAAGAGGAAATCTTTCCCAGCAGGCTCATTCATCACAACCTAAACAGTGCTGACTCGGCACTGCTGAGGCCCCAGCGTGAAGAACAGCACTGCTCTACTGTACACATACAAAAACAAGCTCGAATGCACAGCTGGTGATGCATTACTGATCGTGACCTTTCTCCCCATCTCGTTCCTGTGAAGCTGCAGGAGGGTCAGCTGGTCGTGTGCCAGTTCCAGTTCCTGCGATGGTCCGCGTATCGTGACGTGCCTGACTCCAAAAAGGCCTTCCTCAACCTGCTGGCCAGCGTGCAGAAGTGGCAGAGAGAATGCGGAGAAGGTCGTACTGTGGTACACTGCCTGTGAGTAACATCACAAGATTCTTAATAAACACTCCTACATCATACAATTCAATTAGACATGGTTTATTGATCATGTTATTTGTATTTATTGATAACTGAAAATAATACAAATCTAAATCATAAATCTATTCTGTATGTTCTCATCATTTAAAAATAACACTTACAATAGCGTCACATTGTCGCCTTTTTCTAATTTAAACCTGCAGTCCGTAACATTTTTGGGTTAAAAATGAGTTATTGAGCAGTGTTCATAATAGCCTACTTACGCTAATTCGCAATGAAATTCATTCTGATTTCTCAGAAAATGTCAGTTTGGCTTCATTTGACCTCAACATACGTTAATAAAGTATGTAAGATAACCTGCAGTTTCATGTTTACAACAGAGATGGCGATATAGAGGCAAAAGTTACAGATCATAGCTTTAAACTGAGGGTATTGCAATAAATCCTTTTCCTTAATGTCTAGTTCTGTCTAAACATCCTTGTTTAGGTAGGTGTTTAGATCTTGTTCTAACTATATTAAGATAACTGGAAAAAAAGCCCATCATAAATACTTATAATTATTTCTGGGAAATAATTCTTTCCTAACATAACATTTCTAGTGTGAGACAAAGACCTTGCACTTTGATTATTGTTTACTGCTCTGTGGAAATCTGTGTATATTGTGATCAGGCAAAACATTTGTTCTGCTAATTAGATAAAGGCTAATAATGAAAGATAGAAGAACAACAGCTCTATGAAAGACTTGATCGTGTCACATTACATCTCATTCTGTGTGTGTTCTCTGTAGCATATTTTGATGTATTTTTCTCTGTTCTGTTCTGCTTGCTCAGAGAGAGATATATATGTTTGGTGTAGCAGGTGCACCAGAACTCTTCATCAAGAGCGCAGTAGTACAGACCAATATGCCCAAGTGTGTCTCAGAAAGTTCACTTCGCGTCTCATTAGTGCTTTCTTTACAAAAGTGCACTTTCTTCACTTATGCATAGTTTCTTTATCCATTGTGGTGCTGTGAACCAGGCTTTCATGTCTTCCCAAATATAAATGAAAACAAACTTCTCCTCAGCAAACAACAGCTGTAGATGTTTTTCCTGTGGAGTTCTTCTGTTAGTTTAAAACAAGTGAAACAGTGACTGCCATAGTGCCCTTGAACAACACCCCTAATCTTAGTCTTCACCAGTGTTTTCTGAATCCGCCATGGCCCATATCTCTGTTTTCCAGAGTGTGTGCCAGATAAGAGATAATGAAATGCAACAAAATGCGTTCCTGTGTACCTTCGCAAACAAATAAACAAAAATAATAAATGAAGAAGTTAAATGTCTTCTCCTTCGCAGTCCTATAATAAAATCATTTCGAAACAGGAAGTTCACTTGTACCCAACATGAGCAGCCAGAGTTAATGATCCCAGACTAGGTGTTAACGTCATCGTTATCCTTTTAAACGCACACTCCATCTCCCCTGTGGCTTCGTCTCCCATCTTGACCACTAAGGTACCTCATCCCAAACCCCAGGCACGAATTCCCCTCCCATCACCACCCAGAAGCACATCACTCAGGGCTGTCACACAGTGTTACCAACCAGAGGCAGAGGGAAGAGATTATGGAGATGAAATCAATTATGCTTTAATACAGAGCAGCGCAGGCCTTTTTCCGCACTAAATCCAGAGCTGCCAAAGCACTGGCTGCGATTGATTATCTCAGCATTGCCTCATCTAGCTGCCGCCGTGCCGTACGCATACACAGCAGAGGACCTCTGGGATGTTCCGGAGCCTTTTGTATGCTGCTTGTGAGAGTTTTTTGATAATAACTGAATGTGTGAAATTTCTGGTTAGAACCAAATATCAGCACGCAGCAGAAGCGAAATCTGTTTTCATTGCTACGCTCAGTTTTTGTATCTCTTCTGCTCGTGACAGCTGGGTTTTGTTATGTGTGTGTTCGTGTAGGAACGGTGGGGGTCGCAGTGGAATGTACTGTGCCAGTAACATCCTGATGGAGATGATACAATACCAGAACATGGTGGATGTCTTCTATGCTGTCAAGACTCTTCGTAATGCTAAGCCCAACATGGTGGAGACACTGGTAGGTGTAATGTTTGCAAATAGCATGTAGAATTAAATCAGAGATACAGTTCAGAGACAACAGGCCACTTGTAATAAAAATCAATGAGAGAAAATGCAAAGAAAATGAAGTCACACCTTTCAATTAAGTTGAAATTAACTTACATTTATGCATTCGGCAGACACTTTTATCCAAAGCAACTTACAGTGTATTCAGGGTACATAATTTATCAGTACATGAGTTCCCTGCGAAACGACCCACAATGTTTGCGCTGCTAATGCAATGCTCTACCAGTTGAGCTACAGGAACAGACAACAGACAGACAAATGTACCATATTGTCAAATGTATGAGCTGGTCTTTACTACGGTTCCTACTCTAGGCCAGGGTTGTAAGTAAAGTAAAGTTCCTGTAGCTCCATTGGTAGAGCATTGCATTAGCAGCACCTTAAGACACTTTGGATAAGTGCATAGGCCACATGCCAACATGTAAATGTAAAATGTACAAGGCATATTAAAGGAGCCATGCCCCCCAACAAGCCTATGAAATTTTTTCAGTCTAATTTTAGCTAAAGTAAAATTTTTGTTAGATTTATTCTTGATTTGGCTTACGTAGTTTAAATGTAAGCTTAACAAACAGTTTGGGAGTTTTTGGTGCATGACTGGAAATAGCAGCCTGGGGCGTCACCAAGATGCCAACGATTGTAACCACAGTGATATTGTATGCACATATACAGTACACATTGACTCATTGATGCATTCACTCATTGATTTAGTTACGGCCGTAATTTTACTCCATAAGAGCATGCTCAAATGCAAATCATGCCCTTCTCAGATAACAAGTCAAATGCTACGTAAGTGATATGGAACTGAGTTATTGCACTATAATGATCTAATTTCTCTGCTGTAGGAACAGTATCGTTTCTGTTATGAGCTGGTTCTGGAGTATTTGGACTGTTTGGAGGTCAGATAGTGGAATCCTGCACCCCTCTCGCTGACCTCGCAGGCTGGAGCAGTACCACCGGCAGGCTCACCCTTACACCCAAAACTCCATCGGCACTTCGTTCCCCTTCTTTCAGCCTTCTCGCTTGGATCAAACAGCAGCAGGAAGGAGGAACAAAAACAATGAAGAGAAGATTTTTCTGCCTTTTTACCCCAAACATCTAACTCTGTTACACCCTCTGCATCTGTTTTAGTTTTCAGATATTTTCAGCCTGTTTTTCTGTGAGCAATTCTGCAAAAAGCTCCAAAGCCTGACTCGGTGTGGTGTGGTTGGTTTACCTCGGCTTGCAGTGACTGTGAGTTTCTAAAAACAGCAGTTTTATTTTACACCTGCCTGTTTCTCTCCAGCTGGCTAGGCTGAAGAGCAAAAATAAACATCACTTGGAGGAGGTCTCTTCATGTGCAGCTCAGTGAAGTTGAGCGTCGGGCATCTTTACTGTGGCCCACTTAAAAGGAGTCAGGCACTTGTCGTGCCCCTTAAAAGAAGTCAAAAGGACAACACACACACATGCATGCACGAACGCTCACATCCAGACACGGACACCACATACACTGAATCAACCAGCAGACGACTTTTCATTAACTGCCTGACATGATGTCGATGCCTCTTCAGTTGTTCAACTCTACAACAATCGACACTTTTTGCCAGTGTTGAACGACGTTATAAAACAAGGCCTTGAGACTGCATTATAGTGAGCACGTGTTTCAAACAACACGGCAGTATATTTCTTTGGGGAACCACCTGATTGGTCCTTGTATCATGGAGGCGGAGTTTATTACTTAATATATGGTGCCATATTTCTCAAGAGGAGACTTAACAGAAAAGTTGGGCGGCCATGTCCGCCTCTGTGGCTTTCCTATCTCGTTGTGACTGTTGTCTTTTTTCCTCTCACCTGTATATATACTTAATGTCTGCTGGAAATCCTCTAAGTCTGAAGGTGTATGTCTCAAGTGCTAACAGTTGCCCTGTGTGCTTAAAGCAAAGGAAGTACATTAGCAAGGGGCAGACGCAATGGCAGTGGTGGCGGTGGTGGATTAAACTCTGACCTTCATCCACTCACTCAATAGTTTTGAGGGCTCAGTTAACAGTCTTTTTACAGCAGCACTGAGAAGGCAAGAACAAAGCGAGACTGTGTCGGAGTCGAGGAGAAAGAGGCTGAAAGAATCACAGGCAATCTACTACTTCTTTTGGCTTGTAACTATTTATCTGACTGACTTGTGTACTTTGAGTGGATTTTGTTAAACAATTGTGCAGCTTTGAGTGTACAGCTGAATCCTGTACTGGCTCCAGATTCTTCAAAGCATCCCTTTAATTTTACAGGTTCGCAGTTCATTTCTGTTCCATCTCAATGTGCGAGCGCTTTTGTTTGGTTTTTTTTCCCTCAAAAGATGGATGAGAGTCCATCTGTACTGTTTTTTTAGGAGGTGGTTTAGTGGATGTGAGCAGAAGCTGATAGCCGAGAGTTATTGAAATTAATTTGTATTTACCAGCATTAATTTACAGTACTGCTACTGTACAAGCACAAAATCAGGAGAATATCTGGTCAGTGAATATATCAACATCAGTATTACACACACCTCTCAAATTATGACCCCAACTGTGAAACGCAAAATTGCCATATCAGCAAAACGCCAAGTTAGCAAGCCACAGAGACGAGTTCCAAATGAGTTCATTAGACTGCATATATCATCCCTGATGTCAGATCGCCCCAGTCCACACTGAGTGACGGCTTGTGACAGCCTCAGATGAACAATTGTGTTAACAAGCTAGTTGAAGACACCAGTGAAAACTGTTTCATTAGAAAGAGAGCTGGTGATTCGATTGGAAGACTACTAAAAGCTGGAGTACACTACATGACTTTAACCCTTTAGTAAGAACCACTCTGCAGAGTTTGAGTTGTGTACACTCTTAGAAGGGCTTCTCCATAGAACCCTCAGATTCTTTACTTAATTTCAAAGAAACCTTTATGCCAAAAAGGTTCTGTGTAAGGAAAAAGTAAGAGAAAATAATTGCATAATACTTCCTAGTGGAAGTATGTTTATAAGCTACAAGTTAAATTCCTACAATCTAATTGAATTTTATTAAAAATAAATGCAAATAAATATGACTAATGATTATATATATATAATGAAGCGCTTGACAGAACTCTTTAAGGTTCTGTATAGAACCTTTTCTTCTAAGAGTGTAGTGTGATCCGCTTTAACACAATGCTAATTTATACTGTAACATGTAACTTATTTCTTCACCAGACCCCTTTTGGGACTTTCTTGGAAAGTGCCTGGACACTCGTGTGGAAAGTATGTGTACATATAGATGTATATTTGTGTTCTGTGAATAGTATGTGAATAAAGTTTGTTTGGCCAGATTGAACAATTTAAAAGTACTAGAAAGAGTTGAATGTAACGTTGAACCTGTTTCCTGAATATGCCAACAAAAGATCTCACCTGCAGTCTACTGTGGACGATCTCTAAAAGCCATTCCAAAGTTGCCCCTTCAGAAGGCCCATGTTGTCACTTTAAAACCCTCTAACGATTGTTTTTGTCATGCTCATTCCAAAGACATGAACCATCTTCTACCGGTAGTCACCCGATAATACCGCAGAATTATCTCCAGTGTCTCACTAGAGAAAAAGGGACTTTGCCACTCTTGACTTGTGCTGAAACAGCTGTTGAGCCAGGTCCTTGTTTTTTGTGCGTTTTGTTAGTTTATTCGTTTCCTTCCAAGTGTTTCTGTATGATATTGAATGAACTGAAAAAGAACTGTGTTTTTGACCATGTGTTTGTGGGACAGGAAAAGGATGAGGAAACATATATCTAATGGGGAATTTAGGGTGGGACGGGGTGTTTAAACAACAATAAAATGTTCTAAGACTGGAAAGATGTTTTATGGTGCGTTTATTTGACCCTGCCTTTGTATTTATAGTAGTGATAGGCTTATCTTAGCCTGGCTGAATAATGAGCCCATCTTTGGGTATTTTGGGCATCTGCTGGTAACTATGCCAACAAGGACAATGAAATGGAATAATTTACCCAAAATAGTAAATGACAGCACTATTTACTCACTCTGGTGTTGTTCCAGTCCTGCGTGCTGTCAGTGGAAAACAAAAGCAGAAACTGGCCTAAATGATGCTGATGCACCATTTATGAACCTGGCAGACTAGACATGAGCTTCATCTAACTGAAGATTATAAGTAGAAAACTTTTCAGTCTGTCCTCACTGGGAATGAAGTTTCATTAAAATTTGAGTAATATGGTATAAAATGAATGTCAACAATTTTGTGTACATTTGCTGCTACATGTAGGCGTGTTATGTTTGTCAGATTTGATCACATGACAATCATAAGTATACCACCAATTATACAACTAAGTATACCATAAGATTAATCAAAATAGCAGTATATATGTGTTCTTTATGTATCTCTCTCTCTCTCTCTCTCTCTCTCTCTATATATATATATATATATATATATATATATATATATATATATATATATATATATATATATATATATATATATATATATATATATATATATATATACTTTTTGTACATAATGTGATTATAGGAACTTTTCTGCAGCTTAAAATACATTATAATACCAAATGTACGTGTGCACAGTCTGCAGTCTGGGAGAGTAATGAGGGCTCTGATTGTTCTTGGACACAGTCTAAATGGAGCAAAGTCTCTCTTGAGCACAGAGAAAAAACTGTGACCTGACTGACATTTCATATGCCTGTGCTTTGTCAGGCAGATTTGCTCCTCTGGAATAAGCTGATTCGTAGCCTTTGCTGATTCATTTGATCCTCTCAGCCCTTTTGGACCACCACCTTCCTGTCTTCACCCCTCTTCTCCTGTGTGGTGGTTTCCATCTGTCCCTGTAATGTATATCTTTGGGCTCAATCTCTCCCTCCCTGCCTCTCTCAATTCTTTGCTCTATATTCTCCTGTATAACATTTTCTATTCCCTGCATTTCCTGTGGTGGATGTGAGGTGGCTGCAGACCGCAGGCCTTCTCCTGTGACATACAGTAGCTGGTGGAGGATATCTGAATTATTCAACAGGCCTGCAAAGTGATCCAGTGTTGAAGCTGAAAGGCATGTCAGATTAATTAAAGGACAAGACCTCCCTCTGTCATGCGCGTACACTAAACTGCAGTGTGTTCGCTACAGTGTTGGGGAGTTTCTTGCTAAACTTAGCAAGGCGGCTATACATTTTTCAGAAGCGGGACAGTAGGGCAGTTGTTTTCAAAATAGCTTTTCCTGTAAAAACCTGAAGAGGTGTAGCAGGAAGAATGTAGCACTGTTTTATTGCATTGTAAATGAGCTCTCCTAAAATTCTCACACTCTCGTGTAATGTTATAAAGTCTGATTCATTTAAGTGAATTTGTTTCTTCAGAATTGGTTGAAATTGGGATTGAATGTTTGTGTTGCAGCCCTACATACGAAAATACATTTTTTACTGAATACTTTCATAAGGACTTTTTTATGAGCTTGCAAATAAAAAATAATGTGCACCACAAAATGAATTCAGTGAACTGCATGTCAATGAGTTCAAAGTTAAAAAGTTCAAAGCCTTTATTGTCATATGCACAACTCCCTGTACAATGAAATGCTTTCCACTGTGAATGCTGTAAAAAAAACAGAATTAGTTAGTAACATGGCTATAAATTTACAGTGCGATATACAGTAGTGCGATATAATACAGCATAGTTGTGTTTGTGCAAAGTCGCATATGTGCATCAATGACTGCGGTGTGGAACGAATCTCTCAAAGAATTTTCTCTGTCCAGTCAGAATAGAGAATGGGAAATGTTTCCTGTTTCTTCTGAAAGAATGCTTCTGCATTCTTCTACACTTGTGATTTTGACCCTCTTTGAGGTTCTTCAGACATTCTCCTGATCAGCGGCCACAAATGCTGATCTCTCATCTGTCCTTAGAGAGGACATAGCTCTCTCGGTCTCTCTCTCTTTCTCCTTATGCTGTTGTTTTTAAGCAGAGCTTATGGAGCCCCCATATGCAAATCATATCAATATGTGTGTATTTTTTAAACTTAATTTTTTCTAAATATTTCCTTTGTGTTCTGTTAAAATGTTTTAGAAAATATTTAGTGGTCTTTAGGATACATAAAATGCTAGTGATGCAATTATCCTAAAAAATGTGTAAATAAAATAGAACAGATTTCTATCTGTTATGTCCCTTATAGAGTGAATGTTGATTTAAAGTGTAAATAAGATTTTGTTATTAAAAATGTTCATTCATATGATAATCACAGGGTTTTCTTCTCATACATAAATGTACACTTGATTTTTGTTAGTGGACAAATGAAATATGCCGGTGAGTTTTAAGAAAGTTTCATTTCTGTTCCACAGGGTCAATAGTGCTCATAGATGAATCACAGTGTTGCTATGCTACATTGCATATATACACAGTTTAAACATACACACATCTCCACCGATGTTTGCTATTCAGTCGTTATCTCTTCCAATGGCTGTGTAGAGCAGGTGGGAACATTCTTGGCATCGCGGTCCAGTGCCTTGTAAAGTGGGTAGGAGAGACCCCAGCCAGATGGCCTGGTTTTGGACGTTCCTAGTTGACAGATCCAATGGCAGTCCAAACGCATCCCCTTATCTCGGCCGGTTTGTACGCAGAAGCCTCCCTGGAGGTGGTTGAGCGGTCCGTTGTTCCAGCCCAGCGCCTAGGAAAGAGTACACATAGCTTAGAGGCAGATAGCCTGGTGCAGCGGACACATGGATGAGTTCCATTCCTCTGCTTCTTTATCTACCCCCGAACCCCCCCACCACACCACCCTATGAATCTCCACAACCTGTTATAGAACGATGGCTCTCTGTATGAGTCTGCACCATCTGTTTCTCCTCAGCTTATCAGTGTGAGATATGCTGCTCTATCGAATCAAGCTTTCACTGTAAAAAAAAAACTGTTAAAAAAGCGCATAAACGTCCATTTTCGAGGAAGAATAGAATAGATGATGCACTTTAAAGACTGCTGATGAAAACCTTTGAAGCCGATGTTATTGTTTCCAGATGGCCTTCAAAGAAACAGTCTGTTCGGTTTTAAATGTCATATTTGTTGAACATCGGCCAGCAGCCGCAAGATTTACAACAGTTTGCCAAAGATTGATGAACAAAACAACTAGACATTGATCAACACAGAGTTTAATCCTTTTTATTATGAATCTAAACGAACAAATGAATCTGAATCAACTTTTTGTTGTTAACCAAACCTGATTATTAGATTCCTATATGATCTAACATTTTGTGATAAATCCTACTGCAAACACTTGATTCACAACCATTAATCCACTTACAGCCACTAAAAAATCGCTCTCTTCTGCTTCTGCTTTGTCAGCTTATGTCTTTGTGCTTCTGTAGCTCATATATTTTCTGCCCAGTTTTGGAACTTTGAATTGCAGCTTCCGAATGTTTATATATTATATTCCTTTTAAGATGAATTGCTTGAGTTTATATATTATATTCTTTTTAAGATGAATTGCTAGAGTTTATATATTATATTCTTTTTAAGATGAATTGCTTGAGTTGTAGCGTTCCTCGTTTGTAAGTCAACTCAAATAAAATAACTTTAAATGTCTTCGTGTAAAACAGCTTGTGAAAAGCTGTAAAGATGGAGAAAATCATTGAGCTGTACGGGTGATTTACTATAAAGAAACATTTGTGAAAAGGAGAGCTCTGCATGTAAGTGTATGACCTTTAGCGTGGACAGAACTTCAGAAGTATCCCCCTGTCATTACAGCCCTGAACTTGAGAAAAAGAGAAAAACTTTTGATGGCTTACAATCTTCTCTCTGAAAATGAGCACTCGGGCACTCTAAAAAATGTTCATGAATTTAAATTAAGCCAAATGCTCGTATGATCAATGCCTAGTAATATTACCTCATTTCACTTTGCCCATAAAATTGAAACTGTCTATATGCAGGTAGTGGCAGAGGGTCATCTATAGAGATGAGAGTGACAATATTGCATTCATTCTTTGTCACACACATGGAGCCCGATGCTTGGTAAATAATGTCTGACCCACTTTTACCTAAAGCTGCAGCCAAGCATCATTATAGACAGAGCACAGCCCTGCAGAGAGAGATGACTATGAACTTTAGTGAGGCATTTTTAACATGACACATTTCTTAGGGCGACTTACAGCTGACTTGGCTTTACATTTACATTTAAACATCAGGGTTGTTGAACTTTTTCGATCAGTGACCTATTTTTGTAGGCCACAAACCCCACACTCCCACCCACACCACACAGTTCAGCTCTTTACTTCACAATCTCCCTGACTTAATTACTAACGGACAAATTACATTAGCACATTTAAAACCATTTAGTCAGTTTGATTGTTTTTACCTCTGTACGATTTATAATAACTCATTAGCCATAAAAGGACTCATTTAGACTGCATTTACACTGACTGTTTAATGAGGGAGCTATTAAAATGAAAATGTTTTTTATTTTTGTAACATTTTTAAAACATTCCACTAACAACTTAAGAATAACGTTTGATATATCATGTGTAAATGTTCTACTGATGTTACTGCAGGAACATTTTTTGGATAACTTTAGCCATTGTTCTGAGAACGTTGCCTGTTAGCTGGGTTATAGCCTAGATTTTACATGATATTTAAAGCATAGAACAAGCTGCATAATTTGCATATAGGTTTAACCTATGGTTATAAATTATTCTTTAAAATATACATTAAATGAGAAATGAGATACAGCTAATATGGAGATGCAGTGCATCTCCGGCAGTCTCACACTGGGCTGCATTCCACCATGTTGAGATCCTCTTCACACGTTCATGTTGAATGCAGATCAAAAGTGGAGTTTGATTCTCTTTTTAATCATTGTGTGTGAACATGATGATGCACCAAATCAATAAACACATCTGATAAGGAACTGCAAGAATAGATCTGGAGCCGAAGTAAATTGTGGGATATAACTGGACGATCCCAAAAATGATAAACGCGCTGTTAGTGATGTCATGCATTATAGCATGCATAACCACTGTATGCTGGAAATTGAATGTAGCTGATACTATTAATATATGCTATAAAATTAATCAAATCTGGATGAAAGACAATTTATGACACAGTCGGGTGTGTGTGAGAAATAGTTGGATGTGTTTTCAGTGATTTATGATGGTTTATAACTGCAAAGTGTTTCCTACCACATGATCACACAATGATCAAGTCACTGAGCGATTTGGCGGTAAGCCAAGAGCAGTCTATTAAAAGGTTAACTCATATGGAATAAAATGGTGCTGGACAACAGAACAAATGGCAAATTATACAGTCTTTTCTCTGTATTGATTTAAACATAATAGATCCGGCGTGTATTAAAAGTCTCCCATAACAAATAATGCTTTGTGGATTACAGTCATGTTCTGTGCACAACTCATAAACCAGAAATTGAGCAGAATGGCTGGGCTGAGGAGCGCTGCTCCACAATGCTTTTAAAAAAGATTTATCTGCACTAATAGAGCAGAACAGTTAGTGCATCTGATAATCATATAACCTGCTGCAGGCCAGCTTCAAAAACAATGTTTTATTTTTATCTTTGCGGTTAAAATGGAGTTCTATAATAATGTGGGATCCGCTGTTAAGTGTAACCTGACATGGGAGTGTTTACACCTGAAGCAAAGTACATACAGTATCTATACGGTGCAATGTAATGAAACATAAACATATTGCTGTTTACACAGTGAATTCCAATGTATATTCCAAGCAATATTACAAACTGAAATTTAATTTGTTATTCGATGGAAATCCTGGACTTTTCTGTAGCTTGAGTGTAGCTCTTGATTCAAATATATTGACTACAGCACAGGTGTGAAACTTCTTGTGCTGTTTCAGTTTAACAGATGCCTGAGTGATGTGTTATTTTTCCATCTCAGTTGAAATGAATGAGACCTGAATTTAAAGTGCAGAACTAATGAACCAATTCTCTGTTCTTAATGAACTATACAGGAAACCTGTTTTACAATGGTAAAGCTCTAGATGTTGTTGTGATTTAACAAACATGCATGACATTGACAAACAGCAAAAATGTCTCTCCTGTCTCTCTCATATTGCTATGCAATTTTATATTGCATTTTGGCTGTAACAAAGCTAAAAACAGGACATCGGCCAGCCAAGAACTGGAAAGTCATTCTAGGTTATCAAGTCCTTCGAAAGCAGTTCACCAAAACTTCTAATGAGTCTCACTTCGAGAGCTTCTCCAGGGTATCAGGCCCTCTCAGACTGAGCCCCATTCAAAAGGACACCCCTATCTCCATCTCACTCTCTCCCACAGAAGAAAAGGTCTGCTGAGCCCTGAGGGTGACATACAATAGTACAGTTCTTCTGTGCCCCTGCTGCTCCCTGCCCCACAATGCTTTGCTTTATCATGCCATGTTCAATGCATCTCCAACTGTAGTGTCTGTCAGGGTGACTGACTCCTGGCAAATTGGTCTGTGTCTGCCTGCGGAGGCTGGGCACTGCAACCTGTGGTGAAGTGTTTCAGCACCTCCTGTGACCTTTGGTATGATTTTTCCTTTAATTAGTGGAAGGGAACAGTATGTCCTTTCTTAGGGGTTTGAGGATCCATTGAAGGTTGAGATGGTTGACTGATGGACCCTGGTGCTGCTGTGGAATAAGGGTTTTGTGAGTATCTACACTGGTAAATATGTCTGTGATGGGACAGAAGAAAAAAGAGCCTCTTTCTTTATTCAGGTTACTAAAACGGTTGTCTGGTCAACAGTATCATGGAGAAGTATCATGTCCTCTGAGACTCTTGTCAGACAGGATTAAAGGAATAATTTGTACTTGTTTTTTGCTTCACTTCATTACCCTTTATACTTGTATCTTCTTCTGTAGATGCTCCCCTGTGTAGAAGGAAGGTCACCTCATTTAAAGTGGATTTGGTCTTACAGCAGTTCAGGGAAGTCTCTCTCTCTCGCTGTCAGGGCTGGTCTGCACCAAAACTCTTCTTCAAGGGGACATAGCGGACCTTAAAGTGGCATTTTTTTGATATTGATGAAAGTCTGTGTCCTGGGGTGGTGGACTAACATGAGCATGTTCTCTCAAAACATTACTGCTGAGAAATGCTCAGGTAAACAGTAGAAAATCGATAAAAGAGGAACACTATACAAAATGTTTTCACCTTGTGCTGCCAAAAAAACGCCCCTCTGGTCCCTTTTTGAAAACTTGTTTTGGAATATTCCATTACTTTATCCAAAGCTAAACTTAAAAACTGAACATTTCTTACTCATTTACTGTCATTTAGCTATTGTTTCGTTTTCGGAGGACACAAAAGAATATTTTTCTTCAGAATTTCTGAGCTGCAGCTCCAAAAAAGAACAAAAGCTCCATGAGAGCCTCATAAAAGAAGATCATGGCATTTCTGTCCTTTATTCTGAAACCATTTCACAGTTTTTTGTGTCTGGAATGCAAGTATTCCAGAGAGAATTTTTTACATTTTTCTGCAGTGGATGGGCGTAGCTAGGGGATCAAAACATAAGGTAACTTTACCAATACAGTTACATTTATTTAAAAAAAATTAAAAGAAAACATAACCATTAAACGAATTTCTATGCGTTATATTTTCCTTGTGTTCTTAAAAATGAAACAAAAGCAGAAAAACAGAAATTAAAAAAGAGAGAGAGGGAAATTGAGCAAAAGAAATGTTGTCTAAAAAAAAAGTGATGTTGGTTCGGCCGGCGGACATTTTGTCAAGCTCTTGAGGGAAGAGGGAGTGGGTGAGAACAGGAAACTCTGTCAGGCGCTGTCTGTCACGTTCAGTCAGAAAAAAATGTCATTGGAACACAAAAGGGCCACATAGTCATTAGTAGCCTTGCTTAAGACCCAGCATCAGAGGAGGCTGACAGTCAATTCTGGAGAAATAAATGGGATGACAGAGCAGATACTTTGAAGAGACAAGCGAAAGACAGAGGTGTGATTTCCAGCTTAGCGTCCATTAAGCAGTCAGTCATGTGGAGTGAAGAATCAGGCAAAGACATGCCATGAAATCTGCGAGAAAGCTCAGCTACCATCTGTGACTCTGGGCTGCCTCCATTTTGGCATTTTAACATGTCATAAGCAATTTGGTTACTTAAAAAAAAAATTGATTTCTTTCACTTCTTTACTCTTTCAGGGAAAATGGAAATGCAAGTTAAATTTGCATTAACGTTTATATATTGCACTTGGCCAATATTAAAATGACAGAAATGCAGTGAGTAGCTATGTCTTAAACATTTAGATTTATGCATTTGGCAGACATTTTTATGCAAAGCCACTTAAAATCCATTAATGCTGCACATTCAATCAGTATGTGCATAGCCTGAGAATCAAACCCATGATCTGAGCATTGTTAGCACCATGCTGTAGTTGAGCTACAGTAATATATACCACATAAAATATACTGCTGTATAAAACATAACCTACAGCTCTTGCAGTTGATGGTATAATGTGTTCAAGGACAGAGCTAACACAGATCTAATTAATCCAGTCAATAAAGGTTATAGAGAGGGATGGTGATCATACTGTTCAAATATTCTATTTATAACTTTTTTCCAAATGAAGATTATCAGATACTAGATCTTTTCCAACTTGTTTCTGTTTGGTTATGGCTGTTGCTGTATTTAATCTTAAGAAGAATCCACCCCAAAACCACACACTACCTTTTATGCATAGATAACAAGAATACATGCATACAGAGTTGGGGGGCAGTCGTTGCCTAATGGTTAGAGAGTTGTAACCCAAAGGTTGCAGGTTTGATTTCCACTGCCAGCAGGAAAACAACTGAAGTGCTCTTGAGCAAGGCACCTTTCCCCCATTTGCTCCCTGGTAGCTGCAGTGCTGCCCACTGCTTTGGGTGTGTGTTCATGACCTCACTGGTATGGGTTAATGCAGATGTCACATTTCAAGTGTCACCAAACCTGACAAATACATCACTTGCAGATTTTTTAGCATGGCAAGAAATTATATATGACCAGGTCATGTGACCCATCTTTATGTTAAGTAAATATAGTACAGAAAATTAATAGTATTTCACAGTATTTCACATCCAAAATGATACAGTTAAGAGTTTTTTTATGAAGTGCAGCACATTACCCAGCCAATATTCCTTGGTTAATTAGCTTATAAGTTAATTAGTTACATCAGCTTAGGCATTTTAATTAAATAAAATGCTTAAGTCTGCAGTCATTAACAATTCAACAGCATGATTTCCTTCTTTTTAAATCTATACATGACAGTCAACAGATATCTGCTGACAGAGGAACTCTTAATCTCAGTAAAATAATAAATAGGGACAAAGGGCTAGGTCATCAACTATAACTCAATTGCTGGCCACTGTTGCCGGCCACTGTTGTGTTTGAATCGTGCCTTAATTGCTATTATTGCCTGTCTTCATCATCGGCCCTTCTGCAGGCTGCTGACTGGAGAACAGCCCATTGGTATGTGACGGTGGAACCACATTTTTCTTTTCACAGAGAAGGTTTCTAAACCTGTTATCAACGACGCTGTATCTGACATTGAATGCAAGTTTTGTCACTGATTTGTTACAGTTCTCCTCTTGTTTTCTGTGCTAATTTTTATGTGTATCAAGGAGATTGTAGATGTTGTCTTTATTAGTTTCATTTGGGCCACTTATCAGCCCTAACACATAACATACTCATTAAAATAAATGTATTCAAATTATTGAAATCATGGAAGTACTTCTAACTGACTTAATATAGTCCTATTAAGTTGTCGTCTTTGCTTCTTATTACTCAGTTAGAAGCATAAGCAGGATTTAAACCAGTGACCTAATACACAACATATCTCAACCCCACCACATAGCCCTAAATAAGTAATCTTTGTAATAATAATAATAACATTTTGCAACCACTAAGGCGAAATAAACAAATACAAGAGTAGAGTTGTGTGTTCTAATTGACACGTTCAAGAAAATGTGATGGAGAGAGTTTGTTTAATAGCTGGAGCTTGAAAGTTGGATTGAACTAAACTTGCTGTTTATTAATCTAAAGAACTGTTTCTCTCTCTCTCTCAGGTTTCAGTGCTGGTTGAGAAGCACTGAAGCTTTGATTGGGGCATTGCTACAGATGCTTCCTCCTGTGGTTCCGGGGAATGGAAAAGCAATTCCACGCTTCGGCCGCACTGAATCCGTCTCTGTCAGTTCCGCCTCCAGTTACTCTAAAATCAGTCCGACCCATGTGTCTCCGCAGCCTCTGATCAGACCGGTACAGAGTGTCATAGGTGGGTACAAACAGTTTCACAGGTGTGTTCTCGGTCTGCTCCTCCTGTCCAAGATCCCAGCGGAACGTTGTCCACATATCCTTTATTTGATTCCGGAGTGTCTGCTATAGACTCTGCTTGAAAACAAAGGCAGTGTGGTTGAGAGATCCAACAAGTCATTACATCTGTGTTGATTCTGTCTAGCTCATTTCTAAATCTACAAAAAGATGTTTGGGGGTGGGAGAGCTTTTAATCTTCTTTTTCATTTGCGAAACAGAAACCTGAGAAGGAAAAAATAGCTTTTTAATTTTCAAAGAAACAGTCTCCTCTGTGGTCCTTTGAATGTTATTGCTTTATTTAGTGATCATAGCTCAATAGCTGGGGATGAGGAAAAAGCTTGTTACTGCGTTGATGAGATTCATCTCTCTGTGGTACTTGTATAAAACAGTTCAATTTATAACTGAACATGAGGGAAAGATGGAATGAGACGTCCATACAATCTTTATTCTTGACCATAGATGACCATGACTTGATCTTCTTTCAGAAATGTATTTAATACTCTTTGGTGTTTCCTGTAAACAACAACATTAATACTGTATCATTATGGATCTGTTTTTTTAGTGATTTGTGGATTTATAGCACACTGAATATCAAGCATTTTAATGCATGTTAGTCAATAGGGGATTTGTAGACTCGAGTCATTAAATGTGTTTTGTATATTTAAAATTGGACCTCTGGGGTAATCATGACCCTCTTAGAAACAAGCAAATGGCCCCCTGGGCATGTTGTAGCTCTTTCAAATCTGCGAGTTTGTTGGTAAATAGTCAATAGTTTGTGGGTAAACCTTTACTTTCTCACCATATCTGAAAGACCATAAAAATTGTCTCCATTTTTAAAGCAGCTGAGCCACCTGAATGTAAATTGTTCTTTCAGCTCAAGCAGCCATCCGTGAGGATATATTGTCACATTTAAGTTCTTGAAGGGAACAAATAGAGGTATTTTAGATACAAAATTCACTAAATGTGCCAGGCAGGTCTCAGAATAGAAATCTATTGATTCATGGAGTTTATGAATGTTTTGCTGACACCTCAGCAGGGAGGTCTGTATTACTCCACCAGCATTCACATTCATCTCAGTGTCAGCTGCTCAGCGGGTGTGTGACCCCCCGCATTTGTGATTCAAATTGAGTGTGTGTAATCAAGCACTTTGGAGAACATGACGTCATGACCATGCAGATTGACAGATTGGCGAATGACATGGCAAGAAATCTGTGATGTCATAGACAGCGGACAATGTCCATATAGTAAAAATTTAGAGAAATGTATGTAAAAGTATACATCAATTTCATGCTTGAAAATTGCCCTACCCACAAGAAAAAAGTATGCTTCAAGTTCATTTTAATATACGCAAGCAAAGTTCTAGTATATTTTTAAGTTTGCTTTTTGTAGTAGGTACTAGTACTAGTATACTTGTAAGTCTACTAATTCATTCAGACTTTGGACTAAATTTGCCCACACTTTACTTACATTTATACTTTAAATGTAATAGTAGTAAATGTTACACATTTAGTTTACAATTAAGAAGTTCATGAAAAGTGGACTGAAAATATACTTATTTTTACACTTATTTTTTAAATGAAGTAATAGCACACCTGCATAAACAAATGCATGCATTGCGTGGTGTGCTATGATATACTAAAATCAATGTTAAATAGGGTTGTTTGATTATAGTATTATATTTATTCATGGCTATCCTCCTCTGTGGAGGGCAGAATGAAGTCAGTTTATCCGAGCAGCACACATTTCCTCCTGACAGCTGTATGTATGATCAGTGTGTCTTTGTGAAGGCCTTCCAGAGGCATGGAAATAGAGAGTGCCACACACGTAGATTAATGCATATATAGCTTGATACAAATCGCTGACTATTACGTTTAAAAAAAATAGTAGATACTGCAGTTTACATTAACTGCTGCTGTTCTTTTTTCAGCATAAACACCGTATTGTTGTGACAGAAATGATGTTTCAAAAATAAGAACATTATCTCATGATATTTACACTCGGGCTGCACAGTCATAAAGCCAATCGTGAGAGTGAAAACTCAAAGCAGGGTTTTATCTTCCATTGTCAGACTCAATTGTATGATCAAAGTTATCTGCTTGTGACTGCCCAAACAGTCAGGAGCAAGAACAAGAGCAGAATTGGCCCAGAATATTATGAACAAATACACAAAAAGAGATTCATATCTTCAGCTAATAATAAAGGCCTTGCTGGCTGACTGAGATGTCTGAGTTTACAATTACAAATGCCCTTTAGAGAAAAATGGATCAATTTTAATTCACACTTCAAAAGCTGGGATTTCTTTTGGACATAATTGGATGAAGCAAGCAGGTAAAGAGAGCTGTATATTTTTTCCTGAAGTTAGTTACATACATAGTCAGACAGTCTAGCAATAGCAATCTAGCTTTGCAAGTGTAAGGTCCCACCCTTGGTTCAGAGTGCTCTCCAAAGCCACGCCTCCTCCAGTGCTGTGTGAAGGTATGCAGATATATAGTTTGACAGGCAAGTAGGACATCCTATCATTACATTTGGACCGAATGCAATGATTGGATAAACATGGATAAACATGGTCCTGCACCTTTCACAGAAGATATATATATATATATATATATATATATATATATATATGTGTGTGTGTATTTAGACCACTTAGTGATTTCTATAAGGATGTAAAGACTTTCAACCAGCATAACACAAAATGTTTTAGGAAAAGATCGCCTTTGAGTCTATAAGTGCATACATAGAGATTTACATAGATATTTACAATCAAAATAGCCATAATTTTTTTTAACTATACATAGATATTTACAAAATTTTCCATACACTTATGTGAGTGGATGTTTGTGGGTTTTTTTTTTTAGTTTAAGCAGGAATGAAATCTGATTTTTTTTATTATGTAAGGGATAGTGTACAGTCACAGGGTCATTATTGCCCAATAAACTGTATAGGGTGATTAGGGCCTTTATATCACCCTGAAGAGTTTTACTTCCAAGTAATGACCAGCAATCGCCAAATAAATAAATAAACGAACATAAAATATTCATTTGAATTAAAGACATCACTTTAAATTACAAATTAAATTTGTTTTCTCAACTGACCAGTCAGTTTTTCAGTGTTGCTGTGGACAACAGTCATGGCTGAATGATGTGATTGACCAATCAGAATCAAGTATTTTACAACGCTGTGTAAAATTCTAATAAATCATTTTAAATAGTTGCGCCATTGATTACATAATTGTAATTCTACATGAGATCATTACCAACACCGGCAGGGCTGGTTTGGTTGTTGCATGCTGTGTGGATGCGAGCTGACTCACATTTCCTCTATGACACGGTTGTTTGTCAAATCTAACATAAACATTCTGCAGAGAGATTCCTGCTCTCCCTTACAGAACAACCAATAAATCTCAGCCCCAAAATGACACTTCTCAATGTCCCCTGAAAGCCATCCATTCAGTCTGCATTGCTAAATATACTCCTGTTTTTGTTCTGCACCAGGTGAGACAATATGATGCATTTTGCTTTTTAAGCATGGTGATGATCGAGAAGTCCGGTACAACTGCAGATGCATTTTTCCCCATGGACGCGCGTCTTTTTGCACCACCGAGTAGTCCTTCAAACTGCTCGGATTGGGCAGAGACTCTCTGATGTCTTCACAAACGCGAGCGAGCGGGCCTTAACTAAAACAAGGCCAAAGCAATAAGTATCCTTTATGACAATCACGATACGGACCATCACGGTTTACCATAAATATAAACCATTCGGTGCTATTGTGTGAGAAATCGGAGGCATTTTCAGGCTCATAACTTGACTTAGGGCCTCTCCAAGGTCTATGGCTGATGTAATGGCCAATAAAGTGTGGCTCTTGACAGAGCAGAGTCACGTGATGCGAACGCTAAGGAGAAGAGAGAGAAAGCCAAGGAACAAGAGGAAGAGAGAGATGGAGAAGAGCTCTTGTGGGCCAGGAGCTGTTTGTGTCTGTCAGTGTAAATGATTTGAACAGCAGATTCACAAGAGGCCATTTCTGCACACACACTAACTGCAAAGCACTCCACGCAGACACTTAGCACGGCCACTGATGGAGAACAAGAGCAGCAAACCATCTTCCCATGACAGAAGTTATCAGTAGTAGTGTTAATTGTGAATTATGTTGTGAGAAATGGAGGCACCCATCATCTGAATTGAACTGAAATAGGCTGAAAATTACATTTGGGTTACAAAAACACTAGCAGCTATAACCAAGCAGGCCTTAGTAAAGCAGTAAGCAACAGAATATCACATATCAATATATGTATGTATAAACAAATCTTTGCTTATTCTTTTGTTGTCAGTAATCTTTAAACCTTGACTCCTTGACTTGATGCTTGGGCACCAATTATATCATTTGATTTTCTGTAATGAATTTACTAAACAGTCCACAAAGCTTTTGCTGTAAGCAACATTTAAACGCACCATATTTTTTCCAATCATTTTCCGTTTGGTGATAGATGCGAGGCTCTTGAATCGCTGCTACAAAAGTGATCTAAACATGTGCAACTGAAAACCTTGAATATTTAATGAACGTTTTGTTGCTGAAATGAATCTAACAGGCAGCCTAGAAAGCTATTTGCAGTATTAGTTTTATTGCCCTGTGAAGCTGTTTGGAAAGGCAGGATTCTGCAATTATGAGGAGGAAGGAAATGAACATTAATGCATTCATTAAGAGATAATTGCCAGAATCATTCCATTTTATTGGTATGATCAAATATAGCTTTTGAAGGAGCAATGTGAGTTATGCGGCACAATGGCGTTTATTCAGTTCATTGCAGGAAAATGAAGTGAGTAGTCCAACACACACTGTAGTTTTGCCAGCCAACCATGTGCCAATAAAAGTTATAAATACTAACACACATTAGTTTTACCTGTCTGAATGAACAGAGGTTTTATAAAGCTGCAATCCCTAACCTTGCAATCCCTAACCTGGGTTAAAAAATGAAAAAAAAAACAGTTGTTGAGCAAGTACATGACAGATCAGTGTTCAGCATGTTCCCCTTTCTTTGTTATTCACAATGACAAGCTTATAATAATGATTGATTATGTGATCTATATACATATCATATAGCATTAGACTGGGATATATCATTACAATGTTACACTTTGAGTTACACTTTGAGAACTTTAAAAGAACATTACTCAACCCTCTGAGAACGTTCCTTGTTAGCTGGGGGTCCACCTGTAGGTGTGAACTGAGGTAAAAGGATGAAGTTTCAGGGACACTTTTTTATTATTAAAGACCAACACAGGCCATAGTATGCTGTTCTGCATATGTACTGTATAAACTCTTCTGTCACATACATGTATTCCACATTTTATGATGTAATACGATGACAAACAGGTATTGATATAAATATTTTAACTAAATGAAAGGAAAGGGCTTATTTGTTCACAAGCAGCAGGTTTAAATGAGCTCGTTTAATTTTTGTGGTAATCAGAATTGCCACTTAGAATTAATGAGATATTGTTTACACTTTAAATCAGTAGCACTGTGCCAATGTTAACTTTATGGATTTCAGTACAATTGAAATAACTGGGAAGTAATTGGTAAAATCAAAAGAACAGGAGAAATGCTGCGGTTAAGATATCATGTTGGATCTTTTTACATATCCAGTATGTCTGTTAACTCATTAATCTTTTCCATAATAATACTGTGACAAATCGGGCTGTAATTATAACAACTCATTCATCTCCTTTATTAAATGTGAGGATTTGGGCTGCAGTGGATTAAGGATTTATGACATTAAAAATGAAATAATTTAAGACCTGATCTGCCAAATATTATGACTGTGTCTGCATAAGAGTTTACTGACATTTGGTAAGATGTCTAAACAATGGATCGTGTCAGCACAAATAGATCTCCTCTGATTTATTAGGATTATTTATAAAACCAATTATGTCTGTTTTGATTAGCTGCGAAGGATCGTAAAGCATCCGCAGTATAATGAAAAAGACAGACTTCAGGTCTCAGTAATCAGCAGTTGACACCAGTTAATGCATATCCTGTGTCTGCTCCATTATAAGACCAATAGAGAAGTGATATAACATCATCTGGCATCTAGCCTGTCCACAACACCCTCTAAAATAAAAGAATATCAAAAGAACACTGCTATCTGACAGCCAATCCCAGCTAACAGGGAATGTTAAGGAAAACAGCAAACAGGGAAAGTTCTCAAAAAGTTCTTGCATAATAATACTAGAAAGTTTTTTTAATGTTATATATATCAAAAATGGTGTTCTTTAGTTGTTATAGAATTTTAAAAAGTGTGAATAACGTTCTTACAATCAAACAGTAATGTTAATATAGCGTCTAAAAATGAATGTTTTAAACATTCCTAGAACTTTCAAGATTTTTTTTCAAGATTCAACTTTTTTACTGGTTTTGTTACAACCTAAACCTGATTTTGTTGTAACAACCTAAAATTGTTAGCTGGGATGACAGTAGTGGTGCCTCTGGTGCCTCAGATTATAGTTTAATAAAAGTTGGGATCTTTGATATTTCTTATCTTATATAGATACGACATGTCTCAAACCTGAGGAATAACTTGTGGGTGGAGGAGTAGTTTTTCAATTTACTGTGATAATGTGATTGCACAATTAAATTGAAGCTTCTACTTTTTAGCAGCACCTGCAGATAATTGATAAAGCATTATATTATTTTTACAGCTCATGTTGTGTTCATTACCAACACTGTTTTACTTGTTGCACAATATTTGAGCAAATTATTGTACAACATTTGATTAAAACTAATAACTTTTTTATATTCCGTATGTCTTATATTTCACTTTCAATTGAATTCACATGTATTTGTATAGCGGTTTTACCAACATGTATCGTTCTAAGCTGCTTTACAGAAGAATAAAGCCAAAAGAGTCTTTTATTAGAAGTGATTTCAGAAATATACAAGTATGCAAGAATGCATATGCATTTTGACAATATAGTGCATGCATTTAAGCAGACTTTGAAAGCTTGTATACTTGTAAATTATGTCGAAAGACAGAGATTATGACTATACTGGGAAAAAAAGAATAAAAGCGTTTTCACTTCTATATGTACATTGTATATATTTAAGTACCTTTACATACCAAGCACCATTTTAATGACACAGGAAGCAAAAAACAGTCATAGGCAAATAGGTTTTCTATGTGTTGCCCAGGAAACCTATGGCCAAGTCTGATATTAACAGTAGACTCTAGAACAAGTATTTGTTTTCTTGTACCATGTATTTATTTATGTCAACAAGTACAATTGAGAAAAACTTTCAAGAGCCTGTATAACTGCAATTTTATTCATTTATGATTAGTGCCCTAAGTAACCAGCAGTTTTTGCTGCAATTTACCAATTCAAATGCTACTTCCAGTATTCTCTGACGGCAGAGCTGCAGTTGCCTAGAAACAGGCATCACAATTGAATCTATATTTGTGCTACTAGTAGTTGTGCATTCAACAGTTCAGAATAAACAAAAGCTTGTGTTTTAGCAGATTGTGTGTCCTGGATGTTCAGAGACTTCAGGTTGCCGGTCTGATGCCCCGGGCCCCAGGGCCACCATGACTGGGGATAAAATGACAGGGCTGATCAGTCTGTAATGTTTCAGTCACAGTGTTTACTGGCCCAAGGCCGGTGTGAGAGAAAAATGAAAGGAAGTAGCCAGAGGCTGGTACCATTTCTTGTGTTTGCTCAGACAGACCACTGTTGTAAAATGGATCCACAATAAAGAAGAGCAGAGGGAACATGGCACGATATGGCTGAACCTAGATGTTATTTATGGTGGTAATACAGACTTCAGTTCGGTTCTTTGTCCCTGTGGAGCCTGAGCAGTCCATAGCTCATAATGCTCTAATGACAATACAGATGAGATTGTGGGATTGAGATCGACTGGGTCTCATAGTCCCTTTGGCAGGAAATAAGCCTCTGTCTCTTGGAGAGATTTGTGAACAGTACATGAAATCAGTTCATGCTATTACTGCGGATGAGACTGCTGGGCCTGTAAACTGTATGTATAAGTTTGAGATGTCAAAAGTGCCCAGGTACTCTGACACCGCGTCAAATCTAAAATAATAAACATGTAACAGTACCACAGAGAGAGAGAGAGAAAAGACAGACAGACACACAGACAGAAAGAAAGAACACAACCAGTGACTGTTTTTGATTCATTTCTTTGTTCTTCGTTATTAAAGCAATATCACATAAGAGAGCATGACTCACTTTTGGGCTCAAGGTTCGGAATAATATATATAGCCATATGCACTTCTTATGGAGCATGAATCCAATCAGAATCGAAGACCATTATTAAATTTCTAAATAATTAATTTTATTAAACATTCATATTAATTCTTTGTTAAATATTTGAGTATGGTTAATTGCATACTAGTTTTTGCTGTGATATTGAAACCTGGTACTGAGAATCATGGCATTTCCCTGTTTGTGCTTTCAGCTACTGGAATGATGGTATTGTGTGATATTTCTGCACCCCTAGTATACAGTATCATTTAATAATGCTGACGTGGTGTCACCTTTCATAATGCATTAGCATATATATAAATATGAGCTTGTGAAAAGTATATACTAGATCAGCAGTCTTGTGATGTTAAAAAAAATCACACTCTCAGCATATACAGAATATAGGTGAATGCTGAATAATGTATGTGGCAGATAGATTACCAGGTTTATGTCGAACAACTGTAGTGTTTTTCCAAAGGTCAAATTCAGGCTTCCTGCCTTTCTGCAATATTTTAAGACAGAAGAATAATCGCAATTCTGTTGCATCTCCTCAGTTACCCCTTAAAAGATACATCATATCATATGAGACAGCTAAATGTGCATGGAAATGCACCAGGGGTGTCTGTTACGTGCTGCTGGCAGTCAAGTATTGTTTTGCACTGCTACACAAAATTATGCTCCACGGAGATCACCTACAGAGCACAAGACAACTTAAGATGGAAAAATACGGCCACAGCTGATTGCTTCCTAGGTTTATTGAGAGAGCTGTCACTCTGCTACCCAGTTAACAGAGAATGTTCTCAGAACGTTGGCTAACATTCTCCAAAAGTTCTTTTAAATGATCAAAAACATTCTGGCAGTAATGTTAGTGGAACTTTGTTTAACGTTATATATCATATATCAAAACGTTATTCTTTAGTTGTTAGTGGAATGTTATACTGTAATGTTAGTGGAACATTACAGAGTTTTAAACTGTTTCAGTAATGTTCTTATAGCCAAGCAATAATGTTAATACATTGTTATTCGTAAAACATTTAAAATAGCATTTTTAATGTCTTGGTTACTTATGGAAACAATAGGGACATTTTCTTGTAACCTTAAATTGTTAGCTGGGTACTGTAGCTGTACTAAGATGACCATGGTGATGTTGTACACTGTGTTAGAAGCTGAATTTTCCCTTGTATAATAAATCCTTTCTGATCTTAATGGCAAACAACAATATTTTTTAGACTAAGCTTCACAATAAAGACAGAGAAGGGGAAGGATGCTAGGAAGGGTCTTTGGGCTGAGCTGATTACTTGTAGTGCATCATCAAATCACTGCATTTCTCTTTGTACGCTACAGCTATTTAGTGTACAGCTATTTTGAGACTTGTTTCTTGTTATGAAACTCCTCACAGGGTTGAGCACATTCGACTGAAGTCATCAAGCTTTCTGCACATAGTTGCGAAAGGCTGGTTTGTTTGTCTGCGAATAATGCTTTTAGCAAACCCTAGCATGAAAAACAGTACCGGCGAGATTCAGGAAATGTTGAAATTCTGTGTAATGACTCTCACAGTGCAATTATTGCCACAAAGGAATGCCTGTAATCTGGGGTAAATAAAGAATGCAGAGGGCCGGGGTTGGGGGGGGTTTATTGCGGCATCATCCCTACGGTCTTCCATTGCTTTTATCTGCAGCATGCAGGAATTTGCCATTTGCCACAGACACCTCCTGGAGAAAATCCATTTCCTTCATCTCTTTAAATTTAGAATAGTCATGATATGAGGATGAGTTGTTTCAAAGTCTGTGATTGGTTTTGGGGATGCCAGGACTGAACGAACATACCACTTTATTACCTTATGAAACATTATTTTAAAATCTGACCGCATTTGATAAGGATAAACATGGGCAAATTCACTAAACAGTTGTGACACTTTTTCGTGCTGTTGTTCTGATATCTGTATTTAATTCATTCTTTTCATCACAAACATGGCTTATTTATATGTAAATTAGGCATATTGTAGATTCGAAAACAATTATTACAATCATTACTTTTTGTAGTGGCAGTAAAATTACACACTTCACCTTTAACAGAGATGTTTGTGTAAATTTTTGGACTGATTATGGCAGCAATAACTCATTAAATGATTATCAAATGATGGAGAAGGACGTTATATCCAGGCATGAGCGGTGTTTAGTGCACTTTTGGCATTTGGCAAAAGTCGTCTGGATCACATGGGTGGAGCCATGCTGTACATTCCCAGCAATGTATACTGGATTGTGTTTGTCTGCTGCATTACTCACAGCCTTGCACTCATACCTTACGGCAAGGGTAGAAAATGCACCATGCAAATTGCTTCCAGCACCGACTCAGCTGACAATTTTAGGTTGTAAGAACATTTCCGCAATGTTTCCATTAGGTAACAAAAAAGTTATTTTAGCCATTGTATTAACATTGTTGTTTGGTTATACAAAGGTTATTTTAACATTTTTAATTCTGTAACATTCTTAAAATGTTTCACTAACAACTTGTTTTATAATGTTTTTGAGATTTGATATATAATGTTAAAAAAGTTCTACTTGCATTGCTGCAAGAACGTTTTTGATAACTTTGAGAGAATGTTTATAGAACGATAGCCAATGTTCTGAGAATGTTCCCTGTTAGCTGGGCATTCTTTGGGCACATTTGTGCTGCTGCCCAGTTTGCATAATTCCTTTAGTGTTTTGTGCTACAACTTAAACTTCCCCCACAGTCTTTCCATAAACAAACAACCCTAAATTGTACTTTTAATTGTACTAGTATAGTATGTTGTATCATATGTTTTTGTGTGTCTGCATGTAAGCGATAACAAAGGGGGGAGGGAGGAGACGAGAGAGGGGGAACAATTTAATTTCCAAGTGCAAATGGAAGCTGCCAGATGCTCAGACTCGGTTATCTCCTCTTTACCGTTCTCCAGCTCATTGAAAGCCAATGAATTCTTTTGCACACAAGCGTCATTTCTCCATACCTCCACAATCCCATCTCTCCTGTGAAGACAGCAAAAGCTGCTTCTCTGAGGAGTGCTTAAAATACTGAGAGATGGAAAGAGGCCACGCATTGAGCTCTCAGCCCATTCAATCTGTGGGTTATAATGGTTTTCACAAACATCAGAAATCCTCTCATCTCTAATCATCGAGCTCTATTCAAATCCCGGCGTATAACAGCAGCCACTCTGTGGAACGCCCCTACCGTACAATACCGCCGCTCTCATTGTCTCATTTTCCATTCACTTTATGACATTTTGTGCCCCTCACACACATCTAGCCTCAAATAATCAATAACAGCTTTTCACATCGCCTCTCTATATACAAATTTCAAGAAATCCAAATTACATCTGTGGGCTTCAACCGTCCATCCATTCACATTCAACGAGAGCTAATTCAGTTGAAACTATTTCATTTTTTCATCCAAAGATCATTTCAGAGTAAAGCTCTTAAATGAAGCCCTTAAAATTTGTATAAAAATAAACTTACTGAAAAACAGAATTTAAAACCAGCAATATACAGGAACAAACCAAACGTAATTATTTAAAATAAATCGCTTTTATGTAAATGAGACTTTTTGTTGATTGGTTTCCATTTCTACTGAATTGTGATAGTTCTGCCTACTGCAAAATCTCATTGGTCCAAAATTCCATTCTGCATTAATACATTCTGATTGGCTGTTACTGTGCAGCGATTTTGCAATGCAGTGCAAACAGGCAAATTGCTTGTCACTGCATGTCAAGCTAAACATAAAAACAGCAATGATTAAAAACAGCAAAATAAACAAGCTAACAAAAATAAATAATTATTGTAATTAAAATAATCACAATAACGCTGGACACTTAAAACACCTGCCCCAAATACTGCAATGAATCAGTCTGTAATTACGTCTGCCACTTCAAAAGCTAGTGTTAAGAAGATTACAGTGAGTCAACGTTTTCTAGCCTCACATCTCTGACAATGTACATTTTACGTTGCAATTAAAGCCAGACGTAGGATGCTTATAAAGAAATGTGCCTTTGAATTGGATGTCAATCATTCTGTGCACCTACATGCATTTGCCTACTCTAAAAACAAAGATATTAATCAGCACGCTCTGGAGTCAGGCACAGGTGGGAGGGAAGTTCTGGTCACAAATGGCCGATCAAGTTAGAGAAGAGAGAACTCGATCCCACATCTGAGATCTTCCCACAGCCTGGAGGCATTGTGCTGAAAACAATGGTAAACAACAATAAAGTTATGTTTATTAAGATCTCACAATGTTTTGCTGAACATTTCCATTTAACACATTATGGGACTCAAAAGTAACATGCTTAGAAAAAAATCCACAAATCTGTCAGAGATTAATCATTTTTGTTGGCTGATGTAAAAAAAATGCTTGTGATTAAGATGTGAAACATTTGTTAACGGCATTCAACGGCAAACAATGTGAAACTGATTAAAGGTAGGATAGGCAATTTCAGAGAGGCTAGCAATAGCAAGCTAGCTTTGAAAGCATAAGATCCCACCCAGAGCGTTCTCTAAAGCCAGGCCTCCTCCAAAACACATGAATGCAGTGCACGGAGGTATGCAAATATATAGTTACATAGGCAAGTAGGATATCCTATCATTCCATTGGGACTGAATGCAATGATTGGACAAACTTTTTATGGTAAAAAGTGACATTTCGTCAGACATGGAAACCTGTACCCAAAATGTGACCTCTGCATTTAATCCATCACTAGTAAGTGCCTTGTTCAAAGACACTTCAGTTGCTATATGCCAATGTTGGAATTGAACCAGCAACCTTCTGATTATAAGCCCGGCTCACTAACCAGTAGGCCACAACTGCCCCGCGTGTCTTGTGCCTTCCACAGATATATATATATATAATATAAGCTAAATATAACTACATTATATTATATATAAATATATTTAGATCACTTAATTTAATGTTTGCTATCAGGATGTGAAGAGACTCTTAACCAGCATAATAATAAAATGTAAAAAAGAAACACCTACCCTGCCATTAATGCAAGTACTTGATTGACGAATTTGTCGATCTGACCCAGCAAATCAAATTTAAAAAGATTAAACTCAGGTGGAATCTCATTTGACATTTACTTTAACATGTTTGTGTTCCCTGCCAGATAAACTACATTAACTTCTTATTGGAATGCTGACAACTATTGCGTTGAGTTTTTCTGCATCTGACAGCCATCAGATCTGTTTTCCTCCAATAACACAATGACATAAAGTTTGAGGCAGTGAATGCCTGCCTGTCTATGACAAAGACCTCTTTGTCAAATGCTCATCTCTTTTAGCAGCTTTATGTAAGTTAGAACATGTTTAAGCAACACAGGCGAAACCTAATCTCTATCAAACAGCTATTGAATGCAAAAGTTAATCCATGATTGTCTGTCTCTGAAAGAAAGGTGTGTGCTTTATTTCAGATATAAATTATCACACAACATTTTGGGTAATGCCAACAGATCCTGTAGTTGTTTTGAGAGTAGTTACAATAAATCTGTTTTCATTTAAAGAACAGTTACTAAAAACTGTCTGTAATAATTGATAGTCAAGCTTTCCACTGAGCTTTCGGTGTCTTTAATGTTTTATCTACGCTTTAGTTTATAAAACCTCTGCCTCTCTTCCATCTATAAATCAGAATCAGCTTCAGGGAAATGACCTTTAAAGTAAAGCCCTGAAACAGAATCTGGGGAGAGAAAAGATTTATCTCCTGTCTCCAGAGCTCTTTTCCAGAGCAGCGTAAACATATTCAGTTCATCTAGCTACTCATTCCATCCCGAATGATCTTGCACAGCCTGTGTCAGATGGGTGTCAGCATTTTACTCCCCAAATCAAGAAAATTAGATTAATTCCCCTGCTAATCTTTATTTTTAATCCCACTGACCGATGCTATCGAGTGGTCTTTCGCAAATGGAGTTAATGAGATCTTGATAGTGTGATGATTTTCTGTAATGGGTCAGTGGGTCTGGATTGATATTGCTGTGATTTGTTTGTGATGCAATCTTATGTAATGATGTAGAAAAGCAATTTTTAGGTTGTATGAATGTTTTCATTAAAGAACAAAAAGGTTACAAGCTATTTTGATAGTTTGAGGAACATTCAATAACATTATTCAAACATTTTTTAATTCTGTAATGTTCTTAAAACGTTCCACTAGCAACGTTTTTGATATGCTATATAATGTTTTGCAGGAACATTTTTGATAACTTTGAGAGAACATTTAGAGAACATTCCCTGTTAGCTGGGTAGTGGATACAGAGAAGTTTTTTTTAGTTCACTGCTAATACTGTCTCCTCCGACGTTCCGTTATGCATTTCCAGCCTTTGTCTTCATGCAACAACCTTTTCTGCATTGACAACAAGATTCATTCCATTCCCACTGCTGCCTAAAATAGCATTTGTCAATCGCACCGAGGCATTTGACTGATGCATGAAGTTCTGGATCTTAATTTTCCATACCTGTAATGTTCACACCTCAGTTATATTGGACTAACTAGCAGCACTGTAGGCAAGATCGCCTGACATTATAGGGTAAATGTAGGCAGTATGCAATCCAAACTGGCACAGATGAAGGTTTATCTGCATCCAAAGGGTCTCTCGTTGTCACTGTCTCTCTTTTACACACATACACAAACACACTTTCTGAGTCTAATGACTGGTTTTCATGCACAAGAATGGGCAGCCAGCTGTCTGAGTGTGATACTTGTAATGAAAGCTCTTTGCAGGAGCGCATGCCCTTGGTAATATTCCATTTCATTGTAAACAGCACACAGCCTATGCAAATGAGAAAAGTAACACCCAAATTACTGCCATTTCCTGAAATGTTCGCTGAAAGATCTTTAGCCTAACGCCAAGCCACTTTGTGCTAAATACAAACGTCGCTATTTAGAATGGCGGGAATCGCAGTTTTCTGAACTGCCAATAAATTCACATTTTAGGTTTTAATTCCTTTAATCACTTTCATTTTACAGTTTCACTTTAGTCACACTGTGTGAGCTTGACATTTTATGTTCATAGTGTTACTGCACACTGCATGTCAGTTGTTAAGATTTTTTGTGTAATATTGAGGATTTCGGGGTTGTGTGCATTAACACTCCCTGGATTTCCAAAATTCTTTCTCATTCAGCGTTTTTGATTCAATGATTTCATCACAATAACAATTATTGTCAGTGCAAGCCTGGGACTGAATTTTGAAAGCACATGAAATGAGTTTGGCACTGAATGGAATGAAGAAGGATGGTTCGTTAGACATAATATATGAACTATTACCCAGAGGAATTATTTTGGTCAGATGTTTCTTTTTAACTCTTTTACAGAATAAAAAACGAACAAAATAAACAACTTGACATACATTAAGAGTATTACGCTTTTAATAATTAAAAATCAGTTAATTTGGTCATGGGAGAGCTCAGAATATCTGATCTTTGAAATCTCTTTGAAGTCTTTTAATGGCAGAGTTTTGTGTCTGAGCAAATCTGAGCACAGTTTGAAACATTGCTGAGATCTCTCCTGAAACGTAATAGGAGGCACAGGTGATATTTCCGGGCTCTGTTTTTCAGGAGGAAAATCAGAAAACTGAGATTCTAATTTGCTCTCCATCTGTTCTCACTGCTGTCTGGGCAACAATAATACATTTTTAAAGAGATTTAATTTGTTTTTTCTTTCTATGTGTAGCCAGTTTTTAAAAACACCGTAACACCAAAAATAACTATTTAATGTATATTTCTACTAGAACTATTTATTTCTATTTAATGTAGGTTATTGCAATTTCTTCTCTTATTGTACATGATTCATCTGGACAGGCAACATAACCTATTAGATAACATTACCTAATAACCAAAGAGTTATTTAGGTATTCAAGCAAGCTCAGGGGTCCGGCTCCATTCAGCTTTATACCTAACACTTTTCATCTATACACTAATTCACATTGATCGTGTCCTTATAAACATTTGAGCTGTTTAGTTCTCTTTTATGTCCAATCATATGAGCACCCGCAGTGAAACCCTCATTTTTGTAAATCTATTTTAATTGAGCAAGTCAAGTTATTGGTAGTTAATGAAAATGCTTGTGTTGGACATGCCTCAGGATCCACTTTGAAGCTTTTTTCATATCTGAAGAGTCATTTGAAAATATCCTGATGGCATTTTAAGGTATTCTAATTAAAAACTCCATATCTAATCAGATCTTTTAATTGGCAAAGCAATATAGAATTACTGCCTGACAAGCTTTCAGATACACTGGGGGGTAAATGTGCGCCCTTGTAGGACTTAATCATCTAGTGGGCTCAGCATTTTCACATGCATATCAATCCAGCAGGGGGATAATTAAGGTCGTGGATAATTCATTTTCACCGGTACACTGCAATGCACAAAACTATCTGAAGGGAAATCATCTCTGATGTGATTTCTGTGTACTTCCAGCATTCTAAATGCTTCTAATGGAGAGGTTTAATAAATGACCTTAAGATATGCAAACCATACAAACATGGGTTCAGTCAGCATAACATTCTCAGTCTTGGATTATCTAATGCAAGATTTTTTAATGTACCCCTCCCCAAACAACAGGGCTCAAATACCCCTCCTTTCAAACAAGAAATATACATATTAAATTGTCATTGCAAACTAGTTTAAAACTAGTTGGCATTACCCAAAACTATGAAAAATTCATAGTTTTAAACAAGTTTTGATCTATCAATGGTCCTCTTTTATAAGTTTTGTGTAACAGATTTAACATAGCAAAAACAAAACCTTACTCTTTGGAACAAACCCCTGGTTGAAAATCACTCTACTGTAAAAAGAAATACTGTACTGTAAAAAAAAACAGTGCAGTATTACTGTACTGGTAGTTGTACTGGTAATTTTCTGCCAGAACATTAATGAATCCAAAAACAAATTCCAGTGCAAAATTCAAAATAAAAGTAAAACAGATTAGAAAATTCCTTCTTATTAATACAGTACATTGTGCCCTTTTTGTGGATTTTTTTAAAGTGTGATCTATCATGCTGACACTTCACTCCACTTCATTTAGGCATTGTCTTTTCATTTTTTAGGAGTGTTTGTTTTACAGCAATTATGTGACTTGGACTCAGAGCTGCTCTGCCTCCACATTAAGCAAGACGGGCTCCTGAAATCATGTTTATTGTGGCCTCAGGGAGACTGTGAACTCCAATAAAAATGTCATGTACATTGTAATGCCTATTATAATCATCTGTGCCTCTGTCATCCTACTCAACGTTATCTCAGCTTATCTGGGCAGCTTTATCACTTATCACTTTGCCAAAAAAAAGCATTAAAATATGTTCTGGAGTAATTAAACTTTCCTTTTTATCAGAGTAGGCTGTGTGTATGAAACACTTTTAAATACTGTTTTATATCTTTAATCTTGTGTAGTTAAGTAAATACATTTTGATAAGTGCCTTTGATTAGCTAAATGTTCTGACAAAACATTATTTTTTTTATCTCCATGAATATATTTGTAACAGGCTGTCAAAAATGTGGAGGCTGCATTTATACATAGCAGTTCAAAGTGCTGGAGTTTGTAGGAGAATGTGTTAAGCAAATGCCAAAATCAAGTGACATTTGCTAGGCAATTTAAGAACAAACATGCAGCCAGATAAGAAATGCTTAAGGACGCGAAATAATCACTTAGAAATGTTCAGCTTGAAGTGTGTGGTGCACTAAAATTCATTTACTTCTAGACAGCTACACATGAAAATGTCAGTCTTTATTTCTGTGGTCAGCTGACGTATATGATGTGTGCAAACAATTTGTCTGACTTTAGAGATAAATGAAACGATAAGCTGACAAAAATCATCCAATACATGCAGTTTATCTTTGCATCCATTAGCTTCCCAGCTAACAGGTAATGTTCTTAGAATGTTGGCTAATGTTCTCTAAAAGTTCCCTCAAAGTTATCAAAAATGTTCCTTCAGTAACGTTAGCAGAATGTTTTTTTAATGTTATATATCACATACATCAAAAATATATTAAAGTATTTAAGTACTTAAGTATTTAGTGAAATGTTACAGAACTGTTACAGAATTTAAAAATGTTTGAATACATTCTTCTAAGCAAGCAAAAACGTTAATACAACGTCTTATAACAAAATTCAATGGACATTTTGAATGTACATAGAACTTTCAAAATTATATTTTTAACATTTTGTTACTTAATGGAAACATTCAGGAACCGTTCTTACGACCCAAAATTCCTAGTTTTTAAAAGTTCGATAAATATCTTTCTGTGAGTGAAAGTGACATATTTGTCAGGTATGGTAACCCATATCCAAAATGTGACATCTGCATTTAACCCATCACTGGTGAGAAGTGAATACACATGACAAGTTGACACACACACACACACACACACACACACACACACTCAGTGTAGATCTGTGCTTTATTTAAATTGTGATTCTAAATGACATAGAGCCCATGAAGCTGAAGACTGTATATCAGTAGTGTCGACCTTTGAACTTCATCTGCAGCACATCTCCTGTGTTTAAAACCAGACGGATGTGCAACAGCATGTCTGAATGTTAAATGAACACTAATTAATGCGGCTCTCCAGAGGTGTCATTCTGGCATATTCATGTCATAATTAAATGCTTTACAACTTTCTTTTCTCCCATTTTGTACATGCGCTCTTATTAGGAATTCTCACCTCTATCCATCCTTATGCGCTAGTAGTCTTAATACCACACAGATCCATAAACTATGTCACACTGGGCAATTAATTGTGAGAATTTATGGGCTACATCTAATTAGGAGCGGTAGTAGCGCATTACGCCCGTGTCTGATGAATGAATTACTCGGCTGTGCCAGGTGATGTGAGGTCTGTCACTGGGAGAATACTGTACACATCATTAAAGGAGCAGAACAGTTAATGCTGGGAAAGAGCATAGCCTCTGGATATATCTAAAGACATGATTAAGTGATGCATGTACAGATTCTGCTCGTACCCCACTGGTGCATCATGGGAAATCCTGGCATTTATGTGCTCCACACCATATGTCCATACTTAGCCAACACATTTATTTTTAACTTTAAATGTTATGCATTTATATTGCTGTTAAAACAGAGACATGGTTTCAGGGAATTTATTTTATCAATATCCTGTAGGCACACCCGCAGTTTCCTTTAAAGCTTAGGTGTGTAATTTCTGTGCCACTTAACGGAAGTGCAAAAATAATAGTTGATTTCAAACAGGTGCTCAGAACACTTTCCATGCAGTCACCCAAATAGATATGCTACCCCGGGTTCACAGCATTGGTTAAAGCAATGTGGTCGTGATGATCAGCCCAATAGATTTCACATATGTTAAAAAAATACTACTGTGTCCACTGTTCATCCTGTCACTAGCATCAGGACAATACCACTTGTAAATTGCTGGTTCTTAGGGCAGAATGTTAAATGCTTTGGATAAAAGCATCTGCTAAATGAATAAACATAAATGTGAATGATCAAAAAAAACTAAGAATGTTTGGATAATGCCACAGCCGGTGCGGGAAATCAAACTACCAATGGCTTATATGTGGTTGACTTTGCATATTGGGTTAGGATAGAAAAGTTATACCATTTTAATTTGTATAGTGCTTTACATAACACAACATTTCAAAGAAGATCATGTCTTACTGTAATGTCTTAGGATAGGAGAAAGTTTTTAAGACAGAAAATATTATACACTTCAGCTTTCAGTTCACGAATAATCTACATTCATTGTCACTGTATGGCAATGAAGAGCTATGAATATATTTCATGGGCTTATGTGATCTGCATTGTATTCATTTTTAGATTCTTATTTTATGCTTTCTAGCTTTGCCTCCCTGTTTGACTCGGTTCCATTTGTGTGATTTGTAATGGCTAGATATGCTGGTCAAGGGTTGGTGAGATTGTAATGTCTCTCTCTGTAAAGTAGGATGTTGTGATGAGAGTTTCTGTAGACAATGAAGAGCACTGTACATGGTCTAATTGCAAATCATTTCAGCAGGCAACAGCTCTAGATGTGACTGCAGTATACAGAGCATGAAATTAAAACTTACACACTGTAGAGGTCTAAAAATATAAACCTTCAGGCCATGTGTGCATTTTTTTCATTGTATAGATGCAAGTGCTTCAGTAACTATTTACATATTTAAATTCATTTTTGATGTTGTTTATAATTACTCATGATAGTAATTGATGAACATTTGACATTGTTGCATTTTTTCAGCATTGTGTAGCTATGCTCTCCTCACCATAAACCCAGCTAATAATTTTAGGTTGTAAGAACGCTTCCCTAATGTTTTCATTAGGTAACAGAAACAATAAAAATGTTACTTTGAATTTTCTAGAAACATTCAAAACAAGTTTTTTAGATGTTATATTAATGTTTCACAAACAACTTAATAACGTTTTCGATATATGAAATATAACATTTTTGATCATTTTAAGAGAAACTTTAATGAACATTAGCCAACATTCTAAAAACATTTCCTGTTAGTTTGGTATTGGGTGCTTTCCTACTGAAAACTACCTAACCACCTTAGGCTGGTCTACGCAGTTTTTCTGAGCATGGATTTAGGTATTCAAATATCACAGTGAATCACAGGGTTAAAATAAAGGAAAATATTGATCCTATGCTGTAAATATCTGAAGGTGCCAGTTGTGGGTGGGGAGCCGTTTTCATCCTACACTAATACAAAACATGAACAAACATAAACAGAAGTACAGTGCTTGGATTATTCCCTTAAAGTATTCTAGGCAGTTTTCACCTCAATTTCCAAACATGCATTTTTTTGCAGGTGGATTATTAGAGCATTAATTAGAGCCTTATATTTTCATTAACAATCACATTGATTAAACCAGAGCAGCTTGTCAAGGACCAGCCAAAACATTTTTGTTGTTGCTGCTGAACAGTGACCTTGAGGCAGGCAAAACAAGTCAATAAGAGCTCACTCATACTTCTGTCTCACCGCACAGATGTTTCTCTCTCCCCTCCGGTAGACACAGTAATACAAGTTTGAAACTTTGTTTGATTTGTCCTCTCCATCAATAGCTTCCCGCAGGCTAAGAAATCCATAGAAACCAACAAACTGTGGGATGCATCATTGTTACTGATCAATTGGGAGACGGGAGGCTGTGTATGAATATAGAAAACTGTGGAGATGGTCTGATATGTCTGATACATATATATATGTGTGTGTGTGTGTGTGTGTGTACTGTCAGATATTGTTATTTAAACATACACATACACACACATATACACACACACACACACATGTATGTATGTGCAAGTTTTGAATGACTTTAAAAATTGATTAAACCAGCTGAGCATTATGGGGATTTTGGCTGGAAAAGACAGAAGCTAAAAGTTATCTCAGAAATCTAAAAGGCAATGTACATAATTGTTAATTTAATCACAAACAAGGCTGGCACATCTGCATAAATCACATATCTATACAGCAAATCACTTTCATCATCATTTATCATCACAAATGAAAATGTCCAATCCCACCCACGCAAACACACACACGTACACACACAACAACAGAAGCCAAACAAAGTAATTGCTGCTTTTAATCTAGCCACACACCACAGATAAAAGGTTGAGAACAAAAACAAAACGTATTATGGTTTTAATGAAAAGAACTTTCTGGCATTAGTTCTGCATGGTTCAAAATGATCGCATAGATAATAAGTGGGAGAAAATCCACAGTTTTATATTTTTTAATTAAAGAGTTTTGTGAAGTGCTTGGACAAATTATAGTGCGAAAGCTTAATGGGCGATTTTCAAGTAAGGCTTTTAAACAACGATTGGAATTTTCACAGCTTGCTGGGAATTCTACGACGTGAAAAGTGGAAAACAATTTAAATTCATATGAGTGGAAAAATATGTGAAGGACTGTTTTCAAAGATGCCACTTGAAGTTCCATTTAGCGTTAGTATTTAGCATAACTTGCCACTTGTACAAATATACAAAATCATCTTTTAACACTGACACTGGAGTGCCTTCCATACTGTCATGAAACGTCACGTGTCACAACAGTGATAATGTGATATTCGTAAAGATTTCCAGTTGGGTTTGAATTGTGACGGGCTTGATTAACTGTCAAGGGCTGCAATTAACTGATACTCGAACAATGCAACACATTTAGAGTTTTCTGAAGTCTCTGACACTGTATTCTGAATAAAGGTGGTGAACAATGTGTGTACTTCAGAATTAGGTTAGGTCAATGACTAACCAAGGGAAGTCAAGCATTAATATGCATTGCATACCGGTTTATTTGCAAAGGAGAATTTGGTCATGTTCCACAGTCATCCCAGCCATTCTAGAAATGGGAATACATGAATAAAAAGTGTGGATACAGATGGCCATGGGCTGGATTTACAGTTCAGGATTCGGAAGGCAGGAATCACTGAGTGGATGACAATGACTTCAAAACTGTGATAGGTTAAAAGTAAAACCTTTGCAGAACAGTTCCTATGTTATCTTCATCAACAGATTAAGCGTTATGAATTCAATTACACATATAACAGACATGTCTAAATGTTTTCCTGTTGTCAGCTTCACAGAACATATGTTACCTGATTTATGAGCATATGCTCAAAGAAACAGTTCCAGATTAAATTAAAATTAATCACAGCAGCAGCATGGCTTTGCTTAAAATAGTTTCCTGTGTAAACTCACAGAGCAACCTAGCTAACAATTTTAGGTTGTTAAAACATTTTCCTAACATTTCCATGAAGTAAAGAACATAACAAAATGTTATAATGAAAGATCTAGGAGCGTTCAAAACGTCCAGTTTTTTAGGTGTTGTATTAACTTTATTGTTTGATTTTACATTATTCAAACATTTTTTAATTTGTAACATTTTTTAAACATTCCACCCACAACTTAAGAATAACATTTTTGATGTATATGTATATCAGTAAAAATTCTACTAACGTTACTGCAAAAACATTTTGAGAGAACTTTTAAAGAATGTTAGCAACATACTGAGAACATTTAACATTAGCTGGGAGGATGCTCTACAACCTTCTGTCAGATTTCAATCACACTCCGGTCACACATTACAGTAGCATTCGTGTGTGTATAGTCCACTAAAAAGTCAATAAATCTTTAGATCACAAACACAAATGCTTAACAGTCCCTTTAATCACATTTTAACCTTAAAATTAAGTGCATTAATATCAAGCTACTGTTCATATTGATGTTTTTGTTTTCTACATTTGACCTCTACTTACCTTCTTATGTGCTTTAATCCTTTACACTCAAAGCTAGTTTGTGTAAAAATGTGGATCAGAATTGTTTTGGCAAGTATATGCAATAAGGTATGTGTGTAATGTAACAAGAGTGTTTTTTGGAGTCCTTCAGGATTCAAATAAAGCTTCAATAACAAAAATACATTACAGTCGAAAACAGAACAAGACCAATGAACACAGGTGAGGTCACTGACGGAAAAGGGAACCAAACAGCACTACAAAATAAAGGTCAACATAATATAACTACAAGACACACACTGTGTTAACAATGTGTTATAAAGACAAACTTTATTGATTGACAGCTTTGAAGTATTGTGAAGTGTGCGTGTTAAAGTAGTTTATTATCCCATCTTAAAAATGCAATCTGTTGCAAACTCTTTTCTTTATTAAAAATAAATCACAATCTGTTATTGAGCAAGTAGATAACAGATCAGTGGTCAAACCAGTCTCCTTACCTTACCCCAGTTCACAACGGTAAGTTATAATAATGATTTATAATTTGATCTGTCTGGTCTGATTTCCTGGAAAATGTCAGTTTGACTTCATTTGACTTCCACATACATAATGAAAAGTGCATTAAGTAACCTGCAATTTTATGTTTCAAACAGAGATGGCGACAAAGAGACAAACATTATGGATTGCAGCATTAATATGCAGAGGCAGCCAGTAAGCCGTTGATTGGTTGATTTTTCCAGAAAAATGCAAACTCTGGTGTAAGTTCAAGGCGGGAAAGTTTGTTTGTACAACCAACAACAGCAAGTGAGAAGACATTTGTTGCCAGCCCAGAAATTACACATTTTACCTTTAATTTTTTATCTCTGTTTACTGAGAAGGTCCATTTGTAGACCTAGCACATTAGAAATTCTGTCACAATAGCTGTGCTAAGAGGACCAGAACCACATTTTTCAGTTGTTAGAAAGCCAAATGTTTGCCGGGAGGCGCATCAAACATTTGCAAAGCTGCCTATTAGTGAAAACGAATTAAATGGCTACTATTTATACTGTCAGTCTTCAGTTGTAAGAGGAGAATTACCAAATTATTTTGGCTGATAAGCAAAATGCTACGCTATCGGCATAATGTGCTTTTAAAGACTTTAAATTAATTATTTAAAGCAATCAAAAAGCGAACCGTTTTTTCCCCCAAAATAACTTGTATGCTAAGAATAATTTATTTATACGAAATTTAGCAAGAGATCAAATCCACAGATATTGTTGTAGACATATGAGAATTTTCAATGCTTTTTTATATGAATGCAGAAGGCATGCATTTTTTATCACAACACACACACACAGGCCGCCACACAAAAAATGGTTTTGAATGAATATACATAAGAAATTAGATGATTTAATTGTAATATTGGCCATGAATATCCTGAGTGAGAGAAAAAAGGATTGACTAAATGTTGTAAATACTAAATCAACTGTCAACTTTTATTATGTGTAGGACTGCACCTTTTAACATCCTTTTCTAAAATAAAACTGAATTAATTTGTTGGTATTGTTAAAAGATGTGATTTTATAGATCTAATATCTGTGACAATCAGAACCACATTAGCCGGTGCCGTGCTTAAAATGTGACTGAACAATCTTTCATCCTTCATCCTTTCACTCAAATTGTTTTGTTATGTAAGGTACAAAACTGAGTTTAAAGTCACACTGCCTTCCAACACTTCTAAAAAAACACTGTATAGACATGTCTGTGCCCCACACTTCCCCTCCCTCTCTGGCTGTGTTGCTTATCAGGGGCTTTCAGCTGTTGGTAGACTGTCCACTGAGACTGTTAAGGCAGAAGTTGAGTTGGCAACAGATGCCGGCTTTTCATTTCCTTAATTTCATTTCCTTAATATCCCCTCCACCAGGAATCCTGTTTTCCCCCCACGTTCTCTCTGTGGAATTTATATCTTTTTCTCTTTCTTTCGCACACACATACACATACACACCTGTGTGGTACTCAACTTTGGCCTTATATTCTCAAATTATGAGGGTTTCAGATTAGAGATGAGATTTAAGCTGTCACTAAAGGAAAGACAGGATGAATTTTTTAAAAAAACATCATTTACTTCCTGATGTAATCTCCTAATCCCATCAGTAAGGATTCAACAGGTCAGTTTGTGAGAGTTCCCATCTCTACTGTACATCTGAGAATGTGATATTTCAGAATATTTAAATTAAAGAGCATCAGTCTTTAACCTTACAGAAGATTTAGAAAAGCTTTAAATGTGATGATGAATAACCACAGTGTCAAATGCACTTCCTGGTGATGTAGTAAGGTCAAACACAGGGTAATGTAATGTCACATCATACGTTTATTTTAGAATGCATATATTTATCAAAACTATGTACTTCTGTGTGATTCATAACATTTTACAAGCTTTCCTTCAAATTGTTGTTTCTTCTTATTATTTTTGTTATCAGTTGAAAGTGGGGTAGGTGATTTTTTTCAACATTTTTTGTTATGCTGGTTCAAAGTCTTCACATCCTGATAGCAATCTTTAAGTGGTCTCAATATATTTATATAAATATGTTTTTCATAAAATGTTTGTCCAATCATTGCTTTCGGTCTGAACGCAATGATAGGGTGTCCTTCTTGCCAGTCAAACTATGAATGTTCATGTGTTGAAGGAGGCGTGGCTTTAGAGAGCACTTTGAGGGGAGGACATTATGCTTTTAAAGTTAGGTTGCTATGTCTAGCCTCTGAAATTGCCATCCCTATCTTTAAGGACATTATAGTGTTTATTTTCTTGTGATTTATTCATTATTTTAACATTTTAAACTGATCTCAGATACTTAGCTTACTGTAACCTTTAAAGAAAAATGACAATCACACAGGATGCTAACTGAGCTAATCACAGAGTTTTAAGGCCACTCCCCTCCCACAGCCCTAAAAAACATAACATAAAGAGCAGCATATGATACTTCTTTTATTTTATTAAAGCCTTGTGTTTTTTAAAACCCTATTTCAATAGCCCATGCTAGACTGCAATGCTTCCAGTACATGTTTTGATACGATAACAGCACTGATCTTTTCACTTTATTCATAGCTTTTCTCTCATGGTTTCCCAAGCTATCATTACACAAACAATGCTATCTATCCTCACACAGATAGAGGGTTGAAGGTCACCCCAACATATTCAGCAACGCTAATCTCCCATCATTCCACCCTACTGGGGGTAAAGCTACTTCAGAGCACAGCAGGAGAAATCTTCATTACCATGGCCATGTCCCTCATCTTTCCTTCAGTTCGGGGTCAGCGTGTGCCATCCGTGCTAACGCTAACTGTGTTTACAGACGCTCGCTGCTTTGTCATGCGTAAACTTGGGTATGCCTTGGAAAAGCCGTGGCCAGTGTTAAATCAACCGTGTCTCTCCGCCACATTCAAAACAATACTCAGAGGGAATATTCCGGGGAAGTGAGCTGTCAGTGGAAACAACTGAACAGAGAAAATTGACAAAATTATAGATTTAGTTCTTACAAGACAGACAGTGGATTCTCACTGTGTGGTTTCAATTTGATTTCTGCATCAACGCAATGTGAATTGGGAGCAAGATCTGATTGTCTAAGAGATCTGTCATGATGAATTCTATTTGAAACATAACAGTTGCTTTGATGACACGCTTTTACCCGTGAGAAGCATTTTACAGATTGTAACACAGATTTGACAGGATCTTATGAATATATGTTTTGGATGCATGCTTAAAAGCATTAATATGAGCTGAGTTGTTTTTAAAGCCACTTTGCCTAGATTGAACCCACGGAACATAGGAATTGTTACCCAGCTAACAATTTTAGGTTGCGAGAACACTTTCCTAACATCCGTAATAAGTACAACAACGTTAAAAATGTTATTTTAAAAGTTTTAGAAACATTCAAAATGTCCAGTTTTTTAGACGTTGTATTAACATTATTACTTGGTTTAAGAATGTTATTCAAAATGTTTTAATTCTGTCCACTAACTGCTTAAGAATAATACTTTTGATATATATGATACACAATGATTAAAAGGTTCTGCTAACGGTACAGCAGGAATGTTTTTGAAAACTAGCCAGCATTCTCAGAATTATATATAGTATATTCATTTTTTAAAACCATGCAGCACTATAACTAAACTCAAACAGGTTTCTTCACAGCTAACAGGTGTCAAGTTCTACAAAGTTATCAAAAAACTTTTTCCATAATATTTTTCAACATGTTTTTTTTATTTTATGTTTAATAAATTCTTTAGACGCACATGAATGCTTTCCCTGCGAGAATTATTGGTTTCAATGATATTTTAGTCTTTATTTTAAAAAGCAGACCTCCATCGTCACATCATGTAGTCACATACGTAAACACTCCATTTCTCATCCAAAACAGAGGTTTTTTGTCTAAATCGTACTGTTGTTAAATAAAATTTTGTAGGCCATTGTGTACAGTGTGTACATTTTATCCTATGTACAGAAAGTTTGTGAATTCCTAAGCATTGACCTTGCCTGGTTTTGTCTGTCAGACACAATGTACCTGTTACAGAAATGCTGTTTTCTTTAATATCATGAACTTTCTCTGCCTTAACCTCTCTAAACCCCTGCAGGGATCAAATGATTTTAGAAGCACCATTCTTATAGTGAGCTAATTCCTGTGGTTCTTTCATTCATGGAAAATAATAAATTCTCATTTGAACATATGAAAGGTATAGTAGGCAATTTCGGAGCGGTTAGCAATAGCAACCTGGCTTTGAAAGCTTAAGATCTCACCCTTCGCTCTAAAGCCACGCCTCCTCTAATAATGTGCAGAGGATCAATCACTGCATTTGGACTGAACCAATTCTGTACAGTAGAGTGTGACTATTCTTTAAAATATTTGTAGCGGTGAAGCACTGGGACTATTCATTTGCATTCCCGTTAAGAGCCCTAGTTACTGTAGATCTTGTGAATGAGGGCTTTATTTGAGATTCAAGTGCTCCCGGTGAAGCTGCAGCTGCAACAGTATAGCTGTATAGTGTTTGGTGCTTTCTCAGCGTTAATATTTCATTAGTGTTTTGGTAACCTGAACTTTCTTTTAAAATCAAAAGGTTTAAAGCTTTGGTTATCTCCATGGTTCAAGTTCATACCATTCATCCTTTTTCTGAAGACACATATTTGTATTCAAAATAAGAATTCAAAACTATTTTCTAAGTGATTACATGTCTTTTTAATGAATGTAATCAGTTTGGTTCCTCATCTACAGGGCTCCCATCTGCAGGGCCCTTTTAAGAGGCAAGTCATTTAACTTATTTAACTCTGTCATTCAACTCTGCTCTAGGCATTTATTATACAGCTCTGGCAATCTAGACATCAGAAATGGCAGTCCTGAGTGATATAATCAATCAAGATAAAAAATAAAACAAAAACAAAAGAATGACATTTGAAAGCCATGCCCTCCAACAAAAATGCTACACATATCGGTGCCTGATTTATGATTCAGATCTGTTTTGTGTCATTACGCACAAGCATGTGCTGGGGTCCATGTGGGTTGTATAATTGTTGTTTGTTAACACAAAAATATGAAACAGGTTAATGCAGATGATTGCTGCAGATTAGTGGTGATTTGAGGTGAAATTACCGAGCAGTGCATAATGACTCAGTCAATGAATGAGTCAAACTTTGATTGGTGGTAGGCTACTGACTGAAAACAAACTGAGGCAAAATTGTCTGATGTTTTGTTTCCATCAGTGCTAGCAAAGCTGCATACATCGCTTGTGCTGTACAAAGTGATAAAGCTCTTGTCGTACTCCGGTGTATTTTTATTAAAACTGATTTTCTCACTGTGATCTCTCTCTCTTTCTGCACACCGCCCATCCGTTTGGATAATCTTGTTACATCCACTTTTCCAGAGGGCCAAATACGGCTTGCTCGAACGTAAGTGAAGCATCGCTTCCACATCAATTTCATTTAGAGTCGACTCTACTGGATCAAACCACAATAACCCTCCAGGCTTTGCCTGTTCAAGCTAGCCAATCATAACCCAAGACGTGCCTAAATGTTTAAAGGGATAGTTCCGCATAAAACGGACATTTGTGAGAAAATTATTCATGAAAATCATTTACTCATCCTTGTTAGGCATGATTTTATGTGGTCCATGGAGAACAAACCCAGCTCACAATTTTAGGTTGCAAGAATTTTTCATTAGCGTTTCCATTAAGTAACAAAAACATAAAAATGTTATTCTGAACATTCTAGAAATCATTTTTTAGATGTTGTGTTAACATTATTACTTGGTTGAAGAACATTATTCAAACCCTTTTTAGTTATGTAATGTTTTCAAAGCATTCCACTAGCTACTTATAATATCAAAAAAGTTCTACTAACATTACTGCAAGAATGTTTTTGATAACTTTGAGAGAACGTTTAGAGAACATTAGCCAAAGTTCTAGGAACATTCCCTGTTAGCTGGGCAAGACAATGTAAATTGACAAAGGTTAGTAAATGACAGTCCCAGTCTCTATTCACTTCCATTGCATGGGAAAAGTGCAGCGTTAACGTCTATTAAAATTTCTTCATGGTTTTGGAGCCATATGATGGTGTGATTTCAATACCTTTCAATCAACACCATCACATTCTGCACTGGAAATGTATGTAAACCTTTGCAATCCCTTCATAAATGGGTTCTCATTAGAAACCGGATATTGCACTACCACAGACTGAATAAAACGCAGTAAAAAGAAACAACATCATTGATAATGCAATCACGTTGAAAGCACCATTGTTGCTCCTCTGATTTAAGTTGAATACTAGCTGAGTTAGATCTGAATCGCCCTGTACCTCATTTCATTTCGGCCGGTCCAGATAACCCATGTCAGGCTCATGTGTAATTAAATGACTGAGCACCGCTGTGTGCAGGAAGTTTGTCTCTCTTTCCTCTGTGTTGGGCTTTTAGCCTTTGTTTTTTTGCCATCTATTCACGGTGTTGCCAGAGGCCTTGACTGACATCTTGTATTCAGCAGGGTTTTTGATTGCATTGGAGAACACATGGTGGAGAACCTAAATGGGTTTTCAAATCTATTGTGGCGAGATTTGGTTGCGCTTTAATGAGCAATCGTGAAATCTTACATACTCTTATTGTGGATAAAGACGCTGCTTGGGACCAGGTTTCTTTTACAGCTCATTTTATGAATGGCTGCTGTATTTTCTTGCATTCACACCGGGGCGACACAGTTTCTGTAACGCGCTTTTGCGGTAAATGATGTGACGCGCAAAGTTTTGTTCACGTATTAATTATTATAATCGTGCACGTTTATGAATAAGAAATTCATTCTTCTTCACCCACTGTTAATGCCCTTGAGGCGTTTGAGTTTGCTTAGGTGGTTAATGGGAAGACGTTCAGATCAATCTTATCGAATCCAGTCCATAATTACCAGCTTGTAAGGAACCGAAGCGCCGCCATTATTCCTTAATGAAAATGGCAATTCCCAAGTAATTGATCAGCATCACCTGACTTCCCTAGCTAAAAATGGTCCCGGCAGGAGCCTTAAACTATTTTTAGAGATGTTGGGCTTGGCTTTGAACCCTGCTTTCATGGTCAGGGGAACGCGCTCCAGGCGCGTACCCGCATGCAGTCGGAGGCGCGCGTCTCCTTTGCGCTTTGACAACTTACATGCGTAAAAGTGCTTCGAGAAATGAGAAGCGGCTTTATTACTGGACCGCATCCAAGGAAAAGTGCAAGTGGCCATCTGTTACAGCTCAATCCAGGCAGCTTGCAACTTTACCTCTCTTTCCTCTCTTTTGAAGAGCTGACATTGGAGAGGGAGGCAGGGAGTGATAACAGGGAACAGGGAACATTCCCAGAATGTTGGCTAATGTTCTCTTAATGTTCTCTCAAAGTTATCAAACCCATTCTCTCAGTCATTAGTAAAACGTTTATGTAAAAACATTATTCTTAAGTAGTTGAATGTTTTAAAAACCTAACAGAATCAATTAATGAACACATTTTGAATATCGTTCTTATAACCAAGCAATAACAGTAATACAACATCTAAGAAAACTGGATGTTTTGAACGTTCCTGAAACTTTCAAAATAACATTTTTGTTACTTGATGGAGGGCTTATCCTCCCTTTAAAGGAAGCAGAAAACTCGGTTCCTATCTTTTAATGTTGACGTTGATGTGAAATGTGTGAGATATGCGTTGTAAAACAAAAGTAGTTGAGAACCAGTGCTTTGGGTTAAAGCCTATGTAGTTAAAGAGCATTTACTGAATAAGTGTAATCAAGCAGCCGAGCTGGAATGTTCTGAGGTTGATGAGTGACTAGGCGTAACATGGTGTTACATTGAAATCGGTCTTTTGTGCTCCATCTAATGAAACAAAGTGGTACTGCCTGGCCTTCTCATTAGTTAAAGAAAAGACACTGATTGCTTAATGGATGCCCATAATTTCCCTCACTTCCACATTAATCAATTCTCTAAATTGCTTAAAACCCTTTAAGTCCAGTTCATTATTGTATTTTCAGTACTACTTTTAATAAGTGTTGCTTTAACCAAACGCCTGGTTAAATATCCCATTTTTGTCCGTTTTTATTGCAGTCATTCAAATACATTACATATCTGAATGAATAAATAAATAAATGGACTGTTTCTCTGCATAAATAATCCCTTATTCTGTGCATTTTCTGTTTTCTAAACTACTAAAGTATTTCAGCTCAATTTTCTGATAGTACATACGCTTACCAAATAGGGGATAGTTGTCACACAGAGAAGTTTTAAGTTAAAAGTCCAGTCCAGCAGCTTTGTGTTTGTTTCATGTTGTGTAACGTTTCATTCAAACCCTCTTAATCTTTTAGGTGAATCATGTTTTTAAAAATGAAAATTTTCAATTGTAGGTCTTATTGTGAACTTAAGCCATGTAGTCAGTCCCGTCAGTCGAGGTATTTTGTCACAAAAGGTCATCATTTGTTTAATGAACAGGATCCTCATTCCCAAGTTTTAACAGGTGGAAAAGTTCAATAGCTTTTATTGTATCCAAGACTTTAATGTATGTGCAGTTACAAAGACTGAAAAATAGAAAAATAAACCCACCCTGAGAAATATTCACTGTAACAGTAAGCAGAATGACAACTGCCAGCAAACAGTAAATGTTCTCAAAACAATGTCCTCTAAAAGTTCTCTCTTTACCAAGGTTTCAAGAAAACGTTCTTGCAGTAACGTTACTAGATTATGATTTTAAATGTTAAAAAAACATATATCAAAAACATTATTCTTAAGTTGTTAGTGGGACTTTTTAAAAGTTACAGAATAAAAATTGGAATAATATTCTTATAATCAAGCAATAACGGTAATACAATGTCTAAAAAACTGGACGTTTTGAATGTTCCCAAAACTTTTAAACTTCCCCATTTTTTTCCTTATGGAAACATTACAGAATTGTTCTTACAACCTAAAATTGTTAGATCAGTAGCCCCATTCCTTTGTCACACAATTTTGCATTTCTCTTTTTTCTGTTCTTCTCAGTGTAAACAAAACAGATACAGAGGGTAGTGCTGGTCTGACAGGTTGGTGTTGTTTTGATTCTGTTCATGGAGCTGTGGCCCAGTCTGGAGGTCAAGGCTAGTGCAGAGGACAGGAAAATGGATGGGGGGGTACCGCTCTGTCACAGATAAGAGGGCTGAGAATGATGTGGCCAAATGGCACAGAAAGAAAACGGGAGGGGCTATCTGATATTCCCAGGACTTAAGCTTGTCTGTGAATGCCATCCAGGACCAAACAAGATTGTTCTCTTCTTGCTCAATGAAAGGATTCATAACTGTTGAATTTTTGGTGCTGCAGGAAGGAGCCGCTTGTGCTTTGTACCGTAGCACATTTTCAACAGGATACAACGAATGGCCACAAATCAAACCCTTAAGAAATTAAAATAAGGACAAGCAGTTATTTTTAGCTCATACTCTTAGCAGCATTAGTTTTTCCTAATTTGAGCAGAAATCTGAATGTCTGGAACTAAAAGCACTAATAAATGTACCCAAGGTACTCGAGATATTTTCATACTTATTATTTGAACAGTAATGATGTGCTGTGAATGGTGAACAGCATAGTACATTAGTCCTCTCGAGCTCTCATAAAACAGCAATCCATGGAACATTTTCAAACAATTCACTGCAGACTTGTCTTTATACATGCATAAAGCCTAGCTTTAGTATTGATTGTAGTTATGCTAAGAGGAAAAGTCTCATTATTGCTCAGAGTTTGCTCAGTCTTCTTTTCCATGATTCAGTAGACGTAATGGACCTCTCAGCTATGTGTTATTTAAGTATAAACTCCAAATAGACTCAAACTGAGTAATAATTGAAAATAGATATTAGACAACTGACACAGAGTAAGATTTAAGAGTTATAAGTGGATATCACAGACCAAATCATTTGACTTTAGCAGGATTAAATCAGAAATGTTTAAGTATGTATTGTATATGTATTGAAATCTGTGCAGAGTTTGATAGCTTGGCAACTTGAGTAGCAGGAGACTCTGTTTACTCTCTTTAATCCCTTTGCTGTCTAAGAGAAAGAGATTTTAAAGCTGCAATACCTAACTTTTGCATCTCTACCGTCATCTCTGTTTGAAACGGGTATAATTTTGCAGGTTTGTTTCGCATACTTTTCTGTATGTATGTAAATCAAATTAAGTTAAACTGACACTTTCTGGGAAATCTGACCCTCAAATTATTAATCATTATTCTAAACTTTCCATTGTGAATTGAAGTAAGATAAGGTGGCCGTTTTGAACACTGATCTGTCATGTAATTGTTAATAACTGGATATTTTTTTTACTTTTAACCAAAAAGTTGCATATAGCACCTTTCAAGAGATCTAATTTGTGATTTCTTATTTCTTTTCCATGAGTATCATGACATTTTATTTTTTAGAGACTATCCTCTGATGGTCACAGTGGTCAAAGCTTAATAAGGCTTGTATTCAGGAAAGCCACTGAATTTGACCACTGAATCTTCTATCTTCTTATATCTACGGTTGTGCCGACAACTGCATCACATCAGCTTGTCAAAGATAGCCGTACAGTGCTGGAGAAGCTAGCTAATATTTCCAATCCTCCAGTATCCAAAGGCCATCCACAGTGGCAGACCTTTCCACTTTTATGAGATCTGAAGTCAGTTCAACTTCAGCCTGTTCTTTATTTTCTAGTTATCAAACGCTGTACCAGTTTATATTGAAATTCCACAGTTCTTTCTAATCCACTCTGTCTGTGATCCGTCACTCTCTGCCGTCTGTCATATTGTCAGGGCTTAGACAGCTTTGTAGATGACAACTGAAATCCTGAGAATTCCACCTAAAGAAAACTCTTTCAAACCTTCTGCTGCCTTTTAAGAAAGAAATAGCTGTAAAACTGAGGTGGAAAGTAATTCTCTAAACATCTGACTCTAATGGACTTCATAATGGATTCTGTTAATACACATAGAACAAACAGACTTGTTCTTGGTTTGGAATATGTGGAAACGTCATAAACAACCAACGCTGGGAGATAAACACATTATGGAAATGCAGACGAAATCACAAACAGCATTTGTTCACCTCATTTTTCAAAGGCCAGCTGTCAGATTGTCAATGTATTTGGGTGCAAAGTAATTCCAGCTAAACATGTTTAGTCATACTGTTGAGGCTGGTTAATGTTAGTTTTGCAGAAGCACATCACTGGAAAGTTTATTTCTCTTACCTTTTATTAACACAACAAACAAACAAGCACTCAGCATCACTTCTCAAACAGCTGATGCAAAAAATTTAATTTATAATAATTGTTCAAAAATGTAAACAAAACAAAAAACTGAGGTTTTTAAATTCTGAATATCTAATACAATAGGTACACTGTGTACTTTAATATCCAAAGTAATAATAATTTACATAGTGGGCGTCATTTAGTTTAACAACAAATACTTTTTATTGATTAGTCTTTCTCTCTCTCTCTCTCTCTCTCTCTCTCTCTCTCTCTCTCTCTGTAAATAGTATTTGTATTTTTAAATTGTATCTGAGGCACAGGACAGATTTTTAAAAAAGAGTGCTGTAGATATTGAACGAAATTCTAGGTAATTCTAGGTACAAAAATTTGACAAAGTATGCAATTTGAATGTGCTGCTGGCAGATTAACATAATACCAGGTATTAGACCTGAAAACATTTGATAAGTAAGAGTGGCATTAGGATGAAATCTATAAAAAAAAAGTTGATTTTGAGTGCTGAGCAAAAATGCCTCACCTGATAACGTTATGGTTTTGAGAAAGAATGACTGTTAAGGGATTATTTATGCTGTTCGTCAATCAGTTGTCTTCAACTGAAAAATCTTGATGAAAAGATTTTGATTCACGCACAAAACTAATGTATTGAGGAAAGAGAGAATGAAGATTAAAAAAGTCAAATCCAGTGTGTGCCAGGGATCAGAACTAAGTGACTTTCTGAGTGAGGGAGAGAAATCTATAGTATTTGAACCCTGTTATTTTCCTTCACAGAGATTTCTTTCTGCCTGGCTGGATACGGCCCATGTTAATGGTGATTGCCTGGTGGTACAGCTACCTACCAGCAGGTCTCCAAATGTTCTCACTGAGAGTCAGCCCTGCCATCAGCCTGATGATTACAGGACACCAGACCCCTGCCTGGACCTATTACATCGGTCCAATCAGGAAAGCCAGTGGAACACTTTGATCGGAACAAGGTGGCGGTGGCAGGTGGTTAATATGATTTCTACAATGATTTTTTTTATTAAATTCTTATTAAATAACCTTCAGTTTCACATTTAGTATATCTTACCATGCATGATGTAATGGCTTTTTTTGTCCAATGTAAAGGTGTTTGAAAGTGATTCTAAAGCAACTTAAGTAAACTCAGGCAAACCCAAGTTAAGCTGGTGTTGTTTTGAAACATAGCAGCTGGTTTGTTACTGGTCCAAGATGGTCTACCAGCTTGCATCACCTAAAGACCAGCCTGGACCACTAGTTACCATGTTCCAAAATACAGCTGGATGGATTGTTTAGCAGGGTAAGCATGCCACTGAATGGGTTTTAAAGGACCACAGTTTGTGGCTCCTGTAGGGTAGGCTGACTGATGAACACATAAGTAAGCACAGATCTGCAATGTTTCAAAAATTCATAGTTTGCTTACTGTGCTGTTTATTATCCAAACAGCATGTGATGGCATGAATTGGGTGTGTAGAAAGATTAAATTCTGTCCTGGGCACGGCATGGACCAAAACGGATTGTTTCAAATTGTCTTCTACATCAAACAAGATAACCACATGTCACGAGAAAAATACACTATAAACATCTTGTTTAATTCAGCATCTTCATTTTTAAATTTATCTTATTGCAATGAGATTTGCTTTTTACATGCGATTGCAACGCTGTTTGTCCAACACATTGTATCTCAAGAGGCAGCATAATTAATTTGCTCACCCTTTTGGAACAGCCTTCACGTCAGGTGTGTGCTTCAAAATGCTGCCTTCATAGTAAGCTCACTTGGTTTTGGAACTGATTTTTGGGAGATTAATACTGAGTAGTGACTTTATAAATTAGTTTGATCTCTTTGACAATCCTTCACTGCACCTGGCCATTTCATCCGCAACTGTTAAAGGAGGAAACATAACAGTGTCACTTATTGAATGGTTGTAGCTGGACTTTAGAGTATTGTTGTGGATCGTTACAGAGTTAATCTGTGTGGTCTGTGCAGGTGTGTGCGCCCCACCATTGTTCCTTATCAAGCGTGACATATTGATCAGTGACCTTAATATCCCTGTATTGATTTCAGTTGGCTTTGGCTTCATCCTAAAGCTACCAATAAAAATCTCATCCACCCGAAAGCCAAACTTTGGTTTCTAAGGCGATGCTGGGGAGGATAAACCAATGGCAATCTTAAAACAAAACCTGGCAGCATTGAACGCTTATTTACTTCCACCATAAATCATTATGATTGATTTAGTTTGAAAGACAAATAAAAAGAAACACAGGACCCATCTTATCTGCAGAGCTTTAAGGCTGTGGAAACTGCATCTATGGCTGTTTAATGTTTTTTCTTGGGTTCTTCTCTGGCAGGGCTTGATCTTAGGGGGATGACGGTGCTGCTGTGAGTGGATTGGACAGGTTTACATGGTAATCGCCACAGATGGCCACCAACCAGCATGTTTTCTCAGACTTTAAAGGGATTTAAAACGGGGCAATCGTGGATGAGAGAGAGCTGGAGGTGGAAGGGGCCAGTGTAGAACAGCTTAGAATACTGGCTCCATCAAGTTCATCCGCTTGCAGAATTACTCCCTCCCAGCCCACATTTTTGGAAGATTTTCGAAGGAGAAAATAAATAAATAAATAAATCCCACATTCTCCACCAATATTTCAAAGCAGTGAGGGAAAGGCACTTCTCCAAAACAACATTCAACTGCATATCACAAAGCCTTCTCTTGTGACTCAGAGAGAGCACCAGTTACATAGCTCAACTGTTCTGCTCTCGCCTTTCAAAGTGTTGATGCAAGATAAAGACCCAATTCTCAAAAGGTCCAGCAGCAGATAAGACCTCAGCTTCAGGGCACTCCAGCACGATAGAGCTTCTTGGTGAGCTCCCAGAGGCCCTTATCTGATATGAGGAGTGCTGAACAGTAGAAGAGGAGTCAGATACATCCCAAGATGATTTTGTCCTCCAAAGATGTGACCCTCAGTCCACCTGCCACAATACCTGCCTTATCTTTGCAGCACAAAAAGACAAAGAAAAACTACTCTTCAGCTTACAAACCTTTGGTAAAGCAAGAATGAGGAGTCCTATTCAAAACAAGAAGATGTGTCAAACATCACAGATTATACGTCACTGATAATGCAGCCTTGTTGAATGTATGGAATGTAGATGCATTGTAAATCTTATAGTAATCCCAGGATCACCACTGAGCTGTCGTGGGAGTGACATCTTTTATCTGCGAGCCTGAAAACACAGTGATTGAATTTCAGTGTGTTTGGGGGAGAATTTGGAGAAGATCCATGTGGAGTGAATTGGGCTGATTTAATACTGTACGTAGTTTGGCATCTGCAGTACTCTTTGGTTAAATGAGCACATGCTTTAACAAGTGCTCGGTTCTGATCATACACTGAAAGAATTTGTGCTCTTTAGGTCAGTGAAGCAGCATAGCTGACACTGCATGATGGGTAACCTATCGCACCTCACCTCAAGTGCCATAAATTGCTGTCAAGTTTTATTAAAAAATGACCACTGTGTTGTGCTAGCTTGGTTTAACCCCAATGTCATAAGAGACAGTAAACAGAATTGTGATGCTGTTCCAAGGGCACCACAACTTATTTTGGCATCATAACCAGAACTATTTAATTGTATTACTTTTCACATCTGTTTTATTAAAAAACAACCACTTCGTAATGTCTTCATGCATTTTAAGTTCACACTGAGAGATAATTATTTCCATTTATTCTTGATGAGAACATTATATTATCTTTAGTTTAGTCTAAGATGGGAAGACACTATTATTAGACCCCAATTTAATCTTAAGGACATTAAGATGAGCAAAAGGATTAATTAAACAACTACTTCAAACTTATAATTGTAACAATCATTTTTTTCTTACTTTTTCTTACATTTTACAGTATCTACTGTAAAATCTACAGTATTGATGGTTTGCTGTAATTAGCAAACAAGGGTGATCAACATTTAAAGCTGAATGTAAATAAATTATATAGACTGACTTATATATCATTTAGATTTAATTTATATGCCGATCGTGTTCATTTTTTGAAAAGTGAAGTAAAGGTTGAAAGATGGTATTAACATTCTTTCATAAGAAGGCTCTCAGCCATGAGATAGTAAAGAATAGGATGAGATGAAAGATGGTTATGAGATAGATATGCTTTCATATTAGTTCAAAAAGAGGCCTGGCTGCTTTCACCCCACAGAAGAGATCATACAGCAGATCAAGAACAGGTCTCTCTTTCTTGGGCTGCCAGGAATTTAAGGTGAGCCAGACTTACACAGACTTAAGGTTTTGTTTTCATACGCAAGCTTTAATGTCCATGAGAAGTTTACAGCATATATTCATATTTTATAGGTTAAATGAATCACCACTATATTTTATTAATTCATATTAGATCAGTGTTACTCTGTAATGTCCACATTTCTGTTTTGGATGCATGATGTAACAGCTCAGCATGCGTATATGAACCAGTGGTTTCAAACATTTTTTAGGCCAAGGATCTCTTGATAGACAGATAAACAGTGCAACTGAGAATAGTTAATAGCTATTGATTAAAGCTATAGCTTTATAGTTATAAATGGCCTTGAAGACCTTAAATGTAATCATTTCATGGTAAGCACAAAATCCCTTAATGGGGGATACATTTTTTTTTACAGTTGGTTTCTAAGTAACATAATAGAGTAATCTGATGTTTCATGTCCATGTATATATTTATTTATTTGGACAGCCAGCCAGTCATTATGATAACATAATTCCCCTCAGTACAATACAAGGCCCCTCTCTCAAAGTTATCAAAAATGTTCTAACAGTAACATTAGTAGAGCATTCTTTGACAATATATATCATATATCAAAAATGTTATTCATTAGTGGGACATTTCGGAAATGTTACAGGATTAAAAAGTTTGAAAAACATTCTTATAATGGGGCAATTAGGTTAATACAATGTCTAAAGAACTGGACGTTTTGAACGATCGTAGAACATTCAAAATAACATTTGTAATGTTTTTGTTACTTAATGGAAACATTCGGGAAACATTCTTACAACCTGAAATTGTTAGCTGGGTGATCACCCTGTCGGATTTATGTATTGTCATAATGACTGGCTGGCTGTAAATTACGCTTTACTTAAACAGATCTGTAAGGGTTAACGTCACAGTCTAGAGAAAAAGAGGAGCTGGGTGACACGAGCACACTTAAATCTATGCTTTGGACTCCACCACCCTCCCTTGAAGTAAATGGTCCAGTTGTTGACATGATCAAAACATTCTAGACACCATAATTTTCAAAGACCTAAAATGGAGACCTTCACATCCATTAACCAGAAGTCACAGCTGCAGATGCACTTTCCTCACCACCTGAGTAAAGTCCAGCCCTACCAGACCATTTTCAGCCACCTTCACTGACATCTCACGAGTCCATTTTACAGCATCAGTCATGGTCTGATTTGGAGCCCGACGTCCCCGTGGCACAGTACGGCTGCAGCATGCTATCAGAATCTCAGAGGGGATCACACACCGCCACCTGCACTATTTCAGACAGCATGTGGCTAATCATTACCGACCCCTCATTACAAACCCTTCTGACCGATGGATCAGGTCAATTAACATCCAATCAATCACATCACATCTTTTTTGGCCCATGCTTTGAGCGTCGGAAGAATCCTACCACTATAAAAATCTCTAATGACTCTGATTAACTCATTACCATATCACTCTCTATAGACCCAGAAGAAAATGTTATTGCTCAGAAGTAGATAATGTGGGGTTGGGGGAATTTAATTTAATTAGTGAATAATAAACCACATGTTGTAAAATATTATATAGCCTAGTACTTTAATATTAAAACTATACAATACATTGAACTTTGCATAAAATAACACCCTCATATCACCGGCGCGTTTTGAGCGATATCGATCGAGCGTTTTCACGACGCGCGTTTCTATGGACACGCTGTCGAGGTGGATTGTGGGATTGAAGGCGGGAAACGAGAAAGTCGTTTAGCTTCATGCACACAAGAAACGGAAAACGTTCATTTGTGACGGTGAACGATTGAGGTGGTGTTGTGGCGAGTTTCTTCCGCTGCAGGGGAAACAAGGTATGACTTTCGCTTCTGAAATCAGCAGGTGTGGAGAAGAATGTAAATTGAATCCTGGTATTTGTAAACACCAGACTTGTGATGCAGACTGCTAAGGACTGACTGATTTCTGACTTGTTTGCACTACAGTTATTCATTTCTTTAAATAGACAACCTGAAAAATAAAGTTTAGCATTTTTAGGCTATGTTTTACAATTTCCGCTAGATTTAGCTACGGAGTTAGACACGCCCACCTTTTAAAGCCCCGCCCCATAAAATGAAATGACGCAGGCGGCTCTTAAATGTGACACGTAGAAAAATCACGTGAAATTAAAATTATTTTATCGTAAGATGTTTTAGTTTAAAGTTTCGCTGTATAATTTTACTAATTTGGTAAATGAATATGTTTGTTTAGTTAAAACCGAATAACGTGACGTTTTTTTTGACCAGGCACGTCATCATGACGTAATAGGCAGCTGTACGTCATGCAATATTGCCTAAAATGATAAAGGTTTTGTTCACATACAAGTCTATAACTGAAGAACGACGGTGTAATTTCGATGCATTTTGGATGTAATTTTGTGTGGTCCATCAGGCATGCTGCAGTTGTTTACACAGAATCAGAAATGTTTCCACCTCAGAGTACAGAGACCTTTAAAACATGGCCTTCAGTCTGTAACTGAGCTAAAATAATCTTTTGTATGGACCAAAATATGCATACTGCCCTAGCCTACTGCATGTGCATACTGAGTTTTCATATGTTCTGAATGCTCTTGTTGCTTCGGTGGCCTGTTTTTTGTGAAGTGTTGGTAAATTGTGCCAGTGCACCATTTTCTCAGTAACTGTTAATTGTCCTTAATTCCTGCAGTAAGATGTAAAGTTCACAGAATTGTGTACTGACTGTTGGCAGATGGTTCTGAACAGCTTTTCATATGCTTTTTGACTTTATTGTCGCATCAGTGGCTTAATAGTTAATCCTTTCTCAGTAAGCATTAACAACATAATGTCATTTTACCCCCAGTAAGAAAAGCACAGAAGAGAAAAAGGATAATGTAAACGAGACTTTACTGAGAGACTAATTTTGAAAGTTAATGTCAGTACTGCTGATTTATTAGGCAAGCATAATGGCTGGATAATGTGGCGACTCTTCCAAAATATGAGCATTATGGTAGATCTCAGTTGGAAGTCTGCACTCTCTGCCATCTGATATTTTTATATTGAGCCGTTCCATAATGTATTCCTTACCAGATTTATACAGTACTTCCGTGTTTCCAGTGACTCGTATGACATAGCTCATAAAGACCTATTTTTCATACTAACAAAGTCAAAGGGGTAACAATCCTTGTGTAATTTAAACAAGATGCCATGTAGGGTCTCATACTTATCTCATAAAATGCAGAAACGATAAAAGGTTAGATAGCTTTTGCCTTTGTTGGTCTAGACCTGTTCTGCTATTGTGATTAATAACTTGTAACTTAAACTGGATGGGAATATTTGTAGCTAATGTTTTCATTATGTAATTGTACCTTCATAATGTATGGTACCTTCTGTTCAGATGTTTTACTAACATATCTGAACAGATTCTCAATTCGTATCAAGAATCGACTGTAGCATTGCAGGGGGTCCAGAAATTATTGTTCAGCGTCAAACAAAAATATGTACGTTAGACATTTACATTGACATTTAGGCATTTACTGGATGCTTTTATCCAAAGCGACAGAACAGACAGAAATACAGCATTATGCTAATTGTAACCAAAGCTGATGCTTTATCATTAATGATCATTTTAATAGATTTGCATGTTGCAGAGTTATAAAGTGTGTAAATACTTTTTGTATGACATCTATACATAGACATCTAGACATGACATCTAACAATAAGTTTTCCCACAAAAGTATTCAACCAGAATTAATTAAATGAGTTGACAATAGACTTGCGTAAACATCCATAAATAAAAGACTCTGTGATAGTATACTAAACAAATATTAATATTTAAGATAGAGATACAAATTCATGTACTGCTTTCATGGGAGTTGTGGATAATTTGAGGAGGGAAACTAAAGTAGCCTTCATCTTTTGTGTAATTGTGACAAAATGACGTCTCAGATTTCATCGGTAATACGATTACCATAAAATTGTGACAGAGTTAATTGCCTGTGAAAGTGTGTTTATATTTTATTCTCCTCTTCTTAAAGGTGCCTTCATTTAAATGTCTCTGTGCATTGCCACTTTTCTGGAAAGTAAAATACAAAGTAAATGAGCTGCAAAAGGAGAGTGGCTTTTTAAATACCTGCCATCTGTAAGTGCCGCGAGTCTGACAGTCTCTCATTTAAAGTAGTGGAATTCTGCTTTAATTTACGTAACGATACAAAAGGATGAATGCGTAGCTGCGTAATTTAACAAAATGGTGCCTGTCAAAATGGTCTGGCACTTCAGAGTCTATCACTAAATAGTGTTCTCACACTGGATGACCACTGCAGATGCTTTATTGTGGGTCTTCCATTAGAGGCAAATCCAGTCACACTTTTTACGATGGAGAACATCTGCAGTCTACATGTGGAACATTGCTTTCCTCCTTTCTGCACAAATGGGTTGGATTGGGGCAGTGGTGTAGTAATTTCATACTGCATTTTAAGCCATAGGAGGCAGAGCCACAGTGATTCTCTGTTATGCAATGTAAATGTCTTGTGGATGGTGTGTAAGTGAAATAGAACATTTAGATTTTTGATTTTTCACTATTTCTAAAACATTTGAATGCTTTGGACTTGTAATACATATAAAATCTTAATCACTTTAGAAGTGGAGTAGGCTAAAAAAATTTTGGGGAAGCTAACAATAGTAAACTAGCTTTAAAAGTCTATGATCCCACCCTCCCTTCAGAGCGTCTTCCAAAGCCACATCTTCTTCAAAAGTGGGTGGAGGTATGCAAATACATAGCTTGACATTGCGGACCGAATGATTGCAATGATTGGATGAACATTTTATGGTCCTGTGCCTTCCATAGAAGAGATATATTAATATCAATATGTTTAAAATCTTTTTACTTCGTGCTATCAGGGTGAAGAGGCTTTCAGCCAGCATAACAAACATTTTCTGCAAAAGATTTGATTGTAATGTGAGGATGTTGTAATACAGAATAGAGTGTTAATATACAAAGTGGTTATCTTTACTTAGCCTGTTATTTCAATTCTTTACCAAAAATTGTTAATTATGCAACGCATATCACTCCACAGCGCCCTCTGGTGGGGCCTGGGGCCAATGACGTCTCATGCGACAGTCCGGAATGCATTTCAGTGGCTTAAAAAGGCACATTCAAACAATCGTGGTGTAGAGAGGCATGCTGCAATTGGCAGACTGCCTTCAAATGCAAATGAGCTTATTAATGACAGCACACAGTCGGTGGCGAGGGACAACATGTGTCATTAATGAGTAAATTACACCATTATGAGAGGGGCCTTGTGAGACACAACCTATAAAGGGAAGTCTTGTTGGAGATCTGGCATGCGGGGTCACCCGCAATATGGGATGACCACCTGCATGAGCTGGAGCTACGGTTCTGATGCCGCTTGTGTCGCAGGACCTTCGTTTTGCATAATTGCTTGCTAGCAATGTGATACATATTCATAAAGCGTCATTCAACCCATATCACAATTCTTGAGTCCCATTGTTGAAGGTTTGTCACTGTGGCTGTCTGATTTTAATTTAATGACATGCTCCAAGGACTTTGCAAATAGATGGTGGAGGAGATTCAAATAGCTGTGTTTAATATATGCTGAACGATTGCCCACTTTCTCGCTTCCCACATTTAAACCAAGATAAGAATGTTTTGCTTGCAGGTGCCTCTTTTAAGCATTACATCTGCACTGTTTTGTCTTAAACTTCAAGTGTAAAGGCATTATCAAACGCATTACTTAATTTCTCCTTAAAACAGAAGCAAAGGACAGAGAACAAACGGAGTGAGAATAGGGAAAAACAATACCCAATAGCAAGCGATAGAGAAAAAAAATCCAATTTCTGAGTTGATGTGTGCAGCAAGGCCCCTACGGGTCTTCAGTCTGGAAGCAACTTGTTACTCCATGTAGTACGGGTGTTGCAAGAAAAACAATCTCACTAATGGATGTTTCTATGCTTCCTTCTGGAGGGAAGAGACAGTGTGTGTAGAATGGTGGTGGAGGGATGAGAAACAAGCATTTATTTTTTGCTTCTCTTTATCAGACAGGATGTGATGTATGAATCCCTCACATGGTAACTGATAATTGGAGTCTTCTGTCTCGAAGAGGTCATAAGAGGTGTTGCGTCAAAAAAACACCAGGATGGGTTTAGTGGCACAGTGGGTTGTCTTGCTAATGTTATAGCCCAGACAGAATTGGCCACTTTGCAAATGGAGTTAAGCCTTTTGTGTTGGTGGGAGTTATGGTGTCTACAAGTTTCTTGATTCATATGGCTTATTTGTCTACATTAGAATTTGTCTACATTGGGAAAATGACTGCAGATACCCTGCAATATTATGTTTCAAACTGAGATGGTGATAAAAAGGCAAACGATACAGACTGCAGCTTTAATCTTTATATTCATATACGCATGTAAAACACAGGTGTAGAAACGCTTTGAAAAGTGGTTGGACTTATTATACACCATTATTTGCCTGGCTCATGAGTATTAATTAGGGGACAGAATTAGAATGCAGTTTGTCTAGCAGCTAATTTCCTAAAAAAGTGAATTTGGAGCTTTATAAAAGTGAAAGAACATTATAATATTTGCTACATCCTGGTTACACATCTTTTCACAAATATGAATTAATACAGTAAACGTACAGCTAATACAGAATGTATAATCAAGATGTACAGTATATATACTTAGTATTGTGCTTGCTCTGAGTATAATCATTCACTCCTAATAGTAGTACTATAGTACTCTGAACATGTACTATAGCTACTTGGCAGTAATAATGTATTAGCAATTTAAACTTTTTTTAAAAAAGCTTTTGTCCTGCTGTTCTAAAGGAGGGCCACGTTCCTAAGCCCACACTCATAAATCTTGGGCAAAGTCTTGGGAGTCAAAAAAACAAATGGGCCAACAGCCTTGCTGTAATACGCCTTATCTTACTGTAGGATTAGCACTCAGCAGACCAACATACCATTTTGCCACAGCCAATTGGGACAGCATTAGGAAGTTCCACATAATGTATTTTCTTTGTGATCATTTGACAAATGGGAAAAAATAAAACCAGGCTTCTGTATGCAGCTCGCGTTCAACATTCTCTATAAAGGGCTGAGTGGGCGGTGGAGTATTGAGAAGTATACAGTAGAGAGCCCACTTGCTTGTTTCCAGTTTCTCAGAATTTTTCTCCTTAGAAAAGACTCCATCAATATCGTTTGTGTCTCGTTTAAAGTTACAGATGAGATCTTAACAATGTCTCAAACTGTGGTTAGATTTGCCACAATATAATTAAAATTCAATCAGAGGTTTTCGATTCGAGCTTAAACATTTATTTTCCAAAGCCAAATTATTTGAGATACATTGTTATCCATATATTGCAAGATGAATATCACTTACTGTATGTCAAGAGTCTCATAAAGGAATTTTAGGAGAAGCATCTGAAACAAAGTTGATACTTGTATGAAACTTAACTTAAACTTAAAGACATTCGTTATATCTCCAGAGTTTTGAAAGAGCAAGCTTTAAGCAATACGATTTTCCTTTGGGGGACAAAACTAAAGTGAACAAGGCACTGAGTTTTTTTCATGGTATGCATGAAAGCCGTTGCCACAAAAATGTGTCAAAAACATTTGTACTTTATTCAGAATTTGTGCTTCTGTTTGCCTCAAGTTGAGTGGAAAGGCAATGTGCAATTTTCCTGTATCTCTTTTTAAAAGACTCCCAGTTTAAGCACGTTGAAGCGCGTTGGAGTGAATGAATGTGACACAGGCATCACAGGTGCTTTGATCAGTTACCCGTAAGCACCGTTTTTTGTACATAATGGTGACGAGTGAGGGAAGGAGGTGAAGATGCTGTATTGAATTCAGTTCGTGACGGGGGTCCAGGGTAAATGTTTCAATTGCTCAGTGGGGTGCGGTAATCTTGCAGGTGCGCGTCTTTTGTGAAGGTAAGCGGGGCACTCTTAGAGCGTCCGGCGGCTCAGATCAATCACTTCTTGGAAAGACTTGGAGAAAGGCGTTAAGTTTAACTACGTGCGAGTCAAGGTTTGACTGTCTGAGAACACGTCTCCGTTTTTTTGAGTGTCAATGGCAGACAGGTGCCGTCCATGTGACTGCTGCAGGATCACTGTTGCCCAGGCCGACATTGACAGGTGCATTTGTAAGCTTGTTATTAACCAATATTTAAACATTTCTTTGGTATTAAACAGGTTCATAGTATTTTATAATGTAGTATGAAATGTTACGTTTACAGTGTAAATATTAACAATTTTTAAGGTTTTAAATTACAGTGTGTAATTTTATAATTTGAAGTACAGAGGGTTGGAAAAGTTACAAATATAAAGGATTTTTACAAAAATTGCTGATTCCAGCTTTATCTTAAATGTTTTGTCACCTGTTAACAAAACATAATTGCATGCTTACAAAAAACAATGCATCTTAGCATACTATATATGGCTTGTTCTTCACCTAGATTTCAGTTAAGCATTATTTTATTAATAACAATGAATATTATCTTGCTAACACTGGTATTTTGTGATTCTGCCTATACGAGTGTATAATCCTTGCTGAGAATAATAAAAGCCTAAATTGATTTGCTTGTTTAGCTAGTTTAAGATTGTATCTCTGTCTGACCTACTTGAAAAGTGCCCTAAACCCTCTTTAAACCATTCAAACTAGGCTAGAAGACCAACAAACCGGTTTAGGCTGTATATTTTATCAGTGGGGTATAGTAAGATGCATGGCTGTTGGTAAGAAACTGAAGGATCATTTTCAAAAGTAATTTTTGGCACTTGTATGTATGCAGTTTGCATGCTGAATAACTGAAAATTGTAGCTATTACCGGATAAAACGGCACTTTATAAAATGAGATTGAGTTTATAATTTATATAACTGGGACTAAGGACTTTAACCGCAGTCAGAAGTTCCACTTTCATGCTGAGTCATTGAAACAAGCAGAAAACTCACAGCTGGGGGTCTGATTCTAATCTGAGATACTCCTTATGTTTTCTACTATGCATCACGCTCCTCGCTGAACCCAAACTCACGTAGATCAGCTCGGTGGAACGCTCGCTTTCAATCAGCTCAGCTCCACAGGCAAAACAAGTCCTGCCCTCTGACCCAAGCTGGAATCTGCTGCTGAGATGAAATTGATTAAAGTTTGGGAGGTGATAGTGGAGGGCCTGCTGACGGATGGCATAAAAACATTACTCAGCGTTTGCAGGAGGAGCCAGCAAATTGTCTATGCTGTTATATACCTTACTACTTTACCCATTCAGCATTTGTGTGAAACATTTTAATGCCAGTACCTTGAGCTACACTTAAAGAAGCAACCTTACAAAATATTGTTACTAGACCTTAAGTCTTAAAAGTTAGAATCCGTAGCGTTTGCCTCTCTATCGCCATCTCTGTTTAAAACATAAAATTACAGGTTAATTTATGTGCTTTTCATTATGAATCATTGTTATAAACTTACCATTGCGAATCTGGGTAAGGAGATTGTGTTGAGGGCTGGTCTGTCGTACTTGCTCAATACCTGTTTTTTGTTCATTTCAAACTTCAAAAAGTGACCAATTGCAGCTTTAAATAAAAATAGATGCACTATTAAGTAGGCCCAATAGTATATAATGTGTAGTACTTGCTTCAGCAGTGAAATGTAGGTAATGCGCTTGTCAAGTCCTATTTCAAAATAGTTTTTACCGTGGCTGTCAAGTTTAAAATTTTTAGAATAAACCAAAGATGAAAAGATTTAAAGCAAGATATTTTCATAAATGTTTAACTAAAGCACTCTTATGGGGGAGAGTTGTTTTAAATATTGCTTAAACATTTGATTTATTGAGTGTCTAAAGCTCTTAATTCAAAGGACAAACTTGAATAAATTATTTAAGCATTCTTGAAGTTTTCACACATGGCTGTAGCTTTCAACTTTAAGCTTTCAAAACAAAAGCTGCAATTCGTAACGTTCACCTCTTTATCATTATCTCTAGTTTTCTTTACATATGTTGAAGTCAAATTGACATTTCCCATTATAAATCATTATTCATTATAAATCATTATACACTTATCGTTGCGAATCGGGTTGAAGTAAGGAGACCGTTTTGAACATTAATCTGTTATGTACTTGCTCAGTAACTGATTTTTGTTCATTTGTAACCCAAAAATGTTACAGATTGCAGCTTTAATCACTAAGTGGATTAAGATTTTACATTCATTTGCCTTGCCGTTAGACAGTAGGATTATTCATACTGCCCCACAGTACCAGGGGCATGAAGATGAACTTGCTTCACCCACAGCAGAGGCATTTTAATGATGTGGCTCTATAAATTTTTTATCGTCTACCTTTGTGTTTTAAAAGTGCTTTCGGCTATGCAAAAGGCTTTACTACTTATACATCAAAGTCCAATGAAATGCATTATTTTTCCTTTGCTTGGGACAGCTGATGCTCTCAGCTGTGTGGCTAAATGCTTATTTGTTTCCGATAAGAGAGATGCGTTTCCTGTTTCCAAAACTTGTTCCCAAAACTTGTCTTGCTCTTCTGTTGTGCGAGCAGATGAAACATGAATAAATATTGTTTCTTGAAACAATAAGTGCTCAAATCTAAATACTACTAACCAACTGTATAATTACATTAAATTCAAATCCACTTTCCCGGGTATTACATGCTGTGTTCTCAATTAAAAACAAAACCACATAATACATGTTTATCTAAAAAAAACCCTAGCAGAAATGCTTGTTTATAATAAAACATTTCCTTTTTGGAATAGAACAATAGGAACAGGGTTTGTTGTTTTTGTTTGATTCTTTTATATTTTCCTCTCTATCCTTGTGTACATCCTTTCCCTTCATTACTACTGAATATAAGCCTTCTGCACCTATGCTGTGTTCCCATTCCCATAATGTAAATTGAATTAAACAAGAAAGGATCCTAATTTGTTTTCATTAAGCAATTCTCTATGTTCAAATATGCAGCATTGAAATAAAATGTCACGAAATGACTAATGATCACAAAGCATAAAAGTTACACAGCGGCTCTGTGCAAACACAGACAATAACATCAGGGTAACCTGCGGTAGATTTCCGTCAGTTTCATGACGTGTTAAGCGCGAGTTATTGATTCGTTGTTTATCAGTGAGCAAAGACAAAGTGAAAAGGATCTTTGGAGCTTGAGTGAATCGGGGTGGATAATATTGGCAGAATCCATTGTGAAATGCTACAATTGTTGGCATTATTATTTTTCACAGTCAGTCTATTGCCCTTTTATGATGATGGATATGTTTGAATGGTAATCCGGCCTGCAGTTTATTGAAGGGTGAGGAGTTTCGTGATGCACGTGGAAAGGCTATCGATTTTGTTTCAAGGGTCCTCTATCACTCTTCCTGGGAGTTTGAATTGTAGTTGTCTTTTTAGAAATGTGATGCGTCCCTTCGCGTAAAGAGGAGCCCAATTATCGGCCATTTTATTTGTATTTTAACAGGCTGATTGAATGTCTTGTGAAAGGGCTTTACTTTAATAGATCTGCACTTTGTTCTCCTGCAGTTAATGTTCCAATAACCCATTTTACATCGGCAGGTAACAGGACCCAGTCATCACATTGGAAATCACAGAGCTGAAAGACATGGAATAGATTTTGTTCTTATGACGCTCACATTGTATTATTGTTTATTAAGGGTGTCAGAGTTTGTAGATATGACCAGAACATCCATATTTAAAGTAGGTTTACATTAAAGTGATTTGCACTCTTGTAATCGTTTTTAATTTGCATTTAGGATTAAGGATATCTTAACTGTATTGGCAAATTGTTGTTTTTTATTTGTTTGTTCAAGCATAAATCTGACAATTTTAGTGAGGGATATGCTTAAAAATAAATAATTTGCAAACACCAGAAGGAAAATAAATGTATTTGTATTATTATTCAACAGTGCAAATGTACAGTGACTGTTGTTGATAGCACTGTTGCTTCACAGCAACAAGGACCCTGGTTCGAGTCCCAGCTGAGTCAGGGGGCCTTTCTGTGCTGCTGAACCCTGTGTTGCCTTGGGTTTCCTCCAGGTACTCCGGTTTTCCCCACAGTACAAAGACATGCAGGTCAGGTGAACTGGATACTGTAAATTTCCTGTAGGCACGCTGTAGGTGTGCATGATTGTGTAATTGTGTTTGTCTGTGTGTGTTACCCCTGTCTAGAGTGTTTCTCTACCTGCAGCCTGTGATATGCTGAGCACTCGACCATTCGGTACATAGTATAGAAAATGGATGGATAGATTTATCTTGTTTTAAGAAAGTTTGAGATTTTTGCAGTCTGATACTAGTGCTGTTAATTGCGCCTACTGTGGGTATAGAAAGCTCTTAGGACTGGTCTAGTCTCTGCCATTACTTTGATAAAAAGAATTCAACACAGAATATACATTTATGATTTCACAAAGTTCTGTAGACATATTGCTGTAAACCTATTTCAGTGTAATATAGTTAGACTTTTGTGAAAGATTTTGATTCTGTGCATTATTTCTTCATGGGCTTAGCCCATGTTTCTACATTGATCATGTAGAAACCTTAGACCTTGTTGTCAGCCCAGCATTATGAAGTCAAACTCTTGTATTCGATTGCCTGTGTGTGGCCCCATGAGCAAAGCTGTCGATGTGAATCTGTGTGTTCACACTTCTGCTGCTCAGGTATGAGTTCATTATATCAGACAGGATTGAAATCCAGATCGAGTTACTGGAGAATTAGTGGTTTCAGGATTGCAGTTCAGTAGAAGACTGCAAGGGGGAGAGGAGCAGACGTTTATTAAACATGCCGTCTGTTGCCACTGTTACTTAATTAAAACTGTGCCGTTTTTGATTCAACATTTTCACACTGTCTGAAATGAGCAGAATTTTTACTCTATAAAAGTAGGTAAATCAAAAGGTGTGGTGTGGTTTACCATGGTTTGTTTGCTTAGTTGTATTTAAACATTCAGAATCCATGGGGTAAAACCTTAAAGGTAGGGTAGGCAATTTTGGAGAGGCTAGCGATAGCAAACTAGCTTTGAAAGTACAAGATCCCACCCTCCATTCAGAGCGCTCTCCAAAGCCACGCCTCCTCTAATACACATGAACACGCTGATGATGGAAGATTGTCTGTGCGAGCAGGCTGCACAGAGGTATGTAAATACATAGTTTGACAGGCAATTGAAACATTCTATTATTGCATTCGGACTGAATGCAGTAATTGGATGCATATTTAATTTAATGGTCTTACGCCTTCCACAGAAGATCACCTACCCTGCCTTTAATCATTTGTTATGTTGAATATTTTTTAATTTGTCTGTCTTTCAGGCCTTTATGACCATCACATCTCAAGCTTTTGAAACTGTATTAAACTTTAAGTTTTGTAAGCCAACATTGAAGTTTGTTTTAATAAACTTAGCTTTTCTATTTTCTATGTAATTTGTGGTTTTATCATGAAAGACAGTTTCCTCTGAATCTTCACTCAGTCCTGAAACTGTATTTCATTAAAGTGGTTTATTTCCACAGGCTTTTATCTCAAGACAGAGCATTGTGAGAAACACTGTTACCATGAGACTCTTGGTAGACATGGTAGACCATATCGCTGTGTCCGCTCGCAACTACAACAAAGGCAGCAGATTTTATCTGCTGCTGGTTTCCTTCAGCTTTAGTGTTGGCAGTGATAACACGACGCAGCCAAGCAGATGGGGTAGACACGCTTCTCTCCATTGTACAGAACAAGACAAGCTGCTGAGATGGAAACTATACACAAGATTCAGTTACAGAGCATATGCAAGTGCCGTAAGCCAAAAAAAGAGAAACAAAACAAAATCTTACGGAAGTTAATGAAGGCAATCAATCACCTAGTCCCATGAGACAGAGTTTTCTCATAAAGCAACGAAAAAAATCGTGTGAAATGGGAAATTAAGATTCATACAGAGGGAAATACAAGCTGCCTTCTGATGTTAGAACAGAAAACTTGCCACAAAGTTGCAAACAGTTGGCTTTCCCAGTGAGGGAACATGACAAACAGAAGGCCAATGACAGAGGCCTATTTTTATAACCACCTCGTACCGGCCCCCAATGAACAGCATAAAAGTCCTGCCTCCAGAGCCATGGCAACCGCAGAACCATGAATGTTTTGTGTATTTTGTCTGGCTTATCCTTATTGTTTGTTTTTGAATAAGCAGGGTTCAATCATCCCAGCTAACAATTTTAGGTTGTGAGAACCTAAAATTGAGAGAACCATGTCTTTAACATTTGCATTAATTAAAAAAAGTTGAACGTTCTAAAACATTCAAATTGTCCAGTTTTTTAGACGTTGTATTAATGTTCTGTTAATGTTCTAATTCAAACTTTTTTTTAATTCTGTAACATTTTAAAAACATTACACTAACTACTTAAGAATAACATTTCTGAAATATTATTCTTGAATGTTCCCTGTTAGCTGGGATGTGGCAGAACATGGCTTTGCAAACGTAAAACGCATAAGATTGTGCATTACCAGATCAGTTATACTATGATTAATATTAATGTTCTTGTCATACAGTCATACTTATTTGTGCAAAAACACCAAACACTGGACGTTCAACAAAAATTCAGTTTTAAAGCTCAAAGCCATTTTGATAATTTATCTTTTTTCTTTTACTAACTTTTCAGTAAATTGGGAAAGTCGTCTATTTAAACTTCAAGGCATTTCTCCAGAAGCACTCCAAATGTTTTGTTATTCATTGTTTTTGTCTCTGTTGATCTTCATCTGAAAGCGTTTAGTGACAATTTCAAGGTTTCGTTTTTGATGTTGTTTCAAATGCTCCACAAAAGATCTGAGGAACAACTGCCTATTGATTTCTCACTACTTGAGCTTTAATAGGTAAATTTCCTTCCATTAACACAAACAAAACAATTTTTTGCATTACAATGGACTGCAATGCACTTATCGCCATTACGCACTGCATAGCATTGAACGTTTTTTAGAATCTAATGAGCAACATGCAAAGTGGCGAAAGTTTTGCTAATGAAGCCATGTGTGTATGTAACTGCACAACAAACAAGTTCCCTTTCTCTGCAGAACACCGTACACTGTCAGCTAAAGCATTGCTTTCCTTCATTAGCTAGTTAATGGTTCTGTATGTTTTACAGATTTGGCTGTATTGACAATTAAATCAGTCCATTAAGTTGCATATAAGCTGCAGCTGTTTAAAAAACTGTGTCCATAAGCACTGTCCATATGTCCAATTATGTACAGTTTGTTGCTGTTATGAGTGTTGACATTCTAAAACATTCAAGAAATAATTTATCAAAAAATTACAATGCTGTCATTATTTTCTCACACTCATGTTGTTCCAATCCTGTGTGCTGTTATTTATTTTTATTTTTAATTTTTTAAGTTTGTAAAGAAGTTTCACATAGTTCTTTTCCACTGCAACAACATTTCATATATAGTAAAGGCTGTCACATTCCAAAAATATATAATTTTGCTATACTTTTGCTTTTATTTTGCTGTAAAACGCCATTTAATAGCGTTGTGTAAGGAACAAGGTGAGATTATTCACTCAGCCCTGAAGCTGTATTTCATTAAAGTGGTTTATGTCCACAGTTTTTTTTTCTCAAGACAAAGCATTGTGAGACACTGTTACCATGAGACCCTTGGTAGACATGGTAGACCATATCGCTGTGTCCGCTCGCAACTACAACAAATAATGTCTGCTTGCAACTACTGCAATAACAATTATTGTTGCAGCTCTGAAATCAGACGTGGTGCAGATTGGACATCAATATTGTCAAATGTGATTGGCTGTTAAGTGTCTCAATGTAAAATTTTATGGGATAAAAGAGTAAAGACTCTTTAAAATACTTTAAAATAGTTTTTTCAGAGGATAGTGTTCCACAGGATATATAATGTAACAACATACGGGTTTAGAAAGAGAAGCGATTAAACTGCTCTAATATGAAATGTGTTTCAAAACATATTTGTTTAGTTATGAATGAAGAGACATTTTATGAACAATACATCAACATCATTTTGTTTTCGCTTCAACACATTGTGTACATACACGCTTGTTTTCCTGTCTGCTGTGACAACACAAGGAACACAATGCACTCCAGAACATGGCGGAGTGTTCGTCTGTCTTTTCATCTCAGTGGAAGTGATCTTGATTCAGATCGCTGCGTCTGATTGTATGCGGGAAAAATGTATGACGTGCCAGTGTTACTGTTTGACTTGTAGGATGAACCAGCAGCTCTGTTTGGCTTTGACTAGAAATTTCTGACAGGAAGAGACAGATGACTGTTTGGTGTGTCTGGATTACAGAGAATAAATAAATGTATCTGTGCAGTATAGCATCAAGTAATTATTTCCAGCACATTGCCATATTGATTTTTCAGACAAACGTCCACTTGTCATTTGTGCCTTCATAGTATAGTGTTATATTTGAAATATATGAGGGGAAACAAAGCAATATATTTCATGTGTAGCTGTGTCCCATGAGCTTCCGACGGTACGCCCCTGCTTGCATTTAGCACACTAAATTGGAAGGTACTGTAATCTGGCAAGGTGTAATCTGATTGGCTGACATAATTGAGTCTATTTAGCGTAATTAAACAGGAAAACACATTTCCCAATAGGATAAAAAACCTAAACCTGTTTTCTGTTTTAGTTAAAGTTTTTTTTCTTATGAAAAATAGTTTTTTCTTGTTTTGGGCATAAACTTCAATTCTTTTTTAGCTTTTTTAAAAGACTATAACGTTTCATAAGTGAAATTTTTTATATAATTTTACTTACATCTTACAAAGCAAAAATGCAAGTTAGAAAATGAATATTATTTGCAGTGCAGTTTACTTTTCAAAATGAAGTTAGATAATAAGTCTATGCTTTGGTTAATACTGAATCGTCAGCTGTTTCCTCTGATAGGAAATAAAGGCAAATTGCCAAAAGAAATTAAATCGCCAAATTGTACAGGATCTCAGTGTAGTGCGTTTTGCCAGCACAGCAGTCTGTTAATGTCATCACCTTTAGACCATGTCAAAATAATGCTACATCGATCAGGATTAATTAGTATTGATGTGGATTAATCCAGCACAACAAGACCAATCTGCCCACATATGGCTGTTGTTCAGGACTCAATATTCCAATATGTGAGAGTTAAAGGTTTTTGCATAATTTTTGGTAATGAAGATTATCATTTTAAAGATTCAGTTCAAATATTTTATGTCTGAATAGTGAATGACTGATGAAAACCTGGGCAGTCTTATCCAGCCATCATTGACATAATCGATTAGTTTAGGTGTTGATAGATGCATCTAAATGAAGTGTGCGGGGACAATTTAACAATGTTGTCTTGTACAACTGACAACCAGGGTTAAAATTCAATTAAAGCTGTCAGAACAGATGCTTCTGCAGAACTGAAGCTCTTAAGACGACGTGACACTGCCGTCAGGTTCAGATGGGCCATTAATGTATCGTGTCAGAAAGACAATGCCGCATTCGAAACAACACAGAGCTGCGAATTGAAACAAAGGAGAACTCGGTTATTATAAAATAACATCCACAAAAGGTTGAGAGCATTTACATGGTCTGCTTAAGGCATATTTGGAATAATACATTCATTTTCTAATTAATTTCAGGTAGGGATTGTTTTCTTTATCTCAGGAGCCAGTATGGCAGGATTGAATGGGTGCTGGGGATTTTACATTGACATTTATTTATTTAGAGGGGATGATGGGATTGGTTACTAATACCTGGGTAATTTCATTAAGGAATTGATGATGTCGGGTGCATTGCGGAGCCCGACTGGCGGGCAGGCAGGCAAATATTAAATCAATAACAGCAGTCAGCAAGAACATCACATGTTGTTGCAGTAACAGGACCCACTATGTGTAAACTACTCATTGGGCCCAATGGATGAAGGACCTGATAAATTTGCGGCGATGTGAAAGCATTGGGGTTCCAAGTCTGAATCCTGTCTGCATCACATAAGAATCTTCTTCCACCTACATATTAAATGCAAAAAGTCAATAAATAAGTAAATGCAAATGTTGATTGTTGAAATAGAAAAGACTATAGTTTTGAGAAAATGTTATTTTAAATGTTTAAAATGTTTGGATGTATTAATGTTATTGCTTGGTTGTAAGAATGTTATTCAAACACATTATGTAATGCTTTTAAAATGTTCAAGTAGTAACTTAAAAATAATGTTTTTGTTGCATGAAATATAATGTTACAAAGTTCTGCTAAGAAACTTTTTTGGATAACTTGGAGAGAGCTTTTACAGAACGTTAGCCAACATTCTGAGAACGTTCATCGTTAGCTGGGTTATAGTTACGGATAGAGGTATAAAATGTAGGATTCAAATGGAATAGTTGGTATATTCTTTGATAGGAGCCGCATACATGCATGACTGAACTGAAGGGTTAATACATTGAGCTGTCAATCCAGAAATTACTTTCAAATTCATAGACAAGAACTAATTTAGAATGCATCATGCACTAAAGACACGTCACTCTCTTGTGCAAACAAATGCCAGAACAATTCCATTGTTTTGTCATTTATTTAAAGGTAGGGTAGGCAATTTCAGAGAGGTTAGCAATAGAAAGCTAGCTTTAAAAGTTTAAGACCCCACCCTCCTTTCAAAGTGGTCTCCAAAGCCACGCCTCCTTCAAAACATGTCCAATCATTGCATTCAGACTAAATACAATGTAAAATATTTATGTTGGTATTTGCTAACAGGATGTGACTTTAAACCAGCATAACAAAAATGTTACTTAAAACAATTGCCTGCTCTGCCTTTACTATGGGTAAAATATTTCTTTTTATTTTCTCTGGCATGGTCACCAGCATGTTTTGATTTACTGTTCTGACATCACATACTGTACTATTTACAGGGTAGCAAACTCAATAATAGAATAACAGAAGAACATTTTGGCGCCGTGCCCTCCAGAAAACATTCTGAGTAATACAAAGACTTGTTGTGGATGTAATTTAATGGGACAATCTGTGCCAACATGATGATATTTATCGCCTATCATACTGAATTCATTTGCCATATTCTCACTATTAATGGAACAATGTGAGTCACGGAATTCATGCTTTTGTGACTTATTAAATCTAGTTTGTTTAATTAAAGTTAGGCCCCTGGGATGCACTTAAAAGTCAACTTTCAAGTGAGTATATTATTAGATGTGGTATTAACTCTTCATAGCACATCCCAAACAGCTGCATAATTTAACAGTGCACTTGAAATATTTTGACATGTGGTTAGCGTATGAAAGGAATCAACCTTAAAGTGACAGCGTGACTCTGAATTATTCACAGCTCGAAATACAGTTCATTTATGCACAACCAAAAGAGTATTTTGGTAGCCGTGAAAAGTATTTGGTGTAATGAGCACTTAATGTGATGTCACATGTGCGGTCAATTGGTGGGAAATTAGAACAGTCGACATGATTTATCTGCAGTGAGACTGTTAAAGTGATTGTTGAGATAGAGGAAGTACAATAAAGGGATGGAAAAGTCCCAGAATGTACCTGTCTGTTCAGCAGGAAGTGTTTAATTAATCATAATTGACATCAATAGCAGCTGTCAGGCTTATTGACTGTGCTAGACTGTGCTTTTTGTAGGAGAAAAAGATGTGACTATCTCAGGTCAAATGGAGACCTCAGGCCTGAAGAGAGAGACAGTGTGTTAACCCTGTTTCTGTCAGCACTCCTGGACCTCACCTGAATAATTATTAACAGTTATATATGACCAAGCTAACATATGACTTATATATGATATAAGTATATATATTATTTCTCAGGGTTATATCAAATTTTGAATCCAAGTTTTCATTGTGGTTTTAGACTGTAAGTGGTTGCTTGGCTTCCTGATTGATTGATCAGATGTTCTGTGGTTACACATTTTGACCTCTCCATAAACTGGCCTTGTCAGAAATGCTTTCTCTGTTTTTAATACAGAGTCACTCTAACAGGCCCTCTCAGTGGGCACTATGACACTGTTCCCCGAGAATAAAACCAACTCCATCCAGTCCAGCTTGTTCTTCATCATCCACTCCCTGCGGCACAGTGCTACTTAGCTACTTCCTGTTCCGTCAACATTCTATTCCACAATGTTGACGTTACCATCCTTGAGCAGCAGCGTTGTCTCTCTCTAGACAGCCTCTCGATGTTTCCTCCGTAGGCGTTCATTTGTTTTGCAACAATGAGCCATATCAACAGGACATGAGCAGAGCAGTGTTTCCTTCCAAGCAGGTTATGCAACAGCCACTTGGGTCTAATCAGCATCAGCTGTGGCGAATCATATGGAAAAACACTTCAAAATGAATCAAGGTGGAGAGAGACAGCGACCCCCATCTTGTAGGAGCCCGGGGCCACTGTCACATTCCCATATATGAGCAGTGATTGGATTGCCACCTCTAGGTCATGGCCACAATTATCACACAATTATATTACTGCCGTTCATCCATCCAACCCCAGAAGGGCATTATTTTGCATTAATGACTGGCTGACTGTACATTATCCCACATAATGCATGTCTACGAGCCAAATAAGAAAACACATAGACAGTAGAATATTGATTTGGGTTGAAATTATTGTATTATCTTACATGAAGATTATCTTAAATTATCTGCTTAGTGAAATAGTCCACTAAAATGTTTAAACAAGGGACTGATGTTTCATTTTGTTGGTTTATAACTGAGTTTCTAGTCAACATGTATATTAAAATGAATTTTCGTCAGCTTTACTACGGTTTCTGACTATTAAAAGTTGCAAGAGTGCAAAAACACACACACGAGAGAGAGAGAGAGAGAGAGAGAGAGAGAGTACACACATTATATATGCATGTATGAATAGTAGACCTTTTACTGTAGAACATTTGTCCACCGCAAAGAACCTTTTGCAGAAACCAGAATATTCTGGGGATGTTAAAGACAGAACCTTATCAGAACCTTTATTTTCAAGAGTGTAACGTGTGTGAATGTGTTTATATACAATTTTATATATATATGTATGTGTGTAAAGTACTGTTGATTGACCAATTAGAATCAAGTATTCCATAGAGCGTGTAATAAAGTGCGGTAATTTTTTGCTCTGCATTTCATCATCCTATAATCTTGTTGTTCAGAAAGCGTGTGTTTTTGTGTGTGTTTGTGTATACGTGCTTAAGTGTGAGGGGAGAAAAAAAGCGAGAGCGATGAGGTGGACCTTGGCATTTTTATTGTGCTTGTACATTTGAGGATCAAACTAATTAACCAAATAAATCTTGCGGTGGGTTTACACTGCCGGCAATTTGAGCTGCGCTGCTTCCATTGATCGCTGTGCTTCGCCTGGCTGAGCATCACTGACCAGGAGCGAGTGAAATTGAGATATTGCGCATGTAAGAATCTCTCAGTGGGGTGTACTCAACATAGAACCCTGCCATTGGTTTCAACGCCCAAGGGGTCACGCCAGAGCCATAAACAAGACTTTAAAACTTTGAAGATCCAGCAGTTTGATGTCCTTCCACTTTACAAGGTTGTTGTGTGATTTTGAGGCTTCGGCTAGCTGGAAAATTGTCCTCAGAATAACCCTATCACAGCTAATAGTTTTAGGTTGTAAGAACATTTCCGTAACATTTACATTAAGTAATAGAAACATTATTTTGAAAATTGTAGGACTCTGTATTACCATTATTGATTGGTTTGAACAAGGTTCTTATAACATTTTTTTAATTCTGTAATGTTTTACTAACGTTTTTTATATATACTGTTTTACTAACGTTACTGCATGAACTTTTTCATACTGTTTAGAGAATTTTCACAGAATATAAGCCAACATTCTGAGAACGTTCCCTGTTGGGATTCAGGTCTCAGTAGATTTAATGGTTTGTTTTTTCCACTATCCTAAAGTAACTGCGGTTTTCTTTGTACAGAGGCAAGAATACAATATGTTAGCCTTCTTCAGGTTAATCATTGTGAGGGTTAGCATTGGTTATTTGTCCTTGCTTGCTGTTTTTTTTGTGCTGGAGATCTTGGTGTCAGCTCAGTGTTTTTAAAATTCACTTTGAATGTCCTGGCCCATTTTGGAGCTCAATACATGAGACATTGATACATGAACAGCTGATCCCAGAGGCCAAACTGAATAATTAAAAAGAAATCAAGCTGTGCAGAGAAAGGTGTCCAGTTGTACAATAAATCGCTCTGTGATCATTTCAGTGCTTATAAGTCTTCCTCTGCTGGGACTGGAGAGTGTTCATCACTCCCAATTTGTATTGACCAATAGGGAGCCAGCCTAACTAATCATTAAAGAGGTACAGAAAATATTGGGCAGCAACAGCTAAGGAGCTGAGACCCTTTGTGACTGCTGGGGTGCCTCTAGATCCTTCACATGACCTTGTGCAATAAAACTGTGCTTTACCAAAAGTGAACATGAATACACAAATGGCCATAAAGATGACAAGAGGTAAACGCAGAAAACAATATTCAGAAAAGTTTACTGTTATTACGCTAACAAAGCAGAGCCAAAAAGTATTAAGGGTAGCATGTTAGAGTAACGCATGCTAGGTCATGATGTTCATTTTCTCAAATAAAGGAGTGTGTTACATGGTGAGCTTACAGCATATTATCCCAGCTAACAATTTTAGGTTGTAGGAATGTTTCTGTAAGTTTTCATTAGGTGACAAAATGTTATTTTGAAAGTTTTAGGAATGTTTAAACCGTACAGTTTTTTACACATTGTATTAATGCTGTTCAAGCTTTTTCAATACTTTTTTAAACATTCCACTAACTGCTTATCAAAAACATTATTCTTATGTGATATAACATTAGAAATACGATCTACTAACGTTACTGCAAATGTTTTTTTGATAATGTTGAGGGAACTTTTAGAGAATGTTAGCCAATGTTCCAAGAACGTTCCCTGTTGGCTGGGATGTAGGTTTCCTTTTGATTTTGATTTACTGAAAAACACAATTGATACCCTCTCCCTTCCTCAAGAGGAAGATGATATATAAACCTTGTGCATTGTAGGAGTTGTAGTATGTGTGGGGATGATGGGTATTGTAGTTTTAAAAACTGTGTATCATGCGTGTCAAGGACAGTGTTTTTAGAGTTTGTTGTCAAATCTTAAAACTACTGCTTGCAAATGAAATGCGACCTGCTCAGTGACTTACAGTTGTATTAGTTATTTGAAGAAGACAGAATACGAGAATATGGAGAATACACATTTATCCACAATAAACTAAAGCACTTCTAATGTAAAGAATGCCTGCAAGCTTTTAGAACTTTCCCTCCGGTGTAGAGCGAGTCTCACTGAGCTAAAGGTGAGAAAACCTCAGTGTTACTTTCCATAATGTGTAAAGATTTATTTTTAATTTGTTACTTTTAAAATAGCAATGCAATTTTGTGATGTGCTGCAGCTTTGTAATATTCCTTAACACTGAGCAAGGACATTCTGGGAACATGCTACGACAGGACTGGATTTTTAGTTGGTGCAATCAAAGATCCAGTTCTGGCATATTGAGAAAACTCTCAAAGCCTCTTCTCTCATCACATATTTTGTAATATCACTCTCTGGCCAAACATTTTCACTTTCCTGCAGAAAGAAACAAAACTATTCTCAATCATACAAGATGAAAGAAGAGAAAACTGTTATCTCTGCAAATGAGATTTGGTCGATAAGGCCCTGAAAAGATGCAAAGAGCAGGATAATTGTGTGTGGGTAATAAGTGACTTTGATTCAGAGATATTCAGGAAGACCAATGCAGCTCTCTTCCTTTAGGGAGAACAAGCAATCCGCTCACCCAGTATGAGCTTGCCCGTTTCTTACACTGCTGTTTTGAATAACAATTACATCTGCCCAATTCTGAGGGAGAAATCTCTCTCTCGCTCGCTTTTTTCTCTCTGTGACTGTTCATTTCCACATACTTTGATGGAAGATTTATTTCAATTTCTGTGTTATGAAAGCTTCCTTGTCAGTAGGCGTCTGTAGGACGTTTCAGCACTTGGGTAAAGTGTCTTTGAGTTCACATCTTTTTCTAAAGCTTTGTTCACACTGCACATAAATCTGATTTGGTTTTAAATCCAGTTTTGGGATTGACTGTTCACACTGTCATTTCGCCTATGATGAAGTCTGATCTGTTTGTTCAGACAGTGTAGACAATATCTGGTGTATCCAGTTGGTTGCTATGGTAATGATGTAAACCACAAGCAGCGGTAGTTGTTGAAATTGTTGAAGAAAAATGTAAGTTTTGTTTTCATTAAATGTGTGTTTTCATCATCTCATGGTGTGGTCACAGAAACGCATGAGAAAATGTCATTTACTATTCCCTACAGAGTGAACTTCTCATAGTTGAATGCAAAATGAACATTTTTCCGTCATTCACTTGCGCTAATGTCATTCCACACCTGTATGACTTTAGATATTTTGAGAAATATTGTTTGGTTACCAATGTACTTCAAAATATCTTTTGTGTCCCTCAGAAGCAAAAAATCATACAGGTTTGGAATGACATGACAAGGGCGAGTGAAAGACTAAAGAATTTTAATTTTTGGGTAAACTATCCCTTTAGGATTGGTTTTCCTGTGTTTTTACTTTTTGATGACCACCAAAAAAGACAACCTTTGTTACACCATATAACCTGTTCTGCCTATCACACAAGGCCCGTTTGCTTATGTTTTAGGTGACTGTAAACATTCACCACGAATATAGTAAAGCTTCTTGACTCTTTGATTAGCCCTTCTCCATTCTATAGCCCTATAAGTCCTCCACTCCTGCATCCCTCAAACTGTCAGCTGCTCTGTGGGGACGAGGCTGGTGTTTTTCATTAACCTGTGCCCTGCCTGCCTATGAGGTGTTTGGGGACAAAAGAACCTCTGCACTCGCTGTCTGTCCCAAGTCATGGAGAGCTCAATCATGCGCCCTGCGGGGCCTCACACACTGCGTCTGATGGATGCCGGGACCTCGAGGGGGATATAAAGAGTCTTCATAAACTCTAAGTCAGCAGGGGACAGCAAACCATTCCCATAATCCTTTGTGTAATGTGAACTCTCAGTGCAACTGTCAAGAGCAGTCAACCTTTAGCTTTAATTTATGTATGGACATTCATAAACAATCAAATATTTACATTTAATTACTAAGATTGTTTTGTTATTTTTAATGGCAATACAGAGTACAAACTGATGGTTATGTATGGTGTGTAATTAATTTTGTGGAATGTAATAGCGAACTGGTAATTGCAACAGACAAATATAGTAGCTCTGGGTTTTGTGAATGCAATCTGTATTTACAAAATGAAATGTACAAAAGGAGGCATTTTGTTCTGTGTTGTTTGGACTGGCAGTGACTTATGTAGCACAGCGCATTTCAGTGCATGGAATTTCTGGTGGGTAAGGGGGTGGTTTCGCACTGAAATACAGTACAGAAAACTGTAAATACTTGTTGACTTTATTTTGACTTTTGTAAGTAAAGTTGAAGAAATTCCTTCCAACACCAGAACAACAGTGTTATGCAACAGAAAAATATACGTTGGCTCACTTTGCTTTTCATCGTAAAGTTTATTGTGTGGATTTAAGAGCATCTTTGTTGAATTATTAATATACCTGGAGGGAGCTTCATATCTCAATTGGAATGTTATTGGAATGTTATTTTTAACACACATGCATGTGACATCTATGTTCGTTTTGCATCACAACTGTAGTTTGCTTCAGACAGCAGCGGAAGAAGCTTAGCAGAGAAAGTCGCTTTAAATTGCCGTTCACATCAATCAGTTTCTTCCATCTCACAGAGACATCATCAAGAATTCCCACGTTTGACATGTTTGTTTTTTCTCATGCCTCCAGCCCAAATCTAAGCTTCAGTGTTTTTCACACTCATGCAACTTTAAGTGCCTTGGGGGCTCCAGCGTTTCTACAGCGATCACAACATGTTAAAAATTGAAGCAGTTGTCTTATATATTCGCACTACATGAGAGCATTGCCCTTGAGCTCTTTTTATTAATTAAAGCAGAACTGGCTTAACACAGCTGGTATAAAACAGACAGATATTGCGATCTGATACAAACTCCTTGTTTAATTTCCATCATGGCTAAATGAAAACTGCTGATGTCCACATTTACGTCCAATACAAAAAGAAACCAAACACGAGAGCGCAGGCCATCAGAACTCACCCTTTCACATTCATCTGCTTAAGATGTAAAACTAGTTGAGTGACATCACAGCTGTCTCTATTATTATGATTTGTTTAACAAAGGCTTCTTTTTTTGTCTGTCTCTCAGTATCAAATTTTTCTGTCCTGCAGCTCATCTGGTACAGCATGATGCTAGCAACAGCAAGGCATTGGGTTTGATTCCCATGGAATGCATGCACTGTATTGATAGAATGAAAATGCTTGAATGAACTTTACTGTCACTTTGGATGAATGCATCTGCCAAATGCATAACTGTAAACTTTCTACCCAGCTAATATGGAATGTTGTCAGAACATTGGCTAATGTTCTCTCAAAGTTCTCTGTTATTAAAAACATTCTTGCAGTAATGTTAGTAAAATATCTTTCCAACATCATATATCATATATCAAAAATAATTTTAGTAGTTAGTAGAATGTTTTCAAAACGTTACACAATTACAAAATGTTTGAATAGCGATCTTATAGCCAAGCAATAACGTTAATACAATGTCTAAAAAAATGGACATTTTCAACATAATTCATAATTCAGATTCACAAAACCTTACTTAACAGTAACGTTACAGGAACATTCTTACAACCTAAAATGGTTAGCTGGGTAAGCTGTTTGATGTCCTTTTGAGGGTGGAGCTTTGGCCACTGCTCATTTAGTAAAGCCAGCATTAGAGCTGTTTTTAGTAATAATATTTTGTGTTTTCTGATTATATTATTTGATATATTTATATATTATATGATGTTTAACCTGTCTTCTCTACAAATTATGACCATCTAGAATTCACTCTGGCTCAGGTGAAAGCAGCCATTATCTCTTCCTCTTGGGATGTGGGTCTCCATGGTACCTGGTGTGTTAGGAGGATTTGGAGGAGGTGTTGATATGGGCTCAGGTGTTCTGCTCCACACTGAAGAATAAGTTCAGCAGAATGAGCGAGCAGAGAAAATGAGTGTGCAGTAGAAGGAATCTTACAAAGCTAGTGAGACTGACAGTTGATAGCAAAGGTCCAGGTCAGACGCAATGATGGAAGACTGACCAGACTCCAGTAAGAAGCAGTTTAGTTTGTGCACTGCTATTTAGTTGAACATCAGGATGTGATATATTCAGAATAATAGATTGATTAATCAGATTCCTGCTTCTAAAACCCTGTATTTTTATATTAAACATGTTTTTTTTTAAACTTATGTGTTAAAATCATAGAAATAAGGTCAGAAACATCATATAGGCTGACAAATACTTGACTTTATACCCAGAATCCACAGTGTTTTTCTTCTCATATGTCTTACTTTTTAAGTCTTATCATTTAAAGAAAGTTTCAATTTTTAAGTGTTTAGTCATAGCCAACAATATCTAGGCAATTCTGAAGCATAATTTAAAGTAACTAATCATTGTTGTCATTATAAAAGCTTGCCTACATACAAACTGCAGTAAATTCTATGTACAAATACAGACTCAGTCATTTGTTTACAAACGTACGGTTTGTTATATAGTGCAGAGCTTGCAACACTTGCTTAAAACCAAATGATTTGATTTGACAAATTTGATTTGGAATAATTAAACAGACAAGCTAATATGAACATTAAAAAAAAGTTTAAAAAATAAGCATTTATAATTGCAGCCAAAAAACTGTAGCACAAAAATAGTAATGCAATGTAGTCAGGGTCAGTGATTTAATGCTAAGATGCTAAGACATTGTTCTGCTTTCGCTGCTGTTTCTACCCGCCTGTAGCAGTTAAATCTCTGAGTGTTTCTGCTGAGTGACAGAAACCAAATTGCATTGAGATGAAAGAGAAGCATCGCAGGGTTTTATTAGGGACAAAAGGGTCATATACTATTTCGTCTCTTCTTTTTCATGCTTTTGGTTGATAACTGGAGTTCTGATGTTATTAAGTGTGATTAAGCCTGTTTCTTTATATTGTAAAAATAGCAAAGTGCAACAGCCAAGAAATTCAATGGAGGGTTTGGCAAACAATTGCATTTGAATCTATTACTATAACCTTGAATTGAGCACCAGATTTATAACTCAAGTGGCTCGTCCATTTGTATTCAGTGTTGTTTCTTTGGCATATTAAAAGATAGCATGTTCTCTAATTACAGCATGTCATTAAATAAGAGTTCTGTATTACCTCAGTTATGATAAGGCCTAACCAAAGCCACAATGAAAAGCTTATGTACATAAATTATATAGCTGTAGAAAAAAACAGTACAGGGTATTGTATAGTCTGGTCTGTCAGCTGTATAAGTTTCTTTTACCATTGTCACTCTTATCAGTAGCAAGTTTGCTTTATCATTCCAAACTGTATTTGAGAAATTTATTTCATCTGTAAAAAGACATTTGAAGGCATGATGACAAAACACCCAGGAGAGAGGACTTCTGACACACCTTGTGTGCTGATAACTGACACGATCTGTATTTGTTTCGCGATCTCTGCTTTTGATCTGCTATGGTTAGGATAATATGTCTAGATTTGCCAGAGCAGTTGAACGTTCATGTGACTCTTGAGTTTTATTGTATAATCTCGAGGAGCTGAGTCACACCACGACTTGAGCTCTGTATGTCAAGCTCTATTTGAGTTCCATCTTTAGTATTTGGTGTAGTGTTTTAAGTTGAGCTTTTTCAGTTTTTACATTCATGCATTTGTTAGAGACTTTTATCCAAAGAGAATTTCTGTGCATTCAGGATGTGTGTTTTATTGGTATGCGCATTCCCTGAGATTCGAACCCATGACCTTTTGATGTACCTGTAGAGCAACATAACAGCAGCCAAACTAAAAATACTGTTTTTAAGGTGTGCAAAATGGTTTTGTTAGCTAAAGATTATCCTGTGAAACCCGCGTCTTACTTAGCAGTCTGCAGTTGTTTGCTTAAATTTACCGCAGGCAGGGTTTAGTGGTTGTTTACTGTGCTGTAATTGTGCAGTGCCAATTTAAGCTGACAATTTTCATATTAGCATAACGTCACGTTCGTAGCTGTTGCATATTGCCTTGTCATTTAGGCCACTCAAAGAATGTTACAGATGATTATGACAATTCATGGTGAGCCAATGAGATGCTGTTGAACCTGTCATACCTGTCTTTAATCAGACCCGCTTTTCAAGCTGTTAAAAGTCAGTCAACCCAATTCTGATTACATATTGAGGGTAAACATGGAATTTGCTTGTGCCTGGAGTGGAGTTTGTCACAAAACATCTAACTCACTCCATCCATAGAAGTGCATGCAAAATGAATAACAGCAAAAATATGATGATGTTTATACTACTGATGAATATAACTGCACACTTTTGATCACTACCAGCGCTGTCAATGGGAGTTTACTATGAACTTTGATTTTCCACAGAATTCAGATATAATATAGTAATTTAGAAGATTACCAACAGTAAGCAGCACAGTCTTAATTCTGATTTGGTTGGGTCTGCGATAAACTTTGCATATGTGAGTTGAGAGATAAGGTGTGTGGCCAGAAATCCTCAAACAGGTGGTGGTTGATAAAATGATGTGCATGTGTATTCTTAAATTTTATTGTGGCTATGATGTGTAACAATTTTACTAGCCTTGCTAGATAATAAATGCCTATATCATACAGCCTACAATATAGCTGCACCAATAACTGTACAATGTAATAAATCTTTTCTCCTGCCTTGTATGTTATTGATACTATACATGAAATATTTATTGTAATTCTTTTCTTAGTATTTTTCAGCTGTTTTGACTAGGTGGACCAGTCATCATTGTACTAAAGGTAGCCACTGACCCTCATCACAGCTAACAATTTTAGGTAAAAATTAAGGTTTTCCTTAAGTAACACTGTTAAGTAACGCAAACATTAAAATGTTATTTTGAATGTTCTAGCAACATTTAAAACATGCAGTGTTTTAAAGGTTGAATTAACTATTAATTTACTATTGCTTGGTTATTAAAACGTTATTTAAAAATGTTTTTATTCCTTAAATGAAATGTTTTATGATACGTGATATATAATGTTAAAAACATTCTACTGACGTTACTGCACAAACATTTTTGATAACTTTTAGAGAGATTTTAAAGAACGTTAGCCAACATTCTGAGAACCATTCCTGTTAGTTGAGATATGGCTTTGCCTCTGTCTGGATTATCGAACCTTACCCTTGGTAGAACACATTTCCACCACTTAGTATGATCTGACTGTAGTGTAGTCATACCACGAGTTGTCTAAAGTCTGTAGCTCACAGGAAGTGCTGTAGCCCTCTTAGATGTCTTCATTTCAGACATGTGCCATATCCTTGTGAGGATTATGTTAAACTCGTCAAAATGTCAAGCTTGTAATGGTTCTGTGAAATTTATGATTCAGAATCAACCAGGAGTTCAAACGAAACCATCCGTATGTGCAAGAGAAGTAAATTGAGTTTACATGAAGCAAGGAGAAAGGTTAGCCAACACTGCATGCTTATTATTAGCTGCAGAACATGAACGCTTTGAGTCGGGAGAGAGTGATGGAAAGGAAGGACCCAAAAGTTCACCGTTTATGTGGGATGAGTTCAGTGAGCCGTTTCTAGTTATTGGAATGTGCAATTAGTTTTAAACCCCAGATTTCCCATTAGAAAAGTGAATGAGCACCCAGCATTTTATCTCCTCCAGCCCCCTTACCATCACTGATGAGTTCCCACAATGCATTGCAAAGACACCCAGAGCGTCACATCTACTTTCGTCAACAAGAACCAGGGAAAAGAGAGAAACTAAACACAACATCAAAGACAGAAAACCGAAAACATACATCTTTCAAGTAATCCACATTCTACTCAGCACTGAGCACGAAGTCTTCTCTAGACTCGGGGCATGATTCTCCGCTAGCGCTCAGCCGCCTTACCTCTCTATGAATGCTACAGGCAGATTCCTTTCTGCCCGCCTCATTACTTCAGCAGAGATTTCTCTGATGGAAATATCTGCCCAAGTTTATTTCAGTCCAAGCCACAATTTACTGCTCACTGGAAGCCCAGCTAACAGGGAACATTCTCAGGACTTTCTAACATTCTCTAAAACTTCTCTCAGAGTAATCAAAAATGTTTGTGCAGTAACATTAGTAGATTTTTTTAATGTTATATATCATATTTATTCTTAAATAGTTAGTGGAACATTGTAAAAACATTGCAGAACTAAAAAATGTTTGAATATCATTCTTATAACCAACCAATAACTTTAATACAGTGTCTAAAAAACTGGATGTTTTAAACAGGCCTAGAACTATCAAAATAAAGTTTTTTTTGTTACGTATTAGGGAAAACATTAGGGAAATGTTATAGGCAGAATAGGCAGAGGAGGGCAGATGTTAACAATGATGGTATAAAACCACTGAGAAGCAAACCCATGTCCATGATATTAACAGCTCCCTGCTCTACCAGTTTAGCCCCAGGGTCTACAGTTCCTTCAAACAGTCCATTATTAATCATATATATATATATGTGTGAAACTGGAACATTATAGAGGTGCTCATTTCATAAAAACCATTTGACTACATCATGCTGTCAATACAGCTGTGTTTTACACAATAAAATCTCTGAAGCGAGGTGTGTAATGCTTCCTCAGAGGAAACTAACCCCCCGAGCTTTCATGCGCAGCGTGTGGCACCAAACGCATTAATTATCTGATAAATCCAAGGTTTTCGCCTTTATTTATGTCTTTATTCAGACATAATTTTTCCAGCTAAAATTGTGACAGCTTAATAAAGAGATTTTTCATGCAGGCCAACCCCACAGAGTGCCCAGCATGACGCGTGCTAAAATTGTAAGGACCATTAATGTAAATCAGCCGTTTTAATTTTGTAACTGGAACAAGGCAAAGGGCGAAAAGAAGGGCAATATGAAAGCATTACTCTTGTGATCACATTATCGAAAATAAATGTAAAAGTGCGGTTAAAAACGGAGAATGAACTCAAATGTTTTAAGAAAGTATGAGCTAATGATTTTACGAATGAGATGTAAACCTGATTTCTTCATAAATAATGTAAAGTACAGCATTAATATGTAGATAGTTATGTGAGCTTCTCAACAAATAAGTGTGAAAGTCAAAAAGGGTTTCTGAAAGCTACAAAACAAGCAATTATGAGCTGTGGTGTGATAGCCGACCATTTGTTTCGCTCTGAATATTGATTCCATAACAGATGCAGTCATTTTTACAGTAGGTGCTGAATAATTTTGAAACCCTTTATAACTTTCAGCACTGTAGAACATTTAACCTCAAGCAGTATGGGGGAAATTCAAATGCATCCCCGAATAAGCTGCATTTGACGGCAAATGCATTGACACTGCAAACGCATTATGTTAATGCACACATTTTTACATTCCTATATTAATATTTATAAGCACTTCTTCAGTTGTAAATACAGTGGGTTCCAAACTTCTGAGACCATTTTGGAAATCTAATTTAAACTTAGAAATAAGCTAAGTTTTAGGATTTTGAGAAACCTCAAGTAATGTTATGGTGTAACATAAAAGGAAGTATTTACAATTATGTTCTATTTCCAGGTCACTAATCAGGTTGTTTATCATGTTAATTCTGTTGTAGGAAGGTCAGATTGTCCTGCTTTCACTGAAGCACAAAGGATTCTGTTAAGCTTATGTAACTTGGGTCATCAGGTTTAGTTCATGTTGCTATTAAAGCAAAAGAGGGGCATAGCACTAAAATGTTAAATTTAAATACATATAAATCAGTGTGACTTTTCATTCAAATTGGTATGTTGGACATATAATTATCATTTAAAAAGTTTTATATAAAAAATAAATTTTATACTAATGGTCTCAGACCTTTGGACTCTACTATAGCTTAATCTAGCACTACTTGTGCAAAATTCCAGCACATATCCAGCTAACAGGGAGTGTTCTCACAACGTTCTCCCAAAGTTATCAAAAAGTTCTAGCAGTTACATTAGTGGAACGCTTTTCTAATGTTATTATATATCAAAAATGTTATTCTTAAGTAGTTAGTGGAACATTTAATAAACGTTACAGAATGAAAACATGTTTAAATAGCGTTCTTATAACCAAGAAATAACGTTCTATCAGAAACAAGCATCTATCACTTTTGAGGCACAAAGCTTGAGTGTTTTGGTATAGGAAGTATGCCAGACAGGCTCCACAGGGCTCAGAGAATGCAAGATTTGTCACCCTGTGGGCGGTTCGCTCTGTGTGAAGACAGACTCTCTGGAGACACGGAGTGATCGCAAGCTGTCATTCCATTGGCTGGCAGGTGAAAGGGGAGGCTTATTCCCAGCCAGCCTATGATGGATGCGTTATCTCTCGCTCCATTGGACACTTGCATTTTTAAATGGAAATGTTGAAGTGAAGTTGGGAGTGGTTGAAAGATTGGGGTTCCAATAGAAGCAATGCTGAAGAACTTGTGTGAATTGTGATGGAACAAAGTGGATTTCGAAGTGTGTGTGACACATCTGACTGATGTTAGTGCAGATGCAGTCAGGTGTGGTAACTTGTTGATCTTGAGAAAGACAGATTATGATTGTTTATGGTCATTTTGTGGCATGTTATTAAATGCGATGGCATTCACAACCTGGGCCTGATTCAGTTCCATTCAAAACTTTCTCAGCTTGACAATCACCAAGAAAATGTCATATGATTCGGATAGGATGGAAGTAGACCTAAGCCTGAAATTAACATGTCAGTAATGGATGTACAGTATGTAGAAACACTAGATAACCTAGATTGCAGAATCACACAGGATAGTGCAGAGCTTTGTGAAATGAGACACATTCTTTGGCATATTACAACACAGCATTTCTGCTGATAAAATTTTTTTTAAATTATCATGTATCACTGTACCATGCAAAACAACTACACCATACAGTTACCCCAGCTAACAGGAAACATTCTCAGAATGAAGCAATAACGTTAATACCATGTCTAAAAGGGACATTTTAAATGTTCCTAGAACATTTAAAATAACATTTGTAGCATTTTTGTTACTTAATGGAAACGTTAGCTGGGACTTTATGTGAACAGTTTAAGATGTAAAAATGTCCATTCCACCGTAGTGTTTTGAGAATTTATACAGAAGCAAACTGCAGAGATTAAGTGATAGCGGTATCTTTTGTGAACAAACTCTTCCTTTTAGAAGAGAATCCATAGTGTCACTGTCTTTTGTGGTCTTAATTGCAGTGATGGGATCATATTTACACTTGCTTTACATCTGCAGTTTTAAAGAATGATCTCACTTATGTTGACAATGTGAAACAGCCCTGAAGTACACTTAACTCGCGCCCTTTTCATGTCGAGTTGCTTGTTTTCGGGATGCAGTGACACACTGTGAGGTATTAGCCTTAACAACCACTGAAGGCTGCGAGTTTGTTCCACTGCTGGGAACAGAGAGACTCCATAATCTGGATGAGTGAGTTTGTTCTCCCAACATGAGGATACAGGAAGCCAAGCTGAGGAAACAGTTCAGAGTGGTCAGACAGGGGTGTAGGCATGTAAGTAATGGGGTGTGAAAGGAAAGCTTTAAGCAGTCATGCAGTCTGTGCAGTCTCCAATCTTTAGAACCGCCAAAATAACAACTTCTCCAACGGTACCAGAAAATCCTATGATATGGACCAGTGGATTTGTGGGCAGGAAGATGCGTGAGGCCATCGCTGCTCTGCCTGGCTGCAGTTATGTGGCCAGGAACTGAAAGCGTTACCTAATGTTAAAGGGAAAGTACACTTTTTGTTGGTAAGTTATTGAGCAAGTACATGACAGCAGTCTCCTCCAGCGCAATCTGATTTGCAACTTTGTTTATAATAATTATAATTTGAGTTGTTGGGTCCAGTTTCATGGCAAATGAAAACAGACTTGGCTTCTGTAAACAGAAAGAAGATGTGGCTACTATATTGCATGTTCGGGTTTTGTAGATACAGAGATGGCGGTAGAGAGGCGAAAGTAATGGATTGCAGTTTTAATAAAGCAGCATATATAGGGCAGCCAAAGGATTCCAAATTCAAAGAGAGATTAAAAATCGTGCTATTAACAGACAATTTAATGTCAAAATCCTTTGACCACATTAAAATAGTGTGAGATTAAAGATTTAATTTGAACCTGGTAATAAAGTTTTAGGGTTTAAAAAAATAAAACAAAAAATGCTATGATGTAAAATGAGGATATTAAATTTATGTTATTAAAAAAGTAATTTACAGTAGATTCTGCTGCTGTTTCTAGGCCACTAATCAAATAAGCAATTGTGTGACATTGTCCATTTTTTTGTGACCAAGTTATTTATATGAAGTGCCAGATTTTCTTGCTTCTACTGCAAGATGCTAATTGGAAGACTCTCAGATCATGCTGGGACAACATGGATTATCAGTTTTTGCACAAACTGTCGGAGTGCATGCCAGCTCCAGTGCATGCTGTCATTAAAGCAACACTAAGAAACAGAAGCAAAATATAAGCTGTTTCATTAGTGGTCTCAGAAAGTTGTATGGGAGCACCTTCCGCCCAGGCAGACGGGTTGAAATGCTGAAACAACATGTAATATTTGTATTTTGACTGGGATGCATTAGGCTGCTGTTCCTCATAGAAACCTGATGCCTGTCTCTGGTCCCTGTATAATGAATGCACTAATTAGACGCAACAGACAGAAACATGGCTTGGACAACATCTCTTCTCCTTAGTGTGCCACTGAAGCACGACTAGCTGGCTTTGTTTCATTACACTCATAATGAGGAGACAACTCCAGGAGCTGAGACGAGGCCTGTTTGTTTAACATATACATGCTTCATAATTACCTTTTGATTATGTTTACAAACACATGCACTTATAATTTACTGATAACAGACATTTTCAACAACTCTGTTAGGTTAGAAACTACAGAGGCAGCAATAATTAACCTTTTTTATAACATCATACACAGCATACCCAACAGTATGTGTTGTTTTTTATTTTATTCATTTATTTTTCCCGATAGTGCAATCTAATGTTGAAAAGAAATGTGTATGTCAGGGCCCTTCAATTACTTTTTTAAAGGCCAGATTATCCAAAATGATCCATTAAAAATATAATGATCATTGTTGCATTTTATAGCTGTTGTTAACAAACTGAGAAATAACAAGAGTATGTACAGTCCATGTATATGACAATACTAAGCCAAATAAAGTCTTATAGCTTTTTGTCCTGCACAGATGAACAGAGAGAAAACTGTAGATTCTTAAGTTTCTGTCTCAGAAATGGGCATTATTTAATACATTAAAACAACAATGTGCAGGTCTGATATTTCGCTTCTGCTGTTTGATGCCTTTAAATACCAACTTATGTCTATCTTAACACTAGATTTGTGCATGAAAATGAACATAAATGAAAGACACTGTCTCTACCATACAGAGCTGCAAGGTTGGGGGCCAACATGTGATTGCAACTCCCCGGCTTTTTGTATTCATCATATTATTATCACGTGTTTTACATTTTAAGTTTGTCATAAGACAAGTAATGCAACCCTCCATGACCCTGTAAGAAGACAAGCAGGTTTGGAGAATGGATAAGAACTGTAGCAGTTTATGAGTTTAAAAGGAAATTGTAGAAAGAATTGCTTCTGTCTTCCCTATATAATTTCATCAGAACAAGTGCTTGTTTAGCATGACTACAACATATGCAAATAGTTCTTCTGTAGACGTTTAAGAGGAAATTACTTAAGCTGATTGATAGCTGATTAATGTCTGCTGTTGTGTACTCTAGTAGAGAATAATGTAGACAATGTTTACATTGTTTTCTGACTTCCTGCTGAAATGCAGGATATGCAGTAGTTAAACAAGTGAAGAGAATGCAGAATTACTTTTTAACTTATTTCTGTCTTATTCTTCAAGGTAAAACAGCCTTTGAACAGAAACAGGTCAGACTTCTGCTTACCTTCTGAAGGACTGTCCCTCCCTCTCTGCCAGGATTATTCATGAGCATGTCTCCTGCTTAGTAATTGCCCAAATTGTGCTCTTCCATTAGAGGAACTAATTAGCGTTTATGGTTTGTGCTGTCGCCCGTTCGCTGTCTCTCACATACACTCCCTCTTTCTCTATTGCGTTTGTTTTGATTTCGATGGCCTGACTGCTGTCGTCAACCCAAACATCTGTACGTGGGGGGTTTGGCTGGGCAATTTAGTAATGATGTTTCATTAATGATGTTATACATCAAATATTAAAGTAATTCTTTTTTGAAGTGGGTTTTGTCTTTCTCTGTCATGAACTGTGTCTCATGAACTGTGGACGTGAGTGTATTAAGTGATCGGTAATAGTGCATCTTTCGTTTTTCTTTTTATTTAAAACCTTTGAGTTTTAGGTCACGCCATTGGCTGAATTTCAATCAAGCTTGCCACTCTTTAAGCATGTGAGTGCATTAAACATACATACTGTTTGTAACTGACCATCTAATCATCATTTGAGAACCACAGTAAAAGTTTGTATAGGTGATGCATGATGTGTTGATCACGTGTTTGATGGTGTCAAGTGGAAACATTTTAAGCATGACAAAAGCCTTTATGACACTTATTAATAACTATTATATTTGAACTGTCTTCTAGGGGTAGGTAAATCAATCTTGAAGTATTAGTGCCTTGAAGTAGAAATAAAATAAGTAACATTGTAATTTAAAGTAATTTAAACATGTTGTATTCTGATGATTAACCTAGGCCTCATTCAGATTACATTTGGAGGTAGTTAACCAATTTATTTGTAAAAAAATGTTTACTTATCAGCTTAGTTATGTATTGGACCACTTCAGAAGACAAATAAATAAATAAACCAAGCTATTAGGAGCACTTTACATAATAAAATTAAAATTGTAACGTTTCAATTAAAACTTCATATTTATATTTTATCTGCAATAAAAAGAAATGTCCATTTGGAATACTAATGAGCAGTATCTGATGTACAGTGGCGGAACAGGATAAACAAAGCCGAGGGCATGTTGAACTGAAGCACAGAATTTCCACAGATTGCCATGCTGTTAGCTCACGAAAAACTCAAGATAATCAATTGAAAGTCAATGGTATGTATAAGTGCACTGCATTAAAGGGACAGAAATCAATGCCGCTGTTTTGCATGAATATGGATTTAACAGGCAAGCAAGGTAGCGACAACTCAAAGGGGAAACATTAAACTGTCACCTTCCTCGTGTCCCTTTCGAAGTCCCATGTTCAAGCTGTGCTTTTATTTTACATCAGATCCTCCCGAAACTATAAACCAGTCGTGCTTATGAGAGCTGTGTTCCCCTGAGAGCATCTCATGCGAGTGTAGTCGACCTCGCTGGACCGCTGCTGATGAGAGCTCTGATAGGATCTTGCCTTTAAGGGGATACAAATGGTGGCTTGAGGGCCGCATATTGCTTTACTTTCAAAAGGTACTTTGAATATCAGTGCAGGATCAAACAGATGACCCTATCACGCAAAGCCAACAGAGAAACGATGCACAAGGGAAGAGGGGCTCTTCAGCTCCCTGGCAAGCCGAATCAGTCAAACAAACCTGACCTTCAGAGAGCTCAAAGGAAGGAGAACAAAGTTGGAGATAGCTTTAGTCCACAACGTCTTTGAGAGATTTAACAGCCACCGCTTCTAATAAGAGCATGTATTAATCTTCCAGTTAGATTCATAGGTTTCCTGGCTGATTTAAGTTTAATGAGTAATCGTCTTTAATGAATAATCGTGTGCATGTCTCTTTTAATGATTCTTCAATTGATGATCGAGATTAAAGTTTGGCCAAAAATTATAATTAGAATAATTTGCTCCCCCTCACCTCATTCTAAATTCATATTTTTGTTTTTCCAGAATGTTAATGCTGATCATTAACATACATGGTGACCAGGGGCTGTCGAAAATGACAAAAAGTGCCTTAAAAGTATCTTAAAAGTAATCTCAAGCGTCATGCGCTACGATAGATCCACAAAAAACAGCAGCATAAGCATAAACACAACCCAACATCTGCCTAACATCATTTGTGGAAGAAAGAAAATCATACAGGTGGATGTGGCAGTAAGACACATTATGGTGAGTTAATGATGACAGAATTATTTTAGTATCTTCAGTACTAACTGGTTTTTGTAAATTAATAAAACAACACTGATATAAAACAGCTGGAATGGATTTTTTTTGTTGAGGATAAATTGCGTAATTATAGCAATTTACACTAATATTGTATTTGAAATCATTTTTTATATTTAATACGACTGAACTGCAAATTATCAAACTAGTTTTTATCTTTTAATTAACAACAATTACAGAATGTGACTCATTTGATCGGCGCAATCTTTAAACAGCTTTTAAATAAACTTTGATTGAATGTCACACAAAGCCATTATGATAAATACAAATTAGTCACATTTAGCTTTGTCAGTATTTAGTGAGAAATAACTCCAGATGTCTCTGTCTTTTTTATTACTGTGTTTTCTCCCACTGTCCCTTTATTTAAAATCTGTAAACTTTTAGTTTTTCATATTTATCTAATTTCTGTTTTTACAGGACAAAAATGCTGTCTCAAAGTGAACCAAGTGCTAAAGCGTAGATAAAATCCAGATTTATCCAGATTAATGTGACAGTAGCCTTACGTGGACTTTTGTCGTTTTACAAATCTGTCCATATTGTGCGTAAGCACATGGCCTTTTGCAGCTCTACATACAGTATAACACCCAGACATATGCATTGAATTTAGCTGTGTCAGCTCCTAACCCTCATACACTGACTGGTGCTGCTGGTTTCCACCCAGAATCCACGTCACATAGTTCCCAGGCTCATCCTCTCAACAGAAGCTCTTGTATGGAGACCCTTGCCAACACAGTGTGATCTAAACTTCATAAGACACCCCTGCAGCCATCTGTGACCAAACTGAGATATTAAGTGGCTTAAAGGAAGAGAGAAAGGGGCAATCTGTTGAGGGGTGAATGAAAGATAAAATATTTATAGGAGAAATTGAATCAGCCTTGGCTGCTCTTTGTTCCTTATTATTCAATAATGCATAATCCGCAGTCTATTACTTCCTTGGGGGAGGGTGATGTCAGTGCAGGCTATGCCTGACACTGGCCCCCTGAGCAGCAGTCGCCCGCCACGCTTCACTGAGCTCCTGTATCTGTGTCCGATAACACCTAATGCAATTACATGATGGAACAGAGGCAAGATTGCCTGTAAGAGGACAGAAGAAACAGTCCACACAGGAGAACGGGTGAGGAAGGTTTTAAATTGAAATCTTTATCATATCAAACTCTCTCTATAATTGCTGATTTTAGTGGCCACCACTGTTAATAAAAGTTAGTTAAAGGTTGCACAAAATGAAAATCTATTTCGGGAGTTTCATATCTCTTAAAGGCACAGTGTGTAATTTTTTTTATGTGAAAATGTTTTTATTTTCCAGCTTTATTTGCAGAGACTGTAAAGTGTAGGTAGGCCATTTGTAGGCTGATGTCCCATCTATACATGTTTTTATCAGTACGTGTGTTTCCTGGGAATCGAAGCCACAACCTTTGCGCTGCTAATGCAGCCCTCTACCAGTTGAACTACAGGAACACATATGACCAGTTTGGAACCAGTTTAACTTTTTACCCTTTTTTTTTTTGGAGTTCAGCTAGGTGTCGCTACAGCGGAGCAGAAATTACACACTTCACCTTTAAATCAGAACTGCTAATGAGCAAATATAACAAGACAAATATGCCAAATTGTTAGAATCTTGTGTGAGCAATGCAGCTCTGTGACACGCAATCTATTAAAAATATGATGAAATTAGCACTGGCGTGTAGCTGGGCAGGTGGTCCATTCTGATATTATCCCAGTGGGCAATCAATCTCGCTAGACAAACCCCGGCATTCCCAAAAGAATGACCTGAGACAGAAACTCAAAGCACCTGCTGTGAGAGAATGTCTAACCTGCGCTGTAGTAGGGTAACAAATCAATAAAGTAACCTATTAAACTTCTCGGAGAGCAGGCATTTGGTTGGGGAAAAATGCTCCCTGTCACGAGTGTTTGCATTTCTGCAGGTTCCATTCGTCCTGGGTCCCAAAATAAAGAAAATTGCTGCCTCCTGTTTGCCTTCAGCTGGGAGAGAAAAAACAGTCGATATTTGCTCCTGGGGACCCGGGAGATGACGCAGGCATAAATCACCCAGCGTGCACCTGTCCAAAGCGTCAGGCGCAAAGTCGTGTGTCATTGCGCTTAGCATCGTGCTGTGGCTCCCCTCCAGCGGTGAATCAAAGTGCCCTGTCGTGCTCCGATATCCCTTTTGGTCTGAAATGTTGCTGGTTCTCATAGCAGAACCCATGTTTAAGCAGGTAATCATCTTTCAGGAACCGGTCTGTTTTCATTGACATGAGAGCCGAACCAAGACGAAATGTTCTACTTAGACTTGTGCGTTAGGAAAAAAAATTATTTTAACAATTTAATTTAGCATCTTGACATCAGAAAGTAAAAGTGACATTTTTTGTTAGATATGGTGACCCATACCGGAAATGTGACCTTTGCATTTAACCCAAAGTGTGAACACACACTGCAAGTCATGAACACACACACACACAATTGGGGGTTAGGTGCCTTGCTCAAGGGCACTTCAGTTGCTGCCTGCCAGTGCTGGAATCGAACCAGCAACCTTTTGATTAGCCTGACTCACTAACCAGTAGGCCACAACTGCCCCTAACACAGTGTTGGGGGCAGTTGCTGCTTGTGGTGCAACCATCAGAACCAATTCCTAGCAATCAATTCACACATGGTAATTTGTAAATAACGGTGTTTTTCTTTTTACATTAACAGGTAAAATGAAGTTTCCCAGCCCTATTGGTGTATGAGGGTATGAGAACCTGCCCACCTTTTGCCCAGAAGGCAAGCTTTTCCATTTTCAGGATTGTGTCCACACTCTTAAATAGCAGGAAATGTGGAGTGCTAATCGATGTGCTTTCATTTAGAACCATTCCGCAGATGCAGATGTCTATATTTTGAAGCCTCATTCAGTTGTAAGGTGATTATCCCTATGCGATCATTGACTAGTTGATTCATTCGTCTGACCCGTTTGTTGGATCTAGTAATAATGTCCCCAGACAGATGTTCTCACAGTGAAAAACTAAGGAACGACTGGCTGATGTTGCCATTTAAATGGCAAATGAAAAGACATCCAGAAAAAGTGGAATATCACAGACAGAGACACATTTCATGCACATTTGAAAAACAAATAACTGGTCTCGCTTCGCTTGCTGTCTCATAGCTGTATTGGGAGGGAGCCTGGGGCTTGTTTGAAGTGCCAAGGGCTAAGTGAGGGATCATTATGAGAAAATGGAGCTGTGTTCCTGCTAACAATTATAGGTTGTAAGAACATTTCCCTAACGTTTCCATTAAGTAACAAAAGCAAAATAAAAACATCCAGTTTTTTAGATGTTGTATTAATGTTACTTCTTGGTTGTAAGAACGTTTAATTTCTGTAACGTTTTTAAAACTTTACACTAACAACCTAAGAATAAAGTTTTCTATAAGACATTTCCTTAAAAATGGTTCTGCTAGCATTACTGCAAGAATGGTTTTTGATAACTGAGGGTACATTGAAAGAACATTTAGAGAATGTTAGCCAATATTCTGATAACAATCCCTGTTAGCTGGGGTGAGACACTGAAAGACCGATAGTCTTCCTCTGTCCACAGTTTTCTCACTTTTGCAATCTACAAGTTTAGCTTTCCCTGGAGTAAACCTTGGCTGCAGTTTCTCCAGTTTTCCTTGCTAATAAATGTTTGTTATGATAGCCAGAGCCACACAGTTCCTTCAGTTCTGCTTTGCAAACAAGTTCATTAACTCAGGATTTTTGTTAAGTGTGGGCTGGTCTCACTGGATTAAATGACATTTACATGTCGGCTGTCTTAACATTACAGCAAAACAAAATACCAATCGTACAGTTCTCATGCTTCACAATGCCTCACCTTTTCTTCACATTTATTAATTTGGCAGACGCTTTTAGCCAAAGCAACTCACAGAACATTCAAGACATGCATTTGATTAGTTTCCTGAAAGTCATTTATATGAATTTGTATTTATATGAATTCATTTGAAAGACGATTATATCCAAAAGCGACTTTAAAAATGGGCTTAATTACAAGGCAATGCATGTACACACAAAGCAACCCCCAAATGCACAGACAACAACAGCTGCCAAATGCATCAATGTAAATGTAGATCAAATCTAGATATGCGGTACAGTTAAAATCTGGTTCCAAAGGAGAACATTAGGCTGTGTATGCTCTGAACACGACTTTTAGTGAGAATGGTGTGCTCTAAATGAAGTTCTCAACTTATTTTCCCCTGAGAAAAAGATGAATAAGTCCAATTACACTACAGAGGAGTAGTTACTGTTCTAACAACTGCCTTCTAACCAATTTTGTCCGTCTTTGTACAGCTTTTTTAAAACTAACACACTCTCCCACAGAATGCACACAGAATTAAGTTATGAGGGTTACGCATTGCATTTATCAAAAAAAAACCAATTAATCGCGCTGTTTCAGGTGATGTTGGAACCAATTGTCTAAAGAGGGTCGTGTGTCTACATCAAATCATGCAGTTGTTGTGTGCTCTTCAACATAAGTGCAGCTCTTATCTGTTAATTTCAGCAACTTCCTGTTTCTTCTTTAAATATAAAACTGTGTGAGGAGAACCGCTTACGACTGACTCTGTTGCAGAGATAATAGCAGGAGAAGGTGTTGGCGTGCATGTCCATTTGTGTGGAGCCTCTAATCTTCTACCTACAAAGATAATAAAGGCTATAAGTAGTTCTTGAGATAAAAACATAGACCAGAGAAATCTGTGACCACCTCATGCTGCAGGTGTGTAATTGAAAGAAACCACGGCTGTAGCTGATGCAGGGGAGAGGTGAGCGCGATTTGGGGGTGGAACAGATTTCCAATTGTGAGCCGGCACGGGAGAAGGATTCACATAGCAATTACATTATATTGCTCCATATTTGTCTCAAATATGACTCATTAAACCGACTCAGTCTTCTTAAATTGGTTGCTAGAAAAAGATCATCGGGTTAGCTGAAATCATTAGGTCTGTTTTTCATGCATAATGTTCTTAAAATGCGCTCAGTGAGTTTAGCAAGAGTAAAAAGGATGAATAGCTATGTATACAACTGTAACGTCAATGAAAAGTCATTGGTGTATATTCTCTCTCTTTCAGTATTGTGACATAATAAAAAACAGGGTGTTGGTTAACTTCAGGTGTGATGTGATACAATGCAATGGACTCTTTCAGTGTAGACAGGTTCATTGATTATAACTGGACTTATTTGCTTCAGTTGTTTTGCTATTGATGATTGATTGAACATCTCTTTTAATCCACTACCAGCATCATGGGAATCTTCTCACCTCCTTTGCATAGTGAATAATGTGAAGCTGTTGCTAATAAGGACCACAGTCATAGTAACAACTGTTTGTGCATATAATTGACACATCAAGGTCTTGGCTGAGAAGGAGCCTTAAGGGCTTTGCATGTCAATGCAGATTATCTTGAGGAGGAGATCTTTAATTTGTCTCTCACAAACTCTCGCAGGAACATTTGTGTTCTCAGAGAGAAGAGCATTACAGCACAGCCATCAGGGGCTCACAGCTGAGTTTCTGAATAAGATTCTAATGCGTTCACAACAATCCATCTCATTTCCTCACCAGTGTTCCTTCGACTGCAATCTAATTGTAATTAAATAATGAAATGAATACATCGAAAATATACAGGCTAAACACAGAAGTTTCTGGAATGTTCTGTTTCTCTTTAAGTGGAAGCTGGAAATTTAGGCTGTCATAATTTTATAATATTATTAATAATCTTTGTTTATTTTGTTCATCATCAGAATGTTATCAGGTTGTGAAATACAGATCAACAAATAGGTTAACATGCATTTAGCAAAGATTTAATTATAGGAATGGTGAACAATCAATCTCTTTTCCCTCCATTAAGACCAGTGGATCAGTTGCTTTAGGTATGTATACCCAAAAGGCTTCTCTTTGCGATCATTTCTTTATTCTATCACCATTTCTATGCTTATAATTTAAAGCCCTATTTTTAATAAAAGCTTTTAAAGATTATACTCCACCTGGGAGACTTGGATTTCTTGCCTCAGAGTGCTCTCTCTTCTCCAAAGAGTGGAAGTAACAGTCAACACCCTAAAAGCAAAGCTGCCACTATCATTTGATGACTCTGGTTCTAAGCCAAATTTATTATTTATTATTGAAGCTTTGCAGTTCTGTAGCACACAGAGTTACTTTGAACAGCTAGTGTGGAGTATTCCAGCTCTCTGCAGCTTAGTTTTACTTAATGTAGAAGGGCATCTGTTTGCTTACACAATCATTTGTGTGTCCATGTATCACTTTGGCTGCACTCAGTCTGTTGTTTTCTGAAAGTAAGGTAAAGAAAGTGATTTTGAGGTATTAAAATATGTGCTATGGCAGTGCCGATACTACTCTTACTTTGCTAACGTCTGATATTGAATTTTAAGACTCCGCCACCCACCTCTTCCCAATATCACAAGTCTATGTGAGTGGAATTCTTTAAAGAAAACAGACATTGGAAATGGCAACAGGGATTTTTACCCAATCTGGCAAGCGGACTTTCAAGAAGTAAGTGCTCCAAGCATCGAGGACAAGTCAATAAAAATAAAGTCAATAAACAAAGGGTGATGTGATGCAGAGGTGGTCGGCCCGGAGTTTCTGTGAACTCGGTGCCAGTGTGGTGGCCTGAACATCAAAGGCAACACTAGGACTTTCATCTGCAGCTAAAAATGAATCATTCATAACAAGTTGTCCTTACTTCCCTCCGGTCTGCTCATACCTACCACCTCTGTCCTGCTCATTTTTTAAATGCTACAGAAACGACTCTTTAAACTCTTCATTGTTTAAACATTAATGCTTTTAGTGTTACCGGTGGATATTCTTATATTTGTCAAATTTGCAGGTCACGTGGCTCAAACACTAGTGGATGTGTTTACATGTCTATATGTATCTATATATATATACACATACATACATACATACACACACACACACACACACACACACACACACACACACACATACATACACACACACACATAGATGTGTCTTTATCTTTTTGCTGCTGCATCAATTTCATGTATTGTACACTAATGTGAAGACATAAAAATGATTAAAAATATTAATTGGGAGGGCATCGAAACTATGCTTTCACCAAAGTAAAAAAATATTTGTTAATTAATATTTATAATATACATATTTTTTGTTTATATTTTATGCATTCTGTGAACATCCCACCTGCAGAAGGTGATATGACGTGACGCAAGCTGATCAGTAGCTGGTTGTGCCAATTTATCTTTGAACGTCTTCCCGGCCAACAGGAAACGTTCTCAGAACATTAGCTAATGTTCTATAAAAATTCTCTCAAAGTTCTTTGCTCAAGCTTCAACAAGAAGCAGGTACATTAAACTTTTATAGTTTGCTGTTTTCTGTGTAAATGCATTTTACTACATTTAAAAGCTCTTTCTCATTACATTACATTTTGGCACATAGCAGACGACTAACAAAAGTGAGAGAAACAACAAAGCTATCCTAAGGCAATAATATGGGAAGTGCTAAGATACAAAGTTTTGTTGATTATTAGAGACATACCTGTTAGTAGAGGCAGAGAGAAGAGCAGTAGTGGAGAGGAATTTTTAATATATAGTGAACGTTCAACATGTTCCTTTTCTTCAGGCATGTCATTCTCGGAATGTTTACTCAAAGCATGTTCATACTGCCCTGACAAATGTTTTTCAGTGTGGTATCCCTGTTTGTTTTCACCGACTGAACATGTTTTCTCAGTGTTTCTCAGGGTCTGGAATGTCTGAGCAATGTAACATGACTTTCTGACAAACTCTTATTATTGCCATGATTGTGAGGTCAACAGGATGACACAAGGGTCACTGCCACCCCTATAGAAACATGTGGGCACAACTGCCTCAGAACAGGAGAAATAAGGATGTCAAATGTGATTGACATTTTTGTTGTGAGCTTAATCATGCCGTGACTTTGTTTGAGGAACAAAACCAAAGCATTTGTTACAACGTAACAGTTTTAGGTTGTAAGAACGTTTCCCTGTTTTTTAAAGTGGAAAAATGTTGTTTTGAATAGTCTAGGAACGTTCAAAACGTACAGTTTTAGACATAACTTTTTTAAATTGGCAACTTACGAATAATGTTTTTGAGATATGATATATAACATTAAAAAATTCTACAAATTTTACTGCAAGAATGTATTTTGATAACTGAAACAGTTTTAAGAAAATGTTAGCCAATATTCTGAGGATGTTCTCTGTTGAGAAATAAGTAAAAACAGGATTTCTGCACTGCGCAGAGGTTTCTACAGCAAAACCTCTTTACAGGAAATACATAAATCCTGTTCTGCTTCTCGTTGTATAGAAAATGCAGAGATGTTGAATGAGGTTCAACTTATATAATATGCTCATTGTTTCTCAGTGTGTGAAGAGGAGCTAAATGATAGTTCATTTGGTATACCAGAGATCAGAAATACAAGCAGACTTTGATAAACCGATTAGAAATTATTGAGCAAAATCTGTATTTAAGACCAGCCGGTCAAATAAAGTAGCTGGAGTAGCTCTGCTGGGTATTAAAAAGTGCGGTTTATATCCTTAATTCAATGGTTTTACTTAGCTGTAAAGAACTTTTATGCAAAATGTAACGGTATTTCTCATCTTAACCCATAATTACTTAAACTAAAATAAATGAAAATAAAATATAACTGTAACTAACTAGTTACAGTTATAGTTACTGCTGAAAGTAAATAAAACTTAGCTGAAATTAAAAGTACAACTGAAACTAGTGTTAAAAGAAGGACTAGTTTGAAAATGCAAAAGTACAATAACTTTGTTTTGCAAAATGTAAATGGAACAAAAACTCATTAGGATTACACAACTTTACTCTCTAAACTGTATACACCAGAGGACCGGCCTCACTTTCAGACAGTCACCTGTGTGTGTGAGCACAGTTACAGAAGCATCTCTATGAATCTAATGCTTACTCTTATGCGGTTTCTCTTTCCCAGATGATATGCAAATACTCAGTGATTGATTCAGCAGGAAGTCTAAATACTTTATCTTTTTTACATGTGGGAGGTTGCGGAGAGAAGTGCTGGAACAGTTCATGGATCTAGTTAGTAATCACAGCTTGATGTTTCTCTCCTAAACACAAAGCAGGAGATATATATACACAGTTTTTTTTCAATACTTTTAAGTATTGTAAACCAATCTTAAAGTTTCTTTGGAACATGACTGCAATGCAGTATATAACGTTTTTAAGTTCAGTGAAGTCCTGTGTGTGTATGTGTGGCCTTTCTTAAATGGATGTTTTGAGTTCTGAATTGACAAGTGTCCTTTGATGCAGTTTGGGATTGGTTAGCATTTACACTGTTAAATGTGGACGGCTTTGGATGTGATTTGGGTGATTACATCACAAAATGTTGCGGACCCTGTTTACACCTGAATTGAACACTCTCCACTTGCGTAGATGTGCACCAAGGCCTGAGTCATTGCAGATGCTAACAGGCATATATAAATACATTGTTCAAGCAGAGTATGCACTGAATAAACGCCTAATGTAAGTACCACCATAACAATTTTCAGAAATAATAACACTAAAGGTAAGCAGAGAATTGAAGGTAAATTCAAGATCAGACTTTGCAGTTACTCAAGAATGAAAGTGTCTCTCTTTTTGAAACTTCCTAAGCAAGACAACATGTAGGGAGTTATTGAAAATGTTATTTTATGACTTCTTGTAATGTATATGGCTAATGTGACTAAATAAAAAATGCAAAACAGTAGCCCAGAGGATTCTAAAGACATTTCTCATATGTGCATTTATTATGTTGTGATTATCAAAGCACTGCTTAGTGTATATTGTATAGAATGACAATAAATTATTCCTATTCTGATTGTATTCAAATTACAGGTATCAAGAACAGATCTTTGATGAAGATTAATTACTGTATGATTAACAAAACAGCACTTTATATGGAATGTTAATGAATCACCTCCAGAATCATTCATTTGAATCACAACAGGTTTTAAGAGCAAATCTTCGGCAGTGACAAATGAATTATATTAATGCGATAAGTGTATAATTTGATTATTATAACACTGGTGATGATTATATTTTAGAAGCAGAACAATAGCAGCAGGGAGGAAAAAACAAAATGCTGAATGCAGAGAGAGAGAAAGAGAGAGAGGCATGTGACAAAATGTCATAAAGAAATAAACCTCACTAGGGGAGGTTAGTGCTCGTGTTTCAGAGTCAATCTACATTACAGAATCTAAAGCTGCTGTGCTCCTGCTCCACATTGAATGTGAACGTATCAAAGTCACAAACACTGTTGACAAGTTTATCCGGCTTTTCGTGGGTTGATTGATGTGCATCGTAGTCTATCATGAATGTGTCCAGCTGAAATAGCCGCTCTCCAGATGGGACAGAAGCAGATGTAGGCTTTCTTTATGGCTCCCTCTATCAGACCTCCAAGAGACCTTAGCAGGAGACCAGGGTTCGAATCTGCTCATCAACACAGCTGGCTGTGGATGGAGGCATCTGTCACATCTCACAGCTGAACAATTTAGATAGTATGTATATTCAGAACTTGTGCTGCAATGTGTCAGACCTTTTTAACTACAATAATTATACAATTTCTGTTTTCGTGCACATTACATTCAGTATCCACTTGCCTGAAATATTTGAGGGGGAACGTGATTTGAATGTGTATGACGCTTTTGGTAATGCTAATAAAAGCGAGTAAAGAAAGACACCGTGGGATTAGCAGTTTGTTGAACAAGTTGCAAATGAAAAAGGTGGAAAGGAGTAAGATGTCTGGAAGAAGGGCTGAGAACATCTAGGGAATGCAAACAAATGGGATGTCATACAGGGAAAAGTAATTGGAGAGTATGCACATCTTCCTTCACATATTGCACTGGAAGTTAAAGGATATCATGAAAGATCTATACTAGTAATTTGATATCTCACACATTTTAGGTTTGGAGATAGCTAAGGAAAAACCACTGAGCTGAAATTCAGACTTCTTCGGGGGAAACTGTGATGACAGAGAAAATAACTTGCAGAGAGGAATCTGAATTGTTGGGCGAGGTTATTACAAATGTTGTTTTCTGAGTTCTTTTGCTGGATCATTTCAAATCCTTGGTAATATTATTTGATTTCAGCAGCTATAAACCGTTCTGTTTTATTTTCTTTTGTAGTTTATTGTCTGACTCGCGCACGCGCAGTGGGGGTTTAAAAAAAAAAAATTCTCGGAGAGGGTTTAATTTTGCCAAAATATTAGAAGCAAAGATACTAAAACAGAGCAAAATGCCATTTGGACATTTCCGGGTGGTGTGGCTTAGTGGTAAAATAACTACCCAGCTAAAAATTTGAGGTTGTAAGAACATTTTCCTAATGTTTCCATTAAGTAAATAAATGGTTAAAATGTTATTTTGAAAGTTTTAGGAACATTCAAAACAAAGTCTTTAGACATTGTATTGATGTTATTGCTTAGTTATAAGAACTTTTTTGAATATCTTAAATTCTTTACAATATTTAAAACATTCCACTAACAATTTTTACGAATAACATTTTTAATATATATATATTAAATGTTAAAAACTTCATATAGAACTTCATATATATGATAACTTCAATAGAACTGTTAGAGAACCATAGCCAATGTTAAGAACGTTCCTTGTTAGCTGGGTAGGCTTGGAGCTAAAAGATTCGAGCCACAGAAAGGTTGATGACCATAACTGTTGTGCCCCAGGATGTGTTCTGTACAGTGTACTGCAGAAATGGATCAGGGTGGGTGTTTTTAAGTGGCCTTAAAACGTACGTTCTTCATGCACGTACAGAAGCTGCTTGCTTAAAGATGAAAGTTTAAGACTTGTGTGAATGGTGATGAGGTAACAGGTGTACCTGATAACACCTTACCGGTAGCGTAATTTCCATTTTTGTGCACCCTGTTGGTAACACTCGTCTATCAAGAGCCAGGGTGTGGGCTGGTGTTAGAATGTTTGCAGAGAGGTGACTGAAAAGGAGCTCTGTGGAACTTTTCCTTTTAGAGATAATAACTTTGTGAATTTGCTTTAGACGGAAGACAGTTTGCCATGAAACATCTTAGATATTAGACACATTAAAGATAAGGCATGCTTTGCCAGAATATACCCGGATTTCCAGATAAACCCCTGTGCTGAAACTGCACAGGTATGTGCCATCTGTTTTCAACAGTCTGTACTAAAAATAACATGAGAAGCATTTGAAATCTCCAGCTGCCTGTGCAGTGTGCAGAGACTGAGGTGAGAGTCTCACTCAAGTACAGAGTAACATTGACTGGGCACTTGATGGCTTCATATCTTCAGATTTGTTTTAAAAGAATGGCTTGTTAAAAAATAGCTGATGTCTGCTTTTGCTGTGTGTTGAACAAAACAACATCAAATAATGTGTCACCTTATCATGCAATAACACAATGCAATTTACATTTAAAGATATGATCAGACAGAATGTTTAAAATATTACAAAAAATGTATATATGGAACAAGTGCAAACTGGAAAAGCAGCAGTTTTATTTAGTAATTCTTTGAGTGATGGCTCTTTACAAGTCAAATCTGTAGTATGAATTAGATTTATAATCCTTCCTTCTATGTTGCTTATTTATGCTGGTTATGCGGTATCATTTTCTAAAGACAAAAGAGGAAGTCAAAGACTTCCTGTCTTATCGTGCCAATGCAGAGCTTCCCCTGTGGATCATTTATGTGCGCTCATGTTCCTCCGTCTTATCCCGCTTTGGTAATCATCCTTCTGCAGCATTTCTGCAGCGCTCCAGTAACCTATTACAGCAAAATATGACCAGGTATTTTAGATCACAGCCTTTGCAACCTGTTACTGGACTAAATATTGCCATTTCTAGATCTCTCAAAAGGCCCTTTGGTGTCATTGATTCAGGTTATCGATAAGGCTTAATTCTGTAAATCTGCTTTTTTCTAATGTATCTCCTGGGAACAATTCATCTCACCTCCTTCATTTTGGAACATTCAGCTCTGGTATTTTGTGTATAGTAGCTGTTTCTGAATTCAAGTTTGTATATCAAGTTAGCCCAGTTACTATAAAGCTGCAATCCGTAACTTTTGCCTCTCTACCGCCAGCTATGTTTGAAACATAAAATTGCAAGATACTTGCAGAGTTACTTTCTTAACATGGATGGCAAGCTTAAATTTGGAGCAACAACTATATGAACAAGCTGCAAACGCTGCACCATCTTCAGCAACCACGCATGCGATATAGTAAGTGGGCCTGCTAAGAACGTGATGTAACAACGAAGATAAATATAGTCAAACTGAAATTTCTCACAAAATCAGACCCGACAGCTCAAATTAAAAATAATTTTTATATACTTACCATTGTGAATCAGGGTAAGATGTATTTGCTCAATAACGTGCTGATTTTTAACCGAAGAAAAGTTATGGATTGCAGCTTTAATATCAATCTGCTTTATTGTCGCACCTCACAGCGTCTTCACAGTCAGGTCATAACATGACACTGCCTCCACAGCTCATCGTGTGACTAATTCATTAAAGACAGCTAGACAAACCTTCTCTTTTTCAAATAATTGGTTCTATTATTGTAAAGAGATACATAGAAGATGTGCCGGCACTGCTTAATGGGTGTTCACAACATGTCGTTTTGCACAATGCGTAGTGTGAAGAAGTTTATGGAGTTGGTTTTCAAATCCAGTCCTTACGGTGAACCTGTGAGCTGCGGTCTGAGAAGCTCAGCCCATCAGAAGACAGAAAATAAGCCTGAAAGTGTGGTTAATACGCGTCTATCCTGTGAACCTAATGCACCCTCAGATCTGCTCTCAGCTTCTAGTTCTCCAGAATCCAGGTGTGAACAATAATCTTTCTGAAGGAGAGCCAAAGATCTGAGAGGCGGTACAGTACTATAAATAGATGCACTGAAAAGCTCACCAACCCCCCTACCACCAATGTAAGAACTTGTCAAAGAGTGACAGAGATGAGGAGAGCGAAAGAGTTGGTAAAAAAGGCTTTTTAAATGTGATTGAACATTCCCTCACATCAGCAGGAGAAATCATCAAGTGTCAATTTTCCTGTCCTTGTTCCTTCACTAACACACTCGGTTGAGCTCGGCTGATATGCTTGCGCTCCATCTCTCTTTATTTTCATGCATTTTTAAACAGGCACATCGACTCGGGCTGCAAAGTCATTTACAAAGGCCTAGCCGCGTTGTAATGAGAGAGAGTAATATTGCTTGTTTGACACTCCTTCCCTGCTTTTCCCATTCATTATAAAATAAGGCCATGGCAGTGATAAAAGAAATATTCAAAAACGAGGGCGGAAAGCAAAACATTTCATATAGTGTGTAGTAATGAAGAACACGAGGTGTGTGCATAAATTATAAATTCATCATTTTAAAATATACCATCTGCTGCACTTGCAATGCATGCAAAGTGTGTGTGTGTAATATTTAGCTAAGAGGTCTGTCTGTGGCATTTAGATTGTCTGTTTGCTTAAACATCTTTTGTTGTGAATTCACAGATCTGATTTCACCAAACCTAAATTTTATGCAGCGAAAGAGGAAACCTCTTCATAGTTTCTGCAAGCTCAAGCTATAATGCATTATAGTGAAAATCATATTTGCTATTCTGAAGCAAATAAGACTTGTATAAATATTGTTGAGAAAATACAAGGATACAACTTCTTTCATGTAGCATCATGATTGTTCAGTGTGTAAAATGCATGAATGAGTGCCCATGCGTACATGTTCTGTTGCATTCTATTGCATACCGTTTCCTCTTGAGATTGATTGAGATTCTGTGTTGACCTTTCATTCAGTCTTACTGCCCCACATATAACCGCAATGTATATTTCAAGACAACAATAATCTAAACAGTGGGAAGACTTTTTGAGCCGCATCTTAAATAATTAAGTGGTTCGGCTTATTGTTTCTTCGCTGGAGCAATATTGCTTTTATACAGCCGTCATCTGCTCAGTCCCATAACTTATTCTCCATATGAAAGATTAGAATGTTCAGTAGAATTTCTTTTTCATATTTAACACCATAAATATGATTAAAAATGATTTCACAAATGGGGATTCAGTGCATGCTCAGTTACATAGAAAGATACACAGCTCATATCTGTATTTTAAAAAAAATACACATAACCAAGAATAATTGTCTACTTTTTTTTAAGACAACATACAGCAAAGAACTGTTTCTCTGTAGAATTCATGTTATTTGTTGTGTATGTTCTATGTGTGAAATAGGAATTGTTTGTGTCAGTGTAAATACCCATGCAACATAAAAGACTGTATTCCCAATTGACCCCTGAAGCAAAAAACACAATAAGCTTTAACTGAACAAAAACCACATTGGAATCTGGATTAATTTGCCATGATTTGAAGTAAACGCAATTCTTTTAGCTTCTCAACGGAACGATCCTTCTCAGTCAAATAATTAGAGGAAATTAGTTACAAGACATCTACTAAAACCCACATGCCCTAAAGATGTTTCCATAGTGATTTTTATGTAGTTTATTGTTCAATATCAAAAAAATGTTTTGTGGTGTAATATCGATTACTCCCTAAAATAATTTAAACCTGTCTTAGACTTGAGGCTGGCATTAAAAAAAGCAAATGTTTACAGTAAGGCTCATAAAATGAAGGTAAACTGAGCCAGGCAGTAAACATTAAAATACGCCATTTAAAAATATGGCCACAAGACTAAAACATTATACGTGTTGGCATGAGACCAGAGTGATAGAATGGCTTAGTGACCTTGTCTCTGTAAAGTTATATTCAATCTTTAAACTTCGTTGTCATGGCGACGCAGCAGCGTAACTTTTTCACAATTTTGTGCAACGATAACAGAACCTGACCTGAGAAAAGTAGTCTCACCTTGGAAAAGGACAATTTGAACCACTTTGCAGCTGAAATTATAAATAGTGTTACTCAATAATTCAAGTGCTTTTTACAGAAAAACAGGCTTCACATTTTGGCCTTTAAACTTGTGGAACACTAGCTCTGTTCACGTCTGTTGTAAGTGTGTTACTATAACCATGTTTCTTACTAAAGGATGATTAAAATTGTTTTCTGTGGTTATTAACATTGTGATATAAATGCTGTTGATACTATTTTTATGTATTTATCATAACCATGAAAAGTTAAGAACGTCATAGACACCACATTTATACATCTGCCACTAACACCCCAGCCAACAGGGACGTTCTCATGACATTGGCTAAAGTTCTACAGCAAATGTTTTTGCTGTAACGTTAGTAGATAACACTATATATATATATATATATATATATATATATATATATTTTTTTTTTTTTTTTTTTTTTTTTTTTTTTTTTTTTTTTTTTTTTTTTTTTTTTTTTTTTTTTTTTTTTTTTTTTTTATATATATATATATATATATATTTTATAAATATCAATATATACATTTTTTAATGTTTTGAAATAATGTTTTGTTACTTAATGGAAACAAAAATTCCTGTATTCTAGTAAGTTTTTGGCACTTCTGCAGTTGTAGATAATTTATGGTAAACTGAATGTAACAGGACCAAGAAAATGTAATCAACTTACCAATATGAACAATGGATTATGCAAATTCTTTAAAGCCAGGAACCTGCTGTAGTATTCCTGAGACTATACTAGCCGTCCCAAACCAATTCATTCAAAGCCAAGAACAGCATTGGAACAAACAAATTATAAGCATCATTACCGGGAACACTTGGGCCTGTTTTGTTAATCAATCATGTCCCACTCGATCTCCACAAATAATAATTCAGTTTGTAGACATAGCGTGTCATTAAAAACGCAGTATAAAGAAGCAATTGTTTTAATGAGACATGATATACCCCGCAAGAACGATCAAAGGGTCCAACAACAAAACAGCAACGACAAACAGCCAAATGTAATGGCTAATAAAGTGATATTAGACCTTGCTCAGAATGGAGACTGGGAATTCATTTAGAGGCGGCAGCCATTTTAGAAAACACAACAACAAAACTCCAAAGTAGTCCTCTATCTTCATCTGTGCGGCAGATGAGTCCCAGAGCGTGACAGGTAGAGATGAGGAGGCTATCTCAGCTTGCGTCCTAATGAGAGCAGGGAATGAACATTAAGGCTTTAATCTCACCCTGAGAGCCAGAGAAGCATTAGTGGACGTCAGCCATGATGGAAAGTAATGAGATGTTTTAATGAAGTGACACAAAGTGATATTAATGGTGTGTTTAGCATGAGGAAAGAGAAGACGGGAACACACAGAGGCTGTGATTGGCATGAAACTGCGGGGCACAGGCATTGATCCAACAACCCATGAGGGGAATAGGGTGCAAGCTCCGTAGAATTTGTTATTGTTAAGAAACGCGGGCTGCTTGGTTTTGACAGATGTTTGTTGACAGAGCGATGGTCCAACGTGGCATCCCAGTCCCGCCTGACAAGATCAAAGCAAGCCGGTTTCGTAGCCCCAGGGGCTGATGGGATTTTGACATCAGTGCCAGGTTGCATGAGTATGCTTGGTTGTACAAAGAACAACGTTCAAATAGAGCAATGTTTATTGTAGATCATCTGAATTATTGAAGAATACAAGTATTCCTAACCAACTTCTGGTCTCTTGAAACAAATACAAAAATCAAACTTGTTTGTCAATGTGTTATAACAACAACAATTCTATCCTCACGAATCTGACCACTAAAAGAAAGAAAGTGTTTTAAATATATGCAACTAATTCTAATGACTTTTTACATCTTAGATTTACATCTGCTGCATATTTCTCCACAGTCACCCATATTCTTCCTAAAAGTACTTAAACGAAGTATTTATTTTTTAGTATGACACTGTGTTTGCATGTACATCTCTGGGATGTTTACCTCTGCAGATGTTTATCTGTGTATTCTGGTGTTGACAGTTTGCTGTGGAAGTTTTGACAGTTAACACATCATTAGTGTTCTTGCTGTGGCCAGATCCATCAAAGACTCGGCTGTCTAAAACAACAAATAACAAGCATTGTTTGCGCGCATTCGTCTGAAATGCCTCCTGTCGCTGCCCAAAAACATGATGGAGAACAGAAATATGAGTTTATGATTTGCAATATGCTTTCTCTAAATCTTTCTGACTCGTGCGTCATTCCATTCATTAGTGAAAAATAATGTCCACGGTAATGTGTTGATCCTGAAAGTGAACGGTATCTGGAAATCTTTCTAAATCTTTTTGTTTCATATGTAAGTGAACATAATAAAGTCTAGTCACATATAGAATGAATGAACTTTTTCACTGGGTTTGCACTGGCTTTGGGGGAAAGCATGTGGAACCCTGTGGAATGGGTTATAATATAAAAAACTGGGTTACGCTGAGACTGCTAGAGACCACTACAATGTTGTTAGATGCTAAAAGCATAATTTAATGAACCAAATTGTTAAGAAAAGCACACAAGCACTGAAGGATTTGTGTGTGTGCACATGGATCTATCTATCATGTATCTAGATAGATAGATAGATAGATAGATTCCTGAATATATTCTAGTTTCTTATGTTCTTCTCTATATATTCTGTTGCTTATGTTTCTTTATAGTAAATTGTACTACACATTATGCTGTTACCCTTTGGTCTTTATTTATTGATATAGACGTCCTGGGCAACGCAATGATAACTCAATAAAGATGAAGTCGACTAACACACATAATACCGTAACAACATTTTGTCTGGAATGCTAGCGGGCATGTATTTTCCATTTCAGCGGTTCCTCCCCGCCCCTTCTCAGACAGCAGCTTATTGTTAAGAGTGAGAAATGTTTTCCACGCTGCGATCTGTTCTCGTCACGTGCTTGTGTTTACTGTAAGCGTGTGCTGATTCAGGATGGAAATATATGATCGCGTCTTTGCATTAGCATGCGCGAGCTCGTTCGTCTCTGGAAGAAGCGGGGTGGGAATTTCACAGGAGAGAAACCAAGTGGGGAGGGAACAGGCTGTAGTCTCCCCCGCAGTCTCTGACAAGTTCATTTGTATGTAATTACTTACACTACCCGCGCACAAGAACAGACATTCGTCACCGTCAGCGTGACGCGTGGATTTCCGACAGAGACGAATGCGTCTGACTTCACTCTATATAAGTTGTAGTTATTATTCCCCCAGCTGGTCTTATTTTAGTGGGGCTTATACCTTTGTAATAATGGCATTGGTCTTAACGTAGGCCTCGTAGGCAACATTGATCAGCGTGGGTAATCGTGATCCCCACTTTAGGTGCATTGTATCTGATTCTGAAAGTGACTGGTTGGTTGAGCAGACCATTGCAAATGCACCGTGTTCATCCACAAACCTTTACTCAGAAGTTTTCTAGACCTTTGAGACTGGCGTAAATAGATATTAAGTTACCATTTAATGACTTTTTGGTGGAACTAATGTTCCTCTTCAACAGAGAGACTGGTTGAGTGGGTGCTGTTTTAAATTTTAAGATTTAACATTTATTCCACCTAGCCAGCCATTAAAATTTCTCTTAGAAGTTTTCCTACTCATTTACAGTACATTTCAACCCTGCGGAGCAAAGGAAGGACATTAACATACAAATATTTGATGGATAATTGTATTTGTTCAGGTAGAAGTGACAGGTTAAACTGCACAAAACTGCAGGTTGCTTTACATACATTTTATTACGTATGATAAAAAAGACATAATCTGACATTTACTGCTAAATTAGACCCGACAGCTCAAATTTTTAAATCATTAACATAAGCTTACTATTGTGAATCGGGGGTTAAGGTAAGGAGACAATTTCGAACGCTGATTTGTACAGTACTTGCTTTATTTTTAATCAAAAAAGTGATGATGCTCAGCTTTAAAAATAACTTTCCTACCTCTCATATGAACTTTGATTTAACACAAAATGGACCTAAATGGAGATTGTACAGTTAATAATATTCAATTTGAAATGGACAATTTAAATGGGGGTATTTGCATACAGTCATCTTGTCTGTTCTGATACCTCCCTTCCAAACGCATTTTCTCGACTGAAAAGATAATGATGGATACGATAACTGACTCGCTGTCAAAATCCCCATATAAATAACCACTAGCAGTGACATTTAGATTCAATGGGTGCCTGAATCTCGTTTACGACTGATGTGTTCAGATCTTTTAAGAGTGCTCTTTAAGTGCTTTGGATGGCTCGACGCTTTGTGACTTCACTAGGATCTCAAGAACTATACGTTTGGTAGAACTATAGACCGATCATTAAGGAAATCAATTCATAATGGACATTTTTCTTGAGATCTGAAGCCAGGTGATTCATATATGATTCATGCAGTTAGGTACTTCAAAGCTCTTTAAAACTCTGCGTGGCGTTTTGAACTTTATGGAACTGATGTTGTTCTAACAAGCAGGCTAAGATCTGGTTGTCACCATGGTGCATTTACCTGGTAGATTGACGTAACTACACTATCTGAATGCAAAATAAGCATCTTTCTGTATTGGCGGCCGCAAAAATGTAGCTGTGTATTATTATTATACAGTACTATAGACTATTATAGAATTTTATTTGCAATATATCATTTTATATAGTAGTAGATTAAAAAATAAATGCAAATTTTTCTCTGTTGGCAGTACAAATGCTAATTGCGAGCTTTCTTCAGGTATCAAACCAACAGCCGCAATTTGAAGGTGATTCAGACTGTCTCATCATGTCCAAATATTGTTTGGACATAATGACTCGCTTTCTGCCTCCACATTCTCAACTGTTGCATAATGTCACTTCAGTAATAATGTCAGCTGTCCTGTTTAAATTGGGGTGGAGGAGTCAGCATGACAAGATTATTTACAGGAAAATATGAGAAGAGTACACACAGGAGATTTCTAAGCGAACAACTCCTTCCCTCTGCAGAGATCCTTCTGTCCACAGAGGAACAGTGCAGCCTGGAGCTCAGAGGGTTTTCTGCATGAGTAAACTTTCCTTTGAGACCGCCTTCCTAATCCCAGAAAACTCATTTTACTGTTGATGGGCGTTTTTGAGCACAAATAGTTGTGAACAACGTAGGTGTGCCACTAAATATTATCATTGCTTGACATTTTGCGTGAATAGGACAAATATGTGTAGGTTTTTATTGTTAGAAATTATGTAACAGATTTGAACATAGCTTGTTGTAGACACAGGTATTTGTAACAAGTATTTCCCTTTAATAAAGGAAATACACATCCATCAGTTACTAAAAGCCAATATTTAGCCCCAGACTAGCTGGCATCTACAACCCCAAATCAGAAAAAGTTGGGACAGTATGGAAAACACAAATAAAAAAAGAAAGTAGTGCTTTCTAAATTTACTTTGACTTGTATTTCATTGCAGACAATACAACAGCACATTATTTAGTGTGTTCCTCGTGATTTTTATTGTTTTTTCTTCAAAAAAACAAAATTCCTATTTGGTTCTTGCAACACATTTCAAAAATAGTTGGAACAGGAGCAATTTAGGGCTAGTAATCAGGTAAACTGGTTAAATAATGATGTGATTTGAAACAGGTGATGTTAACAGGTGATTGTAATTATGATTTGGTGCAAAAGCAGCATCCAAGAAAGGTCTAGTCCTTTAGGAGCAAAGATGGGCCGAGGATCGCCAGTTTGCCAACAAATACGTGAGAAAATTATTGAAATGTTTAAAAACAATGTTCCTCAAAGAAAGATAGGAAGACATTTGCTTATTTCACCTTCAACAGTGCATAACATAATTAAAAGATTCAAGGAATGTGGAGGAATTTCAGTGCGTAAAGGACAAGGGCGCAAGCCTAAGCTGAACAACCGTGCTCTCCGATCCCTCAGGCGGCACTGCATCAAGAATCGTCATTCATCTATAAGCAATATCTCCACATGGGCTCAGGACTACTTTGGCAAACCTTTGTCAAGTACCACAATGCGTAGTTACATCCACAAATGCCACTTAAAACTGTACTGTGCCAAAAGGAAGCCCTATGTTAACAGTGTCCAGAAACACCGTCGACTTCTCTGGGCTCGGAGGCATCTGGGATGGACCATCACACAGTGGAAACGTGTACTGTGGTCAGATGAATCAGTATTTCAGGTATTTTTTGGGAGAAATGGACACCGTGTGCTCCGGACCAAAGAAGAAAAGGATCATCTAGACTGTTACCAGCAACAAGTCCAAAAGCCATGGTCTGTCATGGTATGGGGTTGTGTCAGTGCCCTTGGTAATAGTAACTTGCACTTCTGTGATGGTACCATTAATGCTGAAAAGTACATAGAGATTTTGGAGCACAATATGCTGCCTTCAAGAAGACATCTTTTCCAGGGACGTCCATGCATATTTCAACAAGAGAATGCAAAACCACATTCTGCACACATTACAAAGTCCTGGCTGCGGAGGAAGGGGATACAGGTACTTGACTGGCCTGCCTGCAGTCCCGACCTGTCTCCAATAGAGAATGTGTGGCGCATTTTGAAGCACAAAATGCGACAACGAAGACCCCGTACTGTTGCCCACCTTAAGACTTGTTTGCAGCAAGAATGGGACAAAATTTCACCTGAAACACTTTTGAAAAATAAGTGTTGTGAAAAGGAATGGCAACATTACAAAGTGGTAAATGCTTTACTGTTCCAACTTTTTTTGAAATGTGTTGCAAGAACCAAAATAGGAATTTTGTTTTTTTTGAAGAAAAAACAATAAAAATCACAAGGAACACACTAAATAATGTGCTGTTGTATTGTCTGCAATGAAATACAAGTAAATTACAAAGTAAATTTAGAAAGCACTACTTTTTTTTTTATTTGTGTTTTCCATACTGTCCCAACTTTTTCTGATTTGGAGTTGTACTTTGTGTAATATTTTCAGGTGACAGTTTAGGCAACCTGCTACTCATCCTGCTACCAAGTTTAGGAAATAACTAATGTTTCCATTCAGTTACAGAAAGGTTAAAAATGTTATTTTAAACATTATAGGTATGTTCAAAACATCCAGTTTTGTATTAAAGTTACTTCTTGTTTATAAAAACGTTTTTCAATTTTTTTTTAGTTTTACTAACTACTTATACATACTGTTTTTGATATGACATATAACATTAAAACGCTAAAAGTTCTACTAATGTTACTGCAAGCATGTTTTGCATAACTTTGAGAATGTTAGCCAACGTTAGGATAATGTTCCCTGTTAGCTGGGCTGCGACCATGTTATCCATTCTGCATGTGTATCTGTTTTGTTGATAACATTTTTTTTATTTAATGAAAATAAAGCATGTTATATACAGTAATTCATCTTTTGCTGAAAACGTACTTGCATTTCTGAAGAATTGCAAGTTTCAAGCCCTATATTTTGTACACTATTTGTGGAAAATGTCACCTATAAGAAGCGCAGTAACTGCAAAAAGAGGCTGGCATTAACGATAGAACAAAACAGAAAGAAAAGTGCCTGATTCATGTCTGGTTCTTCGACTGAATCAGTGTGATTTTCAATTGCGATCCACAAGCACGCTGGAATTCAACTTTGAGAGAAGTACCTTATTAACTTATGCCGAGTAATTGACGAGTAAAAGATTAACCAACAAACAAACAGGTAACAGCTGGCTTTTAGCTATTGGCGGCGGTCTCGTAAAGCAAAAATTAACCCCCTCCCCTTGAATGCGAGCCAAATATCCAGAGGAAGACATCCAAGTCATAAAGGACTAAATGAGCTTTTCAAGTCTACAGAAAAGAGAGCAGATCTTCCCTGCTTCATTAATTTGACGCACCCCTATCAGGCCATGTTCAGAGGAGGCAGCACATGCTGGTGTGTTAATGTGACGGTAAGTGATGCTGAAGCGGCTGTAGCAATCAGTGTAGCGCAGCGATCGCTGACGAGAGAGCCATTGGCGAAGCTTCAAAGAGTACCCATTAGCCTCTTTTTAATGAAACATGCTCGTTCATGATCGCTATCTGTCCTGCGTTCTTCTCCGACGAGAAAAATGGAGGCGAGTTCAGAACTTGTAAAAATATTTAACATGCACAGTAGAGTGCGGGAAGGGACCTACAAAAACCTTTAGTTACCCACCTGCAGAGTCACTCGCTTCAGCATTGGGTGACCATATATTTGCCCTCAGAGGTAGTAAACGTGTGTAACAGTTTCTGCCCTGGTGTGATATTACCCTAGGTTGTAAACTTTAAGGCATGTTTTCCTATAACCAGATTTTTTTTAGGGTATTCATGAATAAGACCCAGTTCCAGCTAACAGTTTCAGGTTATAAGAACATTTCCTTAACATTTCCAGTAAATATGTTAATTATATGTATATACAATATATATAAATATATGATGTTTAAAAAACATTCTGTTAACATTCTATTAACATCAAGAACATTTCCTTAACATTTCATTTTGTTATACAAACGAAATTCTGTAATGTGTTTAAAATGTTCCACTAACAACTTAAGAAAATGTTTTTTGACATATATGGTATACAACCATAAAAACGGTACTGCAAGAACACTTTTGAGAGATTTTTAAGAGATTGTTAGCCAATATTCTGAGAACACTCCCTGTTGGCTGGGATGTCTCTTAAACTGGATTAGGACATTACACCATATGCATGGATGTTTGTGTATACTATGCAGGTCAAAGAGATAGTTACAGACAACAAATAGACTCAGGAGGACGGTTATGACATATTAATATTTTAAAGTGTTGTTTTGATGATCTCATCTAAAGAAGCAGTTTGGTTTCTGCCATAGACAACTGCTACATTATAATGCTTTTGTTTTTCTGCACAGTTAACACTTATTGGTCAGACAGTTTTTGTTCTTATATATTAAGATACTTGTACTTGGTGATGATTTTATTGCTAGTTGATTGCAGGTGGTATTAGGGGGTGGGGCATTCTCATTCTAGAGAGCATTTGATTGGACAACGTCTGTGTATTATGCTTTGACCAATCGTCACTTGTAACTTTCTTTAACTTGGTAAGAAAACATTTACCAAACTTGGAATGAAATAAATAATGGGTGTCTGCACACCAGTTTTGTTTACAGTCATCTTCACTGACCTTGACTTTTTCAACAAAGGTAAAACTGATGTTGTTAAGGTAATAGTCTTTCAAATTAGGTCTAATCAAATTATAATTGCATGTCAGTGGGAATTCTAAGTGGGTAGTTGCCTAAACATGTAAACGCTCCATCTCTACATGGCTAACCTTGAATTAATTTATTCAACTGCACCTGATCATTCAGCAGCAATGTATCAACCAGCTTAGGGACCAATTTACCAAAGCAAGACAAGGAGTCTAGAGTCATCTGGAGTCCCAAATCCTTCACTGTTTAGTTACACAGTTTAGTTTCATTGTTTGTTTAAACAATTCATAACTGAATTTGTAAACCGTGACATCTTTACATATGACTTACTCTCAGACATTTGTATAAACGTACAGACTGTCACATCTGATATATGGTAACCAGGTGCAAATTGCATCCCTGCATTTGTAACAGGAAGCACAAGTTATTGCAGTGCAGGTGACAAAGTCAGAAAACATGTTGCAAGACTATCATGCAAATATGACTCAGATGTTAAAGGGAGATTTCATAATCAAAACATTTCTTCTGATATTCATAGTGAAAACATGAGATATCAGATGTTAACCTGGGTGAGAACTGCGTATTTCCTACTATCTGTCAAAGCAGGTGAAGTTCTTAATCCTTTCACTGTCATTGGCTTGCTGCCTTCAATATTCTTACCACAGTAAGTGACAGTGTCTTAAACTATTGCTCACCAGACAGAATTTCCATTGGTCCTGCTCTTAGTGTGTCTAGTAGGGTGTTGTGTATATCTGCAGTCAATAAAGATACTTGAGAAGGGATCAAACTACCTTTTTGTGCAATACTAGCAAACAGAAATGACTTTTACATTGATAAGATCGAACGATAAGACAGTAATGTAGACATATATATTCATAAGGTGTCTTAGATGTGTTTGCAGATGTAATATGATTTAGCTGAGGACACACTTTTATAGGTTTATTGTGTGTGAATAATGGAATTGATTGTGGAACAATGTACCCTAATGTTGTAAGAAATTGTGAGCATTCAGAGTGAATCTGATTTGTAGGTCCACATCACAGTGTATGAAGGTAGTTTACTAATACATTCCTTAAAGAAATGTGACCGAATGAACGATTCAGTCAGTCATTACATTCATCACATTTTTTGACATTTACATTAAGTTGATAGCCTTGTAGGTGGTTCCAGCTAACAGGGAACGTTCTCAAAACATTGGCTAATGTTCTGTAAAGGTTCTTTCAACATTAACAAAAAGCTTACTTGCAGTAACGTTATTAGAATGTTTTTTAAACATCATATATTTATATATATTGTATATATTGTAATTTATATATCATACGTCAAGAAAATTATATCAAGAAAAGTTGTTAGTGGAACAATTTAACAATGTTGCAGAATTTAAAAAACGGGACTGTTTTGTACATTCCTAGAATGTTTTTGTTACTAATAGAAACGTTAGGGAAACGTTCTTACAACCTAAAACTGTTAGTGGGGGTGTTGGTAATGTTTTGTCAGAGTTATTTCAGTGTTTTGCTGAAATATCCAGTCCAACTGTACAGTTATCAGGAAAAAACATTTCGCTGTGTCTGAAAACATTTTATTTACAGAATGGCCTGAACAGAGTTTACCCCCGTTTCATTGTTTTAACTTGCTCTGAGATTTATCTGTGTCACTTGACTTTGGCCTTTTAAAGGGCATCGGCTCCAAAACATCACCAAAACGGTATGACAAAGTGGATAGGTCTTTCACCAATGCCCCAGGGAACAGTGGGGCTGAAATCTACCCCACTAAATCGCTGGCTCTCCTATTTCTGGCTCTCTTGCTCCCCCTGCTGCAAGCTATGTGCACTGCCACTGGGAAAAAAAAATGACTGATCTGGCAAAGAAGCCATTTAAATTCAGGAGATGAATTGATGGCGGCCGTAAAATAAGCTATTATCATTAATGCAAGACAGAGTGGCCCATTGAGAGAAGTTCTGTTGCAAGTGCATTAGAAAATTTTTCCAAAAGTTTAGTTCTAGAATTGTTTGAACTCACTTGAAAGAGAAAAAATTTAGATAACCACTGGATGCGTTTAAAAGGTTTTAATTCATAATATCAATGCATTTCATTTCCATTACATTATCAATTTTATTTATCAATGAAAGATTCTTAACATGCCTCGATGTCCCATACACTGCAGAAAATGGATCCTTGTTTTCTTTTTAAAAAACTGAGACATCACGTAAAGGTGTGGGGGGGTGCTCTGTCTGATCTGAAGGCAGCAGTCATTTCCCATTTTCCTGCCAAATGATCCATATTACAACCCACTGTTTCCAGCACTGCTTTGGCTCGGATCTTACTTTTTAAAAATAAACAGCATTTTCTAAAGAAAGCTTGACGTGTGTTTGAAAGCATGAGGCATCGTCAGAGACCTCCCGAAATCCCCAAACTTTTCCTCCACCTGTTGCGATCCTCCTTTGCCTCCTCCTCTACAATACACGCTTGTTACCTCTCTTGTCATCCTACAGAGATGAAACAATATGATCAGCATAAGTGCCACCTACTTACCCCTGACACTGCTTTGTGTGTGCCCACCACACCATTGACGTTGGTGAAGTTCTTAGCTTTAGAGGCTACATGCCGGGGGAGGTGAGTGTTGAGGCTATTGTTCTGTGTGTGGGTGCATGGCTTGGCAGCACTCGATGCTTTGTCTCTTTGTTTGGTGCCGTGACTTTCGCTTCAGTGAGCTTACGCTGAAGCTGAGCTGGTCTGCTCAGAGTGATAGCGAGAGAAGAAAGGCAGAAGACAGAGAGAGGGAGAGATAACGTGAAGGTTCTCAAAGACTGGTGCTAACAAGCTTGTGGAGATGGTCATGGACGTTGTTCTGATGTTACTTTAAGCAGACACACACACACAATTATAAAAAAATCTTTGTATATGGATGTTTATCTGAGGTGTAAATGCTTGTCACAGATATTACATATATTACACTGTCTACCCAGCTAACAGGGATTGTTCTCAGAACGTTGACTAATGTTTTCTAAACGTTCTTTCGAAATTATCAGAAAACATTCTTGCAGTAACATTAGTAGAGTGATTTTAATGTTGTATATCATATATCAAAATTGTTATTCTTTAGTAGTTAGTTTTAATGTTTTAAAAAAAGTGATTAAAAAATGTCTGAATAACGTTCTTAAAACCAAGCAATAATGTTAATACAACATCTAAAAAAACTGACATTTTTAATGTGCCTATAACTTTCAAAATGACAATTTTAACGTTTGTGTTTCTTGATGGAAACATAAGGGAAACGTTCTTGCAACATTGTTAAAATTAGTCAGGTTTCCACTACCATTCAGCTGAACATAAAATATTTGTTAGGTTTTGTTACCCAATAAAGTAATTGATTTCAGGAGCTCTAAAGTGATTTGTCACATGACATTTACGACTGGCTCAGGTGATTGGCTCAGAAGCAGTTGTGCAAATTTCAAATAGTGTACTAGCCACATTTACAGGAATGATAACAAATTGCTATTTTGTTTGTATTAATTGTACTGTAAGTCACTCAGGCAAACATGTCAGATTTGAAATTGGCAAAATGACATATTCGTAAATCATCTGTATTACACTGTCATTCTTCTATGGTAGCAGGAATACAGTGTTTTTCTTCTGACCTGCAGCAGAAAATGATCGTGAGGAGCAGAAGTTTGCTCCATTACACCAGTGATGATATCTCTCTCCATTCACAGCCTGCTCTTTCCCCCAAGACTCTTTTGTTTGACAGCATATTTTAATGCTCTAATGTGCTGTATGATGAGTTCCAGAGAGTGACTGAGCAAAGTGGTCCATCGAGAGATTGTTGTGCATCGTGTAATATAAGGTTTTATATTGCACTGCATAGCATCACATTCAAATAAAATGTCATTGCCAAAGGAAGAAATGTGATCGTTCAGGGTTTTAAGCATTGACTAGTCACCCTTTCACCTCTTCGGCCAAGTCAACAGAAGATCCCACACCTATATTTTCTGTTAGCACTTATAACCGTGTCCCCTGTTCACCCCATAAAAACTCAGTAATTATTTTCTAAGCTCAGACAGGTTTCTGTTAATGCAACAGAAATGGTCAGCACAATTTTGGGTTTCATTTTTACTAGTTTTAGCCTTACCCATCTCACCCCTCACAGGAAATGAGAAACTCTTATTGCATGTGATGATCTCAGCTCATAAAATATAGAGGACAGGGATAAAGGCTTTTCTGAGGTATGGCTCCTACAGGAAGATAAGAACAACAGCTCATCTTCCTATGTCAGCTGTAACCTGCAGGGATGCAGTAAGACTGTCTTCAGGCCCAATCTTTAAAAACCTTATACAATGTTAAAATAAAGCAATCACATTTATTTAGCACACAGAACTTTTGATTCACAGGTAATAAAAAAATGTGAATTACTTTGAATCTGCATAAAACATATGTTAGACTAATAATGTTCCCTCCAAACGTTATCCTAGCCTAAGTACGTTGTCTGAACAGACTATTACATATTTAACAATGTTACTGATTTGTTAAGGCTTTGTGAGCTCCCAGCATGCATTTCAGCATGAATAAATTATGCGGTTACAGTTATAGGATTATTGTGTTGCTGCTTGCTGGCCATATTTATGGTGTTGTTATTGTTATTACAGTCAGTATTAGTTTTGTGTTGTTTGGCAGTGTAAAGATGTTTGTTAATTGTCACTATAATTGAGGTTTTTGTGTAGGACTGTTTAGGTTTGTGTGCATTTATATGATCTGTTGCACGTAATATCTTTGTCTCTGAAAAATTGGAAAAAATAAGATTTGGTTTGTTATATTAAGAAACATTAAACTATATATAAGGATGGAAGGCTGATAATTGTTTATTTGAGATAAAAAAAAATCTATAGTTACCTGAAACCATCAAAAGTTTTCTTTTAGTAACGTTAGTAGAATTTTTTTAAACGTTATATAACATCAAAATGTGAAAAACATTCTTAAAACCAAGCTATAATGTTAATACAATATCTAAAAACCTGAATGTTTTGAACGTTCCTAGAGCATTCAAAATACCATTTTTAATGTTGTTATTACTTAATGGAAATGTTAGGGAAATGTTCTTACAACTTTAAATTGTTAGCTGGGATGTTTTGCATTGAACAAACAAAACAACAAATCAAACAAAACTAAGCAAATGCAGTGGCTCAACAAAGAAGCTTGTTGAGAAAATGTAAAAACCTCAACGTATCATGTTGTCTTGATTTAATTGTTTTTGTTATTGCCATGGTAAGATTTCAGGCACTGTGTCTTTAAGGTCGGGAGAGCTCTAGACCTAGTGTGGACTTGGATAAACATTTATTCAATAGAAACTTTCTCTTTTGTCATCTAACACAACATACACATCATTCCAAACTATTCGCATAGGTGAGGCAAGTCCTATGTGTTCATAACAGCATGAACACTTAGCACAACATATTCTTGCTATTTTTAAAGCGTTATCATTGTGCAAAAATGTGTTGTTGCGATTAACAATATGGCATGACAACATCCACAAGACAATTGTTTCAGCCAAGCTTTTGTTCATTTTCCATCTCCCTGTTTTGTCTGCATGCTGAAGACAAAAGTGTTTTGTGACCATGTTGACTACACATATCTCCTCCCGCACAGCCAAACGACAGATATGGCTGCTTGCCCAGCGAGCAACAAATCCAGAAGAATGAAAAGCGTTCTCCTGAGGACCGTAATGTAATTGCCATTTGGAAGTTTACTTTTGCATCCGATCACAAGCACCTGAGTCAGCAGCTGTCAGCACTAATTCCGCATTCATCTCAGCCCTTTAGTTTTCATGTTGAAACCAAGGTGAAGGGGTTGGGAAATGAAATTCTCTAGACTAATTGTGCTTGTTTAAGTTGGCAAGCTTAAGAAGAACTATTGAAAAACAACACCTGAGACGTGCAGGTGCATTATCTGGCTTTTACTTTCTTTTAATGAGTTTCTTTTAATAAGTGTGTGTTTAAAAGTTAGATGACCTTGTTGGAAGTTATAATCAGGGGGATGAGCAGGAATGTTTTTCAGTTCTGTGTTGAGCAGGGCCCCTAAGCTTCTCTATGGCTTTGCTGTATCATTGGGCCCCTTGAGTTTTACCAGACAAGACGTGATTAAACAGGAAGTTCTTTACTAATAATTTCCTTAAAGCAGTAATTAATTCAAATAATGCCTTGTTTAATTGTGCTTATGAAAGCAAAAGGAGGGAATAGCCACGATTTTGCGGCTTGCATTGTCTCTGTTTATGATTACCTTCCATGGAACAAAACAGCTAACAACATATAGTGTTTACCTTGCTCCCCTGCCCTTTTGTGCCACATTCACAATTCCCAAGCAACCCCCAGAGCATGCAAAAGTCCCAGCCAACTGCACAGTAACAAAAGACATCATCTCCATCTCATGCTTCATCTCCGCATTTCACAGTGGAGCACAGTGGAGGGAGGCCAAAGCAGGAGGATGCATTACCTGTTTGGCTCATGTTACACCGGCCCGTGGAGAGCCACGGATCAAGATTAAGTCACATTTGCATTTTAATACGCTACCCGGCACTGAGACTTTCCTGGTCTTTCCTATTTTGTGCTTGTTTAATGGTCTTCTGTGGAATGAATGCATACGTTTATAATAAACAGAGGACTTCATTATGTAAATGTAGGGTCTGCATAACACACAGGAGTGGGTAAATATCTCGAGGGATGGATATAATATGTCCCATGAAATTCTACATAAAACAGGGTTGCGGAAAGCCAGGTTGTCATTATTATTGGATTAGATGGAATACCAGGCTTGCCGAGGAATTGGACGGAAATTAGATGTTGCAATGGATTTCAGGAAGGGGGAAAAGCGATGAAAGCAGAGAAATTTCGGTTTGTATTATTGTTCATGATTGGGCAGAAAAGAATGAAATATTAGCATCAGTTCAGCCAATTGTAAAAGCAGCACGTTCATGCGTGTGTGAATACGAGTGTGCTCATGCGAGCACTGTAAAAATACATTTTGTATTCGGAGTGTATCATTAAGAAGTCACTTTGAAAAACGTTGCCTTTCTCATGTAACTACATATCAGTCATTCAGAGGCAAATAAGACTTTTTTACTTCCAAGATTTATTGGGCAAAAGGGAATGATAATTAGAATTAAACGACTTGTAATTGGCATTTACATCCAGGCACATTCCCCAGTCTCCTTTGGGAAATATCATACAAGTACAAAACAGAGAAAAATTCCATTTTCTTTTTGCTATGACCTTGTACATGTGTCATCAATTCCGATACCTTTCTGGCTATAAAATATAAAATATTGCCAATGCCTTGAAGCAACAAAATAAATGTTACCGCATAAGAATGCGTAATTACTTTGATTAAAATCATTCATATTTAATTGACCGCGATGCAGGAGAACGCAGAGATTGTCAGTGTTCCTAACAGCACGCTGTACTTAAGTTCTACTGCCTGTTTTGTTTATCATTGCTTTGCTGCATAAATATGTTGTGTTTTGTTTGGGACATCTGCTGTGTTTGTGCACTCCAAGGAGCTCGGTTCCGATTCGGGTTTGTGTTGCAACAGGACGTAATTGGAATTGTAGAGGGGTCTGTGTGTCCCCCACCTCTTTATATTAAATGAAAATGAAATTTTAAAATAATGCTTAACCATCTCAGTGTTCATTTGTAGACTGTGTTGGCCGTGTTAATTTGTACATGTTGTATGCATCGGTTTAGCACTCTGTTTGATAAAGAAATTATGCAGTCAGATAATGGTATAAACCCAGCGACAAAATTTGTACCAACTGGAAATTTTAGTACACCTTGCATCTAACTTTATGCCCTGAATATATTATTTGCTCATAAGTATAGCTCCAACCAGCTAGTAATCTAGTTCTAGACCTTGCTTCACAGGTAATCCAGACCTTGATTAGCTGGATCAGGTGGGTTTAATTAGGGTTAAAGCTAAACTTTGTAAGACACTGGCCCTCCATGAGCTGAGTGTGACACCCTTAATATAATGAATTACTGCCGAAACAATCATTAGGAAATGTATGTTAACATCGCTTTTAAATAAAATTCTGTTTACTAAAAATTACGTAAATGTAGTAGCTAACATAACTAATGTAAGTTTACTGACGTGAACTTATGGTAAATGCGGCATGCAGATAGCTTATGTATATAAGCCGCAATCTGAAACAGTTCTTAGTTCTCACTGAGGTCAGAACATGATTAGCTAAACCAGATTATGTATGACAGTATAGCAGGGACAAGTACAGATGTATTTACACAGAAACAGACTGTTGGAAATGACACTTTCCACCCAATCATTACCAGAACTAATATCTTTTTGAGATGGCGATATGGGGCGCTGATGTAGTATGAATATGCTAATGGATCATTGTTTTCAGTTACTCTTGATTAAAGTTAAATTAAAAAGAAAGTGCTGGGCTGCGGCACAGCCTGCTCGTTTTTTCATAATGAAAGCTTCCAAATGGAGTTTGTGAGCAGAAGTAAAGCTTTAATGGCTAACAGAGCTTGACTGAATGGAATATATTCTGGTGTTCAGTTTGGTTGGCGTAAAATGAGCCAATCGTGCGTCATGCTCATTTTGCTGTCTTTTTTCCAACCTTCACACTTGAGATAATTTTCCAATCAAGACATACGACACATCAGTAAAAACACCATCCAACAATAAAAGCTACCTCATAACTAGATATGTATTATATAAAAGATCACGAGGAAGAGTTTAGTGATTGTATCGTGTGTGTGTGTTTACGTCTAAATGTGTATGTGTGCACATCATATATTTCTATGTATTATATAAATGACCACAAGGAAGAGTTCAATGAAATTGTATATTTTGTGTGTGTTTATATGTAAATGTGTGCACACCATATATATGACCACAAGGAAGAGTTTAGTAAAACTGGGGGGTACAAATGTGTATAATGACATGTATAATGTGTATAACAATGAAAACATGGTGTACGAGGACACTTCTTGTATCCTCATAATTTAAATCACTTAACAACATACTAAATAATGTTTTATTGGTAAATTAAAAAAATGCCAAAAGTTTTGAGGGTTAGGTTTAGGGGTGGAGATAGAATATACAGTTTGTACAGTACAAACTATTGTGTCTATTGACCATATATACCATATATAAGAAGTACCATATATATAAAGTGAAGTAGTGCATTTCACTTCACTTAAAGGAAGATTATTGCATACATTTTTTGGATTCAGAATAATAAATACATACATTCTAAACACATACATGTATTTTTAAATAGCGATTGAATATTAAATTGCTTCTATGACAGACGCTAAACTAAAAGAAAAAAAAATAATTAATAAATGGTAGAAAACATGTACATGCTGGGCTGGAACAAAGGAAGCTGGATGGATAGTTCAAAAATGTTGCTGAGCCAAACATCTGACGGCGGGTTTGAACTGATGAACACTGAGGAAAAAGCGTCAGAAATCAGAAATATCAAGCATGTGAGAGGCTCCTTTGTCATTTGACTTTGCTGTGCTTTGAGGCATTAAGAGAGGAATTTATACAAGCACAGAAGTCATAGACAGAATCTACAAAGAACCTTTGGAGGAAAATTTAACCTCCATAAAGACGCGGTAGATTGAAAACGTGCTCGTATGTAGGCAGTGTGAGATGTTATTTTAAATGTAGCTGCCATTACAACAGCTGGAGGAAATAAAGATGAATCTGATGCTCCTCTGAAGATATTAATGTTGCGAATAAAAAACTAACGAAAATATTAATTATCACAGTTGCTTTAACTCAAAGTCATAAAGGCAGACATCTTAGAGCTTATTTAACTGAAGTTATTCATATCACACTGGTCTACTATTTTGAGATATCTTTAATGAACCCCCACACTTAAAGCTGCAATCTGTAACTTTCACCTCTCTACCGCCATCTCTGTTTGAAACTAAATTGCAAATGAAAATGAAGCCAAACTGACATTGGACCCGAGAGCTCAAATTATAAATCATTATTTTAAGCTTGCAGTAAGGAGAGCATTTTAAAAGCTGATCGGTTATGTACTTGCTTTATAATTGATTTTTTTGTCATTTTTATTTAATATAAACTTACTACTTGCAGCTTTAAACAGCAGGTAAAAATGAAACAAGATGTGATTGGTTTGTTTACATGTCAATCATGGCTCTACCCATGTAAGTGGGCGGTTCTTAGCCAGTTTAAGCCACAAAAAGCAGCAGACCATTTGCTGCAGTCTACACGAGAGTAGCTGGGCAGCAGTTTGGTGGCTCTTCTGCTCCATGATCGATTCCTGCAGTGCTTTGGAGAACTGTAAGAAGGACTGTTAAATTTTTTTTAATGGCTGCTGAAGCAGCACATGGACTGATTTAAGTGTTTTAAAGGACAGATGAAATCTCTCCAGCTCCTCTCTCACGACTTCTCATTCTCTGTCCGGGCTCGGGCCAATCTTTCCTCTCTGCTACTTTAGATAAGTTCTGCACTAGTGATTTGTCTCTGTCCGTGGCACCTGCTTCATTATTCCTGCTGGATGTTAAGGGACAGCTTAACCTATGCTGCTCGCAGACGAGAGCATTTGTCAACATTTAATAGCATCCTCTGCAGATACAATAGCGACCTGTACTGCCAAAAACGAGGTGCGCCAAAATGAGCCTAAACAATGTCAAGTACATCTTAATATTTGTGGGATAGTTCCATCAGTCATTGTCAGTGGTTAAATATAAACAAACAGCTAAGATAAACTCAATGAGGGAATGCTAAGTGGTAGAAACTTAAAGCTGAAGTTCATAATTCTTGCCTCTCTACTGCCATCTCTGTTAAAAAATAAAATTGCAGGGTACTTGCAGAGCTATTTTCTTAACATAGATGACAACTTTAAATTCCAAGAATTAAGAACTACAAATGCTGCACTATCTACAGTATCCAAACATGCGATATAGTAGCCGGATCTTCTTTCTGCTTACAGACATTTCCTGCCAAATTGGACCCGAGAGCTCAAATTATAAATTATTATTATAAACTAAACATTGTGAACTGGGGTAAGATAAGGAAAGCATTTCAAACACTGATGTACTTGCTTAATAACTGATTTTTGTTCATTTCTTAACTTTTAAGAAACGTTGTTGAAATGTTCTAAGAACGTTCCCTGTAAGCTGACTATAGTGCTTGGTTCAAGTGCTTGCCCCAGTTGTTGCTTAGCCCACATTTTTACTGTCCTATATCTTATGGGCAATTAAGCAGATAAAAATCTTACAGCCTTACTTTGATGGTAAGTTGAGAAGTGAATATATGAATATTCTTGCAGGCTAGGATAGAAAAGGGGTCAGTCAGGCCACCCTTCATACCAGTCACGTGCTGTAGGCTGGTACCCAGTCATACCAGCCTACAGCACGTGATGAACTAGGGTAATATCACTGTTGGGGGTTGAGACATGTGCCTGATATGTTTATTGTGACACACTGACAAATGTTTCTCTGTATATAGACTGAGAGGGTTTCTGAAGTCTGCAGATAGTGTATGACCCCCAGAAGCCCTTTAAAGCAAGCTTGGTTAAAGGCTGTTATCTAACACTGTCATTAAGACTAATTACCTCCCTCAAGGGCACGTAAACACAGGATAAGTGAGATTAGACCTTGTTTGCACAAACGATCAGCTCTAACGAAGACATTATTTCAAGTGCATGTAGGTAACCAGGGGCACCTGGACATCAGAACACAACTGGTGCTGGTGTTTGTGCAGTTCAGAGTCGATGATGATACGATGGAGTTGCATGTATCTGTGTTTGTGTGTTTACTTAACCATATATTGGGGACAAATTTGTACCCAAAAGTCAGCAAAACCTGACAAATCTGAGCAAAACCTCCTTTTGGGTGCCCTCATTTTATAGCGATTTTTCAAATATAGTAAATAATTTTTTTATTATAAACATGCAGAACGTTTTCTGTTAGGGTTAAGGTTAGAGTGTGGGTTAGGTTGTGGTGTTTATAATTTACTGTAAATTAAAACAATAGAAGTCTATGGAATGTCCCCATTTAGACAGATAGTAAGTGTGTGTGTGTGGTCAGAACTGGATGATGGCTTCATCACCACCTTTTGACCAAACGCAGAGGTTTGTCCTGTGCATATGTCCTCAACTGAGAGGAAAATCTGTAAAATGACAATCAATAAAAGCTATCAGGGTCCATGTGACAAATCTATGCCATGAAGCAGTATGAAATTGATTTCTCCAGAAATCAAGATGAATGCTGGCGATACAAGGCTGCAATGTTTAGCAATGTCAGCTTGTCTGTTTTAAAGCATTGTATATGTGTGATCTCACTATAGCAACACGAGGAAACCAATATCCATCACACAGACCTTTATCAGAAAGCTAATGCTCTTTCCCTCCCTGTTTTCCTCTACCATGTGATTATGTGGTTATGTTTGCTGTCTAAATTGTGTTGGTCCGTATTTGTTATTTCATATTCTTAGAAACGTTCTATGCGTGTCATGAAATTGCCTGGCCCTGCCCAGACAGCTGATAGATAAGACTGTACAATCCCAGGATTAAATTGAGGAAATAAATATGTTTTTGAACACTACTGCAAGAATATATTACCATGATTTAGTCCAGAAGTCATTCATTAGTTTCTCACCCTGAAGCTCAAGACTGTTTACCCACTGAAGCTAAGTAGAGCTGAGTTAAACTAAAGTTGCTGCTGGAAAAGTTCATGAAGGGAACCATAATGTTCACACTGCGGTCTGAATGGGTTCTAATGCCTCGATATAGAAATGAGTGTCTAATGCTGACCCCTTGTGAGTTCTTCTTGAAAAGAGTAAGGTGTCATTTCCACCATTGCCCATCATAATTCCTATATAATTGGCTTTTTTTGACATCACTGATAACTGGGGCATCCCAGCTAACAATTTTACGTTGTAAGAATGTTACCCTAATGTTTTATTAGTAACAAAAACATTAAAAATGTTATTTTGAAAGTTCTAGAAACATTCAAAATGTCCAGTTTTTAGATGTTGTATTAGCATTATTGCCTGGTTTTAAAACGTTCCACTAACAACTTAGAAATACAATTTTGATATAAGATATATAACTTAAAAATAATCTACTAACCTTACAGCAAGAACATTTTTTGATAACGTTGAGAGAACTTTTAGAGAGCGTTAGTCAGTGTTTTGAGAACATTCCCATAGTAAGTTCATATGATGGAACACTATGGTTACTATCACATCATCCAGGTGGTTCTGCCCAGTGACAGTATTGAAAAGCTTCTCACTTTGAGTAGAAGAATTAAAATACATTTGTACAACAAAATCCAAAGTGCTGTACAAAATAATATGAGGATTTTTAATTATATTTTGTCATACACCCATCAAAGGAAGGAAGCAATTAAAAGAGCCCATATTTAATATTTGATCTTAGGATGAAGACTTTGTTTAATCACTTCTGGTGGTGCTTTAGATCAAGGGTTGGTTAGGAGACTCTTCTAAAACACCTGGCTTTGGTCGGATCTGTCTTTTCAAGCCTTCCCTGTATCTCTCTTGCGCCTGTTCCACTTCCTCCAGCCATCTGCCAGAGAGGCAGAGAGGACCCCATTTCCCTGGCAGTGCCTGTCAGGAGCCTGAAGGCCCACCGCTCTCTGCTGGTGCCTCTTTCTTGGCAAGTTCTTCCCCATTCCATATGTCTGATTTTCAGGGCTGAGAAACTGCCACGGGAGGATGAGTAAGACAGAGTACATCAGGGGGTGAGCGGAGACAAGCTGTTCCCTCAGTTTCTTTAGAACATGGATCGACAGTGAGAAGTTAGGTCACACAGCAAAAAGTCTTTACTGCTGAGAGTGTTCCTCTAATGTTCTCAGAGATATCGCAGCAAGGACACTGTTGGAAAGACATTGCTTAATTACTGCAATAAAACAAGGCTAATTAGCAGGAGCTGTGGCCTTGCGGGCAGCGTGCTGACATGTTGTGCAGCATGTTGCGGGACGACCTTAGTTCGAATCCTGCCTAGAGGTCCTTTTCTAATCATGTTGCGTCCTGTCTGTACTCCACTGTCCTGTCTAAGACAACAATGTCTACAATATAACCTGTGAGGATGCTTATGCTCAGTTTTATTGGTCTGTTTGTAATGCAAGCTACCTTAATATGAAAAACATGCAGGTGTCTGAAGTTCAATTCTGATAGACTGAATTGATATATGCAGTTTGTTAACAATTAACAAATAGATATGGTCAGTTGAAATCATGAAGATATTCTGTTTCAAAGGTGTGGAGTCTGTCTCTCTGGTAACAGGGAGCCATTATTTCTGATAAATTTCACTGTGGATGAGTATTTATCTTCCCTGCTGTTAGAAAACATACATGCAGGCTCTAGCACATTATTTCTGTTCGCTTTTCTGTTTCATATACAGGAAGTCAACAAAAAGCTAAAAACAAATAGTGAAAAACACATGAAACAGTGTTTCTATCCTTTTTCTCATCCTTTGGAATTTATTCAATTACAAATAAATAAATAAATATAATGTATATATACAGTACCCTCCATAAGTATTGGGACAGTAAAGGAAAAACTGCTCTGTTTGCTGTGGAGTCAACAAATCTTTTATGATTAAAAGATGAATATGAGGCAAATGTACATTTTTGTCACATTTTTTGACATTTTTCAGTGCCCTCGTCTTTATGTTGGCTTGTGTGTGTTCTCACCAAACACATTTGTGTTGAAACAGCCAAATAACAAAATATGACTGTACCTTTGCCTCATATTCATCGTTTAATCATATATATGTATATATATATCAATATATATGGTGTGTGTGTGTGTGTGTGTGTGTGTGTGTGTGTATTGATATATACATATATGCGAATTTAAGCTATATAAATAATAAATAAATAATTATTTATATAGCTTAAATCTACATATATAACACAAGGCAGGGGCACAGTCTGATAGATTTCCAAAATAACAGTTATAAATGTATTTAAACATAGGTTACATTCAGACAGATATATAGCTGTGAAGGAAACTGCTGCATTTTATATGCTGTCAGCTTTATGTTTTATTACCTCATAGAATGATGAAAAGTAATACAGTGAATATCTGTGAGGTTAAGATATTTTTCTATCAGTGATTTTTCTGACAGTCGGACGTTGCAACAGATTTGTTTGCATGTCACCACAGAGCGTAAAAACACACAACAAATAGTCGATTTATACATTCTGCAAGTTTCATGGCATCAGATACGCGTGGCATTCCATTAAATACCCCGTCTCAGACTCCTTGGCGTTATCATCAATAGGCCCCAACTTCTTATCGGCCTTCTCCAGTCTTCTCAGTAAATATTTACAGCTGGGCTCGCCGGACCTGAGGAATACTAACATAAAGCCAAGAACCTTTAAACAGCACGGGAGGAGCATGTAGCAAACCATCAAGTAGTGCTTCAACACGACACTGATTAATACTACAAATATTCCCTCTAGCCCATTCTGCAATTGCTCTTAATGAGTTTATTTAGGCTGAGTGAAGTGAATCACACCAGTGGGCGGAGCTTTGGAAGAGGTTGTCTCTGTACTACGCTTTCATCTGAAGGGAATGAATGGAAATTTGCTTTTAGCACAAACAGAAGAAGCAGTCTACTAATTGCAGCCAAGGAGATTCAGAAGGGCCCTTGAGAGTAAAAAAATCATAAAATAGGATAGAGTGGCTTTTTTTAAGCTTTATTACGTAAAGAGTTGAGATGTTTTAGAATGGGGGAAAAATGTTATTTCAGATGCACTTTAAGGAAAGATCTAGTAAAGCTATCGACTGGGAAAAGTACATAAAAGTAAATAAACAGCACTTCATGCCAGTATTAAATCAGTAATGTTGCTCTGTTGTTTTTATTATCCAATTCCAATAACTGTCAGTTATTTTTTATTAGTATTTTTATTATATACTTGAGACAATCATATTGAAGGCCAGTCATATCAAAGAGCAAATCTCGCCGGTGACCCAGCTAACAGAGAACGTTTTCAGAAGGTTAGATAACATTCTTCAAAAGTTATCTCAAAATGATCAGAAACATACTTGCAGTAATGTTAGTAGAACTTTATTTAACGTTATGTTATATATCAAAAATGTTATTCTTAAGCTGGTAGTGGAGTGTGTTCAAAACATTACAGCATTACATTTTTTTTTAATAATGTTCGTATAACTAAGCAGTAACGTTAATACAACGTCCAAAAAACTGAACATTTTAAATGTTTCTAAAACTTTCAAAATAACCTTTTTATCATTTTTGTTACTTAATGGAAGCATTAGGGAAATGTACTTACAACCTGAAATTGTTGGCTGGCTCTTCACATAAGCAAAATGTTTTATTTTATAAATCTTTTATAAAGCTTTTTTGCAACAAAATGTGTGAAAAAAGAAAGGCTTTAGTTGATCATTGGTGAGAAAATGACCCTTAAATCAGCATTTAACCATTCAACTCCACCGGTATCAATTCGTTTCAGTCCTGCCTCTCTCAATGATTTGTGCTCGGTGCTAGAGTGTCAAACCTGCCTGGAAGTATCTCTCCCTCTGTCAGTCCACAGAGCTGATCTCAAACTTCAGCCTGTGGACTCCTCAGTGTCCTTGTTTTCCCATAGACACTTTCATTTAGATTTTGTCAAGATACATTTTGTGCTTTGTTTCTCGGAGATTACGAAATGATTTCCTCCTTTATTCCCTTTTGTGTGACAATATCAGGTAATGGGAGAGTTTAGGACCCTGGAGTGGCTCAATGCTTTATAGCTGATGAGGACACATTTTACTCTATATGAAACCCCTGTTGTTTCTGTTATTAACTTGAATGGAAAGATGGTGCCAATTTACAAACTTTAGAAATGCTAATTGAATCACTTTCAGTGCCGTAAGACTTTGAACCCAAAGGAAACAAACATCTTGCATATAAGAATTTAACTTATTTCCTGGCTTTCGGGAATACATGATTTTGATTGGTCAGTCAGAGCCATTGGTCATGAAATTTTTTATAATGATCCCATGGTCTCTTCTAGTGTATTTATTTTAAAACAAAACATATGAACAACAAAATATGTATGTGTAGCATGTAGTAACATGCTTTAAGATGTACATTTGTGTACGTTTATTCATAAACAAGAAATCCAGTTGTAAACAAATGAACCCAGTCTGACATATTTTAAAATGTTTTTGATGAGCAACTCAACAAAAGTCCATTAAAAACATCTTTGTGTAATTGTCTGAGCTCCATTACAAACATTTGATGGAACCATTGTATTTTATGTTCTTCATAATAGCGTAACCTATATGCTCATGCAAGCATGAAAGCTCATTTACTGACAAAACCACAATAAATGTGTATTGTGTATAAAGACAATCTTAAAGTGTAACCTAAAGAGGATTGGAAAACAACCGAGGAAAAACAGAAACTATTTTTATATGCTGCAGTTGTTATGTGGGTTTAAAAATGTATTGGATGGTGTTCACAAATGTATTAGAAGGTTTGTTTGCAAAGAAGATACATTTTCTTCTTTCTGTGTGGTGCTTCGGCAGGTTGGTGACCTTCATATTGAAACGAGTGTCCCACCTCATCTCAACGAGTGCTCATCGTTTCCATGATGAATTGGTCTGATCAGAAGGGTGGAGCTGATGATTAGTGAAGCTGGTGAGTTAGCCTATTATGGAAAAGCACTGAAGAACTCCAACTAAAAATGAACATATAAAATGGTGCCTGTTGCAAACATATTCTTTTGGTTTGTTTACTCAGATTTTGCCCTGTGCATATTTGTCGTTTTAAGTTAGCATAATTTTGAGTGCTTTCTCAAAATCTGTGCAATCTTGTTGAAATGAATGCGATCTAGTCGATATATGTGCCATGTAAACACAGATGAAAGGCCCTGCGACACGCTGCGGGCCTTTAAAACAGATATCAGCTCCTGTCACCTTTACCTTAAAGCACTGCATCCATGAATTTACCTCAGAAGAGGGTGATTACACCCAGCCATGCATAAATAAAAGTGACCTGAGAGCTAAAGCAGCCTGAGGTTCTGTTTATTATGGTAATTCTTTAAATCCTTCCACAATCCTCATGCCCAGTCTATTGGTTTCATTTAAGTTTGGCCTAAAAATGTATTCCAATGTATTTTAATGTCACTCTCAAAATGAGCAAATATATCTTCAGTGGGCCAGTGTCCTACTTTCTAAGTGCTTTAATTAATCTTGAGTTAAAGGCGAGACAACATCCCTTCACTTTGCTTTAGGATGGGTGGAAAGATGGAGTTCAAATTCTCATATTCTTTGAATGGGATAATTGGTGGAACCTTCTCCAGGGCTCTCCTGAGGTCTGGGATATTTGATTAGTTACTGTTATATCCCTGCTAACACCCCATTAATTTCATTTTCTCACACATTAGACCTGCATTTTGACCAGTGATTTATAATTAACTGTAAAAAAAACTTCTTAATCAGTAGCCTTGTTTCCAGTAAAGTTATATAAACATCTTTAAACACAATACATTTATATAAGAAAAATTGCATAAGATATTAAGACAGGTTTTCAGAAAATGTATCTTAAAGTGTCCTTCATACTTAAGAAAATGCTAATCCTAATTACATTTTTACACACTACTTTTTGCTTTTGAGATTTTTGCTTGTTTTCAGAAATGTAGCACAATTTAATTTATCCCAGACATATTTGAAATACATATTTCTTATCAATTTTGCTTCTTAAGTAAATTTCTCTTGTTTCATGTATGTTTAGATATTTTTAATTGGATTTGTTTTGTTGTTACGCCATGCAAAAGTTATACAAAATGGGAGATGACAGGCAGAAATGTGGCTTTTAGTGATGTGTGCTGATGGATATCTGAGGAAGTCGACAAAAAGCATTTGAAAAGAGGCAGGTTTTACACTCTGGGACACCTGGCTACCATGGTTACCCATTAGGCCAATCAGCCTAGCAACCGCCTCCAAACAGATGAACACGCACATAGAAAACAGACCAGCAAGAAGTGGGCCAAAGGGGCCATCACAATAATCATTCATTTGATAGAGGTTTCCTTTGTGTTTATGGCCTGGCCAGGTATTGTTTTTCCTTTAATCTACTCATTTGACTTGTTTCAGAGTAAGTCAATTGAATCCTTCAGGGTGTTTTTAAAGTCTAGACTTTTATTAGTGATTTTCATTATGGAGTTTGACCTGTGAGCTCCTACCCTTTAAATGAAATATCCTTTAGTGTGTTATAGAATTTTAGCTCCCATCTCTTTATGCATACAGAGCTTTTTATGTACAGCTCTTATAGTATAGTGACCGTAAAGTCACCGTTTCACATACACATTGTACATACTGTTGTTATTAATTGTAATATATAATGTATCTTCAGGTATACTGAGGTCTTTGACCAAGAAGTCTTCGACCAAACTGAAAATCTAAAATGTACTGACATGTACTGACAAAAAAATTTATAACTTGAACGTACTGTAAGTGGCTTTGGATAAAAGCGTCTGCCAAATGCATAAAATCTGTTTAACCTTTAAATGCATGAGTGTTTTCAGCAATCATTATTACATATTTGAGTCTTTAGTGACCCATCTTTAGTATGTAATGTAATCTGTAGTCAGAATGTAATCTAACGAAGTTGGATCTCTAAACTACCCAAGTAGTAAAAACTCTTCTAATAATTTAACAATTACAAAATTATTTAAAAAAAGCATATTTTGTTATATTTTGACAATATTTGTCTTTAAACAGATGCAAAACTAACTTCAAAAGATGAATGGGGGAGGGCAGTCAATGATGTCCCAGATCATTAAAAACCTGAATGCTTTTAAATGTTACCTGTAAAACCAAAAAAGTGTAATGCAAAAAAGGCTATTACATACCATGAAGAAAAATTGAAGGTTTTGCATTGCTGCTAGATCACTGTTCACAATTTTTTGACACTGATTGACCGTTTTCCTTTGTGCAGAGTGTTAGATTTCCTTGGTTCCACTGAAGCATAATTTGCTCTTTGGAATATTCTCAGATCATGCTGGAACTACATGGATCATACCAAACGCTAAGCGAAACCTGAAATTCATGGACATTTCACTCAAATTGTTATGCTGCTTATACAGTATAATTTGGGAAATCTAAGTATTAAATTAGAACAATTCCAAACAGAAGCCTTCTCGGCAGTGGTTTCAGACTTTGGACCTCACTGTATGTGTAAAATGGACACAGTGATGTAAATTGTCCCCCAGCCAACCAAAACAGAGTATGTGCTGAACGCATCATTAGTCCAGGAGAGACAAGTGACCTCATATTCAGGGACTGATCATATCCGCTCTACGCTACACAAAGGCACTCTGTCTTTTGATTACCTCCAGAAATGAAACGACGAGGAAACGCCATCTCTAACCTGTCCCTGTTTTCAGACAGGAATGATCATTTTAAAATCTGCGGTTACTGAAAGCAATAATTGGAAAGAATAACATCTTAGCACATGCCTTCTGCCATGAAGCCATTACTCCATCTTAATGAGGCCATCCATGTCATTTAAGTCAGCTAGACAGAGCACCTCTCGCCGCCGAGCTAAAATACAGCCTCCTCGCACAATCATTAGACAACTAAATGCCCGTAATGTTTACACTGATCTTCAGGTCGTGTGGACAACGAAAGCACTTTATCCTCCCTGCATTGATTCTCCCACTGAACCAAAAGCTCTTCCAGCTGGTAAATGGGTGAAAGCCATATCACACGTTCCCCCACGTCTTTTGTCTTAAAGGAATATTTCACTGAACTAATGACATTTCTGTCTTCATTTAATCACACAGTCACTCAGTATGCATTGCAGTTTGATGTCATTTATTTGTACTTTCGATGCGTAAGTACATTTAAATAGAAAGTTCACCAAAAATTCAAAATGTTTCCATCATTTACTCACCCTCATGTCATTCCAAACCTGTTTCTTTTCTCTGTGGAACACAAAGTAAGATATTTTAGGAAATGTGTCAGTGGTTTTGTTCCATACACTGGAAGTCAACGGGTGCCACTGTTGTTTGGTTACCAATGTACTTCAAAATATCTTCTTTTGTGTTCCTCAGAAGCAAAAGGTTTAAAATGACATGAGGATGAGTAAATGATAGAAGGATTTTCATTTTTGGGTGAACTGTCCCTTTAATATTACTTAAATGCAGATTTTTATCATAAGCTAACTCAAATAAATTTACAGTATTCCTTCAATAAAAATAAATATTTTTAATGCTTATCCTGTACCTTTGAATAATGGTTTGTAGTGACACCAGAGGGATTTATGACAACACCGGTCCACAGTCACTGTACTGTTAAGCCTGTCCAATGTAAGCTAAACAAGCGTTCAATCAGCTCTATCAATCTCTAAAACTTCTTACACCTCCCAGACCTCTGACACACCATCATTATATCCCCCGAATTACATCATGCTCTGTGGATTAAGCACTAGCCCTGGGCACATGTAAGTGTTGAGAAAGCATAAGTTTTGTGTCTTGTTGAGCCGGAGGGCCTCTCGAGACGTGTGCGGGCTACATTTCTTTACATACGTTGACGCTCCTCAAGTTTCTTTCTTCGTCCATGCTTGAGGGGATTAATTCTGAGAATATATTGATTTCTTTCTCGACAAGATAATGAAAAGGTAGAACACGATGGAAATGCAGAAACAACAAAGGAAGGAAGAGGGCTAATCTCGGGCGAGAGATGGCCCGTCTGACAGAAAAAGCAGAGGAGAGGTGGCTTTGGCTGTGAAAGGGGCGAGCAATTTAATAACTTTGAACAAAGAGATCTCTCCAGCTACCGAGATCTTTAATTACGAGCCTCTTGATATTACCTCGCCAACCTTGATACGAATCATTGTGTGACGGACCGAATGGAACGTTTAGAAAGGGGAGCCATGAATGTGGAGATAGGCTGGGCATCTGGACGGAGGTAGGGATAAAACAGCGAGAGAGCTGAGGGGACATTTGGAGAGGAAAATTGATGGAGACAAGAGAGGGAATTGATAGTTAGAAGACAGGAAGCAGCCGGCGAGGTGATTATGCCCATCTCGCCTGTATGATTTAAAACCCTCTAACCATATAATGCAACAGAGCAGTTTCATCAGCGCACATATATACAGCAGGAGCCAATTTACACTTTAAGCTTAAATTATTTCCTCAGACAGAAGATATAGCTCTCAAAGAACACACTCTGACTTCTGTATAGTTCTCACTGGACGTGATATACATCATCTGCAGTATATGAGTAAAAGAAAGTGATGATATGTTGACAAACACAGAATCAATAAGGATACAATGAGTTTTGGATTCTATGTAGCTTTAGCTTTAACGTTTGTTAGCAGTCCCAGTCCAACTGGCTTTGTTGCGTGTGGAAAGATGCAACAATGGCCTAACTGCTCATTACTTTTCATTACCTCTCCAGAGAGTCTATTCAGGTAGGCATTTGTATTCTCTTGCTGTGAATGAAAAGTCTGACTATAATGTGTGTGAGAGTGTGTTTGCGAGCGCAATTCTGTCTGCGCGTCATTGTTGGAATTTATTATTCATCTTGAGGTACAAAAGGGGCAGGAAAACAGAAAACATTTCTCTGGTCACATAGTGTATGGTGACCAAAACAAATCTTTAAGTACATATTTGTTCAAAATAACCACTTGTGTAACAAAATGGTGTAACAATTTTACCTTGCCATTTCATAACCTTCCAAGTATTTTATAAGACCTCCGTATTACTTTGCTTTTAGTTCAGCATAAAACTAGGGTAGACATGTTTTGCAAATACATTTCTATTATGATTGGAACAGTCAGTGTAGGCTCACTTCGCACACCTTTGCACAACAAATATATTTCCATATATACAGGTATTCTGCATCTCACTCCAGCTTTGCCAGCTTAATAGTGGTTTTGGTCTTTGTCTTTTCATGCTGGGCAAATTATGTGTGATAATTTCAGGGATTCTCATTTGTTATATAAATCTGCACTGTAAAAACTATTAAAAACTAGACCAGATGACCTCAGAATCTTTATTTAGATACTGTTGACCTCGTGGATCAGAACAATTTTGCAGTGCATAGTGATAAACAGGTGTGTAGGGAAGCATGCAGTATAGGGAACAAAAACATAAAGTGTAGCAATCTGATGTTCTAGAAATGACAATTAACACTTCTCATACTTCTCTGCTCTGTCTGTCAAAGGTTGAAACCTACTTTATAGTCACCTCATTATTTGGTAATAATAGACTGGTATGGTGATGTCTGTAGCATGCATGCTTTGTTCTGGGTTGAGCTTTCTACAGTGTGCTGAAATGCTCTTTTCACAGATTCTCAATTTGAAAATCCATGTTGGTCAATGTGAGCCATTTCTGTTCTGACTGACCTCTAATCATTACTGACATAAGTTTATTCATATAATTCATTGCAAGAATGACTCAGCTAGTAGTTGCAATGAATTCCAAAAGGCAAATGACGCCATTGAAGGGCGAGCAATCATGGCAAATTTGTAAGTTTGTTTCAAACAGAAGTTCCCAAAAAACTAACCTAAAAGATGATAAAGCCTTCACAGGGAATAGGGCATAGAGATGAACTTCTGAATGGATCTCACCCCTAATCTATAGAGATTCATGGAGTTCGGAAATCACGGTTGAGAAAGATATTTGAACCTTAGAGATGAAAGCCCTCCCTGTCCACCACTATTCTGATGCAAGACTGGCATGTTAAAATGAAATGACATGACTGTTTCAGAAAAAATTCCAGCTTATAGTATTACAAGATTTTATTACAATTTTGCATGAATTATTATTTTATTTTGGAGAACTAAAGATAATGGGTCTCAATTGTTTATTGTGTACAAGTGTTCATTAATGGTTCTCATGCAAAATTCCCGTCACATTCGTAACAGGTGTGTACGCTCATGAATTTGTTTACACTTGTTCTAGTGTCGATGAATCTGGACTATTCTAAGCGAGAGAGCACTTACCCCCACTTAACAATTAGCATAATACACGCCCAAATCATTTACATATAAGGGCTTTCCACATACTAATCACTCTTTGGAAACATTCAAATGCATCACGCTCTCTAAAGATGCACTATCAGCCGAGAGAGAGACCGTGTGCAACAAGATCACATTTTCAGTAAAGCCAAATGTGTCATTCTCCAAACCAGTTGAAACAATACAAATCTTTTGGACTAGACTACTTGTGAGATATATATATAACATTCTGGTAAAATATAAAATATAGTACAAGTATGTGACATGCATGGTAAACAATACAAAGTGACAGCTAGAAACCCTCGTTTCTAAATATCCCAAATTGTCTGGACAAGCAGCTCTTTGTTTCTTTGATACAGCGTGAAATACAGAAGATGAAAAAGATAGAAACAGAGTATCTGGAGAGAGGAACAAGCCGTTCTTTAAGGCGCATATATTAAACCCAGAGAAGATGTCAAGAGTGAGATGGGTGTTATGCTCCATGAAGAGAATGAGTAACTGGCCTTGAACTGAACCTTGTAGCTCAGATGAATGTGATCTGAAGTTGAATGTTATGTGTCCAGCCATGACCTCCTCCTGAGTGGTCTATGTCACACCCGTCCGACATTTCCACAAGAAAGAGAATAATAAACCACTCCAGTCAGAACAGGATGTGCTCCAGTATGTCAGCTACATGTTAAAATAAGACGCCGCATACGAAACCCTTATAATATAAAGATTCTGCTTTAAATGTGTGTGCTGTTTTTATAAATGACTGAGAAGATTGTGCTAGATCATTCAGATCGCAAAAACATTTTTATTTGCCTTTAAGGTCTTCAACGGTGTGTTTGTCTTGGGAAAGACTGCCATCATGTGGTAGCTGTGTATATGGCACGTTTACGCCTGAGATTGTGTTTAGGGTAGGGTGGGCAATTTCAGAGAGGCTAGCAATAGCAACCTAGCTTTAATCTCCAAAGCCACGCCTCCTCCAATAGTGCACGGAGGTATGCAAACACATAGTCTGACAAGCAAGACATCCTATCATTGCTTTCAGACAGAATGCAGTGATTGGACGAACATTTTATGCACCTTTCACAAAGGATATATATTTATTTAGACGTCTTCAACCAGCATAACAAATAATGTTTCTAGAAACAATTGCCTACCCTACCTTTATACTAACAGGCATATGGTACCTTATTAACGTATTTACATACTTTCTCAAGCTTACATTGGTAATCTATTCAAATAATCAGTAATGCTGTATGGAGTACATATTTGTAGACCCTGTTGAAGACCCTTAGAGAGATTCAGAGAGTTCTTTTAAATTCAGTCAACAAACTGAGAGCAGCATTAGGACACTTCATGATGAATATGATAATGTGCAACATAATAAGAATGATAATGAACTAGATAATGATGATAAAAACTATAAAGATGAATGAATTAATGAATGTGATGATGATAATGAACAAGAGGATGATGAAACATGAGTCAGATGACAGAAATTACATCATACAGTATATGACTCAAAACATCACATGTATACTTCATACTCATTCTGATTTTATTACATCTACTTATGTCAGCTGTGATTTAATATCACAATTACCTAAAGTTATTTAAAATAATTAATGTTAATACTGTGTAGTCAGTATATGGTTAGTACTGACCTGTAGTACAGTGGTGATTATTGGATTGATTTTATTGGCATTATGAGTTACTACAATAATAATTATTAGATTATTATTATTTACAGAACAATTTCTAAAATGCCCTAATTTTTCATATAACAACAGCATTTAGTAGCCAGTGGCTGTGAAGATGCGTAAAGAAGCACCAAAGCCATACAAATAATCCATACAACCACAGTCTTCTGAAAGCCATACAAATAATCCATACAACCACAGTCTTCTGAAAGCCATACAAATAATCCATACAACCACAGTCTTCTGAAAGCCATACAAATAATCCATACAACCACAGTCTTCTGAAAGCCATACAAATAATCCATACAACCACAGTCTTCAAAACATTGAAAGCCATACAAATAATCCATACAACCACTAAAACCACAGTCTTCTGAAAGCCATACAAATAATCAAAAAACCCCCCCTTTTTGAAAGCCATACAAAAACATACAACCACAGTCTTCTGAAAGCCATACAAATAATCCATACAACCACATTTCTAAAAACCAAACAAATAATCCATACAACCACAGTCTTCAAAAATAATCATAAACAATTAAAGCCATACAAATAATCAAAACACATCTTCCATACAATAGTGGACACAACCACAGTCTTTGAAAGCCATACAAATAATCTAGGGCAAAAAAAAAAAAAAAAAAAAAAAAAAAAAAAAAAAAAAAAAAAAAAAAAAAAAAAAAAAAAAAAAAAAAAAAAAAAAAATTTTTAAACAAAAGCTGGACTGGGGCTAATTGTCACAATGCTGTATTTCAGACTACAGACTAATTCAAAGGCATGTATTAGTACATTATGTTAAAGTATGTTAGTTTCAGACTAATTCAAAACCCTTTGAATATTAGATTTTCTCTCCTTAAAATACTATTTTAAAAATTTTAATAAGCTGTTGATGAAGATGAAGTAACCACTAGTATACGTTCAAGCAAAGGTCAGCTACAATGAAGGCATTTTTAACTAAAAGGGGATTTCAGAGAAATGTTAGGTCTGTTGTATTTGCTACATTTCGTTGTGCAGCTGTGCAATGACAAAGAAGTATTTTATTCACTTCTGTGTTATAAATGTTATATAATTTCAATATTTGTTTGTCAAAACATTGATTTGATATTTCTTGTTACCTTTCCTGTTTATGTTGTCTAACTGTTTTGGTTTAATTAATTTTATACTATGTAGGTTTTGCTGAACAGACATTAAACTGTGTAATGGTTTCATAGTGACAACTTGCCCCTCATTGTGACATTGTGTCCTGTGACTGGGGTCGTGTTGTCTCAAAAGTTCAGTCTGTGTTTAATGAACTGCTTCTTTTTTTTCTGAGTAATAATAGTGGAAATATTCAAAAGCTGTTAAGACTTTAAGGTTTGTACCTTTAGCGTACGTGACTTTCTCTGAGAAAATATTTACTAAAGTAAAGAGTGTGACTACTAACCCACTCTCCCCAAATTTTAACCATTTTCTCAAACAAGAAACACAATGAAGTCGAAGGTGGGAATTACAGTTTATTACTTTAAATAGCACAGTACATCAACACAGTCATTTCCACACACAACAGTAAAGTTTAGGTGTACATCAGTCTTTTGTTCCTGTTTGTGTTTGTTCAGATCCGTGCAGGGGCTCATGGTTGAGTACTGTCAGAACTGAGATCAAGTACTGAATAAAATTAAGACGAGTTCCAAACTCACTTTAAGCAATCCTTCCTTTTAAGCACAAAACAGAAGAAACACATTCTCTAAAGCTAACTCTAATCATGGTCGTGTTAAAAATCGAAGCGTTAGACAGAAAAGTCTAATCCGATTTTGTAAGTGTCTTCAAGGTGAGCAGATTATTACAGAATTTAGGAAACAGACAGTTTACAGTTTAGCAAAAGTCATTAACAAAGTAAATTCCTAGAATTGCCACTACAGCATTATGGGAGCTGACACTTTGGGTCAAATCCTGGTCGTGTCAGGCGATGACCACATCTGTTGTTTTTCTTGACATCAGAGTGGCCCCTATTCACTCCGCCATGTGTTGAATTCATTACATTGAATCTGGAACAGCAGGAATAACATTCCATTTATAGCTACTGAATACCATTATCTGATAATATCACAGATCCCTGACCCCTAGACTAATGGCATCACAAATTATATTCCGCTATGGTCCTTCATTACACAAAGCACCACTGTGAGATGATTTTCGGACACATAAGCTACGGAAATCCTCATCATTCTCAGTAGATTGCCATGTAGACGTGTCAATCACTTCATTAGTGCCAGACCTCCTTATGACATCATCAACCTCTTTGTGAAATCATCGTCTGCTAGTGCTGCTAAAACTGGCCCCACTGCACCATGTTAACACTTGTGAAAACTGCTGGTCACCGTTTATCTTGACTTATATACTACTCAAACGGCTCATGTCATATAACTGTGGCAACTTTATTCCTGTTGCATAACAATGACACCAGATCATAAACCAGCTTTCACGCTACATTGCACAAAAAACTTTGCTAGTTAATGCAGAAACAGTCTTGTGGCACAGCATCCATCTCAATGGAATAATTATCACTTCAACAAGATAACAGATCTTCCATCTTCTGTCTTACATGGAAAGTTCAAGTGTCAGTCCAAACCTATGACTTTTTTCTTCTGTAGAGCACTAAGATAGATATTTTGAGAAATGTCTCTGTAGTTTTTGTCCATATAATGGAAGTCAATGGGTGCCACTGTTGTTTGGTTACCAACATACTTCAAAATATCTTCTTTTGTGTTCCTCAGAAGCAGAAAAGTCATATGACTTGAAGATCTTTCAATTTGGAGTGAACTGTCCCTTTAAAGATCTGTTTGTTGAATTAGTGTAAGTACAATGCAGAGAAAAAGGGAATTAGGAAGGTCGTGGTATGAGAGCTAAATGAATTTTATGGTCACTAAATGGCAAGACTATTAGGGTCAGACTATTAAGATGGAGCCTTCATATCCTTTCTTATTAGTAGCCATCTCACACAGGTATACGCGTACAGTACATTCAACAATGTGCACACTCACAAGCACCTGTATGCATACTCACACATAAGGATGCATGCATGAAGACAGGCACGTTAGAATATACATTTAACACAAATTAAATCTGATGCTGTTGTTGTAAATAAAGTGCTGAACGTCTAATATAAAAATCCACATATGCACAGATCACACAAAGGCATTCATATCAGGCTATGAGTAAAGATAAAGGCCATAGTCATAGCCCTTGTGTACAAAAGGAGTATCTTCATGACATAAGGGGACATCAAAACCATGAAGGGAGTAATTCATTGTTTCTCGAGACTCTTTTTGAGCCATTCTCTAATACATTTAAAAATCATAATGAAGTTAAATGACCACACATGAGTGAATCTCACAAAGGTTTTTAGTAATAAATATATGATTTATGATGATTATGTAGGGTTTGTAAGCTTCTTTCTGGGACATTTCTTGACCTGTCTCTTGAGATTCACTGTATATTTTGTGTCAAATTAATAACACATCTCTGGGTAGCCAGGGTTAGTTAAATTCCCATTTCTTTTTTTATCTGATTTAAGGAATTCCATAAATCATGTGATCATACAATCCCATGACATCACATCCTGCCTGCTGTCCTTTTCATAACAAACATTTTATAATGTTTAAGCTCTCTCTAAACTCATAAAAGGCAGGAAATGTTCACTGTGAGAACATAACTCACAATACACTAATTGATTTCAATTAGCAGGAAATTATAAATTAACCTCAGAGTAGCACTGAACGGGTAGGAAACGCTGTAAGGCAAGTCACAAGTCATTTTGACACTGATTTGCATTCGGTTGAGGCATGAAATAAGTGAGGCTGAAACAGAAAAAAATCAAGTCAAATCTGACAAACACAGAAGAGGGAGCATTTGATCTGTTTAAATACATTTTAAGTCCATCTTTCAATATAATATCCCATATGCAGGTTACATTAATTCCTTTAGTGTTGTGAACCTGTAACCTGTGCATTTACTGACATCCAAATGAGTTCATTTGACTCCCCACATTTTGCAAATACAGCAGCACTGGTCTGTGTAATCGTCTGACAGCACTGCAAGTAACACATTAGAACTGCACCTGTGCATTTATGCACCCAAAAATGTTTGAATTAGGAGACACAATGCAAGTATGTACATATTCAGTGGTGGTCTACCTAAACTATCTACAACTATATGAAAACTAACCTGTCAGAACTAACCTAAAAATGCTGATACCCACTCATAGACCACACATAAATGATGGGGTGAAAGGGCATAATAGTACTCGTCAAACAGATTAGAAGACTAAACCTGTTAACCTTTCATCTGTTTTTTATAGAGTTGATAGCTTTGTTTCAAAAACCTAGTGGGCTGCCTCATTGCCTTCATTGGTAGCTGCTGTTTAACAGTCATAGAACCCAATAAGTGACTGATTTAGTGCTGTATGCTCTACATAAAGTATGCAGCAACTCAGACTCGACTCGCAGATGACTTCAATTAAGTTTGATGTTCATTGTCAAGATAACGGCCTAATACTCTAAGCATAAAATACAGATAAAATACAGAGCATGCAAATTCTGGCTAAAAATATGCACTTCTCTAATTACGTTACTTAGAGAAGTACTTAGAGATTACAACTACTGTTACAAACTCTCCAGTGTTTTATAAAATTGTATGTTCTGTATTCATAATCAACACCTCACCTCGTCCATTATCTTGGATGTATTTTTCATCACAGCGCATTCTGGGAATGTATTCTCTGTGAAGGATACCATGTGATGATGGCTTTTGAATTTTAGATCAGATTTTGCATTAAAATGCTCCGTACGTAGGCAGCTCACTAGGTTTTAGACAGAGTAATTGTCCATGTGTTATGTAGTTTTAACGCAGGTCACCAGTTTGGTAAACAGAGAGCAGTGGATTAAAACTGCATTGGCAGACCACAGAACAAAACTATTAACAACAAATATAAGATACACACAAAATAAGAAGCAGGTCCTTCTCATTAGGTTAGCTGTTTCAGTTGCTGTACACCAGTGCAATCTTTCATACATGTGCAAGCAAGGATATCTTGTCCCAGACCAACATCCTGCCAAGCCATCTACTCCTGCTTTTCCTCTAGATATGCCTTGACACGTTTGCGCACATAGAAGGCAGTGAGTGCGCTGCAGCATGCTGTGAAGATAAAGAGAGCCACTGCATCGTGAGCCAAGTCACCATGGAGACGTTCATAGAGAGTTTTCCTCTCGCTGTAGTCCAGTCGCACTGCTTCAATTTGCACCAGTGTGCAGAGCACAAGGAACACGTGGAAGATCTGATGACCCTGTCCGATGAAGTCGCAGCGTCCCGGGAACCAGCGCTCTGGATGAGGGTACGAGAAGAAGTATGCGCTAATCAAAAAGAACAGGATCTGATAGCAGTGGTAGACCACTGCCTGCTCAGCGCAGCCCTGCTCGGAGCTGTAGCATTTATAGATGCGATGTAACACTGGACTGATATCTAAACAGTAGGCCAGGCCGGAGGGCACCACCTGAAATAGCTTGTGAGCAAATTTGGGCAAGCTCGGGCTGGCGTACTTGCCGTAGCAACAGCCGGTGCAGGACAGCCAGGCTAGGAAGGCTGCAGCTGGCAGGAAAAAGCTCCGCACTAGAGCGTGCCAATCTTCTTCAACAACGTAGTAGAAATGGGCCAGAGCACTGCCGTACTGATAAACAGCTACGCCTACATAGTCCAGAAAATAGAAGGTGTAATGGGAAAGCTCAGACTTGGCCGAGAGCAGGTGGGCCAAAGTACTGCAAGCCAGGTAGGTGAAGGCAGCTAGTAGCAAGATGAAGAGCGGCTGGGCGTGAGGGTCTCGCAGGAAGTCGACTGTTTCGGATAGCTCCTGAAACTTCACTAAGATGATAAGGGAGGCCAACAGGTGCGTCCACACGTTTACAGACTCATTATGCCTCTGGAACAGAGACAGGAAGTAGTAGCGCCAGCTCTGGTCGGGCGGCCTGTAGCCTGTGAATATATGTGACTCACGAAACACCCACGGCACATCGCTGATCATCAATGTGCAGGGCAATTTAGGAAAGGCCGACTCGAGGAAACGTGGGATCTGACGAAGTTGCTGTGCGTTGATAAACAGCCGACCAATTTGCTCCATCACAACCGTCGCCATGGTGAGAACTAAGCAAGCAGCAGTTTATATTGAGATCTGTTTGGAAACAGTAACAGTAATAAATATAAGCACTGTGTGTCTAAACTGTTCCAAACATACTGCATGCTCAGATACGTTCACAAAAAGAGAAACTGCACTGAAAGTGAGCAGACATGTTTATTGTTATGACAGTAAAAAATGAAAGGTGCTTATTTCTATTCATATATATGTTTTTATGGAAATGGCTGCACGCTTGGATAACAGCAAACTGAAAATAGGGTTAATAATAATGCATAACGTAACTAAATAATGCATGTAAAAATGTAACTGTTCAAGAATGTAAAACTACAAACTGGTAAAGCCTTAATATTAATGCAACGTGATGTCAAGTATCCGTGCTTTCTTATTGCCAGTCACATTATAATCACTAAACGAGACAATATTCACATCAGCATATGGAAGAACAATTGCAAAAAGAAAGGAGATGATTAAACAAAGCACTTAAAAACTTTGCACAAGTGCATTTGGCTTTATCGTTTCTCAAACCGGTAAGCGACTCGGTTTCATTTCGCATTTGTCCAGCATCGGCGCTTTTCTCCTCGACGCCGGACAATGAACAGACATCATCGCTTACGTAACACCAGAACATCCTCCTGTCCGCGAATTAATGGGGAAGAAACCACTCGAACGAAACGGCACCATGATATAACACAATAAATAAAAGATCGCACTGCATTTTGTGACGAGGCTGTCGGTAAAAGGCTGTAAATAATTTAGCGACGGGCATCCCAAAAGGCAGACGAGCCCCCCACACCCTTATGCCGTTTCTTGCGTAAAATCTCGAACCGAGACGTGAGACGCCGGAAGCGCGACAACGATGTTATTATAAGAGCGTCTACAGGTGCGAGAAGAAAGCAAAAACCGTACACAATGCAGATTTCGGTCATATTTAACCCACAAATGTATTTCACGGATGCTTATTCATTCTTCTCGGGTGTGCGCGTATTGAAACGCGTCCCAGATCCGTAACGCTTTAATAAACTTCACGTGTCGCGTGCGGGCGATTTTATTTTAGCATCTCAACACACGATCGGTGAATGCACCGACTTACCTTTAAAGAGGACGATTCCCTCAGCCAGCCCGCTGCATTTAACCGTGCCTTCATGGGCGTCTTGAGGAGACCAAATAAAACGAAGAAAACATGATGGATAAAAAACGGCGTTAAAATGTTGCTGAGCGAGACGCACTCCCGCAAGCTCCCCGCAGTGCCGCTGTCAGACGCCTGTAGATTGACGGGTCAATTGTCCAATGAGGAAAGCCGGAGAGTGTCGTCACCGTCCCCGTTCGCCGCCACTCGCCAATAGGAGACGTTCCTTGAGGTGACCACGCCCTTCTTTACAATACCGCCTACATACTCGCTTTTTAATGAAGCGAGTATGTAGGCGGTATTACTATAGGTGTGTGCTAAGTATACAGGGACTAGTTTACCTTTATTCAGCGACAGACCACGTATTGTAACCAAATGCACAGCGGGACATTTCAGTGTTGGTCATTTTTGGTTCAATTTAAATTAAATGCTAACCTAACTGTGTTGTCAACACATTGTGAGCCCTGCTGTTCATTTCTAATGCTTATCTCATCACCCACACAAGCATTCTGCCTGACAATGTGTGTTTGTCAATGTTAACAGGGCAAACAAAGGTCCTTTTTGTGAATTCAGACACAATATTACATTCTGGTCAAGTATTAGTAGCACATTCACATGCACTTTGTCACCTTGTACCAGTATGAAGCTGTCAAAGAGGGCAGCCTAACACATTTACTTCTCTTCTCATGAGCTTATGGTTTAAACATGACAAAAATAATGATTTCTTGACTCTTCCTACCCGACAGACAGACACATGATTTCATTTTTGTTTTATTCGCTTAGAAAAAACATGTAATCATACGTTACGGGACATGATGTACTTATTTGGATGCATGTAATCGCTTCTACTAAGGGAGTTTAGAATTTAAAAATAAGGTATAATTCATCTTTGAAAAGGCAGATGCACTGTTTCTGAACACACAGTAATGTGACAGCATGTGAACAACAAGCAGTTCATCACAATGTAACTTGTCATGCAGGTTATTCTGTTTTGGCAACAAATAATAGCTCTTGATGCATAAACATTAAACATTTTAAGTCACTTGGAGAGATGATTTTAGAAAATAAGGTATTGGATTTGTATCCAATATCTATTTGACAAACTGATAACCACTAGATGTCAGTAAACTTCACATACATTGGCTACTGGTTTATTATGGCAATTGCTTAGTGCTAGGGAAATAGAACAGTGGCAACAGTAGATTGGTAGACTTGGTAGTTTGTATATATACCCACTTTTGCAAGTCCTTAACATAACATAACACTATAAATGTATGAAATATATGTCAAATGTAGTTTGTTAACACCAAGACTCATGCAGATTACGAAGAGCATATCAAAACGTGTCCAACTAGGTTGAATCAATCTAATTATTATTCTGGTACAACCTATATTTCCATACAGAACAGCTGACTGCTATTTAGCTCTATAGTTCACAAATGTTTTGAAGCTACTTTACTCAACAAAGAAGCAGTGGAAAAACTGATACAATAACAAACTACTGTGCAACTTTATTAAGCCCAGAGGACGGCAGTATTGACATACAAGGGAAAAGGTGGATTTGCACAATGCAATATACTAAGTATATATTACACCTATGAATAACACAGGCATGCTTCCCTATCAGTAAAACACTGCTCTTTAAAACGTTATAGAGCTGCAACTGGACAAATCTATAGGTCAGAGAGGAAGATAAAAACAGGCCTGAATACACAAAAAGTGATGAAAAGAATGTTGTGCACCAGCTTTTCACGGAAACCCCTTAATAAAAAGTGGCAAGTACATGAATCCAAACACGGAAAACTGGCCATTTAATGGAACAAAAATAAATCTTTGGATACATTAGAAAACCCAATATTATACCCTAAATGAAAAGGAAAACAAACGAAGACACTTAGTTTTCACCCTCAGCACCCTCCTTTGTTTCTTTGTTCTTTCGTACCTCCTCAAGCTTCTTGTCCTAAAATAGAAAACAAATAATAATTACATAATATTTAGCTATCTCTCTCTCTCTGTGTGTGTGTGTATATACACATATATATATATATATATATGCGCATTCATATACAAACCTTTTCTTTGAATTTCTCATTCATGGCAGCCATGCGTGCTGTGCGGTTTTCTTTGTTGGCTTCCATTTTTTGGTTAAGTTTCTCTTCTGCCATCTTGCTGAAGTTGTTGTTCTCCTCCATGGCTTTCTGAAGGACCTCTTTCTCATGTTCTCGTTTCTCAGCTAAGTGCTTCAGGACCTCCGCTTCATGGTTCTAATATGAAGAACAGAACGACCAAGATCAACAAGCAATTCATTACTAAACCATCTCTGACGCCCGTACGGCCGTTGCGTGCATATTTACGGTTACCTTGCGCCTCTCCTCTGCCGCATCCAATTTTTTCTGGATCTCGTCCAAGGATACCTCCTTCTTCTTGGGAGTGGAAATGGGAAATTCTCCCTTGGCATCTGGGGCTGAGGGACTCAGGATGACTTCAAACGCTTGTCCCGAGGCACGCTTGTCAAGTTCCTTAACCTGAATGTCTGTAAACGATACGGCATTCCATTTAATACACCACGTTCAATTGTCTATGCCGAATGACTTCATCTAGATTACTGTTGTAATGTCATGAAGTACGCATGTCGAATTAGCACTTCCACAGCCCACCTCCAGAGGACGCCATTGCACTTCCAACCTTGACGGTTTCACACACCTGCCAGAAAAAAAAGGCATTTAACAATGTAAAAAGCTTGCATTATGCAGTTATTGTTATGGAAAATAAATGATGACTTAACAGTACTTTCCTTCTAACAAAAGTACATAACCATATACTACAGTAAAATTGCTTATCTTTTCACTGATAAAAAGTCTACAAGGTGGATACCTTTGTGTGGTGATGTGTTTTAAGGTTTGTGTGTGTGTGTGTGTGTGTGTGTGCACACATGTGCAGGGAAACAACTTAAGGGTTTTGGGAGTGGCTTCACAATAGTCATGTATGATTTATTTGTGAATGACATAAATGAAAGCAAGCAAGACAAGCTATTGTTCAAATAATGCAAAAATGACTGCGTACTACACTGCCAATAGGCAATAAATTATTTCTGCATCCTGGAAGCCAAGAGAAATGAACCAATGCCAGCACAACGGAGCCATCTCTTCAAACTGGAGCTGTCATCATCCAATTAAACCATAATCGTTCACTTAAAATACACAACACTGAATGTTCACTAATGCTAGGGTGCCATTTACAGAAAACAAATGGTGTCAACAACGTCCCGTTCGTAAGGGTTTTCCAGCGGCCATTGAGAAATTGGGAAAACAAAGGGATTGTAGTGTAAGAAACGAACAAAGACAACAGAGCAGTCATCCTTCAGCTCTGTTGCTGAAGTCTCAGATGTTAAGCGTTGGGTTAAAAGGTCCACATTGCAAACGCATCACTCGAAGGGTGAAATAAACATCCAGCCCTAGTGTGTGTCCGATGGGATTAGGAGTCTCACTCAGAGACAATAGATGACCGAGATACACCCTCAGCCCTCATTATAACAGCCTGCAAAATTCATTATAGCGCAAACTGTGATATATTGCATACTAATAACAGTCCAAAAAGCACGCAGAGGTGAAATGCAATCTTACAAAAACGGTGTCACTGTTTCCAGCAACACAGATCACACCCAAATCTCTCTCGCTTTCACGCCAGCCACTACTGCACTGCCCGTACATGCATGCATGCATGCATTTTTACAGAATAAAAACAGTGTTTGCATGCAAAATGCACACTGCTGTATGAATGCATGAATGAATGACGTTGACGCATATAAAAAGTAAATAATACAATCTGACGGCAGGCTCGGCGAATGCACAGATAATGGAGACAAAAGACGGCGAGACCCAATCAGGTAAGCTTTCATGTTTTATATGGTGACAGATAACGGTGCACTCGTTTTCGGGATTTTAGGTCAAACAGAAGCGTGGTAGCATACGGCCGACGATAATGTAGTAAGTGTATTTTCAGCAGCAAAATCCACATATCAAACGCTTGTCAATATAAAGCACTTGCCCGATGCCCTGCCTATTAAACGACGAAAACCATAAAAATTGTTTCGAAATTAATAGAAAAAGCTAGTTAAAAAGTAATAAACAAAATATCCCAGAGGTCCGTGTCTATAATCTCGACATCCCCTCCCCAAAAGGGGGCACATTAAGGTCTCGTAAACTGAAAATCAAATGCGAATATTTAAAAGCAATACACCTTAGACTGTCGCGTAAGAAATGCTTTTAATTAAAAAGAAAACTATGAATTTTTAACAACAAAAACAATAATAATAAACGCCCACCTTTAGTTGCACTTGATGTCCGAGTTGTGCTTCTGCGCGCGCGAATTACTCTCTGCTTCAGCATCAACCGTTCGCGCAAAAAAGGACCAAAAGCTGTTGCGTCACTTTCGAATGTGACCAATGAGCGTCCAGCGGAGCATTGTGGGATATGTTGTTTCGGACGCCGCTTGCGTCTCTCGGTGTGCGTGTGTGGATGGCTTGCTAAGCTCGTAGTTAATTTATACATTTGAGTGTTTTTGGAGACGTCATCGTTTCATATTGCATGTCCTATTAATAAATCGCAGAGATGGATCATCGTCATCTCTCTGAAATATTAAAACGCAAAGTAGATTGCAGAACTGCGATCGGACGTTTGTAAGAAGTCTGTACCTCAGCCCTGGCGTTACTCGTCCGGTTGAATGTCACATAAAAACGTTTGCAATAAAATAAATCAGCAGCCTGTTGTACAAATTATTTTGGCGCAAAGCATTATGGTACTTATGGTTCACTTGGCTTTAGTGCTGATTGTCTATTGTCCTATTAGTGTAGCTGTGAGAAATGAACTTTAGCTAAATGGCAGAGCTGGTTGATAATCCATTATTGTGTTTCACGCCGACTGGTTTTCACTGTCTTATAGTTTGCATCTGTTGAATCTTATGCATTGTGTCTTACAGTGTTTGTATCTGTGACTAATCGCTGAGAGAGGCAAATCTGTATCCTTGTGTCAGTTCCCATATATTGTTTTGGCTATTTTCATTAAGCTGTTCTTGCATTTAGAGTTTATTAAAATGCATTAGTTTATTAAGCATAGATTCTTATCCAGAGCCTTACAGACAAGGAGAATGTATAAATATAAGCAATTATTAGTATTAGTCTGCATTAAATTGGATTCAGCAGGCCTCAGTTCAACAATGTATTTGAAATACTCCTCTAATAGCTCCCTAGGCCTCGTCTCTGTCTAAATGTGCTTGTATCATCCTCTGCCAGTCTCCTCCTGCCCCACCCTGGATCTTATTCATCCGATTTGGGGGGGGCATTTTGTTATCTGCCTGGGGAAGGGGGAGCAGATGGTGCAAGATGCCTCGCCCTGTCTAGGGTCTCATGTCTTACACAAAGACAAAGGGAAAGATAGGGAATTTAGAACCCCCTGCCAAGTACATCTTTTTGGCTGCTATTACTGGGGGCAGAAGGGGTCATAAAAGCTATTTTTAAATAATTTCATGGTATAAATAGACCGAATTCATCAACAAGCCTTCTATAAGTATTAAAGCACTGTTGCTTACCACACATGTTGCTGTCTGTTTGTAATTGACAACAAAATGCTTCTCAGTATTTGTATGTGTTTCTTTATGGTTATTACTGTACACTACACTAATATTCAGCGACACACTATATATTTTCTAGTAATTTAAGGTTATGTTAGGTTATTTTGAGTGCAAAATGAAATAAATGGCTTGTGGAACACCCAAAGAACAAAATGATATATTTTACACAATTAAAAGTGAAGATGAGGTCAGCCCTCCATGACAATTGATCAAAATTTTACATGATTATTTGGTTTATATGTTGTTCTTATTACAGCTGATCTTACAGGGTGACACTGGGTTTGAGTGTTTTGTCCCCAGCAGCCAGATGTGCACTTTGATTGACCTGTGTGGGCCAGATTTACTGAATGTAAGCTGGTAGACATGATGCCAAAATATTTTTATTTACCCTGCTGAAAAACAGCTAAAATCAGCCTCAGATGGTTGGCTGGTCTTAGCTGGAAGGTCAGCTGGTCTTTCAGCCTGACCAGCTAAGACCAGCTTCACCAGCTAAAAAGGTGGCCAAAACCCCTCAAAAACCAACCTGGCAAAACCTGTCAACCAACTTAGGCTGGTTTTTTCAACAGGGTATTTACTTTTTGCTAAGTGCATGGGATATTTTTGGCTGTGAGCATCAGATTGCCTGCGGACAGAAAGATAGACACTGTGCATTTCATTTCCCACCGCTGTGAGTGACCCAGTTTACCGAACCACTGGGCGACAGAAAGACTCTGAATTCCTGCCAGCCTGAAGATACATCAAAAAACCCCTCTCTGCTTAAATGCTGGTGTGCTTGTAATCTTAATCTGCTGTTTATGTTTATGTTTCCTTTGTGTGAGACGTAGATTTTTCCATTGCCTGGAATGAAGTCATCGAATTTTTAGTTGGATCCATGAATGGTGTCATGAAGCGTTAAGTCATGGAGTTATGTAATGTTCCTCTTTGGACGGAGTGGAGTCTGTTATGCTCACATAAGAGCCATGCCCCTCCCCCTCTCACACCAAAATGACATAAAGCTTCCACATGGTTTTACACACATTCCTTTTCAATGGCTTTCATATCTTCTCTTTCTTAAGCAGCAAATTATTTGAACCGTTATCTAATTTATCATAAACGACAGAAAAAATCTATCCACAAGACAGGTTAATTCATTATAGAATTTGTGCTCTAGATGTTAACAAACCCATTTTTGTTAAGGCAAACTGTCCAATTTGATAATGATTTTAAAAACGTAAATAAAATGTGATGTTTTATTTATTTATGTTTTATCATTTTCTCTTGAAACTGGAAGTTTGGGTGGGGCATATCAAAGGGCTCACCATTACCATTACCATAGCTTATATACTTTAACTAAGCCATAAAAGTCCAATTGTAATTTGATGGTCTTTAATAATTGATATGTGTGTGCAAAGGGCTGCATAAAGAGTATATTAATGTCAGTGCATAGAATGTTACAAGAAAGACCAAAAATCATCACCTATCAACACCCACACCCCAAGCTGTTTAAGCACACCCTACAAATGAGTTGTTGCATACATAGAGTGCGGGCATGCGAATTGATTGGCTCTCGCATGTTCTTCTATCTATGTATTAAGAAGTTAATGCAATGTAAAGCACTAAAACAGCACTAAGATGTAAGTCTAACACATGTGCAGCTTCTATTAGGAACAGAATGAACTGATGATGACTGTTATAGATTAATGAATCATAGACCTCGTCTATGATGGGATGTCTCTCTCAGCAAACCTTGCTCAGCAGACCTGAGCAAACCTTCAAATGAGTTTAAATAGCAAACTTCATCTTAGCTTTAATGTAAAAATGTTTCACTACGACACACAGATTTAGATAAGGTCACTATATATATTGCTGGTTATGTAATACAGTACATGCATAACAGCCCCCCCCCCCCCTTTTTCTGTGTTGCTGAGGACCAAACATGCCAATCACAAATCACTGACTGCAGGACAGATGAATGATGTCACATTATAAAAGGTTTATGTTCCCTTACTGGCAACTTCTCTATGATCTTAAAATCAAAGAAATGACCTTTAGGCAGTCTCAGATAAATATAGCCATGTCTAAATCTTTGAATATTTACAAATCATTGAATCTTTGTACATGTTTCAGTCTACATTTTCTTTTTCTTTTAGTATTTACTTTGTATGCATACAATATCCTGATAAACAAAATATTAAGTTGGTAAGTGTGTAAGGCAACGGCACACAGCATTTCTATTATGGTTGTGAAGACCAGAAGACATCAATTGATTCAATTCTTTCTGGTCAGCAGAAATCTGCTGTACATAATTGCTTTATGACTAGCTTAATGCAGTTCCTGTGGATTGTTTCAGTTTTTACTTTTACTACAGTGCATCAAAAACCAATCTGAAACAAAACTCATTCTTCAGTGGGATCATTTACAAAGGATTTTTAATAACTATTTGTGTATGTGTAAAGATCAGGCTGAAGAATAACATTACTGAGCCCCAACAATGAGGCTGTAGTCTCTCCACAATCTAAACTCTTCTGCCAATCTCTCTGGCACTTTCCTTTTTGTATTTCTCCCAGTGGTGCCCAAGTGGAAAAATACCAGCATCTCTTAGAAAGGAGGACTGAATGGCTGACGGTTGCTTCAGTATAACGTTGTAATCCTGGTGGCCTCCTCGTTCAGCCTGCACAATGGAGAGGCAGATATCAGCTGCTCAGTCTTCTCTGGACCAGAACAGTCTGCCAACATTTTAACAAAAGATCCGATTATAACGGTCAGACAGAGGGTGAGCTGAATACCAGCTCAGTCGGTCACAAGGGAGCAGATACATGCAGTAAATCTGTGTTTTTAAAACCAAACAACTGTTTGAATTTGTGTTTGTTGGGATTGTTGGGAAATATGTACTATATGTAAAATCACCATGAAATCAAAATTTACCATTCTTATTTTTTCTTAAATATTGCAGCGTTTATTAATTTATCCATGCGTCTCATTGTTTTTTTTAATTCACCTGTTTAAATGTTTCATCAAAATCTGAAAATGTACTTCCCCTCTGGAACAGTCTGACGGCTTGGGCGGAGCCAGAGTCGTTAACCACTCCCCTCTAATCGTCAGCCTACTTTGACCTTTTAAACGCCTTAATTTCTAGATCCAATAAATTCCCAGTGGAAAAACCAGCCACACCTCCAACACCGAAGTCGATTGGAACTTTTGGTTCACGTGGACTTTAAATGGCTTATTGCTTATGCTCACCAAAATAATATGATGACAATTAATTTTTTTGTGCTATGGTAAAGCTTTTATGACAGGTGCTTCACTTGGTTTTCTCTGTTTGTGTTTGCCTAGAGAGGGTGTTGTTGGAATTGTGCCATAATTTCTATTTATAAGCCCATAGTGATGCTCGACATTAACACCTAATTTAGGAGATCCTTTAATTCCAAGGAACTTAAAATGCATTCACTGTTTACATTTTATCAATATGCGGGTTTCTGGAGATTAGAAACCCTTGACCTTGGTGTTCATATGTTGCATCTAAGCATCGGTTGAACTACAGACAGTCAATTTACATTTAAATTAGCTATTGACATACATTTCACATTTCTTAGCTGGGCCATTCAGGCTCTTATATTAAATTGAAGCTGACCTTCAGAATCAGATCATCACATTTTTACAGGTCATCCAGTTTCTTTTTAAACATTTTTTTCACATTGAGGGTCATAGTGGCATTCAAAGCAACTACAATAATCTAATTATCCACTTTTTCACTCCCCTGGAGCAAAATATTGATTTTTTTAAAGCCAGTGGTGGATCACAACCCTATCTCTCTCGCTGTCTCTCTTTTGCTCTTTCTCTCTCTTCTTCCCTCTCTCTCTCTCTCTTCCCCTTTCTATCTCTCTCTCTCTCTCACTCACTCACTCTTCATCCCTCAGGCAGGCCGACTGGCACGTTAAGCTGCATGTGCAGAACGTCTGAGTGGGTACTGCCACTTCACACTCCTGTGCCACAAAAGCCGCCGCTTGGCTCACCAATTAGTTTTCATTGGCTCATATCGACACATCAACACAACAAATTCCTGTGCCCCAGTATAGCCTGGCTGCCACATGTGAAATTGACAAAATACAGCTGGGCTCAGCTATGGTTCTAAAACGTTATGAAAAAGGTCACCCTTTGTTAAGACACTCTTCCACATAATTTTCTTCATTCTGGTCTTGTTAAGAGAAGATCGGGGGATGACGTTGACTGCCTGGGGTTGCCACTTATAGCTGTGCTTTCATATGACATGTAGTTATTAGCAAATGAAGCATTAGCCTCGTGTCTGCACTCCATGTGAGCAGATGTGATAGTATCCGAGGACAAAGCCATTGTCTTGACTACAGCCTTGCCTCAGGCTTCACATCCACTGCATAACACTGGATATATTCACTCTCCATGTTTCTCTTCTGTAAATATGAACAAAGTCGCGTGATTGGTCAATACAAGCAGGCTGCTGTTGCCGTTCTTTCTTATATTTGAAAATGCATCAAATGATAATTATGAGCATGTTTCTTGTGTGCAACTTACAAGATATTTACATCTGTTCAGCCTTTATTTAGTAATACGGTGGATTTTTTGCTGAGGCGGTTTCCTTGGCAACATGTTACCATAGCGACAGCCCAGGTTGCATTCTTGGAAGGTTGTTATACAAGTGTAAGGCAGGGGGCGGGACTAAAGAGCATATTTGGGTGGAAGCTAACAGCATGCTTGGTATCTGTGACAGACAGACACAAAGTCAGTTTAGGTGCTTCATGTGTGAAGGCAGGAAGTGGTCACAACAGCACTGTTTATCTTGCTGAATCTGACGTGTGAATCTGAATAGACCCCGGCATTAATGTTATTAATATTATCAATATATTAATACTATAATATTATCAATATTTAATGAAAAATGAAATGAAGAGTGAAGTAAAATTAACTTTAATTTTAAATCAATATTAAGTTGTTAACAAATATAAAAAATTCTTAACAGGTTCTAATAAAAATACATTCTAAGATACAAATTGTTACATTTCTATCAAGTTGACTACACATAACATCGTGACTAATAATTTAAGTGTTACACAATGTCATGAAGGTTGTTAATGTTATTCATATGTTGTCGTACAGTATTATCTCAATACTGATATCAGGGTATCAAGCTACATACACCTAGTTAAACCATTAGTTCACAATACAGAGTTCACAAGCAGTTTAAACTATACATTCATCTGGAGCTGCTGTAAAACGATGCATCAGTAATAAGATATAGACAAAAGCCCATGCAGATACAAATGAGTTTATACCTGTATCTCATAACCCGCAGGGAAGTTCTACTTCAGCTTATTGTTGTGTGAAACAGTGGAAGTAGATACTTACTAGGCCTTAAACTATCAAAAGCTTTGCTTAAAGGGATAGTTGGAAAATTAATGGAAAATTCTGTCTTCCTTGGAATTTGTACTAGTCTGGCTGCATTTCGCATGTATAACCTCATATTTAATAGATAAATGTAAGATTAAATGACCAGTGTCAGCTGAGATTAAGTATCCTTTCCCATGCAGATTTGAAAGCAATCGTCACAGATGTTGTTGTGATCTTAAACTGTCACTGACACAGATGGGCAGATGTTTAAGAAGGCATCTTATGATTAGAGCTTTTCTCTAATCATTACACAGTCATGTGGGGTCACTACCCTGACACCCTGCACCAGTATATACTATATATATATCACACATTATATGATTGAAAATGATACCGTAACTACAACCAAGCTAACAATTTGTAATGTTAAATGTGTTTTTTAAAGTTCTACACTGTAAAAAAAAAACTTTGCTGCCTTAAATTTTTATGTTTAATCAACTTGGCTATACAAGTCATTTCAACTTAATAGTTTAAATCTTGACTGGTTTAACTTAAAAAAAAAAACAGGTTAAGCAATTTTCCAACTATTTCTTATGTTACCTCAACTCCACACCAGTCAAGATTACAAAAAGTTGAAATGACTTGTGAAACCAAATTGATTAAACTTAAATTAAAACTTAAATTTAAGACAGCAAAGTTTTTTTACAGTGTAGGAACATTTGTTAACATTAGCGTTATTGCTTGGTTTTAAGAACGTTATTCAAACTTGTTTAACTTTTGTTTAAACTTGTAAATTTTTTAAATGTTCTACCAACAACTTAAGAATGTTTATAATATACGATGTGTAACGTTAAAAAACGTTCTACTATGTTAGGCAACGTTCTGAAAACATTCCCTGTTAGTTGGGCTAACATTTATCTCTTAATTGTGCATATTTTAGAACAGGCTCTTTTTTTGCAGAAGATCCTCAGGGATTACATGCAGGTTTTAGTACAGACTGAAATGACCTTTTCTCTGCATGATGATTCTCAGACGCTACGCCGTCATGACTCGCTCCTACAAATCTAGCAGATTAACTTTGACTTTCAGTACTCACACACACACACATACACACACTCAGTTATGCCAGCGTCTGTCTCAGCATCAGTGCTTCACCATCAAATGCATTTTTACACGTTTATATCCACTGTTTACCCTATTCGCCTGCTAAGGTAGTCCATTTGTATCGTGTACTTTAGAACAATTTTTAATGGTTCTTTATTTATTGTGGAATAAAACTAAAATCTAAATATATTTATGGCATATATGCATGATGTTAGACTTTCATTTCAAGAAAACACATCGTCACCCTCCCTCATTGTTTCATTTTGAAAACATATGGCGTGTAGCTTGAAACATCCACGTGTGAAAAGTGTCGCCACCTGGTGAAGAACAGAAAGCACGCAGTTTATTGAGTTCTGAGGTACAGCAGGTTTCATTTGATTTTTAGACTGGCCACTTTTGAGTACCACATGTATTTGATCTTGTGTATATACATAGAGGACCACGGAATCACTGACTGTCTCTGTAATATTATATACCATACAATACACACTTTTTGTGACTTCATTGGCGTGTTTTTAAACGGCACAATTACTGCAGTGTAAAAACATACAAAGGCAATTTTATCCCATTTTGGCAATTACAATTTACACCGATACACTAGCAGATATCAGTGTTGAATATTATTGGGACAGTACTGTAAAATACATACAGAGTTTTCAAATGGACAACATCTAAAAAAATCTCCCACACTTATAAATAAATAATACAGGTTAAGATGCACACATTAGATGACACAGACACTATATAAAAAGATCTCTCTGGATTTGTCGAACATCACAGTCATTTTCCTCACTTTAATTTGCATGATTAGGATATATAGACCTTAAAAAGGCTATGGCTCATAGACGATGCTGCACTGCCAGAAGGAAACAAAAAAACCCTATATAATCCTATATAGTTTGGATTTTTAGCTTAAACAAGTTTGTCTCTTATTGTGAGTGTGTTTTTTAACTGACATCTAAACAGAAACATATATTGTGAAGTATACTCTTTAGTAAGGACACTGTACGTCACATATGAGAGCTTATAGAGATTACAAAGTGGACACATTTTTGAAGTTATAAAAACCCTTGCACACTGATAAATTAGTTTACTGTTTTTCTTTGTGTTAATACATTTAATAACTATTTTCATAGCTCACTCTTATATTCAAGAGTATACTTAACTTCAAACTGAACTGTATCCAGTGTCATTACTCTAATTTGCAAATTTACATTTACGCATTTGGCAGATGCTTTTATCCAAAGCGACTTACAGTGCATTCAAGAAATACAATTTATCAGTACGTGTGTTCCTCTGGGAATCAAACCTACAACCTTTGCACTGCTCTACCAGCTGAGCTACAGAAATACCTTGTCTGAAAAATGTCTTTTTACGCTGTTATTGGATTGGCAGTTATGATTCATAATTTATTATATTTTTGCACAAAGTTTTCTCTGATTTCCTGTCTTTTGAAAGTCAACGCTACATGATGCTTATATATTCGCATACGCCTGCTTTTATCACTTTTTGATCACTCTTTCCAAGGACTGAGGCGATTCTCAAAGACACATTATTAACAACACACAATATCAAACAATATCAAATCACAACTGGATGTATGCACAACTCACAACAGTTGTTTTTAGATAAAAGCTCATAAAAAGACCAGCAGTGTCAAACAAAAGTGTAAAATTCAATGAAGCGCCCCTAAAGCATTTTGGCTTCTCTGTCTTTAAAAAAAAAGGGAGGATTGCTCTTGGACGTCCTCCTGCAAAATTCCTCGTCATATCCCGTTTTTTTGGACATTCTGTTTTTTTCATTGCACTGACCCTTTGAAGACCTTGTCCTTTATTTTATACTTTAGCTGCCTTCTGCTGCTTCCCATAATGCAGTCTGACAGGCATCAGGAACAGTCGGTAGAGGTTGAGCTCCAGGGGAAAGGCTGGGCAGTCAAGGCCCAAACTCTGAAGTCCAGACATTGGCTCAGAAACCTAGGAACCCTCCTTCACCTCTGGGCTCTCTGTAGGAGTGGGGGGTTCTTCTGAAGTTGGGGATTGAGCATCGCCTGGACCATCTAAAACAGAGAAGACATACAGAGAGAGAGAGAGAAAAAAAGAAAGAGGCAAAATAATCAGAGACTAAGGAATAATAGATGTTTTTACTCTTACGTTCAGAAATTACCACAATTATTCTATTTATGCTTTTTAGTTACGAACAGAGCTGGGTCAGAACTACTTTAACAATTTAATTCTGATTTAATTTAAATCAATATTGATTGATTTTATATGCTGCCAATATTTCAGTTAGAATACCAACAGGCCCTGATTATAATTATAGGCCCTAATTTCACATCATTTCACCAATGCATAATGTGTTTCATGAATACAGCATGCTCCGACTACATATTTCTAAATATTTCTGGCCATTACAAGTTACAATACAAAGTTAATAACCTATACCTGACATAGACCAATATTACATTGTAACAGTAAAAATATTAATTAGGTATTTAAGACAAATAAATAAAAATAACAATAGTTTACGGTATGGTGTATCTACATGCTAAAAGTAGAAGGTTTTGTATTCATGTCCTAGATAAATACTACTAGTTACTGATTAAAAATAGCTAGGAATCATTTTTATTAAATAAAGTGTTCCTCAAACATGTTTAATTAAGGAGGGTGTGTTACCCGTGAGGGAAAGTTCTGCCAGTTTAAGGGGCAGGTCAGGCGGGACCCCAACCGGAGAGCCCAGGATATCAGGCAGTGCATTACGACGGCCCGAGCGGCCCGATGAGGCAAAGTCCAACACCGGCTCCACTTCTGTCATCTCTAAAGAAAAGAGAGAAAAAGAGAGAGACAGAGGCTTGTAATGTAACCTCGGTATAACAATCAAATCAGCATACAAAACAATTAATTATTATATGAAGAATACAACACAGTCAAGTCTTTTCTGACCACTAGGTGGAAGTGGCATCCCAGAAATTGTTTCTCGCCGACAGGCTGAAGCACAGCATTATATAAGCACACATTTTTATGCTTGACCCATCTCGATGGCTCCACTGTGGCCCGAGGCTTGTCTTTCACAAGCACAAATAGGCCACTCTTCCGAAAGCAAAACCTTCCGAAACACCCTTCATTTTCTCTTAGTCAGGAAGCAGTTACCGTGGCAACAAGACAGATCATCTATATTGCATAGCAACAGGTAATCTCATCTGACAAAGAGTGCTGAGATGCACTTTTGCTTTGTTTTTAAAAGCTGTTGCAAAGTACAAGTGAGCTATTTTTTAGATGCAAGCTCCATATTTCTGTGTATATGAGCATTCACATGCATACGTATGTATCTGAGTGGGCACAACCACATGCTCATGTGTCTGTGTGTGTCATCCTGTCTGCACACATGTACTGACACCCCTGACTTAGCATGTGCTTGCCCAGACATATGTTTGCTAATAAATATATCAACATTCACTTGGAATGAGTGTCTCTTTGAACCCATGCGGCATCCCAGCTAACAATTTTAGGTTGTAGGAATGTTTCCCAAATGTTTCCAAGTAAAAAATATTATTCTGAATGTTCTTGAAATGTTCAAAACATCTAGTTTTTTAGACATTGCATTAATGTTGTTGCTTGTTATAAGAATATTATTCAAACCTTTTACATACTGTAATGTTTTTAAAACGTTCAACTAACAACTTAAGAATAACAGTTTTGATATATGATATATAATGTTTAAATCAATAATTATGTTCTTTGATAATTTTGAGAGAACATTAACTAATGTTATGAGAATATTCAATGTTAGTTGGGACCTCTTAATGACAAGCATCAAATCCTGATACAATTAAGTCCAGTTCAGATGGTTGTCATGATCTGGTCTATATTCTATATATACACACAATGTCAAAGTAACTTCCAAAAGCAAGAGCAAAGTAAATGAATCAGTGACACCCAAGGCCATATGAAGAGGAACTGAAAGGGCTCAGAATTGCATGCTGATCTTTAATGCATAGATCTTCAATGAATCATCTCGCTCTCTCCCTCTGCTAGTTTTGTTATAGTTATTAACAACTTTTTATGGTTTTAATGACTTGACGATAACAGACATAAACATGTCACACTTTATTCGTTTTGATGATTCGGGTGTTTATTGCAGTTTATGCAGTATGCAGTATGAATGTAAATACTTTAAACTGTGGGGGTGTGGTTTCGCTTATGTGTGATGAAATGCTTGGCAAACAATAAAATCACTGAAACATTATACAGACATGGGGCTGGCATTGGACTAGTAAACCACCACCTAGCAATGCCTTAACAACCACTCAGAATACCTTAGCAACTACACAGCAACAGCCTGGCAACCACCCACAACACTCTAGCATCATAGAATCCAGTTGCTTTTACAAAACCATCTTCTTTTTACTTTTACATCATCCTTTACTTTGTGGTTTATATTTAATGGGCAACATCAGGAATCATTTCATAGCTTACCAAAGCAATTAAAACTAATTTAAATCTCTCTTAGCCAATGTTCTCAACCTGGTATACACTGGAAAAAGCACAGCTACACAAACCAAAGACTCTCACTCTGTCTCTCTCTCTCTCCTGGCAGGCTGCCTTACTAGCCATGGCTCTTGTCAGTTTATAATCCATATTGTATGAAGCTGGAGGCTTATGGGCGAGAGACAGCACTGGAGTGGATCAGCTGCACTCCAAGCTACACTTGGTATTTATTATAATTTATTTAAACAGCTTTATTTAAACTGCACAACACTCTTTCGTCCACACTTGTTTAACAACATTAAATGCAAATTGCATAACGGTGCCTCAGAATTTAAACAACACCTGTGATGTTATGGTTGCAGGAAATGCGACTGTATCATGCAACTGCAGGATAGAAGAGATGATCACAGCCAAAATAAATATCTGCGTTCAGCATTAATGTACAAAATTAATGTACAATTGATGCAATGCAGGAAAAGACGTTGTGAAAAAAACAGACAGACAATCAAACACCTGCTAAATCTGGATGCAACAAAAATGTAGTGGAAAAATTAGTCAAGCAAGTTTTTCTGTTAGAAAAGTGTGGTTAGAAAAAGGCGATGTTGTATTGCAAAATTGCATTGGTATCTAGCTTCTGCGATGGCTATTTTATTAATGTTTATCTCTTTGTCTCTGACAAGCTGGATTTTGTTGAACAGGGTGTTCAGTCGTTGAACTGTAAATAACCCTGGAAAGAAAATAATAGGTTAGCCTAAACAAAATTATACCATCTGTACCTTTGACTCTTGTTTCCCACACAGACAGCCAAATAAAGGCTAAGACGCAATATGCATTTGGAAAACAGGATCTAACCTGCTTTACAATATACGTGTTTTCCTACATTAGACTCACATGACTGGTCACTTTTATATTACATTCTGTTTATGTCTATTACATTCTGTTGACGAAGATCTGTGACTGTCCCATTTCCACAATGTGCACAGAAAAGCAAACATCAACAAAGCTGTCCATCACTCTTAGTGTCCATCCAAGAAAAGTCCAGCATGAGTGTTGCATAAGACGCAAGAGAAGTGACAGATTTTATATGACAGGCTATATAAACAAATCAAGGTGGCCCCCAAAAGTCACATTTTCCAAGCAGACTGACTAAACGACTTCACCCACACCGGCCTTGGCCTCATACTGTCCGTCATATTGGACGACACAGATTTGGACGATACCTTTAGGCAATGCTTGGATGACAATAGGACCAAACAAGGGTGATTTTAAAATCTGTCGGGTGATAGCCATCTATCATTCAAAAGGAATCAATTGAAAGTCGACCTATTCTTCTGCCTTATGACCAAATATTCTGATGTCTAAATCAAAATGATGTTAGATACACGTTTAAACAGTGAGTAAATGTAGTCCTACAATTAAAAATGAACAGAGTGAGGATCAGGCAAGGCTGATGTAAAGGACGTGAGATGTTACACCTATATGTGAAAGTTGCCCTTGGGTTAGAGCAGAAACTGATCTGACAGCAGTACATGGGTGTACGTGTATAAACGTTTATGATGCTCCCCTGGTGTCTTGCATCTGCACTCCTTACTGTCATGATGATCTATTTCACCAGCCATTGCTGAGATTGATCCACACTGAGATTGATTATGATTATTATTATTATTATTATGCTATTTCATTACCATTCTTCCTATTCATTTTTGGCTTTATATTTATTTTTCTGCCATATTTATCTCTTTATTAAATAGTGTCCCGACCCTAATACTTAAACGAGTGTGATAATGAATGAATTGCATACATCCTGATGGAGGATGCATCTCGTTTAAAGCCCCTGTAGGGAAGGAAGAAGCGAGAACTTACCAGCGGCGTAGAAAGATATCCACGACGCAGATTATATCACGATACTGACAAACTATTGCACCTTTTTATGGGAGACGGTGTGTTTTGTAAGCACCTGTCCCGGTCCCCGGGTTTGACACCATCTCGGCTGCCGTTCACGATCGTGATTTCCGTGGAGTGATTGACAGGAGCACGGAGGACTGTACCAACAATTATTCGCAGGGGGGGATAAACACTGAGAGGGACTGAGCAGGGAGTTAAATCGATGTCATTTAACGTAACATTGACATCGAAATAAGACATTTCGTTTAGTTTTGTTGTTTATTAGGTAGTGTGTATGTTTCACGTAGTATGTAAGAGAGGCGGGATTCAGGGATGTGTTGGGAGCCTCCCTTTCTACAATGAGGCACAGTCCGCTGCAATAAAAGGGATTACATATTATTTTTTTAATTTATTTAAAATGTCTGTGCCATTACCTATGG